>CAWUFW010006849.1:0-600000 GCA_963921515.1 Calotriton arnoldi | reverse complement strand
AGTGACACGAACCCCCCCCTCCCCCTGGACCTGCATAAAGGGGACCGACTGGATTGCAGATCGGGGTGTCCCATAGATTGCTGATCCCATCTGGAGGGGACTGACCACATTAACAATAGTGGGGACAGCGGACCCCCTTGGTTGGAAAGAAGCACTGGCTGGAGGTGAGGCGACGATCCCCGTCTTAATACAGAGCACTTATCTCAGTGGCACTCCACACCATGACGAAACCGAAAGGGGCCGCAGCATCTACTCAAGCCAATAAAATGGACAAATACGCGGTGCCGAGACAGCTTGCAGTGGAGGAGGGGGCACAGGACGACGCCATGACTGCTGAGGAACCGTCTCTCAGCTCCATAATGGCAGCGATACAGACTGTCGGGACTAATTTAGAAACAAAAATTGACAAGGTAACGATTGAAATGAACCTTATGCGAGCAGACATGCGGAAAACGTCTGAGAAGGTCACCGTCGCAAAAGAAAACATAGTGGAGCTACAGTCAACGACACGTAAGCTGGAGGGCAATATCCAAAAATTAGTACATCAACATAAGGAACTAGCACTGCATCTGGACGATCAGGAAGGCCGCGCCCGCCGAAACAACATTCGAGTGGTGGGGGTGCCGGAGGGAACGGAGGGTCCAAGCGTGGACCTCTTCCTCGAAGACCTCATCCTGAATCGCCTCAAGCCCAAACGGCTGTCCCCACTATTCTCCATAGAGCGGGCACACAGAGCCCCGGTCCCTATGCCGAAGCCCGGTGCGCCGCCTAGAACCATCATTGCATGTATTCTGAACTTTCGCGACCGGGACGCAATCCTACAAGCGGCCAGAGTTCACGGTGACCTTTTCTATGACAACGCAACAGTTCGTTTCTTCCCGGACTTCACGCTGAGGGTGCAGCGAGAACGGCGCTCCTTCGAGGGAATCAAGCGGGTCCTAAGAGACAAAGGAATCAAATACATGATGTTTTTTCCAGCTAAGTTGAAAGTAGTCGATGGGGACAAGTCCTGGTTCTTCCTGACGCCGGAAGAGGCACAACACTGGCTCGACGCAGGCCCATCACGAACGCATCGAAACAGAGAGGAGGAGGACCGCTTGACCACCGATCAACGCCCAAAAGATTCTGAACGCTGGCGGGGAAGCAAAACGCGCTCGCCATCAAGAACCAGAAGTTCCCGCTCCGGCAGCCCTGGCAGCGACACGACACGAACAGGGAGGTGAAAGACTGCATGCACTACCCTGGTCTGTAATTCTCTATCTTCCTTCGTCCTCTTGCAACCTTTTGATAATGCAGGGGGGAGGATTTCCCCGTCATCTGAACACGACATGCACTACAGGTTGGCCCAATATTAGACTGGCATAAGGCTGAATAAGCTATGTACTTTGGACTGCGAGAATGACCCTCAATCTGATTGGGCATAGTTGCTGGCCCGGGAGGGAGAGGCTACTGGGTGCCAGCACCGCACACCCCTATATTTAAATGTTACATGTTTTTGGGGCCATAGGCACTCTGCTATTGGGGAGGTGGGTAGTTTTGAACCTACAGGGAGGGGGGACATGCTTTTCTTTGGGAAGTTAGGGAGGGGTATGTTTTTGTTAGGCATTGTTACAATACTAGCACTCTCACGTGCCCTCCTAAGGTCTGTGAAATGTGATGATACGCCTGTGGCAACACTCCGGTCTAACAGGGGTTGGGTAATGAAGAATTCATGTGTCCGAAACGTATACATGCAATGCAAAAAATTTTGGGATGGTAATGTTTTAGTGATTATTGATCTGCAAATACTCATACATGGTCATGACGGGACTAGGCTCACTCGGATTCTTAATAGTCGATATGTCACAACCACACACACCCTCTATGATGTCGCCTGATCCATTGATACAAAGTACCACAACGCCCACACTACCATTTATATCCTGGAATGTCAATGGGTTAAGGGATAAGATAAAAAGAGGCCTGGTGCTGCAATATTTGAAACACGCAGCCCCAGCACTTATACTGCTACAAGAGACACACCTGGTAGGACCCATGTGTAAATCCCTCGACCGGTGGGGGCTACAACTGGTGGCACACTCAGATTTCACCACAGGATCCCGGGGGGTGGGCATCCTGGTTCGTAAACGATTCCCACTCATTATCCACCGTACTTTTAAGGATGACCGGGGCCGATTTGCAGCAATCTCGACTCAATGGGAGGGTCGGCTGATTAACTTTGTATCTATCTATATCCCGCCCACTCTGCATTCCTCCGCCTTTCAAGACTTGGGCAAATTCCTTCTAACACTACCAGAGGGGGGTTTGATATTAGGGGGAGACTTCAATATGACCATAAATGACGCACTGGACCGTATGCCTGCTCGACCCCAACATCGCACAACCACACCATTGACCGAATTTATAGAAGCCCATGGGTTATTAGACATATGGCGGTTCCAGAACCCATCTAAGCGACAATATACTTTTCATTCAGGAGCTCATAACAGCCTCTCTCATATAGATGGTATATTCACGGCACTAGACAACGTGGGCAGGATGGGCCAGATCTCACATTTACCCAGGGCTATCTCTGACCACTCCCCGATAAAGGCGGAGATCCGGGCATACAAAGCTATCCAACGCCGTATGTATCCCATATATCCTGGATTCCTCCTCAACTCTAAGATCAAGAAAGATCTAATTACTGCGACAAAACTATATTTTCAGGAAAATGAGGCGTCAGTCGCCTCCCCATCCACACTATGGGAAGCATATAAACCAGTGATACGAGGTCAAGCCATTTCCCTCATAGAAGGGCATAAGAAAGAAAAGAAAAAGGCAATAGAGACCCTGGAGCAGGAAGTACAGCAATTAGAATCCCAACATGCCCTAGATCCTACCGACGATGCAGCGCATACCCTGCGACTTAAGAGACAGGAATATAGAGAACACCTCTGGGCAGACGCTAACAATCGTCTGAAGTCTGTCCAACATCGGATCTATGAAGTGGGAGACAAAACAGGCAAACTTCTCGCCTGGTTAGATAAGAAGGAACGGGCGAGCAGGTGGATAGCACAGCTCCGAATTCAAACGGGAGATATTACATTACATATTACATCAGAACCACAAGAAATAGTGAATGCGCTAGCGCAACACTATGAACAAATCTACACATCCACAAACGACATCACGGTCCAAGGGGCACTTGCATTTCTTAAAGATATCCATATGCCGAAACTCGCGCCGCAAGATACGGAAGGTCTAGAGGCGGACATTACGGTGGACGAGCTCAAAGTCGCCATCTCCCAGATACAATCGGGTAAGGCTACTGGCCCTAACGGTATCCCACTAGAACTATACAAACATACGGCAGACACGATAATCCCCTATATGTTGCAGATGTTTGAATCTAGCCGTGACATAGGAATGCTCCCCAGAGATCAGCGTATGGCAACCATTGTGGCGATCCACAAGCCTGGGAAGCCGGTGGTAGAATGTTCGTCATATCGACCAATCTCATTGATCAATGCAGAGGCAAAAATCTTAGTCAAAACATTGGCAATCAGACTGACACCGCATCTCCTTAAACTGGTTCACCCGGACCAATCAGGCTTTATGCCCGGTAGAAACACAGCCCTGAATCTTAGGCGCCTACACGGAGTACTGGGCCGAAAACATACAGTACAGGAAGATGCAGCAATCCTATCGCTAGATGCGAAAATGGCCTTCGACTCGGTGGAATGGGCCTTTTTATTCGCAGTCCTTCAGCACTTTGGGTTTGGACCAAAGTTCTGCTCTTGGATACATCTATTGTATACGAACCCGGTGGCACACGTTGTCGCTAATGGGCACTTATCACGGGAAATAACTCTGGCTAGGGGAACACGGCAGGGCTGCCCACTATCACCCCTATTGTTTGCATTAGTCCTGGAGCCGCTGGCGGCCTGGATAAGATGGGACCCCAGGGTCAGAGGTCTTAAATGGAGGGAGAGATGTGAAGATCGTATCTCTCTCTATGCCGATGATGTCCTAATCTATATGGCCTCGCCAACGCGAACCCTCCATGCACTACTTAACATATGTGCAGTGTTTGGTTCAGTATCGGGGTATGCTATTAACTGGGATAAGTCCGTACTTTACATACTACATGGACGACCTCCCTGTCTCCCAAAGGGATGCACGGTCCAGATAGTGACAGATAGCTTTAAGTACCTTGGTATCCACGTAACGTCAGACCCGGATATGTTCATTACCCTTAATTTACAAGCCCCGCTGCACAGACTGAAGCGAGATATTAAGCACTGGAAAACACTGCCGCTCACCCTACTAGGCAGAACGGCTCTTTTCAAAATGATGGCCCTGCCCAGATTTTTATACACCCTACACAACACGCCTTACCCAGTCCCGGATACGTATTTTAAAGCGGTTAACGCGGAGGTCACTGCCCTCCTATGGGATAGTAAACCGGCAAGGGTAGCAATGAACAAACTAGTCAGAAGCTGGTACGATGGCGGGATCGCCTTACCGGATATTAAAGCCTACTATTGGGCATCGCAACTTAGTCATCAATCAATGGCTCCATGTGGCAGACACAGACCCTGCTTATCGCCTGGACAGAATGACCCTGGGGAACGGTGGACCTAATAGGGGACTCTACAACAGACGGAAACTCCGAGATCTCATAGGCCCCATGGCACACACAGTCCGTACATGGCACACGGTCACCAAACACCTGGGATGGTCAGACAGACTGACGCAGCACACCCCACTCTGGGACACAGACAAACTAGGCATCTTGGGAGAAAGTAAGGGTTTCCAGAAATGGGATTTGATAGGGATCTCCCGACTGGGAGACCTCTGGCAGAATGGAGAAGTGGTGAGCTTCGCATATTTGCAAGAGCAATACCAGATGGCGACGGGGGAACAATTTCGATACATGCAGATAAAACATGCAATCAATGCAGTCCTCCCACCTGCAGAAATACTCCTGAATCCTCCCCTTTGGAGGACCGATTGCTCACTACCTATCTAGAACAAAAAGCAACCTCGTCCATTTATAAAAAAATTATCAACAACCGGACAGACCCCTTAGCAGACTTGGGACACTCTGGCAGGCCGAGGTTGGGGATATGGACGACCCTGACTGGCAGGAAGCGACTACGTCGCCCAAAGAGGTAGCAATCTCCTCCAGACTGCGACTGGTACAATTCAAAATTTTACATAGAACCTATTACACAAGGGAAGTACTACACAAGATGGGAAGAATTACGGACCCATACTGCATACGCCGCTGTGGGGCTATAGGTACTTTCTACCATACTCTGTGGGAATGTCTGAGGCTCGTACCATATTGGACAGCAGTGATGAAAACCATCACGGAGGCCGCCGGGAAACGGGTCCCGCTTGAGTCCAAATGTTGCCTCCTTAATGTCTGGGAACCGACGGACCTAAATCATGCCGAACGTCAGTGGACAGCGACAGGCATGATGATAGCCAAACGGAATATAGCACAAAAATGGGGAGCAGAATCTCTGCCGACTTTACGAGACTGGTGCAGAGATATGGATACAGCCATGGTAGCAGAAAAGGCCGTATTCGTACATCGAAAGTGCCCAAAGAAATGGGGAAGGGTGTGGGGAAATTGGAACATATATAGGGGAAACATCTGCGAAACCCCACAAATGGATCATGATGCTGAATTGGACATATAATATTGCTGTAACTGTTTGAGCAGCGATGACCCTGTGGAAACCTGTCTATAGATTGACTATGTATGTATGAATATTGATTATAGCAATGTATAATGCGGATCGTTTGTTTATTAATAAAAATTGTTTATAAAAAATGAGGTTGCTCATCCTGAAGGGTGATCTTCCTGCTCTCATTCATAGGATGTGGAACCTCGCACTACCCCTATACCAAGAAACTCAAGGATGACACTTTCAGGAAAACTCAACTCCAGCACCAGACCAGATGTGAGCAAAAGAAGTTCACAAGTTGTAGGTCTTATCCTCTGCTCTCAGTTGCTCTTGGGGAATGTGCTGTTTGAGTGGTTGGGCCTTCAAGGAGAGCAGTGATGCCAAGAAGTCGACTTCAGCTGCAGTGGTATTTGCTAGTAGTTATGGGTTAGGAAAAAGAGTCAGAAGTGTGCTTGCTGTTTTGGTTTGCATGAGAGTTCATTTCAAGTTTTGATGTTTTTTTGCCTCCTGGCTGTGACATAGAGAGGGTTTGAAGCGACTGGGGAAAGCTGGTTAGGAAGCTCAGTATATAAGTTTACCTGTTGCAGACAGCTGTGGTTGACTCGGGTATTCATTATTGTAAGGTAGAAACAAGAACTGTATAGCCAGTAGGTCTGACTTTGATGAGCCAACATATGCAAAAACAGACATGCACAAAGTGCACTCTTACTATTTGTGCTGTGTCGCTGTGCAACCGGTCTCTTTCTGTGCCTTCTATAACGCTGCCCTATCTTAAGCATGGTGAGTTAGAAAAAGAGGATGGAAAGTAGAGACCTACAAGGCACAGAAAGTACAGGTTCCAGAGATATTGCACACATGGCCTGTGTTTTTGTGAATGCCTGTGTTTTCATGGGTGACTACATTAAAACCAGAACTATTGCATTGTTTAGCTGAGCTTTTAGCCCCCAACTCATTTAGTCCGATATTTGTAGAACTCTGTGTTTTCATTCCAGTCCTGTTATAGTGGGAAAGAGAACACAGCTCTACAGTCATTGTAAAATATTCTAGTCAATTTCAATGAGTTTCTGCACTTAGATAAAGGAACATTTTGTTTCTGAAAAGGTACGAATGCTCTTCCCTGAGTATTGCCAAAAAACCTGAAATGCTCTGATCATTTCCAGTACATATTGAGCCGCACTAGTCTGCAAAAACAAAATAAAACATGCTATAAGATTATATAAAGACTGTCTGCCCTGTATCCCCCCCACTGAAACAGGACTAAACTGAGAAAATGCTCAGCATTCCAGAATGCTACAGGAGGCTAGCAGCTGTGCAGCATAAGGGGCACATGCCAATATTTTACTTTCAGCCAAGACGTAATGCTTTAGCAGTCTTGGGTGGTCTGATCCTTCTCGATGTGCACCTTGGTTCACCACTTGGTGCTATACTGAAATTGTTGAAAGGAGCACCTGTTGCAAGAATCTTCAATGCTGTGAGAGGTATTTAGTATAGTGATATCTATTTAGTAGGATACCCAGAGTTACAAGTTCATGCCTTTGTTATGTTAGGATAAAATGATGCCAACAAATATGGTATTTGGTAATGCATTTAAATGTTCATTTTTCCCTTTCATTTCCAGAAAAGAGTTATATCTGATAAAAAATACAGCGAACAGCGACTTGATGTTCTTTCTGCCTTGGTTTTGGCTGAAAATACCCTAAACGGTCCAAGCACAAGACAAAGAAGACTTATTGCATCTCTTGCTTTAAGCGTAGGCACTCAGATGGTAAGAATATATACATTTGAAGTGAGCATGCTTTCAGGATTTTAAGGATAGGAGCGTTTACTCCTGACATATTTCCTTAATTGACACTTTAAGTTTCATTTTATGCAGCTTTTTTGTCTGTTTGAAAAGTAATTTTAACAGTGACCATCTGTTCTGGATATTAACTAATTGTCCATTGTTTGAAGTTCTGATTTAAACAAACTACGATGAACTGGTTTCCCACTTAGTAGTGATTTTCTTGCAGGGTCCGTAATAGTTGGGTTAACAGGCAGCGAATCCAAGGAGATACCAGGCAAATTAAAAGGGAGAACTAGGTTGAGTCAAACTGCCTCCCCCAACCATGCCTCAACAACCAAGGGGAAAGATGGTGATAGCTAGGATGAAGTGTGCGATGGATCAAGTTCTATCGTGTATGTGGGGAGAATATAAGTTTAGAAAAGCAGTGGGGATCATCTGGAGGATGACTGCATTTGGCCATTGTTTGCTGCGATTACCCATGTTGCAGATATGAGCTGTGGCACGGAGAGGTGAGGGGAAGGTTGGCAGCTTATAGACTGATGTGAAAGGGTTGCAATCCCTAAGCACTAAATGCTGGCGATCTTCCTGCCCCATTCCGCATTATAAAATGTAACAGTGGTGGTCCAAAAACATACTAAGTGGAATGGAGAGAATCATGACAAAGCAAAATGGTGTGGAGGGTTCCTCATTAGCTTATTGTAGTGTCCTATTGAGAAAAGGAGTGCTAAGGAGGGATATGTTGTAAAATAAGTGTTAGATGACTGATTTACAAGCGTCTTTGGTCATCCAGAGAATGAAACATCTGCTTGATTACCTGTTTGTTATACATGGCAAGTGCGCCCACATTGATCATGTTACATGAAAGAGTTGTCGGTCTAGAGATGAGCAAGGTGAATATGTGAATTTGATAAGGTTGTGAAACATGAAAACATGATTGCCAAATCTATTGTGCACTACTGATGTGGTGTAGACATCCTGTGCCATATTTGAAGACTCTTGGTCCCACACTCCAGGCTTATTTTTCTTGGAAGCTAATAAGTTGCTACACCCTAGCCAATCTGGCTTTAGAGCCTGCTATATTACAGAAACCGCATTGGTGGAGATATCAGAATATATCAAAACAACCCTAGATGGGGGAAGGGGAGCGGCTGTACTGATCATGTTGGACCTGTCAGCGGCCTTCAATACCGTACCCCACACTCTGCTGTTTGAACACCTCCAGGCTATTGGAGTGACAGGGTGTGCGTTGGACTGGCTAACATCATTTTTAGCAGTCAGAAGACCGCAAGTTTGGATTCCTCCCTGCTCGGCCTGTCCAAGGAAGGTGGATACAGGTGTTCCAGAAGGCTCGGCCCTAAGTCCAACGCTCTTTAACTTGTATCTTATGCCCTTGGCATGTCTAGCAGAAAAATTGGGAGCCAAGGTGTAATCCTATGCAGACGACACTCAATTGCTTTTCTGCCCCTGCTCTCCTTTTCAGCGAGGAAACAGGCATTAGTCAAATCTAGCATAGATTATGGCAATGCACTATACCTGGGCATACTGGAATACCTAATGGACAAATTGTAGGTTATCAGAACGCGGAGCTCGCCTTCTGCTAAATGTGCTGAGAAGGCAACACATCAGCTCACATTTGCGGGGACTCCACTGGTTACCCATCAGGGAGATGGTCAAATTTAAGGCTCTGACACTGGTACATGATGCCTTGTATCAGACTCGCCCCGAATACCTTAGAGCTAGATTCAGCTTTTACAACCTGTCTAGACATTTACAATCTACCAGCAAACTCCTTCCTGGCTGTGATCCCAAAGTTCCAGCGTCAAAGATCAGGAGGTAGATCATCAACATTCCTGGGCGCATCAGCATGGAATCAGCTCCCATTGGAGCTACACTCTATAAGTAACTCATTGCTGTTCAGGAAGAAACGGAAAAACTGGTTCTTTGTGGTAGTCTAATGTCCACCCTGCCGACCTCTCTACGTCTGTGCCGGAACACTCCTTGGAGTAGCTGCTTGCACTATAAATTGCTTATCAAATCATATATCATATCATATTTCAGTTTAATAATATGTTCCTGAAGTATCACCAGCAGTTTAAGGTAGTTAGGACATACCTGTACTAGTTTACCCTTTATTTCTTTAGCTGATGAAGTGCTGATATATATCATTTCACATCTGGGCCTGTATTATGTAATACTGTCACTGTTTGCCACAAGGCGCACCTTTCAGCTGGTGCATCATGCGCAAACAAGGACAGTGTGCCCTATTAAAATCAGTGTGCTACCCCCAGTGCAGCTGTGAACTTGCGCCTGCCCTGGCGGCAGCACATTGGTGAAAGGCAAAGTGGCTGCTTTAAACAGCCAACTCAGTCTTTCCCCGTGCAGGTGGCACCCGTCTGCACTTCAAAGGAGAAAAGAGATCCCCTGCAGATGGGTGCAGTGAGAAACTGTATTTCTGGGGGTCCATGGGACCCCTTTATCTCCCCCTCCAGAGGGGCACACTCGGCCTTCTGATGGCCTTTTTGCCTATTCGTCCCGCGTCCATAATGACATCCATAATGGCACAGAAGCAAATTGTTTACCTCCTTTGCATGGACCACTCCCCCATGCAAATGAGGGAACACCGCCCTTTGAGATAGTGCTGGTGCTATATGTCCACCGTTGCTATATGTATTTCAGAAGGCACGCACAACCATCTGTGCCCCTTCTTAAATACAGCGGTACCTCAGTGGTGCAGAAAGCAGCCACACACCCCTGTTGCGCCCCCGGGGCACAGTATGGAATACTGCCCCTGGTATCCTGAAGAATATTCTGCAACCTTGGCATCAATTATGCTGTCTGAGAAAGGTAGGGTTGTTTCTGTGTTGTAAAAAGGTGAAGTTCTATTTATTGTTTTACAATGTAAGAGCCCATACAGGGTTCACTATTTTCTTTTATAATGCCTGGTATGTTTAATCTTAGCATGATAGTGTAGAACATAAATTTTAACTTTTTGTTTTGCTTGTATGAATATGCACGAAAGTAATGAAAATAAAGCTGTATCTAAAGACATCTCAACTCTAGATATATGGTAAGGAGTCTTTAGCAAATCGTTTTTTGATTTGCGAGTTTGTTACTGTTTACATGTTGAAGGGATTCATCACAAAATGTAAACATCGACAGCGTTTAACCACTTGCAGAATGTATAAGCAATGTATTTCCCAAATGTAGGCAAATCGAAATACATTCAAGTTGTACAATTGTACTAGCTAATGTTAGAGGAAATTGATATCTACCTATTAGCAGAGCTATTGTTACCCAAGTGTGCATGTGTGAATTCTTTTGATAAGACTAAGCTTGTTGCACAGAAATATTGTTAATTACATTTTAATTGTACTAGATTCTTTTCTTCTAATTTTCTTTATTGCAGAAAACATTCAAAGATGAAGAGCTGCTTCCTCTTCAGTTAGTTATGAAAAAACTAGACCTAATTAGTGAACTTCGAGAAAGGTAATCATCTTTGCAAATGAAACAGTCTTCTTACATTGTATTGTAGGAGGGACCTTGACATGAACATGTTTCCATTTTTAAAACCTTGGTTTTTGCCATAGCCTTTACGCTTTTTAGCAGTTAAAAAATACAGAACTTTTGTTATGCATATCTCACTCTGCCTTAATTTCAGCAGCAAAAAAAAACAAGTATTCTTTAACATAAACATTTAATTTCCATTCTACTATTCCGTAGCCCTCTTTACTCCAGAGAATGTTAGCATTTTCCACTATAAGAGATATCCATGGTCCAAAGCAGACATTTTACATTTGGAAGTGATGGTGTATGCGTGGCTCTGCTTTTACTCGGGCCCTGCCAATAGGTACTTACTGGCTTCCCCTCCTTTGTGTACTTTCTCTTGACATGGGGAATTCGGACGCTGTCTTACCCTACATAAATGGCCCTCCACTCTTTTCTATCCCAAACACGCATTTGTTTCTGAACCTGAGAGTGGATAGAATCTGATGATGATGGATTTGTTGTGAGACATTGTAGGCTCTAGGTCAATATCATCATGAGTCATACTGCTGCACCCGTTATCCACGTCCAGAAACTTTTATTAATATTAAGGTGATAGCTTTCTGAGCCTAATCAATAGATGCCAAACAATACACATTTGTGAATCAAGAATATTCTTAAGCTGCACACCAAATGTTACAGCTAAGTAACTGTTTTTAACATGTGTAGCTGTAGATCACATGCTGTGGACATACCTCCATCTAGCCTTAGGCAATGATGTTGCAAGTTCAAAGAAGAGATTTCGGTTTCCAAGTAACTTGTGATACCTCCCCCGAAACCCACAATGCGCCAGGGCACAGACTCCACCTTAGGCACCTTAGATTCTTTTTTTACATCATATGGTTCGGTTGTATCTCCAAGCGCTCCAGTACTGTCATGCAACAGAATCTGACAGCTTTGACAAAGAATCAAAGAATGCTCGCTTTCAATGTATTGGGACCTTGTGCGGCCTTTGAATGCTTCAGTGCCGAATCGTACCAAGAATCTTGGGCTAAGGTTATATGAGAATAACTTGTGTCAGGGAAAGGTATGGAGAACTCACCTTTTTAAGTTCTTCCTCAGCTATAACAGCAAGTTTGCATGGTTGAACCAACATAGGATCTGTAACCTTTGCCTCCCATGGGACCACAACAAGTCTACTTGCCTGGTTTGTAAAGGCTTTTGGAGACCAGTCTGTACTGACAGCATAGACTTTTGCGCACATTACATTATGCAGGGCTGGGGCTCTCCAGAAGCACCATCTAGAGAGGGCTTAGATTGAACTTATTCTGACGGCAAAACGGTAGGGCACTCTTGTAGTTCAGAGACCCATGGAGAGTGGAGTCCTGAATATGGGTAGTCTTAACAAATCTGCCTTTGGAGAGCAATCTTCTTAATTGCCCTTCATTAAAACCACACCAAGGACTAAGCTCACGTCTCACATGGAGCCCTTTCCATCGTGGGCTGGAGCTTGACCTGAGCTTCTGCTCCAGGGCAAGGGATAGCACTGCGAAGGCCATGCTAAAAGCCCCTTCTCAAGCTTCAGAGACTTCTCAAGCTTCAGAGGCAGGTCCTGGATGCCCTGACCCTGGGCTTCAAGGCCAAGAGCCCACTGCGTCCATCTTAGAACGGAAATCAGCTCTGAAGTCAATGCTAAAGCTTTCTTCGAGCTTGACTCCGAGTGACCCCCTCGCTGCTGAAGACAAAGGAGACCAAACCCCATACCAAAGAAGCAGCCCAGGAGCTCACATCATCACCTGCACACTAACCATCCCTGGGCCACTCCATTCACACAAACACAGACCAGGACCCCTCGGCACACCAGCCACACTCTAATGATGATACAGTGGCCATGGATGAGTGGGATGTCCCTTGGCATGACTATAATGTAGACCTTTCAGTCAACCCATCTTTGGAGCCATATCCTGTCAAAACCTTTCTGCCCAACGATGCACATTTCTACCACACGGTCATACTACACACTTCAAGCCTCCACTTCACTTGGAGGAAGAGGGGAGATGACTTCCCCTTGAAATTCTGAGGTCTGTGCAATTTCTGCCCATGCTTAAAGCTATGCTGAAATGCTCCACTGCGAATTTGCCAGCCAAGGCAAGAGTGGCCACATCCTGTGTGGAGAAGAAATACAATACCTATACCATACTTTATTTGCGGTCATGTTCTGTCCAACTCCATTGCCTTCCGCATAGCACATACAAGGGCATTCATGCAAGCTATGAGGGGGGCACCCTTTAACTCAGTAAAGAGAGTAAGAAAAACAATGTAGGTGTGGTACTGTCACGCAGTGGTGAATTATCAAGTCTGTCTCTCCATGTACGGTAGATGTCAGTGGCTGGATATAGATGAGTATGTCAAACACCACCCTCCCAAGGCTTACACAAAGGGAGGGCAAAGTAGTCTCTAATACCAACATCAGGTGTGCCCATGCCACCACCGATACTGCCTCCTGTGAGACAACCCCGACACCCCTACTACGCCGTCATGTTTGGCTTGCAGCAGCATTTCACTGGCTTCCTCTTTAATGGCAACCACCTCTTCGGCCCATAAGGCTATCCTGTGCTAGAGGAAGTAGAAAAGTCCACCAACATGTAAAGGCAATGGGAGTGCTCCAACCGCTCTATCAGTGGATTACGCTAGGGCACTTCAAAAACCTCCAAGATGCCACTCCACTGATCTGTCAGGGCCTTCATAGTGGCCCTCAACTTCAAGGACACCTATTTTCACATCTCCATTCACCACCCTAACTGCCATTGCCCCAGGTTAGTGGTAAGTGTTGTTCATTATCACTTCAAAATAATTACCCTTTGGGGTCACAACAGCCTCTCAGGTTTTTACCAAACACGTGGCTCTGTTGTTGTAGTGTATCTTTTATGCAACGGCTTTCAGATCTTTCAATACCGGACTGGCTTGTTAAGAGTAGCTACCAAGTAGAATGCTTCGCTCACACTTCAGAAGCTATTTCACTCTTCAGCACATTGGGATTCAAAGTTGGTGCCAACAAAAAATGTCATCTTTACTCCCCTGCATTCTCAAAGGTTCTTGAGAGCTACCCTTAATACAGTGACCGCCAAAGCCTACCCCAGAAACAAGAAGTGATGGCATTTCAAAGGATGCTTTCTCTTTACCAGACTTTGCGTCCTCTGACACTGCAAATAATAATTAAATTGTTGGGCATGATGGTGTTTTGCATTGCATTAATACCAAACACCTGATTTAAAAGTGCACTCTCTGCAAAAGTTCCTTGCAAGACCCTGGTCACAAGCTACTGCTCAGTGGGAAGATCTAGTGTTAGTGGAACCCAGTGTTCAGTACAGACTGCAATGGTGGAACAAGGAAAACATGTTCTCTTCCAGGGGATACTCATCAATAGTCATAAGCACTGAATAATCCCCGCCCACGTGCGGGATCCCGGAGCGTGTATATGTATATGTGTATATATATATATATATATATATATATATATATATATATATATATATATATATATATATATATATATATATATACATACATGCACATACATACATACATGCATGCATGCATGCATGCATGCATGCTCGGGCCCACAAGTGTATAACACTTCCAAAACATACATGTGTGTGTATATATATATTGTTGCACGCTTGCCCACCACTTCTTCCACACGAAATAAGGCAAGAGTAGACCCAAGTATATATATATATAAACATGCAGCCTAAAAACTGTTCCAATAGGGCAAACCGCCAAAATTACATAGGTTTCTCTTGTATGAAAATAATCCCCTAAATACATTTTGTAATAGAGAACATACACTGTAATCGTATCATACAAGAATCCTTTATTTTCAGAAAAGGAAAAACAGGTAATAGCAGGCAGTTGGCCCATAGGCTGCATAGATAAATAACTATCATAGTACAGTAAAAAAACTGGCACCTTGCCTTTAAGGCTTCCAAGATTCTGGACACCGTGCCTTTAAGACCTCCAGGAGCCCCTCTGCTCCCATCATGCACCACAGGTGACAGTTAGGTTAGTTCTTTTTTCCGGCTCCTGTGAGGATCCTGGAGCTTGAGCTCAACGGTTTTTGACTTTTTCAGTCAGGAATTGATTTTCTTATCTTAAATGTCGTCTTTTTTGTCTGCTGGTAGTTGTTTTCTTCTGTTTTCTGACAATTTACTATCATTTTTTCTGTCAGAATGCCAGCTTTATTTAATAAATGTCCGTGTTGTGGTAAAAAGATGGCAAAATCTGACCCACACTCAGTGTGTATCGTGTGTCTTCCATCTTCCCAGAAGCCTGAAGTTTGCTACTACTGCCAGCAGTTTTCTAAAAGGACCCTGCGTGACAGGGAAAGGATTTGACTTCATGCTGTGTTGGAGAGAGGAAAAAGTCATCCTAAAAGTGGCCTTGGGAGTCAAGAACCCTCCTCTCACCAAGTTCATCGAAAACAACGTCGTTCTGCCTCTCCAGGGTCAAGAAAGAGGCAGATTCCAGAGTGTCCGCCGTCGGCGTCGAGCTCGCTGTCGAAGAAGCAAGCAAGGCACTCTTCAGCGTCGAGACGGCGAGAGTCTCTGTCGCCGAAGAAGGGATCGACGTCGAGGCATACTACTTCGGGCACGAAGTATGTTGACCCCGAGAGGCCTAAGACAAAACACCCGTCGACGTCGAAACACCCATCGACGGCGAGGCACACTCCGCCACCTTCTCGAGGGTCGGCGTCGAGAGGTTCGCCGGCTAAGACTCTGCCAAGAGCCTACAGGCTGTCGACGTCGAGATCACTGTCGCCGTTGAGGCGTTCGCGGTCGAAGAAGTCGACGTCGGAAAGGTGTCATAGAAGATCGACATCAAATTCCCCAGTTCGATCTCATGGGCGATCGACGTCGAGAGCATCACGGAGACAGGAGAGGTCGACGTCAAAGACGGCACAGTCCGTGTCGTCGTCGAAACATCGGTCGACGTCGAGAGACAAGAATCCCGCCATCGCCTCGGAGGAGGTGACAGAGAGGCCTAGGTCGACGTCGAGTCTTTCGACATCGAAAGACAAAAATCCTGTCGTTGTCTCGGAGGAGGTGGCAGAGAGACCAAAATCGACGTCGAGGTCAAGACGGTCAACGTCGAGGGAACAGTCGTCATCCCCTGGCATTAACATTGTTCAAATTTCCCCGAAGGGCTCTCCGGTGGCTCCTAAAAAGTCCCATCCTTTTAATCTTTCTCCAAGGTGGCTGGAAAGTGTCGGACACAAGGAATCAGGGGGTGCTGTTCATAGAAGTCCGGGCTCGGATTTCTCTCGTACGTATTCCCCTTCAAGACCCTCAAGGGGTCCTCTTCCAACGGCTTCACCGAGAGGGTCTCCGAGAAGGAACCTGAGAAGGTCTAGGTCCCCATCCTCCCGCCGCGCACGTTCACGGGAGAGATCACGTTCCCACCATGCCTCTTCTCCAAAACGGAGGCGACGAAGATCACCAACCTGGTCCACGTCCACCAGGTCTTCAATACGGGACTATTCTCCAACTTTGTCGTCGACACCTCCATCCAGAGTGTCTCCGATTGATGACTTGGGTACCTTCACCGAAGTTCTCTGCAGAGGGGCCAACAAAGTTCATCAGTAGTATGTTGGCTCCGACAGTCTCCACTTCTGTTATCTTTGAGACTTTACATCATCGTTCTTCAACGAGGTCTCTGCTGCCATCGGTCCCAGGCCTTTTGGAACCCGCCATGCAGACTTTCGTAACTCCTGCAACAGTAGGTGCAGTACCTTCTCGCATTGCAAAGAAGTACAAAGCCCCTGATCAGGATCCGCTTTTCCTTCGTTCTGATCCTTCCCCGGATTCTGTAATCGTGGTGGCGGCCAGGAAGACACACTCTGCGACATCATCTTCTTCATCCCTCCTGAGAAGGACAGCAAGGTTATGGACTCTTTGGGCAAGAGGATGTGTAATACTTCGGCCTCCGTCATGAAGGTTGCCAGCGCCTCAGCTCTCTTGGGGAGATATGACAGGTCACTATGGGACTCTCTATCGCGGTTTACGGAAAAACTCCCAAAAGAAGACAAACAGGACTTTCGTGAGATACTGCAGGAATTGGGCTTGGTGGCAAACTAGGTAATAAGTGCTGCTGCGGACTCATCTGATCTGGCCGCGCACGGCTATTCGCACGGCATCTGCTCTAGGCGCTCGGCCTGGCTGCGTCTTACAGGGCTTAAGCCTGATGCGCAACGGAAGATCGTCAATCTACCGTTCAATGGTTCTTCGTTGTTTGGGTCTCATGTGGACGATGAGATGTCCAAAATGAAAGCTGAATTGGACACTGTGAAGGCCGTTGGGCTGGAGAAGCTGAAGGAATTCCGCAAACGATTTCGTCCCTACGACAGGCGTTCCTTCCAACAGAGGGTTCAAACCCCTCAGTGGTCCTCTCAAAATCAACAACAGCAGAGGTCACACTTCCACCAGATGAGACCTGGTAGAGGAAGAGGAAACAACAGACAGCAGGCCTCAACTGCTAAACAACCAGCTAAACAATGAGCACATGCTTCCTCCGTGCCCGCTAGCCACTCCGGTAGGGGTAAGTATCACTTTTCACCTGGAAGAGTGGAAATCAATCACAAACGACAAATGGGTGCTGAATATTGTGCAAAATGGATACTTGCTGAGGTTCAAAGCCCCACCTCCACCAGTTCCACCACTCGGAGAATTTCGTCAATGTCACCACATGTTACAGGAAGAGGTGAACAGTCTTCTACGAAAAAAGGCCATAGAATATGTTCCGACTCAACAACGAAAACAGGGAATATATTCTCGCTATTTCCTGGTCTAAAAAAGAGGCCCGACCACAGAATACAGACCAATTCTCGATCTGCGCTTCTTGAACAAATTCATCCGCAAGGAGAAGTTTCGGATACTGGCCCTGCACCAGATCTTCCCTCAGCTACATCAGGGGGACTGGATGTGTGCTATAGATCTGCAGGACGCTTATTTCCACGTCCCGGTGTCTGAAAAGCATCGAAAGTTTCTCCGTTTTCAAGTAGCTCATCGGCACTTCCAATTCCGAGTCCTTCCGTTCGGGCTCAAATCGGTCCCCCGAACATTTTCAAAGTGTATGGCAGTGGTGGCAGCTTTTCTCCGCAAGCGCAAGATCTTAATTTATCCCTATCTGGACGATTGGCTCCTGAAGAGCGCTACGCCTTCTCTGCTTCAGAGTCATCTCTCCTTCTGCCTTCATCTACTGAACACGCTGGGTCTGCGGGTCAACTACAAGAAATCGGTCTTCAACCCGACCCAAAAAATCCATTACCTGGGCGCTTCACTGGATACCGTAAAAGCAAACGTGTGTCCTTCGGAGGAGAGGTTATCATCAATCAGGGAGAAATGTCGCGAACTCCTCATCTCATCTTCCCACGGTCAGGCAGGTGTCTTCTCTTCTGGGGTCAATGGCTTCTTGTGTCTTCATCGTCCCCAATGCCAGATTGAACATGCGTCCTCTACAACAGTCTCTGGAGGATCAGTGGATGCAGACTTCAGGCCGCTGGGAAGACCGTGTAACTCTACCTCAGTCAGCCAGAGACTCCATCACATGGTGGATGAAGCGTTCACATCTACTGAAGGGAGTCCCATTCCACCAAGATACTCCCACTCAGACTATAGTCACGGATGCTTCCCTGCAAGGTTGGGGAGCTCACATGGGACATCTTCAAGTACAAGGTCTCTGGTCGGAGACAGAGCAGGGATATCACATCAACCTTCTAGAGTTGAGAGCCGTGCACCTAGCCCTCAAGTCGCTGTACCCTTCTCTCCAGTCCAGCTCTCTCTTGATTCAGACAGACAACACCACGACAATGTATTATCTGAACAAGCAGGGGGGCACCAGGTCGAGACCTCTCTCTCAGGAGTCGCAGACCATCTGGAAGTGGCTTCTTGCAAGAAATCTCAACATTGTGGCCAATCACCTGCCAGGGTCTCTGAATGTCCAGGCAGACGCCCTAAGCAGGGACTTCGTAGAAGCTCACGACTGGGTGCTAAACAGCGAAGTCACGCAAGACAGACATCTTCCGGCAATGGGGAGTGCCAGACATCGATCTCTTCGCAGACGCGGCAAACACCAAATGCCCCGTCTTCGCATCCAGGTTTCACCAGCCAGGTTCACGGGGGAATGCCCTTTTGATAAAATGGTCTCAAACACTACTGTATGCCTTTCCGCCACTGCCTCTCATCCCAGCAGTGATCAACAAATTCTACAGGACCAACTCCAGAATGATCCTGATAGCTCCGGAGTGGCCGCATCAGTGGTGGTACCCGGACCTTCTGCAACTATCCGAGGTGCCACACCAGAGGTTGCCTTGCCGTCCAGACTTGTTATCCAAGAGCGAGGGGAGAGTGTTTCATCCCAATCTCTCATCCCTCAGATTGACAGCATGGCTAATGATGTCCTGCAATACGGACACTTAGACTTACCAGCGGACTGTATGACCATCCTCAAGGAAGCCAAGAGACCTTCTACCAGGGCATCCTATGCTTTCAAATGGAAGCGGTTCTACTTGTGGTGCATGAACAATGCTCATGATCCGGTGAGGGGGTCAAGAGCAGGTGATCTTGCCATATCTACTACATTTGGCCAAATCTGGCCTGCAGTTCTCCTCTACTAAAGTTCACCTAGCAGCAATCACTGCATACAGAAAGTCCCCTACACAGGTTTCTTTTTTCCAGATGCCAGTGGTTAAAGATTTCCTTGAAGGGATAAAGAAAGTTTACCCCCCAGTGAGATCTCCTTCTCCACCTTGGGAGTTCAACATAGTCCTTACAAAACTAATGGGTGCTCCTTTTGAGCCAATTCACAGGGCTTCTCTGCAGCACTTGTCATGGAAAGCTGCCTTTTTAGTCGCCATCACTTCTGCCCGCAGGGTTGGTGAAATACAGGCCTTGTGCTGTAAAGAGCCCTATCCTGTTTTTCAGGCAAACAGGGTAGTTTTAAGAACCCATCCGAGTTTTTTACCTAAAGTTGTCTCGGATTTTCACATCAATCAGGCTATCACTCTACCCACATTTTTTCCCAATCCCACAACTCCTCCTGAGAGGTCCCTCCATTCTCTAGACCTCAAGAGGGTACTGAAATTTTATCTAGACAAAACCAAGTCATTGAGAAAGACGGACCGGTTGTTTGTTAACTATGGTTCCATAAATACCGGTTTGGCGGCCTCTAAAAGATCCATCTCTAGGTGGATAGTCTCTTGCATATCTTTGGCCTACCAACTAGACAACAAGTCTCTTCAGGGAAATCTAAAGCACACTCTACCAGGGGAAAAGCCTCTACCACGGCTCTCCTTAGAATTGTTCCTTTAGCAGAAATTTGTAAAGCAGCTACATGGCGTTCTGTTCATACATTCTCTCGCCATTACTGTTTGGACTCTGATGCACAGGCGGATGCCCAAGTTGGGCAAGCCTAGTTGAGAAATTTGTTTGGTTGATTCCATTTTAAGATGCATTGTTATATATTTTGTGTACTGGTTTGCTCGTCCGCGAAGTAGTGGGTATGGGCTTGCTACTCTATTCAGTGCTTATGACTATTGATGAGTATCCCCTGGAAGAGAAGGATAAGTTACTTATCTGTAATCCTAGTTCTCTTCCAGGGGTATACTCATCAAAGTCATAAGCAACCCTCCCGCCTCCCCGGACGAGCAATTATGGTACAATACTGTGTGTTTTGCATCTTATACTCAGGGTGATACAAGTTAGTACACAGTAAACAGAATGATGGGAGCAGAGGGGCTCCTGGAGGTCTTAAAGGCACGGTGTCCAGAATCTTGGAAGTCTTAAAGGCAAGGTGCCAGTTTTTTTTACTGTACCATGATAGTTATTTATCTATGCAGCCTATGGGCCAACTGCCTGCTATTACCTGTTTTTCCTTTTCTGAAAATAAAGGAGTCTTGTATGATACGATTACAGTGTATGTTCTCTATTACAAAATGTATTTAGGGGATTATTTTCATACAAGAGAAACCTATGTAATTTTGGCGGTTTGCCCTATTGGAACAGTTTTTAGGCTGCGTGTGTATATGTATATATATATATATGTATATGTATATGTATATGTATATGTATATATATATATGTATATGTATATGTATATGTATATGTATATATATATATATATATATATATATGTATATATGTTCACTGAAAAAACCATAGGTTTTAGGGACAGTTATAGTTAGTTGGACATTTCGCTCGTACAAAGCTGTGAAATTCCCCCGTTATAGTTAGTTCAGCTAACTATAACTCACGCCCCCGCAATGCACTGCTGATGACGTCACATATTACATCACTCATGACATGGTCAGTGACATCACTGATGACATCTCAAATGTTTTTTCATGTCTATTACCGGGATCTCCTTCCCCGTCTGCCACGGCCGCCCTGCAGGGTTGGGGGCCCTCGACGAAGGAACTTTGTCTATGGTTTGAATTGGAGGGCATGACCCGCCTTCCTCCTGATGGCGAAATGGATTTTCCGAATACTTACCAAGCTCGAGGAAGGAAAGGGTGACAAGGGAGGTAACGGCCTCACCTTGGTAAGCTACAGACGACCGGCAGTGATTTTAATTGTACTCACGGCAGCAGTTATGTGAACGTCGACTTCACTAGCACTTTAGACATGCAGAGTTACGTGACTGTTATGAGTGATTAACTGCATTGCAATATTTTTATGCCACTTGGATTAACAGACATCATATTGCCAAGAGCAGGGTATTATGGGACACTGAGTCTTTTAATACAGTACACGTGACTTTCAATATTAAACACCTGGTGCTCGTGGAGTCGGAAATCCTATGATTAAGGTATTGCACCGAAACGCGTCAGGAGTTCATCTATGTGCTGCCAATAGAATAATAAATGCTGTTTGGAGTCTGGCTGGGCTGTGGCATCTCTGTTTTTTCATGTCTATTACCGGGATCTCCTTCCCCGTCTGCCACGTCCGCCCTGCAGGGTTGGGGGCCCTCGACGAAGGAACTTTGTCTATGATATATATATATATGTATATGTATATATATATATGTATATGTATATATATATATGTATATATATATATATATATATATATATATATGTATATATATATATATATGTATATATATATATATGTTCACTGAAAAAACCATAGGTTTTAGGGACAGTTATAGTTAGTTGGACATTTCGCTCGTACAAAGCTGTGAAATTCCCCCGTTATAGTTAGTTCAGCTAACTATAACTCACGCCCCCGCAATGCACTGCTGATGACGTCACATATTACATCACTCATGACATGGTCAGTGACATCACTGATGACATCTCAAATGACATGGTGGTGGTCCCCGGGGCTTCGGGGGTCCGAAACGGACCCCCACATTTCTTTCATTAGTGCCCCGGGGAGGTGGCGGTCCCCGGGGCGTGTGGGGGGGCTGGAGCCCCCCCACACAGGTAATTTTTTTATTAAAAAAATAAGCCCCGGGGGGTGGTGGTCCCCGGGGCTTGGGGGGCCTTAGAGGCCCCCCTAAAATATAAACCCACCCCCCGCATGTCCCCAGGACTTGGCCCACCCGGGGGCAAAATAGCCTCGAGGCGCGGGAGACCGCGCTTTGATTTTTTTTTTTTAATCACGGCGGGATCCGCGCACCCTAAGCGCAACCCGCCGATTAAAAATAAATAAAAATAAAAAAATGCTTTTTTCTGCCCAAGGGGTCCTTGTGGGACCCCCTGAGCAGACCTAGGGGGTCAGGGTGTTTCTACCCTGCCCCCTTTTTGCGTTTTGCGACTTGTTTCTGTGCCTCGGTTCTACCGAGGCACAAAATGGCTGCCAACACTTCCTGATTTGGAGTGTTGACAGCCACTTGACAGCCAATTAGCATGCAGCTCGTGATCGGGAGGGTGCGCGGACCCTACGCGGCCATAGATATATATGTGATTTTACTTTTGATTTTCTCAGGAACTACTGAACGAATTTACACCATTTAAGCAAAAGGCACAACTCTGAACCAAAGGCTACCTTTTTGGCAAATTTGGTGTAATTCCGTTCAGCAGTTCGGGCTGTAGCTGGGACTAAAGGTTACTATGGAAAATTGCATGGGGAAAACACGTTTTGGGACCCCCCTTTTTTCTCGGCCCCCACTTGACGAATCACCCCGAGACTTTCAGGATAGGAGCGGACCGGAGCGCCCCACAAGTTATGAAAATTTCGCGAAGATTCGTCAACCGGCGCCAAAGTTATTTCAAATAGAATGTTGCGGATTTCCTATGGAAAATAGGTCCTAACTGTAACTATCTACTGGCGACCGCCAGTAGATATATATATATATATATATATATATATATATATATATATATATATATATATATACATACATATATATATATATATATATACATACAATACATCCGATGCGTAACTCTTTGGTCAAAGTAGAAAACACCACTGGAGCCGTGGCCACTATTATGAAGCGTGTTTATTGACAACACTAAGTCCGACGCGTTTCGGAGTTTCCTCACTCCTTCGTCACGGGCAAAGACGAAGGAGTGAGGAAACTCCGAAACGCGTCGGACTTAGTGTTGTCAATAAACACGCTTCATAATAGTGTCCACGGCTCCAGTGGTGTTTTCTACTTTGACCAAAGAGTTACGCATTGGATGTATTGTGGATTTATGGGGGTGGCTACCCCTGCCGTGTGCCCGCCGTAGAAGTGGCTTGGGTTTAGCCAAACGAAACTGTGGATATATATACATATGTATGTTTCGGAAGTGTTATACACTTGTGGGCCCGAGCATATATGCATATATATATATATATATATATATATATATATATATATATATATATATACACACACACACCCACACCACACCACACCACACCACACCACACCACACCACACCACACACTCTCTCTCTGGGATCCCGCACGTGGGCGGGGATTATTCAGTGCTTATGACTTTGATGAGTATACCCCTGGAAGAGAACTAGGATTACAGGTAAGTAACTTATCCTTACTGGGCAGTTTGTTGCCTGACCCCCATCTACAAGTGACCATCAACACAAATGTCTCCCAATGTCTACAAATGGGAAATAAGCTACTAGATGATTCAACAGTACTTCCAGTGCTGGGTAGACTTGTGTACAAAATGCCAAAACTTCACCTCCAGGGACCCTCACCCATAATCAATGGGCAGTGCTCACTCTTATCTCCCTATACTGCACATTCTCTGAAAATATCCATCCATCCCTAGAAAAAGCTACCACTGCACTCAGATCTCATGCAGCATACAGGGAAACTGCTCCACTCCAATCTCAGGGCACAACATTTTGTGATTTGGCACTTGATGTCCTAGAATGTTGCTACCTACATATGCTGCTGAGTGTGTGCACAT
Source organism: Calotriton arnoldi (assembly GCA_963921515.1). Taxonomy (NCBI): domain Eukaryota; kingdom Metazoa; phylum Chordata; class Amphibia; order Caudata; family Salamandridae; genus Calotriton; species Calotriton arnoldi. The sequence goes on along the minus strand of CAWUFW010006849.1, from coordinate 575,634 downwards.
TTTTAAAGACGTTTGAAAGCCCATCCCATAACCTTGCTAGGTGACAAAAAGGAAAAGACTTGTTAATCATTGTAACAATCATCTCAAATCAGCCCTTAGAAGTCACAGTATAAGGCATCACCTGTCACCTAAAAAAGGCAGGAGTAGCCTATCCGTCCTCCCTCCGGAGTACACCTAGATTGCTGTCGTTGCTTACTTGCAAATCAGGGAAAACCATTCTATCTTCACCTTTCTGGTGGTTAAAGCCTTTATGGAAAGCATCAAATGGGGTATTCCACCTCAAACATCCCCGGTCCCCTCATGGGACTTTAACATCCTACTTACATGAGTAATGGGGCCTCCATTTGAGCCGCTATGCTCTAGTCCATTACAGTTCCTTTCCTGGAAAGTGACCTTCCTTGTTGCAATCACTTCTCTCTGTAGGGTTAGTAAATTGCAAGCTTTATGAGTTGAGAAGCTATATATGCAAGTGCACAAAGATTGGGATCGTCTTAGAACACATCCTCAATTTCTGCTAAAGGTTGTTTTTACTTTCCATTTCAATCAAACTATTAATTTAGCCTCTTTTTTTCCTCTCAACCATAGTTGGTTGCATAACAGGCTTTACACACATTATATGGTAAAGGAGGCCGTATACGCTACATTGACCGTACCAAATCCTTTAGGAAAAGCAAACAACTCCTTGTTTCTTTTTGGTCAATCCCACCTAGGCAGCCCAGTTTCCTAGCCAGCCTTGCCAGATCATCAATGCTTTATCAAATGCATTCATGTTTGTAATGCAAAGTGCACACTACACAAGAAAGAGGCTTAATATGGCATTCCTAAGCAACATCCCAGTTGCGGACATCTGTTCTACTACCCACGTATTCTCTATGCATTACTCTGTGGACATTTATGCCTGATAAGATGCTCTAGTCAGACCAAGTGTACTTAAAACTTTATTGCAAACTTCCTTTGATGCAACTCGCTATCTGCCACTATAGTTAGATGGGTACTACTGAACAAACTATGCACCACATGTGATCTACATTAGTACATTCTGCAAACAGAAAACGTTACTTACCTGTAACAATTGCTTTGCAGCTTGTGCTGTACATTCACAAGCGCTCTCCCACCTTCCTTGGTTGGTATTAATTTTCTACATACATATAGCCCTACCAGTACACATAGACATCACATCTTGATACGCACTTACACTTGCCATCGAGGAAAACACAATCTAAGTTAGAGTATGTGTCCTGGTACATTGTAGGTTTCGGGGAAGATATCATGAATCACCCAAAACCTCTTCTTCCATTCACGGCCAAGACTTGATGGCAAGAATATGCACAGCATGTGATCTACAGCACTACAAGCTGCAAGGTAAATAACATTTTTCTTTTCTGTATCTTCTGTGTTTTTCTCATTGTAGTTTGTTTTTGCTCACTTGCTTCCTTTCAGTAGTTCCAAGATGCCTGCTTATTTTGCACATCACCAGTTTCTGATGGATACTTCTAACTGCAAATTACTCACCTTTAAATTACCCTCAGGCACCAGACTTGATCCAAAACTGTGGCACGTGGTGTCATGCGACTTAGCAATGTCGCCACACTGCCCAGAGGTGATTGAATGTAACCCCATATTAGTGCCACCCCTGCTCCTTTCTTTACATGCATATACTGAGCTCTGTTCCCAATTTTTGTCAGTTTTCAGACTATTTCCAAAACGTTTACAAACAGGGTTCTAAGGAATGATTTCCCTACCAAAAACTACAGGCTTCTAGCTGTGCCAAGACTGCAAGAAATCGATGTCTGTCATAGACCCATGTTAGAAATTGGGTTTTTGGTTGGCAAAGGTATGGACCCTGTTCAAGCAGGAACCACAGCCCTAGTCAGGGTGAATAACCCACTTTAAATTATCCTATCCTCAGCCTCTGGTAGCTTGCCACATAGCAATCCGGCTTAACGTAAGAGGCAATGTGTAAAGTATTTGTGCAACACATCAAACAGTAGCACAGTGAAAATACCACAAAAAGACTCCAGACCAGTTTAGAAAAATAAAGGATAATTTTATAAATGAAACAAGACTTAAAAACGACAAACATCCAATCAGTAGAAGTTGAGATATGAATTTTTAAATATTAAATGCAAAAATAGTGTTTAGAGGCAGTAAGCGCTTAAAGGGTTAATCTGAAAGAAACAGTTAGTTATAGATTCCTTACCTTAGAATTACCCCCAGACGTCAGACTGGATCCGGAAAAAGAAAGAACTAACAGATATATCGTTACCGAAGGTAAGTAACTTGTTCATTAGTTGCGCTGGCCCAGGACAAAATCAAGAGTTCAAGCCGACTGCGATGGAGTGCGGGCCGGATACAGGACCCACGCAAGGCCTGCGGCGCAAAAGTACCTTGGTCCTGGTCGCAAGCAACGAGATGGGTCTGTAATCCCCATGCAGTTGAGGTGATGCGCCGGATTTCTCCACGTGATGGCATTGATGTGTCTGGTCCATGAGCTTATGCACTGGTTCCGAGATGCAGCGGTTCCGAATACGATGCGCTGGGTTTCTGCACGTTGCAGAGGCGATGCGTCAATCTTCTCCACGCAGTGACAGTGATGCGTCAGTTCCGATGCAGCAGTTCTGGAAGTGATGCACTGATCCCAAGGGCGATGCGTCGATCTGTTTCCCTCAACGGCGGGAATGTGTTGGTTCCGATCTGCGCAACGAGGTCAATGCATGGGTTCTGGCAGGTGCAGCACTTTAAATTCACTTCCAAGGACTCAGGACTGGATTGGCACCATTTGGCAAAGCAGGACTCACTGCAGACAGAGTCCAGGTGCTGTTTGCAGGTTGAAGAGAGAAGTCTTTGATATCCCTGAGACTTCAGAAACAGGAGGCAAGCCAAAAAGCCCTTGGTGATACTTTGGTTCTGGAATGTAAAGATGCAGGTCCAGTCCTTCTCACTCCGAAACAAGTAGCAGCAGGCCAACACAGCAAAGTAGTTAATCAAAGTGGCAGTCCTTCTTCCTGGTAGAATGTCATCAGTTCCAGAAGTGTTCGGAGTTGGTGGTGACAGAGGGCCAGTACTTACACCCAGTTGAGCCTTTGAAGTGGGGGATGCTTCAAAGCGATGCTTTGGAGTCCCCAGTGTCCTTTTCTTCCATGCCTTGGCTCCAGACTCACTACAGTGGGGTATGCAACCCTTTGTGAGGGGACAGGATACAGCCCTTTCACGTGTAAATGTCAGCTCCTCCTAACCCTCCTGCTCAGGATGACCCATCAGCATGCAGATGGTGGCACAGTCAAACCTACCCTTTCTTTGTGCGTGGCTGTCTAGAGGGAATGGAGGAAGCCAGCTGTCACCCACCCCATCCGTGTATTTCAGTGACAGGCTAAAGGCACCAAATGGTTACAGTAAGAAAATGGCAACTTCCTAAAAGTGGCATTTTCAGAATTGCTGTTTAAAAACTACCTTTACTATACGTTGTGTTTTTAAATTGTTGTTCCAGAGACACCAAATTTAATAAGGCATTCCCAATGTTATCTTATAGAAGAGATAGGCTTTGTGGTAGTGAAAAACAAATTTGAGTATTTCACTACCAGGACATGTAAAACTTAAAAGTACTTGTCCTATTTTTTAAATACACTGCACCCTGCCCATGGGCTGCACAGGGCCTGCCTTAGGGGTGACCTATATGTAATAAAAAGGAAGGTTTGGGCCTGGCACTTAGGTTAACTTGCCAGGTCGACATGGCAGTTTAAAACTGCACATACAGGCTCTGCAATGTCAGGCCTGAGACATGTTTAAAGGCTACTGAAGTGGGTGGCACAATCAGTCTGCAGGCCCACTAATAGCATTTGATTTACAGGGCTTGGGCACAGGTAGTGCACTTTACTAGGGACTTATAAGTAAATCAAATATGCCAATTGTGGATAAACCAAAGTTACCATGTTTTAAGTAAATAGGACTGGCACTTTAGCACTGGTTAGCAGTGGTAAAGTGCCCAGATTCCTAATGTCAGCAAAAACAGGAGGTCAGAAGGCAAAAGGTCAGGGGAAACCATGCCAAGGATGCAAGATCGAACAACCCATATGCAGCATCTCTTTGGTGTTTGGACTCCGATCACGACTCCTTGTACTGAGACAAGTGTGCCCTCATGTACCCCAAAGCAATGTGAGACCGAGAGGTGAATCTCTATATTGCCAAACATAAGAAGAGGTTACAGATGAAGCATATGTCCTGCTCCAAATCATTGGCCTGGATTGTGGTGACCCATTTTTTTTTAATTGTTCAGTTTTAGTCTCAGACCTGCCCCCTAATATATATACAATTGTTTGAGGCATGTGTGCTGTAGACACACATGCTTTGCATACTCCTGCCATCTAGTGTTGGGTCCGGATGTTTACAAGTTGTTTTTCTTCGAAGAAGTATTTCCAGTCACAAGGTAAGGTGACTCCTCCTTTCGGTGATAGTGCGCATCGGCATCAACTCCATTGTTAGATAGATTTTTCCGCCCTCTGGTTCGGATGTGTATTGGTGCGCTCCGGTTCGAAACCATTCTTCGGGTTCCCCTCGGTGCGCAATCCACTCTACCCTCAACGGTATTGTTTCGAACTCATTTCCCACTTCTCCGCGTATCGATTCGGTCAACGAAATCTCCAATTTCGATTGGAAAGTTTCGTGGGCGGCCTTCGGGCCGAACCGCGTCAGTCCAGCTCTTCGTCGATGGAACGGACTCCATTCAAATTCAGTCCTCGGTGCCACGCCAAGTACCCACGCACTGACTCGCACCAGGTGTGTAACTTGTGCTTGTCTCCAGAGCACAGAGAAGAAGACTGCGACGCGTGCTTCAGTTGAAGAAAACTCTCCATGATCATCGGGCTCGACGTCGGGAGATGCAGTGCCAACACGTCAACGACACGCCGGATATCTTTGGTGAAGACTCCTAGCAAGATGACCTTGAGCCCTCAGCGAGCGGCTGAGGAAGAACAGGCCTTCTCCGTGTTGGACTCCGTTTCAGAGTTGGAGATAGACCTCGACATCGATGAAGTGCCCAGGGACAGGGTGGCGTGAGTACAGAAGACCCATTGCGTCGTCCACCCTTCTCCCAAAAAATCTAAGGCTTCGGCACCACCTCTGCCTTCTGGCCAAGGTCGGCACCGAGACGATGTTTCTGACGCTCCGCCTCCCGGCTCGGCACCGAAACATGTCGTCAAGCCTTCCGGCTCGGGACCGAGTCGGCCGAAATCCACCTCGGAGCCGAAACTTTCCGGTGCCAAGCACAAAGTCGGTTCGGAGCCGAAACACTCCACGCCGAAAAAGAAACAGCCTTCGGAGCCGAAACCTTCCATGCCGAAAGGCCATTCCATCTCGGCCCCGAAACCGTCAGTGCCGAAAACAAAAGATGTCCCTTCAGCACCTTTGGATCCGAAAATAGACATTGTACCATCCAAATCGGATCCCAAACAAAAGAAACTGTACATTAATCCTGATACAGGACATATTCACGCCAAGCCGCCTTCTAGGCACAAATTTCCAGATGACGACAGTCATTACAAAATCCCTTTGAAGAGGAAAAATGTTGGTACCAGCCCTTTTCATCCACCACCGCCATCTCCTCCCCCTCCACCCTCCTCACCACTTTTGGATCCTTTGCAAATCACACCTCACGATTCTCCACTATCTCACCATGAGGGAGACCATATTGATGAGGGAGACACACCCTTACCAGGGTATCCATGGACGGATTATACAATTGACCCTCCATTGGATAATGATCCAGACCTTTACCCTGCCAAGCCATCTCCATCTGATGACAATGTATCCTATCAAGAACTTATTGCCAGGGCCGCACAATATCATGGGGTGGTACTTCACAAGGAATCCTTAGAAGAGGATTTTTTATTTGAGACACTAGGATCCACACACAGGTCTAGCCAAACACTCCCTATGCTCAAAGGAATGATGAGGGACACAGACAAAAAATTTAAAGACCCTCTACGTGCATGAATCCGGAGACCGACAGATCCGGTATTTATTAAAGGCCAGTTACCACTACACTCCTTGGTAGTATCCAATGCTTGCAAGCGAGCTAATTACCAAACCTCAGGAGACGCTCCTCCCCCAGATAAGGAATCAAAACTCATTGACGCTTCTGGCAAACGCATAGCTGCTAAAGCTGCCAATCACTGGCGTATTGCCAACACTCAGGGACTCCTAGCCAGGTACGACAGGGCGCACAGGGACGAAATGGAGCAATTGCTACAATATCTCCCAAATTAGCATAAAGCTAAATAAAGCCCAAGACTTGGTCCAAGAAGGAAAATTAATTTCCAACTCTTTCATAATGTGTGCTCTAGATGCTGCTGTCACCGCAGCTAGAGAGGTCAACACTAGCGTCCCACTCAGAAGGCATGCTTGGTTAAGGATCTCCAGTTTTAAGCCCCAAGTCCAACAATTTCTTTTGAATACACCTTTTGACAAAGAACATCTTTCTGACCCTGGGGTAGATAAAGTGCTTGAAAAAATGAAAAAGCACACTGAGGTAGCCAAATCCATGGGAGCGCTTCAGTCTCCTTCAAACAGGGGCTCCTTTCGGTGCTTCTTTTACCGGGGAGGGTCCAGGTCAACACCCTCAGACCAAAACACTTCCTCGTACAAGGGTAACAACCAATCCTCTTCCTCAATAGGCTTTTTTAGAGGAGGGTGTAGAGGAAACCACTCTAAGGGCATGGGTAAAGGCACCACACCCCGCAGCTCCCCTTCCCCTAATAAACAGCGACTTCCCCACGCTCCCCTCAGTCTATTCCACACCTGTCGGGGGAAGACTTCAACAATTTCTCCCCATTTGGCAATCTATAACAACCGACAAATGGGTGCTTGGAATTATCCAACATGGTTATTGCCTGGAGCTTACCGCCAATCCTCCAAATATTCCACCTCGCTCTCACAAATTGTCGCCAGACCACTTGCTGTTGCTCGAACAAGAAGTGCAATCTCTCTTACTGAAAGGAGCCATAGAACCAGTTCCACTTCAGTACCAAGGGCCAGGGGTTTACTCTCTCTACTTTCTGATCCCCAAAAAGGACGGCTCATTAAGACTTATTCTGGATCTCAGAAAGTTGAACCAATACATACTGTCAGAGCACTTTCACATAGTGACCCTTCAACAGGTACTTCCACTTTTGCAGCAGGGCGATTTTATGTCTACTCTAGACTTAAAAGACGTGTATTTTCACATTCCAATTGATCCAGCTCATCGCAAATACCTCAGTATTTGTCATAGCAGGCATACATTACCAGTTCAAAGTACTTCCGTTCGGAGTCACCACTGTTCCCAGAGTATTTACCAAATGTCTTGCGCTAGTAGCAGCTCATCTCAGAAGACAAAGTATTCACGTCTTTCCCTACCTAGACGACTGGCTTATCAAAGCCAGCACTTACCAAAACTGTCTGCAACACACTCAGACTACAATAGACCTACTTCATCAATTGGGCTTCACGGTCAATGCACAGAAATCTCACCTGCGCCCTTCACAGATGCAGTCTTATTTAGGAGCCACTATCGACACTCTAAAGGCTCTAGCCTCTCCCAAGGCAGCTAGAATTCACAACATTCAGTCTATGATACTATAATCTGAAAGAGACAATTAGTTATGGATTCCTCACCTTAGAATTACCCCCAGGCGTCAGACTGGATCTGGGGAATATTTTCCTCAGCAGTACCCCTGCGCGTCGATAGGTGGCGTCGGTGAACTCCGCGTTCGTCGTTGCCGTCGTGGTCGCCGGAATGACATCACGGTAGCTACTTAGACGCCGCCCTCGCGTGCTGACGTCAGTTCTTTCTTTTTCCGGGCCAGCCAGCGCAGATCCGGAGAGAGCTGTACCTCGAGTCACCTTTTGACTCTGTTTTTTGCGACTTTTGTCGACATCTTGTTGGAGTCGTTCGACTCCTGGTGCACGGAGGGATGTCACATCGGACCGGCTTCAAGGTTTGCGACTCCTGTCGCAAATTGATGTCGGTCACGGACCCGCACCTCGTGTGCCTTTGGTGCTTGGAGCGCGACCACGACCCGAAGTCGTGCTCCGACTGCCGGGCCATGAACCCGAAGTCTTTGCGGGAGCGGTCCCGAAAGCTTCTCAAGGCCCGGCAGTCCGCTCCATGCCGTTCGCGGTCCCGGTCGAGAGGGAGGTCACAGGACAGGTCCCGGAGCCACAACCACTCGTCATCGAAGTCTTCGTGTAAGTCGAAGCACAAGAAGAAGGCGAAGAAGCATCGTCGCTCTTCGCGTTCTCCCCGTCTGTCGGCCGACGCAATGCGGGAAGCGGAAGGTAGTCGTCCAGCTCTGCCCGCGGAGCCTGTTGGATCGACTCCGGCCTTCCCTCCCTTTCCGGGAGCCGGAGCGACCCCTGCCCAGCTTCGCAACTTTTACGAAGCCTTGCATTCAATCTTTGGGTAGCCCGAATCCTCCGGCGCGCCCTCTGGCCCCGCGGACTCGGTTGGGGGTTCTAGGCCTTCGATGCTGGCGGCTTCGGCGCCTCAGGGCCCCCAAAGATGCAGGCCTGGATCCGGATCGGCGCCGGTCGACCTCGTGACACCTCCTCCGGCGCCGAATCCAGTGACTACACCTCCGCTCCCTCCGACACCGGTTGTGTCCCCAGCCGGCGCCGACCCCAGCCTCCCCCTCGATGAGAACACGGAGCCGGACCGACATCGGGACCGACGCCGACCGGTACTTTTGTACCCTTGTTCTCCCCTGATGTTTCCTACCGCCCTGTGGCTACCAGGAGAGGGTTGGGAGTACTGGGAGGGGTGTGTGGACCCTCTTGCAGACCAGTTAGAGGAACCGGACTGGAGAGAGGAGTTGAGTGATGCCAGTAGTCTGGACACCTCCAGAGACCTTGGCATGCTTTCACCCCCTACCGTGGCTACGGAGGAGGGTGCATCTTACGCAGTGGTGCTGCGTAGGGCGGTCGAGGCCTTCAACCTCGAGCTTCCTATGGTGGCGGTCAGGACTAACCTCCTGACCGAGGTGCTTCAGCCGGCAGCGGCCTCTTCGGAGCCCCTGCTGCCGTTAAATGAGGCCCCCCTTGGACATCCTTTTGGGCACTTGGTCCAAACCCAACACAGGGGCTCCTGTGGATAGGATGATTGCCCGGCCCCGGGTGACCCCATTTTCCTTTTTCACCACCCCACCCCTGAGAGCTTGGTAGTCCAAGCCTCGACTTCCAAGGGCGCATTCCCTAACGCACCACCTGATAGGGAATCCAAGAAGCTGGACCACCTTGGGAAGAAGATGTTTTCTTCCTCCAGCTTGAAACTGCGGTCGGTGAACATCGCATGTCTTTTGGGCCGTTACTCCCACTCAGTGTCGGACACAGTTGCGCAGGTGCTGCCACAGTGCCCGGAGGAGGCCCGGGCCGTGCTCTCCCGTGCAGTTGCCGAGGGGAGAGACGCAGCGAAGTTCGCCATCCGATGTGGGCTGGACACCGCCGACTTACTAGGCAGGACGATTTCCACATCGGTAGCCCTTAGACGCTACGCCTGGTTGAGGTCTACTGGCTTTTCGGGTGATGTCCAAGCTACGCTTTTGGACAGGCCCTTTAATGGCCGTCGCTTGTTTGGCGACAATGCGGACAATGCGCTTGAGCGCTTTAAGGATTCCAGGGCTATGGCCAGGTCCTTGGGCCTCGCATCCACCTCCCACCCAGCGCAGTCTGCCTTTCGCCCCTTTCGTGGCTACGGAAGGGGTGCCCCACCTCGTTCCACCCAGAGCCACAGGGCGGCGCAAGCTGTCCAGCCTCTGCACGGCCGGGGACGTTGGACCCACCGCCGTGGTTCTGGGGGCCAGCGGGTGGGCCAGTCCACCAGCGCCCCCTCTGCAGCAGCCCCCAAGCCCTCCTAGTCCGACCTTTTAGGCCACCTTTTGCCAGTGGGCAGCAGGATTCGCCATCACCTCCCCCACTGGCTCACCATCACGTCGGACAGGTGGGTTTTGCAGATAGTCCGAAGGGGCTACTCCCTCCCCTTCGAGACTACTTCTCCATCCATGCCACCTCAGACCCATCGCATGTCAGAGGATCACTTGGCCCTTCTACAACAGGAAGTTACGGCTCTCTTGGCCAAGGGAGCCATTGAGCGCGTTCCTGCCCCAGAAGTAGGTTGTGGTTGTTGGTTGTTATTCCCACTACTTTCTGGTGCCCAAGAAGGACAAGGGCCTGCGTCCTATCTTGGATCTCCGGAACGTCAACCGCTTCCTCCGGAAGGAGAAGTTTAAAATGTTGACCCTGGCTCAGGTCCTGTCTGCTCTCGACCCTGGAGACTGGATGGTAGCGTTGGACTTGCAGGACGCCGATTTTAACATCCCTGTCCTGCCTGCCCGCCCATCGGCGTTACCTACGGTTCACAGTAGGCCACGAGCACTTTCACTTTACTGTGCTCCCCTTCGGCCTTACCAGGGCCCCTCGGGTGTTCACGAAAGTGATGGCGGTGGTCGCAGCTCATCTGCGCAGATCAGGGGTTCCAGTCTTCCCCTATCGCGACGACTGGCTGTTGAAGGCGGGCTCGCCCCAGGCTGTCGTCTCCCACCTCTAGACTACGGCCGACCTCTTGCATTTGCTGGGGTTCACCATCAATGTGACGAAGTCGCACCTGATTCCCTCTCAGAAGCTCCTTTTCATCGCAGCGGTTCTAGACACAGCGCAGTTTCGGGCTTATCCTCCCGAGCAGCGAGTCCAGGATATTCGGGCTATGATTCCGATCTTTCAGCCTCTATCCCGGGTTTCGGTCAGAATGACCCTGAGGCTACTGGGTCTCATGGCCTCCTGCATCCTGCTGGTGGACTATGCCAGGTGGCATATGCGGGCTCGCAGTGGGACCTGAAGTTCCAGTGGGCACAGCATCAGGGGAATCTTTCCGATTGCGTCTAGATCTCAGAGGGCACTGCACGCCAATTGCAGTGGTGGCTAATGAACCGGGTTGGGTCAAGGGCAAATCCCTCTCCTTTCCTCAACCAGAGTTCACAGTGGTGACATATGCATCACTGCTGGGGTGGAGCGGCTACATGGGAGAGGCGGAGATTAGAGGTCTCTGGTCTCCGACGGAGTCCGGACTCCATATCAACCTTCTGGAGCTTCGGGCGATTCATCTTGCACTAAAAGCATTCCTTCCCTCTGTCAGGGGAAGAGTGGTGCGGGTGTTCACGGACAACACCACTGCAATGTGGTAATGCAACAAACAGGTCAGGGTGGGGTCGTGGACCCTATGTCAAGAGGCTCTCCGCCTTTTGACATGGCTGGAACATCAGGGCATATCTCTGGTGGTTCAACACCTGGCAGGTTCTCTGAACGCCAGGGCGGACGAGCTCAGGTGCATGATGGATCATGAATGGCGTCTTCACTCGGAGGTGGTGCAAGGTCTCTTTCAGCAGTGGGGAGAGCCTTGGCTAGATCTATTCGCCACTGAAGAGAACACGCAATGTCCGCAGTTCTGCGCGTTGGAATCTTCAAGGCGGCATTCGCTAGGCGACGCTTTTCGTCGCGAGTGGAGTTGCGGTCTTCTATACGCCTTTCCGCCTATACCACTTCTGCCCAGAGTCCTGAAGAAGATCAAGCGCGACCGGGCCCAAGTCATTCTTGTGGCTCCGGATTGGGCAAGAAGAGTCTGGCATCCCGAGCTGCTCTTCGGGAGGATCTTCTGCCGCAGGGGACTGTCCTCCACCCGAACCTGTCCAGCGTCCACCTCCTTGCGTGGAGATTGAGCAGCGGCAGTTGACAGCTTTCGACCTTCCTCCCGAAGTCTGTAATGTTATCTTGGCAGCCAGTCGTCCCTCCACCAAAACGGTATACGCCTGTAGATGGAACAAGTTTGTGGCATGGTGCGCAGGAAAGGCTGTGGATCAACTTTCTGCCCCCCTTTCAGAGGTTCTCCTCTTCATTCTTTCTTTAAAACAGCAGGGCTCTGCTCTGGGCACTCTCAAAGGCTGCATTGGCAGGATTCGAACCCTTGTCCTGTGTGAGCCTGTTCCATCAGAGGCACAAGACTTACCATTGAGCTATAGCTCCTTGGTGTTCTAGACCCTTGCAGTAGTAACTACCATTTCGGCCTTCCTTCGGCTGCCTGACCAGCCTTCTCTTTTCAAGGCCCCTATTGTAAATCGCTTCCTTAAGGGCATTACTCACTTCTCCAACTCCTTTCGTGATGCCCCAGCGGGACTTGAACCTGGTTTTCACTTTTCTTATGTGTGCTCCTTTCGAGCCGCTACATAACTGTCCTCTCAGACTCCTGACCCTTAAAACTGCCTTTCTGGTTGCCATCACCTCTGCTCGCTGGGTGAGTGAGCTTACAAGCCCTTTCTTCTAAGCCTCCTTTCCTGGCTGTTCATCCGGACAAAGTTGTCCTCCGCACTAGGCCTTCTTTCCTTCCCAAAGTGGTTACCTCTTTCCGTATAGGTCAGACCATCACTTAGCCCACCTTCTTTCTGCCTCCACATCCTTCTAAAGAGGAAGAGAGGCTCCACCGTCTGGATCCAAAACATGCGCTTTCGTTCTATCTGGATCGCACACAACAATTCCGGGTGGATGACCAGCTCTTTGTTGGTTACGTGGGCGCCACGAAAGGTCAGGCCGTGCAAAAACGAACCATCTCCCGATGGGTCGTTCTTTACATCAAAATCTGCTATTCCTTAGCAAAAAAGGAACCTCCAGTGGGGTTGCGTGCCCATTCCACCAGGGCGACGGCAGCCACTACTACCCTTCTTGACATCTGCCAGGCAGCTACGTGGGCTTCACTGCACACGTTTACCAAACACTACTGCCGGGACAGCCAAGTCCGGAGAGACGGCTTCTTCGGCCGTTCGGTTCGCCATGACTTTCTGGTGTGAACTTGGTTTGCAGACCCACCACCGGGTTGGTATTGCTGGGGCATCTATTCTAAGGTGAGGAATCCTTAACTAATTGTCTCTTTCAGATGAACAAATTACTTACCTTCGGTAACGATATAGCTGTAAGAGACATAGATTAGTTATGGATTCCTCAGCACCCCACCCATCCTCCCCGTTCTGCGAACTGACTTCTAGGGTAAGGGACTCCCTGTCAGGGCCCTAGTTTTTGTGCACCAGTGGTCAGTGTTTTGCATGGCTCTGCGCTTCTGGCGTGGAATGTTGTGTAAAGAACTGACGTCAGCGCACGAGGTCGGCGTCTAAGTAGATACCGCGACGTCATTCCAGTGACCACGACGCCAACGACTAACGCGGAGTCGACCGACGCCACCTATCGACTTGCAGGGGTACTGCTGAGGAAAAAATTCTCCGGATCCAGTCTGACACTGGGGGTAATTCTAAGGTGAGGAATCCATAACTGATCTATGTCTCTTACAGATATATCGTTACCGAAGGTAAGTAACTTGTTCGTTTCAACCCAACCAGACATTACTAGCCAGAGTTTTCATGCAACTGCTGGGAATGATGGCATCTTGCATCACAATCGTACCCCATGCAAGGCTTCACATGCGTCCCCTACAAGAGTGCTTAGCACATCAGTGGAATCAGTCGCTGGGGCAATTAACAGATCTAGGGCCAGATGTACGACCCGTTTTTGCATGCGCAAACGGGTCTGCGACCCGTTTGTACATGGCCCTGTAGGGTTTTTGCATGCGCAAACGCTATTTAGCGAGTCGCAATTCATTTGCGACTCGCTAAATAGCGCTTGCGACTCGCAATTACGAAGGGGCGTTTCAAGGGCGTCCCTTCCTAATTGAGCCCTATGTATGACTGTTTTGCGACCACAATTGCGGTCGCAAAACAGTCGCAATTTACCATCTACTTCAAGTAGGTGGTAATACAGTCGCAAATGGGAAGGTGTCCCTAGGGGACCCCTTCCTCTTTGCAAATGCTTGCGAGAATATTTTTTAAGGCCAGGCAGTGGTCCCAGGGACCACTGCCTGCCCTTAACCCCTTCGCTGCTAGGCCTTTTCCCCTCCTGTGCTAAGCCTTTTTTTGGCTATTTGGGGTAGTGCGCGCTTAGGCTCCTGTAACTTTTTGACCACATAAGGTATCCATGCCAAATTTGCGTCCTTTTTTTCTAACATCATGGGGATTGTAAAGGTACCCAGGGTTTGTGGATTCCCCAGGAGGGGACCCAGAAATTAGTCAAAATACAGCTAAATTTTGGTTTGTTTTGGAAAAATGCGAAAAAAGGGCTACAGATGAAAGCGTCTTGATTTTTCCCTGCAAATGGCATCAAAAAAGGGGTTGTGGGGATGAAATCATCATCTTCCCAGCTTTCAGGGACAAGCAGACTTTTGTCAGAAAACCAACTTTTTTACACAGTTTTGGCATTTTTCTGGGACATAGCCTATTTTTGCTATTTTTTGTGCTTTCAACCTCCTTCCAGTTAATGGTAGAAATGGGTATGAAACCAATAATGGATCCTGGAAAGCCATACATTTCTGAAAAGTAGACAAAATTCTGAATTCAACAAGGGGTCATTTGTGTAGATCCTTAAAGTTTTCCTTATAGAAACTAACAGTTAAATAAAGGAAAAATTGAAAATTAGTTGAAAAAAACAGCCATTTGTGTCAACGTTTTCACCTGTAACTTCTTCTAATTATGACAGCTATTTGAAGGCAATATACCGTTATATCCGCTGGACCTTTCTGGTTGTGGGGATATATAGGACTTGTAGGTTCACCAAGAACCCGACGAACCCAGAGCCAATAATTGAGCAACATCTTGCAATGATTTTTTTTTAAGTACCGGGTATATAGCAATTATTTTGGGAAAATGTATACATGGAAAAATTGTTATGAAAGACACCTATGTATTTCTGAAATGGGAACAAAATGTAGATTTTAGAAACAGTAGATATTTGCACATTTCCGAAATTGGGAGTACCCATACTAGCATGAGAATTATAGGTCATTTTTCAAAATGACTTATTTTTTACACATTGTCTTTCATTTGGAAGGCAGAAATGCATCGAAAGTCAATAGGTAATAACACTTGCTCTACAATTCTGTGTTACCCTAAGTCTCCCGATAAAAATGGTACCTCACTTGTGTGGGTAGCCCTTGTGCCCACAACAGGAAATGGCTCAAAATGCAACGTGGACGTACCACATTTTCACAATGAAAAATTACCCTTTTTTTGCAAAGTGCCTAGGTGTAGTTTTTGAACCCTAGCTCTGCCGGCACCTAGGGAAACCTAGCAAACCTATACATTTTTGAAAACTAGACACCCAGGGGAATCCAGGATGGGGTGACTTGACTGCTTCCCACCAGGTTCTGTTACCCAGAATCCCTTGCAAACATAAAAAATTGTCAAAAAAACCACATTTTCCCCACATTTCTGTGGTGGAAAGTTCTGGAATCTGCGTGGATCCACAACTTTCCACCCACCCCGCGTTCCCCAAAGTCTTACGAGAAAAATGGTACCTCACTTGTGTGGGTCGGCCTAGTGCCTGCGACAGGAAACGGCGCAAAACGCAACGTGGTCACACCTCAATTTCGCAGTGAAAAATGACCCTTTTTTGGCAAAGTGCCTAGCTGTAGTTTTTAACCCTACCTCTGCCGGCACCTAGGGAAACCTAGCAAACCTATACATTTTTGAAAACTAGACACCCAGGGGAATCCAGGATGGGGTGACTGGACTGCCTCCCACCAGGTTCTGTTACCCAGAATCCCTTGCAAACATAAAAAATTGTCAAAAAAAACACATTTTCCCCACATTTCTGTGGTGGAAAGTTCTGGAATCTTCGTGGATCCACAAATTTCCA
Source organism: Calotriton arnoldi (assembly GCA_963921515.1). Lineage (NCBI taxonomy): Eukaryota > Metazoa > Chordata > Amphibia > Caudata > Salamandridae > Calotriton > Calotriton arnoldi. Next base: position 559,884 of record CAWUFW010006849.1, on the reverse strand, counting down.
CCCACCCCGCGTTCCCCAAAGTCTTACGAGAAAAATGGTACCTCACTTGTGTGGGTCGGCCTAGTGCCTGCGACAGGAAACGGTGCAAAACGCAACGTGGTCACACCTCAATTTCGCAGTGAAAAATGACCCTTTTTTGGCAAAGTGCCTAGCTGTAGTTTTTTAACCCTACCTCTGCCGGCACCTAGGGAAACCTAGCAAACCTATACATTTTTGAAAACTAGATACCCAGGGGAATCCAGGATGGGGTGACTTGACTGCCTCCCACCAGGTTCTGTTACCCAGAATCCCTTGCAAACATAAAAAATTGTCAAAAAAACCACATTTTCCCCACATTTCTGTGGTGGAAAGTTCTGGAATCTGCGTGGATCCACAAATTTCCACCCACCCCGCGTTCCCCAAAGTCTTACGAGAAAAATGGTACCTCACTTGTGTGGGTCGGCCTAGTGCCTGCGACAGGAAACGGCGCAAAACGCAACGTGGTCACACCTCAATTTCGCAGTGAAAAATGACCCTTTTTGGCAAAGTGCCTAGCTGTAGTTTGTGAACCCTAGCTCTGCCGGCACCTAGGGAAACCTACCAAACACACACATTTCTGAAAAGTAGACACCCGGGGCTTCAGGGAGGTATGGCTTGCGTGGATCCCCAACGTTTCCACTCCAGTATCCCTGCAAACCTCAATTTTAGCTGAAAAATCACTTTTCCACACATTTGTGTGTGGGAAGTGTGGCATCACTGGCCTCACACAAATTTCCTACCACCAGCGTTCCTCAGGTCTCCCGATAAAATGGTGCCTCACTTGTGTGGGAGGCCCAGTACCCTCGACAGGCAAGGGCCCACAACGTATTGAGGCGACCTCAAAATGGCCTTTCACAAAACCACCTGGTTTTGCAAGGGGGTCACCTGGGTTTTTGGCTCTGTGCTCGGCGGCCATCTAGGAAACCTACCAAACCCACACATTTCTGAAAAGTAGACACCGGGGGCTTCCAGGGAGGTATGGCTTGCGTGGATCCTCCAACGTTTCACCCAGAATCCCCTGCAAACCTCAATTTTAGCTGAAAAATCACTTTTTCACACATTTTGTGTGGGAAAGTGTGGCATCACTGGCCTCACACAAATTTCTACCACCAGCGTTCCCCAGGTCTCCCGATAAAAATGGTGCCTCACTTGTGTGGAGGCCTAAGTACCCGCGACAGGCAGGGCCCACAACGTAGTGAGGCGACCTCAAACTGCCTATCTCAAAACCACCTGATTTTGCAAGGGGGTCACCTGGGTTTTGGCCCGTGCTCGGCGGCCATCTAGGAAACCTACCAAACCCACACATTTCTGAAAAGTAGACACCGGGGGCTTCCAGGGAGGTATGGCTTGCGTGGATCCCCCAACGTTTCCTTACCCAGAATCCCCTGCAAACCTCAATTTTAGCTGAAAAAATCACTTTTTTCACACATTTTTGTGTGGGAAAGTGTGGCATCACTGGCCTCACACAAATTTCCTACCACCCAGCGTTCCTCCAGGTCTCCCGATAAAACTGGTGCTTCACTTGTGTGGGAGGCCCAAGTACCCACGACAGGCAAGGGCCCAAAACATTTTTTGATAGGCAATGTTGATGTTGCCTCAAAACGTTTTGTGTCCTTGCATGTCGCGGGTACTTGGGCCTCCCACACAAGTGATGCACCATTTTTATCGGGAGACCTGGGGGAACGCTGGGTGGTAGGAAATTTGTGTGAGGCCAGTGATGCCACACTTTCCCACACAAAAATGTGTGAAAAAAGTGATTTTTTTCAGCTAAAATTGAGGTTTGCAGGGGATTCTGGGTAAGGAAACATTGGGGGATCCACGCAAGCCATACCTCCCTGGAAGCCCCCGGGTGTCTACTTTTCAGAAATGTGTGGGTTTGGTAGGTTTCCTAGATGGCCGCTGAGCACGGGGCCAAAACCCAGGTGACCCCCCATGCAAAACCAGGTGGTTTTGTGAAAGGCCATTTTGAGGTCGCCTCACTACGTTGTGGGCCCTTGCCTGTCGCGGGTACTTGGGCCTCCCACACAAGTGAGGCACCATTTTTATCGGGAGACCTGGGGGAACGCTGGGTGGTAGGAAATTTGTGTGAGGCCAGTGATGACACACTTTCCCACACAAAAATGTGTGAAAAAAGTGATTTTTTCAGCTAAAATTGAGGTTTGCAGGGGATTCTGGGTAAGGAAACGTTGAGGGATCCACGCAAGCCATACCTCCCTGGAAGCCCCCGGGTGTCTACTTTTCAGAAATGTGTGGGTTTGGTAGGTTTCCCTAGATGGCCGCCGAGCACGGGGCCAAAAACCCAGGTGACTCTCTGCAAAACCAGGTGGTTTTGTGATAGGCCATTTTGAGGTCGCCTCACTACGTTGTGGGCCCTTGCCTCTCGCGGGTACTTGGGCCTCCCACACAAGTGAGGCACCATTTTTATCGGGAGACCTGGGGGAACGCTGGGTGGTAGGAAATTTGTGTGAGGCCAGTGATGCCACACTTTCCCACACAAAAATGTGTGAAAAAAGTGATTTTTTTCAGCTAAAATTGAGGTTTGCAGGGGATTCTGGGTAAGGAAACGTTGGGGGATCCACGCAAGCCATACCTCCCTGGAAACCCCGGGTGCCTACTTTTCAGAAATGTGTGGGTTTGGTAGGTTTCCCTAGATGGCCGCCGAGCACGGGCCAAAAACCCAGGTGACCCCGCTTGCAAAACCAGGTGGTTTTGTGAAAGGCCATTTTGAGGTCGCCTCACTACGTTGTGGGCCCTTGCCTGTCGCGGGTACTTGGGCCTCCCACACAAGTGAGGCACCATTTTTATCGGGAGACCTGGGGGAACGCTGGGTGGTAGGAAATTTGTGTGAGGCCAGTGATGCCACACTTTCCCACACAAAAATGTGTGAAAAAAGTGATTTTTTCAGCTAAAATTGAGGTTTGCAGGGGATTCTGGGTAAGGAAACGTTGGGGGATCCACGCAAGCCATACCTCCCTGGAAGCCCCCGGGTGTCTACTTTTCAGAAATGTGTGAGTTTGGTAGGTTTCCCTAGATGGCCGCCGAGCACGGGGCCAATAACCCAGGTGACCCCCCTTGCAAAACCAGGTCATTTTGAGATAATGTGTTGTTTATTTCTGCAGCGTGAAAATTTTGGCACAATATTGCAAGGAAAATGTGACAGACATTTTGAGGTTTGCAGGACATTGTGGGTACCGTAACTTGTTGGGATCCACAAGAGAGATATCACCATGTACTCCCATGGGTGTTTCGTTTACGACAATATCTACAGTTGGTAGGTTATTCTTAGACGGAATGTACACCTTGGCAGACAGACTAAAAAGACAAAGATTACTGCACAGCCATCTATTCCTCAAGCACACACACATACTGGTTGGATTTGGCACGAGGGCAAGTGATGGTTCAGTATATACAATTTTATTAACAAGAGATTTCACAAAAATGAAATGCACTGTCAATAATTGAAAGGACAAAAACGGAACCAGTGACTCGCAGCTCGTGAGCTGTAAAGCCACGTCAAGGCCCCAACCGCTTTACAGGCCATTCACACACCTTTCATACGTGATACACACAAGACCATTCACACCCCCAGGCACGAAACAAACACATTACAACATTCACAAAAAGGGACAAGGTACACCCTGCTTGAGAAAGACAAAAAAAAATATTACTGCACAGCCATCTAATCCTCAAGCACACACACACATACTGGTTGGATTTGGCACGAGGGTGAGTGATGGTTCAGTATATACAATTGTATTAACAAGTGATTTCACAAAAATTAAATGCACTGTTAATAATTGAAAGGACGAGAAACTGAACCATTGACTCACAGCTCGTGAGCTGTAAAGCCACGACAAGGCACCAACCTCTTTACAGGCCATTCATACACCTTTCATACGTGTGACAAATACAAAACCATTCACACCACCAGCCGCGGGCCCATCACATTACAACACTCACACCAGCAGACAGCGCCATTCAAGGGCCCATCACTTTCACACGCCCACATTCCTAACACAGCAACCACACAAGCTGATGGATTGCGTGGAGTGTCGCTCGGCTAGCAGTGTGTGTAGTGACCAGCAGCAAGTCACTACTCACACACTGCCAGCCGAGCGCCAGTCCACGCACACCGCCAGCCAAGCGCCACTCCACGCACACCGCCAGCCAAGCGCCACTCCACGCACACCGCCAGCCAAGCGCCACTCCACGCACACCGCCAGCCTAGCGCCACTCCACGCACACCGCCAGCCAAGCGCCACTCCACGCACACCGCCAGCCAAGCACCACTCCACGCACACCGCCAGCCAAGAGCCACTCCCCGCACACCGCCAGCCAAGCGCCACTCCACGCACACCGCCAGCCAAGCACCAGCCTACACACACCACCATCACATTTAGGATTTTTTTATACAAAAAAGAAAACACAAACAAATTGCAAATAGATACAAATCTACTAACACAAAATCAGAAACTAAATACATTGCACTAATGCCAACCTTGAAACAGAACAACAATTCTTAAACATTACAGACCAGGCAGTTCACTTTACCACTCATGGTTGCTCCCAATAATTCTTTTGCTTGTGGTACGCTCTATAACAAGCAGGCACACACAGCCCAGGGTTAGAAGGACACTCAGGGCAGTACATACGAGTCTCCTTCCGCGTACCTCTTCGCCAACAGACTCTACATCTCCTAGTGGGAAAGTCTTTTGAGGGTGTAGGAGGAATGTGATCAGGAAAGTGGCGATCTTTCAATCGAGCCACATCCTCCACCACTCCAACTCTAGGAACACTTGCCTGTTCCACAACAACAAGGCTGCCTATGACAGACTCCTGAAACTGAACAAAAGTCAACTTTGACGCAGGAGAACACTCCTTGAACACAACAAAAGCATTGAAAGTTGCTAAATTGAAGAGATGGATGGCCAACTTCTTATACCAAATGTAAGACTTACGAATAGCAGTGTAAGGTTCCAACCTCTGATCTACTCTATCAACACCACCCATGTGCTTATTGTAGTCTAAAATGCACACAGGTTTGCGCACTTCAGCAATCTGACCCCAAACAGCCACAGGTGAAGTACTCTCATCATGGATGGTAGTCAGCATGTACACATCCCTCCTGTCCACAAATTTCACAGCTAGCAGTTCCTCACTACGCAAGGCACTGCACTGTCCCCTCTGAAGTTTTTTGCAAACAAGCTCTTTTGGATAACCTTTACGGTTAGAGCGGATTGTGCCACAAGCAAAAGTGTCCACTTTGAACAATTCCTTAAACAATTGCACAGCAGTGTAGAAGTTATCAAGGTACAAATGGTGGCCTCTGTTAAACAGTCCTCTAGCAAGATCCCACACAATTTTCTCTGAAACTCCAAAAGTGGACGGACAACCAGGGGGGTCAATAGTGGAATCCCTACCAGTGTACACACGCAAATTAAAAACATATCCTGTCCTACTCTCAGACAACATATACAGCTTAATTCCATAGCGTGCCCTCTTGCTAGGAATGTACTGCCTAAAAACCAAACGGCCCTTGAACAGGACCAAAGACTCATCAATAGATATTTCTTTCCCTGGAGTATAGATCACTGAAAATCGATCTACAAAGTGATCAAGAACAGGCCGAATCTTAAAAAGACGGTCACATTCAGGGTGATCTCGTGGCAACGCCAAACCATTATCAACAAAATGCAGCATCCGAAGCAAAAGTAAATACCGATCACGAGTCATAACTGCAGGAAATATGGCCGTTGCCATCAAGGGACTGGTAGACCAATATGAACCCATGGACGGCTTCCTTATCAAACCCATCAAAAAAGTCAAACCCAAAAACTTCTTCATCTCTTCCAGATTTGTGGGACTCCACCGGGTAGCTCTAGAATGGGGCCTAAGTCTGGCACTGTTGTCCCTCAAAAACTGTTCAGCATACAAATTAGTCTGCTCAACAATCTCACCCAAAAATACATCATCCATAAACAACTGAAAATACTGTATAGGCAAATAATGTTCACAATCCACTCTACACCCTGCATAACCACTAAAGGCAGGCAACACCGGCTGCACCATGTTTGGATCAACCCAGAGTCCAGCACTTCCAGTAGGAAGCCTAGCAGCCCCAGGCTGCAATCCAGATGCCTCTTGCACCATCGGCACAGTAGTATCCTCCTCTAAATCAGGCACTTCATCTGCACTGAGAGTACCTTCATCATCCGATGATTCCATGTGGAGAGAAAACTCACTGCCTGAATCTTCCCCTCCCTCCTCTCCCTCAGACGCACTGTCAGTCTCATAATCCTGCTCAGAGGAAGATTCAAGAAGCAAACCAACCACCTGCTGAGCAGTAATTCTACGGCTAGCCATAATGCTTACTAATAAAGGTTACTTGTCAAACAAGTCAACAACAACAAACCCTTTGTAAAAAAAAGAAATAAACAAAATGTAGCTTTATCACAAAGACCTATATACTCCAACACTATACCACTCACGTGACAGAAGCAGCTAGACTCACCACCACCTACTCTGCACAGACACAGTAAGGATCAACAATATCCCACTAAAAAAGAAGAAGAAAAAAATTACACATAAGACAATGCAAAACATCGCAAAGAATTTCATGCTCTGAACACTAACAAATATGCTGCCATTATGGCACCACTTACAAAAAAATTCATTCATGCATGACAATAATACTCATTTGGAGTACACACAACAAAAATATTTTTCTTACCAAATAAATGCAATTACGCAAAACTGCAGAACCACAACTGCCGAAACCGCAAACAGGAATCAAAAGCTTTACACTAGAATAAAAAGGAGAAAAAAAAACATTACAATCACATATGCAAATAATGCACCAGTCCACACACAATCCACCAGCCAAGCTAAGGGGTAGGTGGGCCTAACAGTATAAATAAAATATTCACCCCCGTAAAAGGGGAGCAACCCTTGCCCTTTTGGCCACTCCCCAACACAAAAATTTAAAAAAACCCTGGTGCCTAGTGGGCATTCCTGCTGCACGATCACATGATCGTGCAGCAGGAATGCACAAAAGAGGCATCGGGGGAAAGGAAAACCCTTTCCTTTCCCTCGATGCCTCTTTTGATACAAACCCCCCCTCCCCGAGCCAAACCTCACCTGATTTCCCCGACGCGCTGGAAGCAAATGGCTTCCAGCGCGTCGGGGAAGAAAGGGAAACCCTCAATGATGTCAGCGCGCCTCGCGCGCTGACGTCATTGATGGGGCGGGGGGAGGCAGGGGAAGCCCTTCCCCTGCCTCCCCCCAAAAAAAACCTAACGATCGGATTCCCACGGGGGGAGCGCCAGCGCTTCCCCCGTGGGTGGTCTTATGACGAGCTGGACTCGTCATGAGCACACGAGCACTGTGTGCCATGACGAGTCCAGCTCGTCATAAGCACCGAAGGGGATAAAGGGTCAGAGCAGGATCTCAGCGGCAGACGAGGAGAAGGAACCTCCTGGTCACAGGAACTACACGAGCATTGCGCTCGAGAAATTCAAGGATGCAAAGACCTCCATCAAGGATTACAGCTAACTTTTCAGGGTGTAAATGGAGAGAAGCCACATCTGCTTAACCACGCTCACGAATTCTACACGAGAATTGCGCTCGAGAAAATGAAGGATGCAAAGACCTCCATCAAGGATTACAGCTAACTTTTCACGTTGGAAATGGAGAGAAGGCACATCTGCCCTGCATATTTATCCACGAAGATGCCACCGTTTTGTGCAATACCTCTACTCAACTGGAGTACTTTCTACTGGCTAATCAGTAAGTGCTACCTCGTTGGGTAAATGTATAGTGCCTTTCCTACACTACAGCTGCGTAAAGGACCAGAAGAATTGTCTCCAGTGACCTGTGTGTCTGTAACTTTGCCACCGCGCCGAAAGCGCCGGGGTCCTTTGAGTAAGCTGTCCATCATAGTGGGGAAAGGGCGGGCATACGTTGCATACCGCTAGTGTATGTGTGGCGGGGCCAAACGAGCGGGGCTTCTAGGCCCGTTCACATGCCTCTTGTTTATAAAGGGTCAGAGCAGGATCTCAGCGGCAGACGAGGAGAAGGAACCTCCTGGTCACAGGAACTACACGAGCATTGCGCTCGAGAAATTCAAGGATGCAAAGACCTCCATCAAGGATTACAGCTAACTTTTCAGGGTGTAAATGGAGAGAAGGCACATCTCCACGCTCACGAATTCTACACGAGAATTGCGCTCGAGAAAATGAAGGATGCAAAGACCTCCATCAAGGATTACAGCTAACTTTTCACGTTGGAAATGGAGAGAAGGCACATCTGCCCTGCATATTTATCCACGAAGATGCCACCGTTTTGTGCAATACCTCTACTCAACTGGAGTACTTTCTACTGGCTAATCAGTAAGTGCTACCTCGTTGGGTAAATGTATAGTGCCTTTCCTACACTACAGCTGCGTAAAGGACCAGAAGAATTGTCTCCAGTGACCTGTGTGTCTGTAACTTTGCCACCGCGCCGAAAGCGCCGGGGTCCTTTGAGTAAGCTGTCCATCATAGTGGGGAAAGGGCGGGCAGACGTTGCATACCGCTAGTGTATGTGTGGCGGGGCCAAACGAGCGGGGCTTCTAGGCCCGTTCACATGCCTCTTGTTATAAAGGGTCAGAGCACGATCTCAGCGGCAGACGAGGAGAAGGAACCTCCTGGTCACAGGAACTACACGAGCATTGCGCTCGAGAAATTCAAGGATGCAAAGACCTCCATCAAGGATTACAGCTAACTTTTCAGGGTGTAAATGGAGAGAAGGCACATCTCCACGCTCACGAATTCTACACGAGAATTGCGCTCGAGAAAATGAAGGATGCAAAGACCTCCATCAAGGATTACAGCTAACTTTTCACGTTGGAAATGGAGAGAAGGCACATCTGCCCTGCATATTTATCCACGAAGATGCCACCGTTTTGTGCAATACCTCTACTCAACTGGAGTACTTTCTACTGGCTAATCAGTAAGTGCTACCTCGTTGGGTAAATGTATAGTGCCTTTCCTACACTACAGCTGCGTAAAGGACCAGAAGAATTGTCTCCAGTGACCTGTGTGTCTGTAACTTTGCCACCGCGCCGAAAGCGCCGGGGTCCTTTGAGTAAGCTGTCCATCATAGTGGGGAAAGGGCGGGCAGACGTTGCATACCGCTAGTGTATGTGTGGCGGGGCCAAACGAGCGGGGCTTCTAGGCCCGTTCACATGCCTCTTGTTATAAAGGGTCAGAGCACGATCTCAGCGGCAGACGAGGAGAAGGAACCTCCTGGTCACAGGAACTACACGAGCATTGCGCTCGAGAAATTCAAGGATGCAAAGACCTCCATCAAGGATTACAGCTAACTTTTCAGGGTGTAAATGGAGAGAAGGCACATCTCCACGCTCACGAATTCTACACGAGAATTGCGCTCGAGAAAATGAAGGATGCAAAGACCTCCATCAAGGATTACAGCTAACTTTTCACGTTGGAAATGGAGAGAAGGCACATCTGCCCTGCATATTTATCCACGAAGATGCCACCGTTTTGTGCAATACCTCTACTCAACTGGAGTACTTTCTACTGGCTAATCAGTAAATGCTACCTCGTTGGGGAAATGTATAGTGCCTTTCCTACACTACAGCTGCGTAAATCACCCTCCCTCCCTCCCTCGTGGGCATTCCTGCTGCACGATCACATGATCGTGCAGCAGGAATGCACAAAAGAGGCATCGGGGGAAAGGAAAACCCTTTCCTTTCCCTCAATGCCTCTTTTGATTCAAACCCCCCCTCCCCGAGCCAAAACTCACCTGATTTCCCCGACGCGCTGGAAGCAAATGGCTTCCAGCGCGTCGGGGAAGAAAGGGAAACCCTCAATGATGTCAGCGCGCCTCGCGCGCTGACGTCATTGATGGGGAGGGCGGGGGGGGCGGGGGGAGGCAGGGGAAGCCCTTCCCCTGCCTTCCCCCCAAAAAACCCGACGATCGGATTCCCACGGGGGGAGCGCCAGCGCTTCCCCCGTGGGTGGTCTTATGACGAGCTGGACTCGTCATGAGCACACGAGCACTGTGTGCCACGACGAGTCCAGCTCGTCATAAGCACCGAAGGGGTTAAAAAATGAAACGAAAACGTTTCATTTTTTTTTTTTTTAAATGCATCACGTTTTCCTTTAAGGAAAACGGGCTGCATTTAAAAAACCAAAAAGCTGCTTTATTTAAAAGCAGTTCCAGACATGGTGGTCTGCTGAGCCCAGCAGGCCACCATCCCTGGGAGGGCCAGCCATTCTCAATGGGGTCGCAAAATGCGAGTGCCTCATGAATATTGATGAGCCTCGCATTTTGCGACCCCATTGGGAATCGCTAACAGTGTCTCTGACACTGTTGTACATTTGGAATTGCGACTCGCAAATTGCGACTCGCTATTTTTCGCAATTTGCGAGTCACAATTCCAAATGGTCGTACATCTGGCCCCTAGTGTTGGTAGACGGCCGCACCCATCGCTCTCTGCAGTGGTGGAACCCACAAAATGTATCAAAAGGGCGGCCCTTCATAGACCCTATTCCACAGATCGCGCTAACAGCAGACACAACTCTCACCGGTTGGGGTGCCCATCTCCAAGATTACACAATCCAGGGTCTGTGGGGCGAAAATCAGAGAAGTCTCCACATCAACTACCTAGAACTTCTGGCGGTGTTCCTAGCACTCAAAGATTTTCAAACTCCCCTCATAGTCAAAGCTGTCCTAGTCAGTCCGCACAGACAACAGGTCAGCAATGTACTATGTACAAAAACACACTCTCTCCAACTGTCATGCCTTTCTCAAAACATTTGGAACTGGGCAATAAATCACAGGATCTATCTCCTGGCGGAACACCTTCCAGGAGTAAACAATCAGATTGCCGACCTCCTCCGCAGAAACAGGCAGCAAATTCACGATTGGGAACTTGATCCCCAAGTTCTCCATCCATACTTCCAACAATGGGGATTTCCACAAATAGACCTGTTCGCCACAGTAGACAACGCAAAATGCCCAAACTTTGCATCCAGGTTCTCACACCCTCTATCCAAATGCAATGCCCTATGGATGAACTGGTCAGGGATATTTGCCTATGCTTTTCCACCTCTCCCTCTACTTCTGTTACTGGTTTGGAAGCTCAGGCAAAGATCCCCCACACTGATTCTAGTAACCCCCACATGGGCTCGTCAACCTTGGTTCAACACCTTGTTAGAACTGTCAGTGGTTCCACATCAAAAACTACATCTCACCTCCAGTCTCCTCACTCAGAGCCATGGAGAAATCAGACATCCAAATCCCAAGAAGCTCAACCTAGCGAATTGGCGCCTGAAGTCATAGAGTTTGGTTATTTAAATCTACCACCACAATGTATGACTATTTTGAAAGAAGCAAGAAAGTCTACTACCAGAGCTTGCTATGCAGCGAAGTGGAAAAGATTTGTTGTCTATTGTGATAACAACAAAATCAATCCTCTAGACGCTTCTGTACAAAACATTATCTGTTACCTGTTGCACTTACAGCAAACTGGGTTGGCTTACACATCTATTCGTTTACACCATGCAGCGGTAGCTGCATATTTGCAAAACAGACAACATTTATCTCTATTCAGAATCCCTGTAATCAAAGCTTTCATGGAAGGCTTGAAAAGAATAATACCACCAAGAGTTCCACCCGCACCAGTGTGGAATCTTAACATTGTCCTTACAAGACTTATAGGTCCACCTTTTGAACCCTTACATAATTGCCCTCTACAGTTTCTTTCATGGAAAGTTGCTTTCCTCATTGCCACCACTTCATTGAGGAGAGTTGGTGAGTTACAGGCATTAACCTTAGAAGAACCATTCTTCCAACTCCACAAAGATAGAGTTGTTCTTCGCACCAATCCAAAATTCCTTCCCAAAGTGGTTTCTGCTTTTCATATTAACCAATCAGTTGAGTTACCCGTGTTCTTTCCTCAACCTGATTCAGTAGCAGAACGAGCTCTCCACACGCTGGACTTTAGAAGAGCCTTATTGTATTACATAGAAAGGACCAAGGATTTTCACAAAACAATTGTTTGTTGCATTTGCTCCACCTCACAAAGGCAATCCCATCTCTAAATCAGGCATTTCAAGATGGATTGTTAAATGCATTCAAACATGCTATGTAAAAGCAAAGAACTTTATCCATACCCCCTAGAGCACATTCTACACGCAAAATAGGTGTTACTATGGCCTTCTTAGGTAACATTCCTCTAGCTGACATCTGTAAAGCAGCTACATGGTCTACACCACACACATTTACCAAACACTATTGTGTGGATGTGTTAGCATGACAACAGGCTAATGTAGGCCAAACAGTGCTTAAGACACTATTTCAGACAACTGCAACACCTACAGGTTAGCCACCGCTTGGGGAGCATACTGCTTTATAGTCTATACAAAGCATGTGTATCTACAGCACACATGCCTCGAACAGATAATGTTACTTACCCAGTAAGCATCTGTTCTTGGCATGTAGAGCTGTAGATACTCATGCGCCCACCCACCTCCCCGTACACCTGTAGTTGTTGCAGTTCTTCCTATTTACATACGTGCGCATGGACATCTCTGTTCTACACTTACGTACTCCATTCTCGGCCTCTTGCGGGAAAACAATCTAACAATGGAGTTGATGCCCATGCGCACTATCACCGAAAGGAGGAGTTACCTTACCTCGTGACTGGAAAGACGTCTTCGAAGAAAAACATATTGCAAACATCTGGACACAACACTAGATGGCAGGAGTATGCAAAGCATGTGAATCTACAGCTCTACATGCCAAGAACAGATGCTTACTGGGTAAGTAACATTATCCTTTCTATCTAAACAGTTTCAGGACAGGGGAATGAGTCCCTGAGTCCTCTGTAATGGCCGGTGCAACATTTCTGTTCATGTGGTGGCCAACCTGTCAGAGTACCTGCTCCAAAAAAAGCCCCCTCAGCCAATCAGAATGTATGAATGTTTTGTATTTCAGCTGTAAATTGTGAGCGTTAATTTCTGCAAAACTACTGAACGGATTCACACAAAAATCACAAAAAGCACGATTTCTGGGTTAAGATCTAGCTTTCTGCCAATTTAAAAAAAAAAAAATGTTATTGCCATTTTGAAAAAACATCATACACTCACGATGAGATAAAGACAAAGGCAGTAGAGGGGGAAGGGAGAAGGGGAAAAAGGAAAAAAGGGAGCCAATATATCAGTTACATCCAATATGATGAGCAGAGCACCTCAAGTGTCGACTGGATAGTACATAGTGGACTAGTATTTCCAAATAGCTATCACGGTACCCATCTTTAACATGCAAGGCAAGTTATACAGATATCCCAAGCATCTCGAGTAGTCCTGCTGGGACGCAGGTCAGGGCTGCGTAACTGCATTCAAGGGGTGGGGCGTTGTGACCCGTGAGCGCAGGTATGCTAAGAGCGGTTCCCAAATATCCTTTGGGCGACTTTGTAAGGGTATTAGCTCCCAGTATTGGGCCAGTTGCTCCTGACAATTCTACTCATCTTGTAGCCATGAGGCAACCTTGGGGACCCCTCTCCTCCCCCAGTGTTAAGCAAGCTGACGTTTGGCTAATAGTAGCAGCATAGCTGTGAGACAGCGCAAGGGTGCCGGCATGTCCTTGACATAGCCAAGGAGGCTGACTAGTGGGGTGAAAGGGATCGTGTGTCCAATGATATGTTGGATCGTAGAATGTATCTCTCGCCAGTATTCGAAGATCTTGGGGCATTCCCAGGCCAAGTGCAGGAATGTTGCAAGGGGTGTCGAGCATCTCTCGCATCTTGCCTCCTCGTTAAGACCCATTCGTTTTAACTGCAGGGGAGTGCGGTACAATCTATGCAAGAACTTGAAATGTAGGAGGCATAGTCTATAATTGGGTGATAGTACCTCAGTCTGCCCACAGCAATAGGACCATTGGTCAGCAGTTATGGGGGGGGTGGGTCTGTGTCTAGTTACCACTGGGCAAGTGCTTTGGGGGTCCATACTGGCGCCTTATCTTGTGTCACTGCATAAAGTCTAGTGACTAGCTAACGATGGGAGGTGTGCATGAGCACGTGCTCAAGAGCATGTAATGTTGGTGGGGGTGCCGGAAAAGTGGTGTGGTTTGCACGACACGTGGCTCGGATTTGAGTGTAGAGGAGCATATCCATCATGGTGGGCTTTGGATTGTCAGTTGGCGTGGATGCAGTCAGGAATTGGCCATTCGGTATAGATCAGCATATGTAAAAAGGCGTCTGTTGTGGGCTCGGTGCGCATTCCATCATCTACTAGCATCGGCAACGCAGGGTTACGTGCTATTGTAATGAAGGGTGTGTATATGCAGTCAAGAGATTCTCGTCTCAGTCCGACGTGATCCTAGGCAAATGCTCTATTTCATCAACCTCCACTTTGTTCATTATCGCACATCAGAGCACTTTCAATGACATGCATTCAATGTGTTACTTTATGCAGATTTGTAGAGCACACTATCACCCGGCAGGGTATCCTGGCCTTGTACAGGTGTGAGTCTAGCCAAAGCTAGGGCCTAGTGTGACTGCTCGAAAGCCAGGTCTTGCGGAATTTAAGAAATGAGGAGGAGGCTCTTATGTCCATGCTTTAGGAGCGATGTCAGATAAGGCTCGACTGCCGGATCTGGTTTTCCATATGCCTGGCATTTGTGCAAGTTGGATTCAGATGAACAGAAATGTCTGGAAGGTTTGTGAAAGTGGATACGATTGTTGAGGTATGAGGGCCAGTGTTGTGTAGTGCCTTAAAAGTGTAGATGAAGATTTTGAATTCTGCTAATTTGTCAATGGGGAGCCAGTGGAGGTCCTTCAGGTGTGGTGTGATGTGAGTGCGGTGTGGGAGGTTGAGAATGATTATGGCTGCCGAGTTCTGAATACTTAGGAGCTTTCTGTTGAGTGTTTTGTCGATCCCGGCATAAAAAGTCCACTAGCTTGTGACCAGGGTGTGCGTGACGGTTTCCCAGGTGTTGATTGGAAGCCATTTGAAAATCTTCCTCAACATCTTCAGGGTATGGAAGCATGAGGCGTTGACGACATTGACTGTGTCATGTTGAGTTTGCTGTTGATGATGATCCCAAGGTTCTTGGCATGAGTGTTTGGGGAAGTGGGTGTCGGTCCTAGCTCTGTTGGCCACCAGGTGGAGTCCCACGGTGATGTGCCCTTCCCGAAGATCACGATTTTGGTCTGGTCGGTTTTCACCTTTAGACAGTTGGTCTTCATCCAGTGCGCGATTTCAGTCATGCAGGCATTGAACTTGATCCAGGTTCTCCGTTCATGTTTTAATACTCTTACTTTTACTAAATACATCTCAACGCAGTTATATAATATGATGTACTAAGGCAAAACGTTTCTGCGTGTTAAAGAAATATGGTTTTTTAAATGTTGATGACAACTACGTGCTATTCCTGCTATTTTGTTGGCTCCCCACCTCTACATGCTATATACTTGAGGGGTGCTGCATATTGAAATATCCTACAGGATTAAAAGCACTTTCTGGAGAGTCCTGATGTGCCCAGCAATTTTCAGGCAGTAATAAAAATGTCAGGATAACTCCAGTAATTAATGCACCTGCTGGAGAGACCGGAGTTTTCTCTAGCGGCAGTTTATGGCATCAAAAAGTAGTACAGACTGTTAATGTGCCTGCTGAAAAGTACGTGTAACATTCAGATGACAGAAGTTTCTATAGATATTACTCAGTGGGTTACTGCTTTTGTCAGAGACATCCTTTTGCTACTTTACAGTTTATGAGTTACAATCCTTCTAATACAGCACATTGAGCCATGAACTGACATCAAAGAGCTGGATCCAACTGCGAAGCAGATTTGAAACCTTCTGCTTTTTTCATCCCTTTTTCGTTGCAAAAAAGGGTTTGTTTGGGTAGAAATAAATTCTTTTTAGTAAAGCCAGCCACAACCACTGTTTTAGGCTTTAAACCCTACGTTTGTGCTTCTCCCGACCAAGCACTCCTAAAATATATTGCCGTTCAATATGGATGGCATGGTACTCTGAAACCCTGCAGTACTCATTGTCCAATGTAACATTTCCTATACATTGATTTACACACTTGTATGATTCATTGTCTCTGTATAATGTGTGTGTGATGAAAAGTGCTCTGACACCCATAGAAGAAATTCATTACATATGAGAGAGGGGCTCTTTGGAGATATGAGGGGCAACCTTGCAGGGTGGTATTAATTAAGGGAATCTGTGGAGAGCGAGGTCACTTGGGGGGCAGCCCTGAATCACTGTTATCATGCAGATGCAGCATTAGATTTCCTAAACCATTTCACCCTTTGGCTGGGAGGCCCAGGGGAGGGGTGTCCTCCCTTGGGCCTCGCAGTGCTGCATCACTGCTGCACTCTGAGCCTTGCAACACTGGAGTCCTTTTAAAGGTGGTGCTTTGGTTCTGAGCCCCATGATTGTGATCAGGGGTGAGGCACTGTGCAGCTGCCCGCACTGCCAATGCCTAGCGCCGGCCCTGTTAAGAGTTCACCACGAAAAGGAGTGTGATTCATTACTTGAAGTGTATAGTAACCCGCCCAAGTAATCCAGTTTCGTACAAATGAGCAACCAATTGTGGAATTTAAAGTAATGGAAGATCCTGCTGTAATGGTTAAGACCTAAAACCAAATGTGCTGTGGTGTTCAGTAATTGCTGCAGCTTGGCTAAATAGTAGCCTGGTAAACCCAGAAAAAGTGCATTGCATTATTACAGGTGAGATAAAACCAAGGCCTGGATGATAGTTTTGTGCTGATGTTTAGGATGAAGGGGAAGAATCATTTTTAATGGTCTCAAGAATGTTCTCTAGTTTTCTAGAGGTGGAAAGTGCAGATATTAGAGAGCTTGCCACTATGAAGAAAGATGGGTCAAAAATAGCACCAAGATTATGGGCTAAATTGGCAGGGTTGGGGCATGGCCAAGATCCTCAGAACACCATGCATGGGATTAAGCAGAGAAAACGCCAAAGACCACTTCAGTTTTTAGGTCTCGCCTAGCGACGCAGCGCATGCGCTGCTCGCCTTAGCGAGACCTATTGTTGTCGGTTTGGTGGGCGAAAGGGGACAGGACATGTGCACGCTTTAAAGACAGGACATGTGCACGCGTACATCTGTCTAACTAACAGCTTAGCTGAAGACACAGCAGATGTGCGCGTACGGGTGAAACGAGATGTGCACGCGTATGGCTCTGCTCCATATGCACGCGCTCTGGTTTGTTCTTAAGGACAAAACATATGCACGCGCTCTTCTTTCGTTCTTAAAGACAAAACATATGCACGCGCTTTGCTTTGTTGCACAGTATTTACTTTCGCTTTTGTGATACCCCACCCTACCGCAACAATACATGTCCCCACATATTGTTTTTTTCTTTTTAAGTAGCGCATGCAGCCCAGGACATGTGCACGCGTTCACCTGGCGTAGTTTGCCCAACTAGTAGTCGCTCGCTCCTTCCCTGTCGTTATCCAGCTCCTCTTGCTTCTTACTCTATTAACTGCCGCTGGTATTTACTTTTGCTTTTCATCATTCGTTTTTTTTTTCTTTTCTCCCTCCATCTGTACCACTTTCTTCCTATTGTGCACGTCACCATTCAGCTTAAGAGTTCAGAAGGCTGAAAGGATGAATTGGCCGTATGTCCCTTGAGCTGTGACCTCAATGCCACTCACAGCAGATGTCAGTAACGGACGATTAACTAACGTGAATAATTGCGTCATTCAAAGAGACCCTTGAATTCCCAGAGTCGTAAACTTCGACGTTTAGTCTAAGTTTAGACCAAACGTCTGAATTTACCTCTGTAAATCGCATCCTCTGTGTGTAGAGCCCCGCAGGGGTGATCACAACCGTAATGTCAACAGTATTGTGTTCCCTCTTGTTGCACATTAGATGCCGCAAAATAAGACTTATGTAAAAAACCGAAGCAATGCCACGTGCACCGATAGTGCACAGGGCAGACGCTCTGGCAAACACTAGTGAGCCCCTGGTGACGAGGCCGTAGTGTTTCCCGAGGCGGTACCTCGCGGCCGCGACTGCTGTAAGTTACATGGCGGTGGTTAGGGGTCCGGCGGCCCTGGGAGCCAACAGTAGTGAATGTTGGCGGATGGTAGATGTATTGACATATCGCCTCCTGCTGCCTCTGACAAGGCGTCGAGGCGCATTAGCGGACAGGTCACTTGCTATAATGTGGGCGAGTGCTCGGCTGGAAGAGGGCTGTTTGCAGTGTGACCTCTGTGGGGAGGGTGTAGGTGTCATGCGTAAGTGGCCATCACACCTGTGGTTGCTGCGGGCAGGTGTGAGGGACTTAATGTTAATATGTTTGCACTGTACTGGCAGGTGTGACATGAAGCCTCTGGACCCCGGGTGGGGCAGGGGAGCAGCCCACAGGCGTGGACGTGCCACGGTAGGTGGTATCTAATCTAGCCACCCACCAGAAGTAACCCCTGGGTGGGCACAGGAGAGACGCAGCTCTGGTATGTGCTCTTAAGGGCTGGTTGTGAGCAGGTGAGCGCCCCACAGAGGGCACTCGGTTACAGGCACCCCGAGCATAGGATCCCCTGGTACAAGACCAGGGCCACTGGAGTTGTGAGGCAGGAGAGGACCAAATTATGCGGCAAGGTAAGGTTGATTAAATTATACGACAAGAAAATTCAAATTATGCAACATAATGCAGCGCATTTTGTGATAGTATTACCTCATTATTTTGATATTTTTTCACATGTTAACACCTTCTGGGCAAAGACTTAACCTCACTGGTGCTCAGTTTAGCAAAAACAGTTACAAGCAACTGAAAGGGGACCCATCAATCCTTGTGAATGGCTTTCCACTGCGTAGCAACAAGTGCTGCTGTAACTTTACTAACCTTTGATCCGTTGAGCTTCAAACACTTTTTTTTTCCCAGTAAAAAAAATCTCTAGATTATGTAGCCTATGACAGACTGTGTGAATGATGGGGCAAAAACCATAATTATGCGGAAAACGTTATGGCCGAGGAAGCAAATAATTCCAGTGGCCCTGCCTGAAGAAAACACTCTGGGGTCACAGAAGAGCGTCCGAGGCCTGCGCTGGACACAGACAGCCATTAGAAGAAGAACTAAAGGCATAAAGCACTCTGGGGTCACAGAAGAGCGTCCAAGGCCTGCACTGGACACAGACAGCCATTAGAAGAAGAAGTAAAGGCATAAAGCACTCTGGGGTCACAGAAGAGCGTCCAAGGCCTGTGCTGGACACAGACAGCCATTAGAAGAAGAAGTAAAGGCATAAAACCCTCAGGGGTCACAGAAGAGTGTCCGAGGGCTGCGCTGGACACAGACAGCCATTAGAAGAAGTAAAGGCATAAAGCACTCTGGGGTCACAGAAGAGCATCCAAGGCCTGCGCTGGGCACAGACAGTCATTAGAAGAAGAAGTAAAGGCATAAAGCACTCTGGGGTCACAGGTACTTGGGGTTTTTACGTGGCAGAGAGGAAACCATGAAAAGAGGGCAAAAAATGAAGTTGGGGGAGGCAGATTCACAGGATGTGCCAAATTGCACTGAAAAGGAGGAGAAGGCTGATAATCTCCTTCCACTGTATCACATGGATGCTGGACGCTTCCCAGATCTCCATAATACTGGGGACCTCAAAATTGTCCTTGACGGTAATGTCCTTTATCCTTCAGGGACTTCGGAGGATGTTTGCACCTTCACTGCTGCTTTGCGTAAGGCAGCAGAAGTGTTTAAGTCGCCCCTTCATTCTCTGGAACCAAAATCCAACATCCTTATGGAAAGGCAAACCATTTTCCTTAGCTCCAGAGCATTTTTTACCATTTAAAATAAATAAATAAAAATAAAGCTGTGCTAAAACCATTGCTGACTGCCTGGGAGATGCCCTCTACCAGCCAACAGTCCACTGATAGTTTGCTCTGTATCATACGCCCATGTCATCTTATCCTAAATTCTTGTTGATCCTTCCCGTCTATAAAGAATTTGATGGTTTATGCATCTTTGGCAAAATAAAATTCTAAAACCTTCCCAGCGGTACCTCTAAACCGTGACTGCGGACTTGACTCTATCAGACACAAGGTTTTTGCTTTTGGAACTCTGGCTCTATGCACTGAAGGTGCCATGCAAATGCCTCCTAAGATGATGCGTTCATGAACTGTGAGAAATGGTAAAGCTAGCTGTGATTAGTCTCCCAGATTAAATTAAGTTGGTTTACAAAACTGGTCAAAAACAGCATAGGCGCCTCTAAACAACTAAAATGGGACCAAGGTTTGGCTGATACAAAAGATTGGTCTATGGTTATGACTGACTGTAGCGGTTACCTTCTGTAGGCATGCCTGGATGCACTGCACTGGTTTTATGATAGAAACGTCCAGGCTACTATAATAGATATGACCTTTGATCTGCAACTATTTGGTGAAAATGTAAAATTCTTTTTGCAGCATTTTAAAATCCGTTGTGCTACTTTATAGTCTCTAGTTCTGGCCTCCCGGTTCAAGCAGGTCCATCAACAATATTCACACGTGTGACTTCTCCAGGGGCTTATCTTTCTCCAGCATTGACTTTTATGACTAGTTCAGATCCCACAACAGTTCGTCACCTCCCTTCTTGGAAAAGGTGCATATAAGGGGCACTAGCAATAACAGCAGCTGCTCAGTCCTGTCCCTTATTCTGCTGATTTTGCCACCACAAAGCCCCTTTGGTTTGACCTCCCTCCACAATTGGCTTCCGGTCAGTGGGAAAAGTCTTGTTTTCTGGCCGATTGGGCGTCTATCAGAAGGGATTGCTGGGTGTCTAGATACCTTGCAAATGTTACTCCCAACCATTTTTAACCAGGCCCCGGATCGCCCTACCCGCCCCCTAACCCCTGCCCTAACCCCCTCTCCCACACCTGCCCTAACACCCTCCCAACTGCCCCCGTCAGAAGTGCACTCTGGTTTATGCCTAAATCTTGGTGGTGAAAGTTGTTAACCTTCTGCTAAAGGAGGCCATAGGAGTGGTCCTCACCAAGGTCAAGTGCCGGAGGCCAATCTAAAACTGGAGTCTTCTGAATATTTTTGTTCACTAGGAAAAATTCAAAA
Source organism: Calotriton arnoldi (assembly GCA_963921515.1). NCBI lineage: Eukaryota > Metazoa > Chordata > Amphibia > Caudata > Salamandridae > Calotriton > Calotriton arnoldi. The sequence goes on along the minus strand of CAWUFW010006849.1, from coordinate 538,785 downwards.
TGCTGTCCCTTAGTCGGGTCCCCCTGGCTCTGAATTCACAGGATTGGATAGTGTCCGTGAATATCCAGGATGCCACCTACTGATCCTGCATCCTGACAAGTGTTAACACCGCTTCACAGTAGTGTCCTATCACTACCAATTCACCTAACCTCAATTTGGTCTCACAACTTCTCCACAAGTCATCACCGAAGTGCTTGCTGTTGTAGTACCTTCACTCCGGAAGTCCATGTTTTTCTGTAGTGGAATGATTTATTTTTAGAGAATGTAGGAACCCCAGTGCTGATCTCGGATGAGCAGGAATGTCTCTCGATCCTCCTTCATCAGCTGGGCTTTTTCATCAACCAGCAGGAGTCCCACTTGGTTCCAAATCAAAGGTTTTAATTCATTTGCATGGCCCTGGACACAACCTACATTTGGGATATGAGCCCGATGTTCAGACTCTGATTCAGTTCCACAGATTATTTGCTTGTTTGGGCCTTATGGCCTTGTGCAGCCTGTTAACATCTGGTTGTTGCTTCATGCCAGGTGGTGAATGAGGTTGCTTCACTAGTGTCTGAGAAGACAGTGCATTCAACATCAGGGAAGTCTCTCGCTCATGTGGAGAGCTTTTGCTCTGTTCTTCAAGACCTTGATTGGTGGATGTGCAGCTCCATCCTCACAGTGGATTATTCCTTCAGGCCACTGCAGGCTCAGGGCACCACTGTTATGGCGCTGGGGTCCTGATCTGGGGAAGAGCATAACATGATGCTGTTAGTCCCTGCCAGAAGTGTGACTGTGCTGGAGGTGAAAGCCATTCAGACTGCGCAGCACAGGTTTTCTCAGACAACACTACAGCCAGGATGAAGCAGGTGCATGGATCCTGTGCTAGGAGACCTTACGCTGGTAGCAGTGGGCTCTGGTGCAAAGCATTGTCTCAGTGGTAGCTCATCTGGCATGCAATCTTAATATGAAGATGTATGCCTGAAGCTAGCTGTCTGTGGAGGATAACAAATGAGGGCTTAACCCCAGTTGTATTGATGTGATCTTCTCCCAGATGGTGCTTCCCTGCATCAACTTATTTACCACAGCTTTCATCTGGAAATTTCCTCTGTTCTGTGCTCTGCATTTTTCACCATATGGACCTGGGTGATGCCTTCTGGCTATGCTGACTTGGGGCCTGTGTTCTGTATTTCCTCTATGTGATTGCTCTCAAAGGTTCTGTAGAAGGTACGGTAGGATGGTGCACAATTGATCCTCTGATTGGGCATAGAGGATTTGGTACACTTATATGTTGGAACACATCTGCTTTTGCAGCATGAGGGTTGGGTCCCCCTCCACCCTCTTGCACCCCTGCAACACCTTCAGTCCTCAAGTTCTGCATCTGTGCACATCGCGAGTGAGCTTGGTCAGTAAAAGACCTTCAGCTTACTGCCAGAGGTAGCGGATATCATCTTGGCCTTTTGGAAACCAATCATGACGTCTGCCTATGCAGGTCGATGGGACAAGTTTCCTTCCTGATGCCAGACGGCAAGCCTAAAAACATTTGAGGCTCACATGTCTGATGATGTGCACTTTGCTCTTTCCCTTGCTTAGCAGGGTTTGGCGGTTTCTACCGTCAAGGTTTATTTGACTGCTCCTTCTGCATTTCTGTCTTGCTTACCAGCCTTCTTTTTTCAGATAGCCTCTAGTGAATAGGTTTTTGGAAGGTTTATTGTAAATGTTTCCATCCTATCCCCTTTGTTGTTCTGCAGTTGGACTTAAACTTAGCACTGACTTTTATCACAACTTCTCTGATCTATGGATAGTCAGCTAGTCTTCTGGCTATCAAGACAGTCATCTTAATGGTGAATATTAGATAAATAGGGATTAGAACTTTGAAGGTTGTGTTGGTCTGATCAATATTTGCTGCCCTCCATCCGGACGAACTAGTTCTCCTCTCCAACCCATTGTTTCTGTCTAAGGTGGTATCTACCTACCAGATGGGCCTGCCTATCACTCTTCTTTCTTTCCGCCTCCTCATCCCTTCAAGGTGGGAGTGGTGGAGGAGCAGCTACACAGGTCCGACAGCAAGCAAGCTGTTTCCTATTGTGTTGGTTGGACAAGGTCACAAGGGTGTGGATGGTAATCTTTACATTAGTTTTGCATGAGCCAAAAAAGGCAAGGCAGTAACCAACTATTTTCTCTTTTGCTGGGTTACTCTTTTCATTCAGATCTGATGTACCTGAGCTAACAGACACCCCCCCAGTTGGCAGTCATGTATGCTTCAGAAGCTTCTACTCCTTTCACTCCTGTAATCTTGTTGCTGCCACCACTGTCAGTTTTCTGGAGCACGGTGCCCCCTTCAGACCACAGAGCCTTGCTCAAGGTCGCAATCAGGATACTGCAAGCTCTTGGTGCCCAAGCATGATTGTGGTGTCTGCTTAGGCAGAAGTCAAAAACCTACAGAATTTGCTGTAGGGAACTCGATGTAGCCAAAAATGGGACCTTTTTCATTAAAAAAGAATATGTAGTATGATGAAAATATTTAACTTTGTCTACCTTACCCAAAATCAGCATGAAATCTTGATGAATCTGAAAACAGGCCCATTGGTTCTTGCCTTCTTGCCCTTTCAGCTGAATCAAGACAGTTTGGATGTTTAAGCATTTGTTCGCCAATCAGCAGTCCGCTTGTACACATGCTGTGCTAGTTACCTCAGCCTTACCCACTCTAGTTAAAAAATCTCTCATGCAGCTCCTGAAACTTCAGAGCTGTTGCTAAGCAGGATATATTATATAAATGTATGTGTGTATATATATCGGCACTGTACATTCAATGGATAGATCAGTGGGGTCAGGTGTAGTAATGAGACTCCATGCATGTAGATGCTCAACTGTTTGTTGTGGTGACCCTCAAGTAAGGTTGGTGGATTTCCCTTTTGACAAACCACATCTGTTCATCAAGAAACCCATCAACTAGCTCGAAAGATTTAAGCAAAACTGAGCTATGGCCATACTCTAGGATTATCTTCCCCAGCAAAAGTTCCCCACCAGCAGTATCTGAAATTCTGAGTATACAGCTGACTATACACCGAGCTACTCCCAGAGGAGTGTGTTTACACTCCTCTGGATGCAGGGCATCTAGAGGCTGATAATAGCAGCACCCGCCTTCCTCATCCTTCTTCCATCTGAAAACCCAAGGCACTCTGAAAACATTGTTCCAAAGCATCCCAAAACTCCACGTTGGCAGCATGTCGGGGAATTCATGCACAGTTGGAAGGATCATTAGTTCTCTTGCACCTAAATCATTTGGAGAGAATCCTTCACATTTCACAGAAAGGACCCAGGTGACACCCTCCTCCACTCAGAAGTCATCATCAAGAAGATTACTAAACATCTTGAAAATGGAGCAATAAAATGAAGTACGTTTCATGTAGCTGGTGGAAGTGGTGTTACATAAGTGCCTTAAGGTGCCGTAATGGTGACCTATGCTTTACCTTTGATTGCTAAACAAATAGCTGAAGAAGCACGGATTGAAGATGATAACCATTCACTAGATTCTTTAGGCACTTCACAATGACTGGATGGTCTCCCTTGTTCTTCAGGTTATCTATATTCATGTCCTAATTTGGGAGTGCACAAAAGGTTTCTGTCAATAATACGAGCCCATCTCGACAGAGAACTTTGTCTACCCCTGTCCAGAAAACTGATTATTATGGCAATACCCCTTTTCAGACCATGATAAACTTTCATACTACCTTTACTCATTTGCAAAATTTAGGATGTTTCAAAGGCAAAGACAAACTTTCGTTCAAATACACAGGATGAAGTTCTTTTCAGCAGTAGTAGATACTATACAGCTGGTAGCTTTTCTGCACTTCCCTACTTAGAGAAGCTTCACAATAGTCAAAATATGACAAACCAGTTTGACTACAATCTGGTTCAAGTAGCCTGGTCATTGTTGAGGATGCTAGGCTTAATGACCTTTTGCTTCTCTCTGATACCTTATATCTGCTTATACATGGAGCCTCTACAATGACATCTATTGGACAGATGGAACAAGTTCTAGGTAAGTCTGTAAGGCAAGATCTTGCTGTCCCCTTCACTGAGTTGGCAACCGCAGTGGTGGACTTGTCCGAACGTTCTGTCTTTCAGAGAGACACTTCAGCCTCATGTTCCCTGTTTACCATTGTGACGGATGCTTCTCTCCTGAGCTTTAGGTCCCTTCTGGGGACAAATCATTTGGTGGCCTATGGAATTCACCAAAGCAGTGATTGCTATTTTATTAACCTATTATGGCTCAGAACCGTGCATTGAGCAATGTCAGCCTTTCTTCCAGTTGTGCAGGCAGCACAAGATGATCTGATAATGTGTGATAATGTTTTGCAGTCCAAGTGTGTTATTCTTAGCCATAGACATGCCAAATGATCTGTCAGGCAGTGCCGCCACCCCGACCGCAAATAGTGTCTGGTGTCAGTACATAATGGCACAGCTTCCAACTCGTGCCTCCATGCACCTGAAGGCCATCAGCGGGTACATGGCCCAAGCGATCTCCCACTTGGAGAAGTAAGTCACGGTCATAGGAACTTTCTGCTAAGCGAGCTCCCCGCAAAAATGCAAAAAGCACCATAGGAAGAAGTCAACAACTGGATCTCTTCTTTCCTATCAAGAGTAGACTTAGAAGACGTCCCCAGCAATCCATTCCCCACCGTCCCATGCTGACTCTGCTGCCTCGAAACCCCTCGGAGTCCTTGTCTGCATGATACCTACTTCTGGTGGGGAGGGAGCGTTTCCCATTTTGTCACTCTGGAAGCCTTTGACTTAATCTAAGAACTCCCATTCCATTCATGGTTGAGTCCGCCCTGGTGGTACCATCCTACCAGGGTGTGGATAGGCGCCAATGATGAAGCATGTCACGATAAGTGAGTGAGGCTTCTAATCCAAATTCTTTGTATATTCAAGAGGTTGAGAGAGAATATCTTCACATAGAGAAGGATCCTATTCTCTTCTACTTTCTCAATCTTTTGACATCAGTTGCGATTGTGTTAAACAAGCGGTAATCTTTGCCACACATATCCCTTTATCAATCATGCCTTTATCACAAAATTGCATGGTAAAGGCAGGCGTGGTAAAGAAATGCGTGGTTCAGACGCATTCGTGGTTAGGGCTACCAGTGATGGCTTGCATGGTTTAGCCATGTGTGCTTTTGTCATGCAACTTTATGGAGAACTCCACAGACTGGGGTTCTCCATAAACATTGAAAAGTCATCACCCATACCAGAACGAGAGATCTGCTTAGGAGCAAGAATCAATACAACGCAAGCAAGAGTGTTTTCCCGCAAAAAGAGAGTGGTAATAACGCAAGAAGCTGACAGTGAGGACTGTAGCGAAGTTGCTGGAAATTATGGCCTCCTGTATACAACTAACCCCAGATGTGAGGCCACACATGAGACATATCCAGGAATTAATCAAAATTCAATGGTCAAAAGCGATGGGGAGTTGGGAAGATCTAGTGGTTATCATGCAAAAAAAGTACAGGATGAAACTAGCGCAAGAGATATGGAGGTAGGCCATGCAGAGACAGATAACCCTGACAACAATGCATCTATCAGGGGTAGACAACGTGGAAGCAGAAAAACTGAGCAGACAGGCATCCGTCTCACACGAGTGAAAACTGAATCAAACCGTGATCAAACTGGTGTTCCAAAGGTGGGAGACACCAGAAATAGAGCTGTCCATGACACCAGGGATAGACCTGTTCGCAACATTAGAGAACGCAAAATGCCAGTCCTTCGCATCCAGGCACCCGTACCACTGCTCTCTGGGGAATTAATTGTCAATAGACTGGTCAGGGAAATTTGCATATGCTTTTCCCCACAGTTACCATTAGTGATCAGCAAGTGCAGACAATCATGATGACGCTAATACTCCTCGCCCCTGCAGTGGATTAGACAAACCTGGTTCTCAGAACTGAAAGAGATGGAACACAATGGTCAGAGACTGCCAGTGGCGCACAACTTACTGTACATGCAGGGGAGGAAGTTTTCCAACCAGAACCAAACACTCCAAGTATAGCAGCATGGCTGCTGAAGACCTAGAGTTTGGGCACTTGAGCCTACAGAGAGAGCTGTGGCATTCCTCAGGGAAGCAAGAAGACCAACAACAAGGAACAGCTACACAACTAAATGGGTGAGATGCACATGATGATGCCCGAAATCAGGTCTCTTCCAAGACAGGACACAATATACTGCATTCATCAGAACCCTTACACACCTGCTAGATAGCAACTTAACCTAAAGCAAGAAGACCAACATCAAGGAACAGCTACACAACTAAATGGGTGAGATGCACAAGATGGTGCCCGAAATCAGGTCTCTTCCAAGACAGGACACAATATACCACAGTCATCGGAACCCTTACACACCTGCTAGATAGCAAACTAACCTACGCGTCACTAAAGGTACACCTGGCAGCGAGAGTGGTCTATACAAGGGGACGCATAGGGAGAAGCTTCTTCACTACACCAGTGGTCAAACTGACAAAGTGGACAAGAATAAAGGAATGCCAGTTACCAAGAACACTGTTGCAAGGTGCATAGCTCAGACAATCCGAATGTGCCCCAAAATGGCTGGCATACAACTTGAAACTAAGCCAAGAGCACACTCGACAAGAAAGAAAGGAGCTATTCTAGCTTTCCTGGCAAACGTCCCACTGAGAATACAGAAAAGATTTACGCTGCGAAACAAAATGGTTACCTACCGGAAGGATTAGTTGTGCAGCTTGGAAAACTTTCTGAATTTACATGCGACCTACCCGCCTCCCCAGAAAATGAAATAAGAACTAAGCACTAAATGGTGAAAACAGTTGACACACAACAACAGCATTAAAAAGGAGAAAGAGTAAAGAGAGACTTCCGGTTCCAAACACTAATGTCGGAATTATAAAATTCTTTAAGCTGCAAAACTACTCCTACATGTAAGTAACCATTTGTTTTTTTGCTCTGCATTTGTTTCCATCTTGGGTCATGGAAGGTCAAGTAGAACAAACATCCACTGTGCCGGCTGATGCAGTTAGGATCTGCTTCATCACTTCCTGCAATGATGTTGCTCAGATTCGTGGCTGTCAATGCTGCATCTCCAACTGGTGCTAGTAATTGCTAATTGCTTCTTGATGAATCGGCTGAAGGCGGTGAATCCATCAGAATGAATGTTACTGAAGGCAAGCAACTTTTTCTTTTTTTACTGGGCATCAGCATTCCATTTGGTTTAACGGGCTTTTTCCATTTCAACTCGGGTTCCTCCTTGCCAGCCATGAAATTGACCATTAGGTTGATAATACACAAGCCTTCCTTAAGGTAGCTTTGCCTGACCATATCCTCTGGCTCTGATCTGCTGCAACTTCATCCTAACCTTGATGGTTAGTGCATGTGATACTTTACTACACTAAAACTGAGTTTGTACACACCAACAACACTACACAACCCACAGATCAAATCAGAGCTGAACATTGAAGACTTCTTACCACCTTTGACTGCAAGTGCAAAGTCTCTTGGATTTCACATCTGTGACCACTCTAATTTAAGACTCTAAAAGCAAATATGATCTAGTGCCAACTGCCCCTTCAGTACACTGTATAACTCTGCCTTCCAAAATCATTGCTTTTTCTTCCTTGGTTCCGTACCACCTATATGCGGCAATGCCTTACTTACAGGCTTTCAGAAAAAGTCATTAGCTTTCATCATATATGCCCTCCATTACCATAGCTTACTGCATCAAGGAACACTGCAAGTTTCACCTAATTTGTTTGGCTTCCAGTGCAAGTTAGAATCATTTTCAATTCATATACAAGCAGTCTTAACAAAATGGCCAGCATACATATTAGAGAAACTTGCTGTGTATAGCAGCACTTGCACAACAAGTCAACCAGCTGTCAGACTGGGTTTACAAACCAGAAACATATTTCCCTCCTACAATTAGGAAACGTTTCGAAACTAGTGTTCTGAGAATTTCTCCCCAAGTGCTTTCAAGTGCTCTGTGATTTTTGCAAATTTTACTAAAGAGCTCTGAATTATCCTTACTTAGATCCACACCCCTTTAAAGATATTTTATCACACCTCTGAGTGCAGCCCTCCCCAGTGAGGCCTTTGCTGTGAAAATACCCCACAGGAAATAAAAATTGGAGCCAACCCCTATATCTTTACGTGTATTTGTAGATGAATCGAGTAATTTTCTCTTAATCAAAATGGACCCAATTAAAAGGGAAACCTGTGCATTTTGACCAATATGTGGAGAGGCACATACCAAAAAGACTGCATTAGGACTTTTTTTGATAGCCTAATCAGTAGTAAGATTGGTACAGTATTTCAATATTCAGATAGAAAATTGTGAACATATTGTGGCAACTCTTAATGTATTTTTGTTGTCTCTCTACCAACAGCTTTGTATCCTATTCTTCAACATATACTTTACCACAGTTGTTCTTAACCTTTTGACTTCAGTGGACCCCCCACTGATTGATTACTAGAAGCCGGGACCCCGACCTAAGCAATTTCTATGATTTGAACTTCTAAGGAATACACAAAAATGCAGAAACAAGTGTACTCCAAATACATAAATTATGAAATATTTTATTTATTCCTCAAACAAACATATTCAAAAATTAAAATTTTAATTGGAAGGTTGGAGCGTTTCAAAATTTTGTTTTATTTCTAAAAGACAGTCATATGCTGGACTACAGCATATCATTTTATCTTTTTTGCTCCAAATGCATGCTCTTTTCGTCAGGATTTACAAGTGCTTCAGCTGGGGCTACCAGTCGTCCATAAAAGATTCCTTTCGCTGTACTTGTGGTGCTCCCGCAAATCAAGAGGAGAATAGCAGCTTAAATTCTATCCTCCAATTTCAAATTCTTTCACACAGAGTGTTTTAAAATTGTCAAGTTTGTTGTTTTATGTATATTTACTTTCTTAATCTGCTAATATTTTTTAACTTTCTAAACAGTTGCATACCACCTGAATAGGTGTTGTGAACCCACAGGGTCTGCAGACCACAGGTTAAGATTCACTGCTTTAACATATGCTTAGGAGCGGGCTTTGGGTCAAACCTTTGCTCATGATTGGATGGCTTTCTTGTCTGTCAGTTCCCTGCTATTTATTCAATGGCTTTTCTTCCTATTGTTTGTCCTACCCCTAGAGTATTTATTCTTTAATATTCTATCTAATTGGATGAGTTGTATCCTTCCATAGCTGACATGAAGTAACTGTTTTTTATTTTAATTTTATCAATGCATGGAAGCACATCACTTTCCTTTCTCTCTCCATCTCACCCCGCTCTCTCACTGCTCCCTTTATCCTCACTAACTACCCCCCTCTTATCCCATTATCTCCCAGCCCATCTTTTCCCTCTCCTGCTCTTGTTTGTAAATATATATGTTTTAATCTATATGCGTTGGCTCTGCAGTTGTACACTTCAGCTGCACTATTCGCGTCAATGTATTTGTGCAGCATCCCGCACACACTTTATTTCTCAATTTACTTTTTGAAAATGGCACTCCGCCATCTTGAACCAGTAAATTAATAATAATATATAACAAACAATCAAAGATGGCCTCCATCAACATGAATGCCACACTTGCAAAGGCTGCCATGTGGGTATTTTTTTTTCTTTCACAAAACAAATTCAAGGCAGCTGCCACATGTAAAAATGCATGCACCAGCGGCCATCTTGGAATGATTGTTGTCATAAAGTAAAAGAAAAATCATTCTGAGATGTTCAACCATGCAAATGTGTGCTTGCAGGATCTCTGAGCCTAGTTTTTGCATCTGAGACTGATTGACTTTGCCAATTCTTGTTTGACATTTGTTTTAGGTAACCATATTACTAACTATTTTCTTTTAAAAGAAGCAGCATGCTGCCAGACTTTCAAGCTGTAAAACAAAATATATATTGCCCTCCTAATATGTTAAATATAAGTTTGAAAGGCATATCTCACACTGCTTACACAGGGTACTGCCTGTAGCAACTGAGCAATCCAAGAGAAGGACTCACTTTGAAATTCATTGCTAATTGTCATATGCTGCTTTTAGTGGGTCAGTATGCACCATGTGTCTGCAGTGTCTTCTCTATCCTTCTATTGTAATGGAAATTTAACTACCTTGAAATCCTTGCTTTGAGACCCAAAGTATGGTCAGACAATAGTTAGCTGCCCACCTTGGGCTTAGAATTTGAGAGAGCCCAGCATTATTTCAGATAATAATCTCATGCTATTTGCTCAAGTGAGTGCTGCCCTGGCAGCAGCTTCCACCACCTATGCATCTTAACACCGCAAACATAAATCTATGTCAGGACAGAAGGTGAGGATTATGCTGATGTTTCTTCACTTTATTGTACAGCAACCATTTTCAAAACATTAAGAAAAAACTTTATTTACCATGAACCATAAGGAAATCTGAAATGCCAGTTTATCAAATCAGCATGCAGGGCTCCCTTCATAGACCCTTGTTGACTCTGTTGCCACCTCTTTCTTTTCTGCTCCAGCAGCCATCAAATAAGTGCCAGTGGCTTCTGGGCCATACGTGTATTATTGTTATACGTGGCTCTTTTATTGTATATGCTAACACTAATCGGTGTGCTAATGCTGTTTTTTTTCATAGAGTAGCTGCCAGAACCCTCGGATGTACCTTGCGCAGCCACTTATGCTTTTTTTCGGCCTGGTTGCTCCCCCACCTGTCTTTTATCGCATTCTTTGCATCAAGCATGGCCGGTGTGCTTGCTCTGAACACTTTTCCTTGCTTTCCCGGAGCATCGCGACCGGCCGCGACAGTCCCAGGATACTGACCCGCTTGCTTGGAGTCTATATAACCCAGTAAGGGGTCTGTATAAGTTAAAAAATGCCTCAATAATGGCAGTTTGGGAATAGTCAGGCTGATACAGAACACTGCCCTTTGAACCAAGTGGGCAAGTGCCGTCCCCATGCTACTTACCCCTTGATTAGCCCCTTGGGCTGCCTATTCTTACCTGGGAAACCCCCAGTTTTTCTTGCCCTTATCATGCAGGATTCCCAGGACCAGGTATATGGAGTAGGAGTGAGTTTCCTTCTTACCTATTGATGATTACGTTTGTGAGGTGATGGATGCCTTCATACACAGAGCATTCTCTGATGCTGTGGTGCCATAGAGCAGAAAATACTCCAAATGGCACAGAAGTGCTTCAAACCCCTCTTCCAGAGGGAGGAACTCACAAGACCTTTGCCTCACCCCCCTCCCGCCCCCAACCTCTAGGCTGCCTGGTGCAGACCCCTCAAAGACAAGACGAAAGCGCAATCCTAACACACGGGTCAACCCTAGACGCCTAGTGGCTCAAGCATGCATTTATGGGCCAGTCTCCCCGTTGGGGTTCGAACCTCCATCCTTCCCAGCTTTAGGGGCCCCTGACAAGACTACTTTACATCCGGCGCCCCTCCCCCCACCTTCTATACCCGTAGATAGCGATGACTCCCCCCACCAGTTCAGATGGGAATACTGAACGAGATAGACCTTAGCGCCTGTCCACTGATTCAAAACCGGCCAGCGATGGGACGGATAACCAGGATACAGGGTCAGATATGCTGAACCCTGATGACCTGTTACACCCCTGCTCCTCCCAATAGGCAACAGCAGAGAAGGTTGCCACCTACATGGCCCGGAGGCTTTGCAAGCCTCTCAACAAAGAAATATGCATCTGCATTAGAGCGGAATGCCTCCGTATGTCTTCGGGCAGCAAAGTGGCCCTCACGCTTGAAAGAATGACTACCTTTCTAGCCAGATACTTCCAGGATCCCAAGAAAGGTATTGACGGTCATGTCAAGGCAAACTCCTTGACATTGCTGGTCCACTGACCAAGATCCTCGTCATGGCTGAGGATGCCAAATCCTCTGGTTCCCTCATATCTCCAGATATTCTATCTGGGTGGGCCCCGCAAGCCATTATCTTCATGGGGAACTCCAACTGCGCCATCTCCACAGAACAACACAGATCCATCCTAATTAAGATAGACCCCAAACTAGGGCATCTGGCTACCTTGGAGGCAGAACAGATTGCACAGAGGGGGGTCTCTTTAGAGATCCCTTCTTTAAAGGAGCTGGGCAAGTTTGTGCCCACCTTTAATTATTTGGATAAGGCTCAATCATCCATCAAAAAGATCTTTAGCTCTTGTGTTTTCACCCGGCTGGTCGTTGTAGGGGGTACCTGCTCAGCCGATTCCAGTACCAAGCTCTCTCCAAGGGCCAAGCCTGCAAGGGGGGCCCGTGTCAGGACCACAACAGATTTGAGGGCTTCTATCCTACTAGAGGATAGCCCCATCAATGAGACTCCCGAGGTGGATCCAGTGGAGGCCTTATCCAAGGCTCCTCTCATGGTGAGTGAACACTGTTTTTTCCATGTAAGCTTAGGGGGCAGGTTGGCAGATTTTGCCCACAACTGGCGGACAGTGACATCAGACGCTTGGGTCCTTCAAACAATTCAGGGGTTCAAGATAGAATTCTATGGTTCACTCTTCCAATCCCATGCTCCCCGCCCTATTGTGTTCTCCGACAAGGAGGCCTCTCTGGTAGATGCCGAGGTAGTGGACATCCACTCCAAAGGGACTATTTCCCCTTCAACCTCTCACCCAAATGGTTTCATCAGCAGCCTATTTTATCTGGAAAAACAGGATGTGGAGGCCAATGCTCTGTCATAAACACCAGAGAATTCAATGAATGGCTGGTCTTCCACCACTTTTAGATGGAGGCAATCCACCTCCTGCGAGACCTCCTGAGACCCAACGATTGGTTAGTATGTCTGGATCTTAAGGACTCGTACCTCATGATCCCGATTTACCTGCCACATCGTCTGTTCTTGCAGTTTCACTGGCATCTCCAGACACAAGCTTACAGCGCTCCCCTTCTGACTATCCTCAGCTTCAAGGTGCTTTACCAAGGTCCTGAAACCAGTGGAGGAACACCTCCTAGCGAGGGGTATGCCTCTAATTGTATATTTGAACAATATCCTCGTGATGTATCAATGCCTGAGGATTCTGACGGGACATCTGCAGACAACTGTCGATTTTACTACAGTCCCTGGTTTTCATCGTAAACAGGGCAAAGTCGGTTCTGACTCCGACACAATCCCTAATTTTTTTTTTTTTTTTTTGTGGACTCAGTTTGAGCCACTTTGAGTCTTCCATCTCATAAAACAGCCAAGGTCAGACACGAGCTATGGAGAACTTTGGCCAGATCGACCACTTCTCTCCGGCAAATTGCGAGGGAAGTGGATCTACTCTCATCTTCAATTCAGGCCATCTTTCCAGGACCCCTATACTATCCGGCCCTCCAGCGGCTGAAGATTTCCCATCTCTGTAAAGGCCTGATGTACTCTCAAAGGGTCCCTCTTTCGGACAAGGCCAAAGTGGAAATTCATTGGTGGTTGGCCCACATGGAGGCATTGAACGGGCGAGCCATCTTCGGTTCCCATCTGGACCTGGTGATAGAGTCCGACGTGAGCAGCACAGGCTGGGGGGGGGAAAGGTGTGGGGAATTCTCCAGAGGTGGAAAATGGACTGAACACTGCCTGGAATTGTTGGCAAGGTCCTGCGCAGTCAAATGATGGACCAAAGACGGGGTACAGTACTGAGTTCTCCCCAAAGTGGACAATGTGGTGGCAGTCCGTTACAGCAACCACCTGGGGGGATGAGATCCAAGCCCCTATTGGATTTTGCCCCGAGCTTCTGGGACCACTGTCTCGAGAATCAGATCTTGGTAATGGTAAAAACCTTGCGGACTCCGCCAGCCAGGTAGTGGCTTCAGGACATGAGCCTGTGGAAACTGAATCCGTTTGTGTTCCAGGCAATTTTGTCCAGATGGGATCCTTTCACATTGACTCTCTTTGCATCACTTCTGGTCCACCAGTTAGACAGATATTTCAGCTGGAGCCTGGACCCCAATGCAGCGGGAATGGACGCCTTCTTAGAGGACTGGACATCAGAGGTAGGATATGCGTTTCCCTTGTTCTGCTTGATAATGAGGCTCTCGGCGCAAGCTTGGAGACAGCAAGCAGGCCTGGTGGTGATGACCCCGATCTGGAGATCTCAAGTTTATCTGGTTCTGATGGAACTTTCTTGAGATACTCCAATCAGTCTACCACTATTGCCATGTCTCCTCAAGTATCCCCCAGGGAATCCTCACCATCTGGTTCTGGCAGGTTCTCTGCAGCTTATGGTGTCGAAGATTACAGGGGACGATGACAGTCCCAGGCCTTTCGAGCCAGGCTGCGGATTTGCTTTCAAGAGCATGGGATGACAGTACTGTCAAGCGCTATAGATCGGCCTGGTCCAGATGGATAGGTTGGTGTCATCAGAGATACCTGGATCCCATGGGGACAGAAGTTGTCCTCATTCTGAACTTTCTAGCCTTCCTAGCTTCCAAAGGCATGGCATCCAGGTTAGTCAATACCTTCCGTTCAGCAATCTCAGCAGGGCATGCCCTAATCGAAGGCCATTCTGTGGGCGAACATCCGCTTGTCTGGAAATTGCATAGAGGCATTCGAATATCGTTACACCCTGGCCGTGGTATTTGGTACTGTGGGATGTCAACAAGGTGCAAAATCTTTTTCTCTCATGGCCTAGTAATAAATGTCTTCCTAGAAAGGTGCTGTTGGCCAAATTGGCTACCATGCTATCCCTGGTGTCCTGTAAACTTGTATCAGGCGTCAGAACCCTGGGCATAACCGGTAGAATATTCACCCAGGATTGGGTTACTTTTCATATCTCCAGACGGACAAAGTGCAACTCTTGCATTGTCTCATACCCCGCCTTTGCGAAGACTTCCAAGGTGTGTGTGGTATGCAGCATAAAAGCATATGAGGCAATGACAGAGGATTTCCGCCCCCGGGAGACAGACCACTCCTCATCTCCATTCGTAAACCTCAGAGGGAGTCTTGTCCCCTACGATGGTGAGATGGGCCATGCAGGAGTCTGGCATAGACACAAAGATATTTGGGGCACATTCTACCGGGGGGCAATGGCATCCAAAGCATTTTCCCTGGGGGCATGCTTGGAAGATGTCCTTGACACAGCAGATTGGTCCTTGGACTCAACCTTCAAACGAGTTTATTTCAAGCCACTCCCCAGCATAGCGGCAATGGCATAGAATGTAAAATTTTCTAGCTTTCGTGACGGAAAGCTTAAATTCTATTAAGGACACGGAGGCGAGGATTAGCCCACTCAATGGTCGCTGACCACCTGTCCCACCCTGTGTGAAGAGTAGCGGCCGATGTAAAACTGTAAAGGTTAGGTTCAGGGTAAGTACTCAATTTCCATCATACATTCCAGACTCCTGTGCTATCATAAGCAATGTAGACCATATTGTTTGATTGGGTGATCATGTTCTGTTGGAAAGTGTTAATTTCGACTCCTTAGAAGTGTTCTGATTCAATGGACTTCACTGTTTCACAGGGGCTGAATCATCAAAACAGGATTAGACTCGATGGATTCTGGCTTCTGTCGCACATAGAAAGAAGTGACAAGAGAGTCAACAAGGGTCTATGAAGGGAGACTCCCACGCTGATTCAATGGACTGGCATTTCAGTTTTCCCTATGGGTCATTAGGAAATGAAGTGCTTTTTAATGTTTTGAAAATGGCTGCTGTATAATAAAGTGGAGAAAGATGAGCATAATCCTTGCTTCTGTGCCCTTAATAGAATTGAAACTTTCTGTTACGAAAGCTAGACATTTTACATTCACCCCTGAAAATGGTGTCTATTGTGCTGCTTCAGCTGGAGCCATTCTATGGCTACACATTATCCAAAATGCTAGGGTTATACTGCCTTTGGGCATATATAAGAAGAACTACTTGACCGGATCGAATCTGTGCATAGCACTCCCTTTCCCTAAAATGGAAGTGCTTCAAAGTTGTTATTTGGTGCATAGCACAGTTCATACTCTGATACTTTGTTTCCTGGTGCCAAAGATAAGCTGTACCAGCTCAGGTGGATGCCTCACTTTCTCTACTGCTTAGAAAAATGTGTGTGCACTTATGAATCCCCTAGAGCATAACATCAATTCAAAGACATAAAGGAACACCGGGTTTCGGCAACCGCACCCTCCCTATCTCTGACACTGGTCATAATAAAATGAGCTTCCTACACTCCTCACCACCTTTCAAGGTTGTTTAGAAACTCGTTTTTAATCGTTTCAATGCTTGATCTTTTTTACTTCTCTAGGTTTTAGCTTGGTTATATACTACAAAGCAGTATAAACAAAGATACAGTAGGTAAGGGATATCTGAATTTCATTGCAAGTTGAACTGTGAAAGTTCAAAGGGTACGTGGATTTTCTGTAAAGCAGCTCAGGATTCCTTTTGACAAGTTGTCACATTCTGGACCGTCTTTACGACTGGCCACTTAATTCTGATGGGGCTGGTAGGATTAGTTACCAGCCCAATCTAAATTATGGTCACCTCCGGAACATCATGAATTTGGTAACATTCACCTATAGATTTCAGCTGCTGAAATCTCCTTGTGAAAGAATGAGCCAAGAAGTAGAATTATCAGGGAAACCAGTCCAGAAATTCAGATCACCTGGTAAATCCTCATTTCTAAGTGAACCTTAAGGATCCAACTTGTAAAGGACCAGATTATCCTGATCCCAGAGTTACTGTTTCCTTCATATTGGTAACTGTGTGTGTGGGGGGGGGGTCTATGTGTTCGATCTTCTGTTCGATTTTTCTGTTTTTTATTTTCCTGAATTGAGTGGTTAATTGTCATTTACTTGAGTTATGTGTTTGAGGGTTTGGTATATTTATGATGAATTATCTTTTACATGGTGTGTTTGTGTGGTGCATGAGAGTGATATTGGTTTGGCAGCAATTTGCCAATCATATGGCTTTGGTGCCTTGTAGCGTGCGTGATGCTGTAAGGTTTTTTGACTCAACGTGATGCCTAAGAGTGAACATTTCTAGGTGTCTCTGGAGCAATGGTGTGTCATGATATTGTTGAGCGGAGAATGCTGTTGAAATTCAGAAGGGGGGTAGGTTTGTTCTGGGCTATGTTGACGTGTGCATCCTAAAATTAGCTATTCTCCAAGCCATAAATACTGTGCTGCCTGAAGGGTTACAATTCCATCCTATGAGAAGGAAGGCATGCTAGGCAAAACAGTGTGTAGTATTACAGTTGTAAAATCATCTTTATTTGGTTAGCAGATTTGAGTAGATTGGCATGGATAGTGTATAATTTAGAAATGATACTGCATAGATCTTAGTGCAGTTATTTAATATAATGCATCATAAAATATGGGTGCTGGAATTCTCAACATCTGTGAGTAAATATCCTAGCATTGGTTCCTTTCTTTTGACCCTTTTTCATTCGAGGTAAGGAATCCAGACATATAGGACGTAACTGTCAGGCAGGGGGTTCCCCTTTTACTTTGTAGCTTTATCTCTTTTACATCCCAGTGACTGCCTGTGAAGGATGGTAGCAAGTTCTGCATGTGACCCATGCATGTTTGATCTTCAGTCGTCTCACCATCTACCAATCAATAATTCTGGATAGTGTTGCTTGTATCAAACATGTGTAGCTCCGGCTGAAATCCTTTATTTTGGTAGCCACACTGCAGCCGCTCCGGTGTTTGATCGTGCCTGTTCATGTAAATTACATAGGCTTACAATGCTGTCAACATTGCTCTGCTTGCACTAATTGGTGTCCGTGCATATCCAGCTGCTCTCACATTGCCAGTTATTTTCTGCAGTTGGTTCTTTACCCTCTTTCACTTCTAAATCCCCACATCAGAACTGTTGGCCTCCAGGACCTCGGCGTACCCTATAAACCCAAAGCAAGGCTGAGCTAGAGTTCCTTCAGGTGCTAATAATAGTCTATGTCCTTAACTCGATCTCCAATTCTCTCTGTATCTGAACATTGTCAAAACCGTATTCTTTTCGCCCTCGATCAAAGACTCTCTGTGATCCCAAACACTTTCCAACCTTGTTGGAGGATTTCAGCCCCAGCACTTCCAATAGGGTGAGTAGATGACTGCCAACACTGGGTCAGCTCATTTCCAGCTCTGGTTATTGGTGGTGCTCGTGGCTCACCTCAGTTGAGTAAAGCATGTTATGATAAGGTTTTGTAGTGTCTTAAATCATATCCAAAGAAGCAAAGGTGGCATAAAAGATTACCTGAAATTATTGCATTGTCCTAAGGCTGCCATCCAGTGAATAAGTCAGAGATACATTCTGTAATTAATACATTATGTAAATTAAGTAATCCATCCTACAGGCTCTTATTGAAATTGTTGTTCCACTACAAATTGTCTCATGAGCCAGCAGTAGTATGTCTTGGAGCCTACAACAGACCCATTCAAGCAAGTCAGCATGAGCGAGGTGACTTTCTGCGATGTACTGTTGGGATATAATCAGAAATGTGCATTTATTACTTGAAAAAAAGTATTTTAATTTGATTATATCTATTTTTCACTTAGAGTTCGAGCCCAATGTGATTGCTGTTTTTTGTATTGGCATCGAGCAATCTTCCCGATTTATTTGGATGATGTGTATGAAAATGCAGTTGATGCAGCCAGATTACATGTAAGTAAATTCTCCTTTGATATTGTATGATAATACAACATTGTTCTTATTCTATAACATGACACATAGCTTAAGTTGCAAATGTAGTTAGGTACTTAAAACGATATCTCAAAGCTTTTCAGCTGTGGAACCAAAGAATCAGTATTGTGAATAATGCTTGCATCTGGCACATAATTGACCATTATACAGAGGACTATTACCAATTTGTAAACCCTACCATAAGAATTTGAGTTTAAGAATTGATCACTGTAAAATTGTCTTTTGATATGTTTTTAGTCAAATTTTGAATATGTCTTAGAGGTTATATGTACTCTGTATAGCTCTCCATACTGAAACGTATTTTATTTTAAAATCTAAATGGGGTTATGCCCTACCTTTAATCTTCTCTCCCCTGAATGGATCCAAGCTATTACGGTCCATTTTAAAATCCTCTTTTCTAGCTCCTCCTTTCAGAGAGCTTTTGGCTTGATCATTCTGTTAGACTCCACACAGGTGTTG
This sequence comes from Calotriton arnoldi, assembly GCA_963921515.1. Taxonomy (NCBI): domain Eukaryota; kingdom Metazoa; phylum Chordata; class Amphibia; order Caudata; family Salamandridae; genus Calotriton; species Calotriton arnoldi. The sequence continues at coordinate 519,747 of CAWUFW010006849.1, read as the reverse complement.
AAGAAGACTGCGAAAGACTTGTAATGGTGGCTGCTCGACTGTAATTGGTCAAGCGGCAGACTCCTCTCCTCTCCCCACCCAGATCTAACTACCTGGCCCTAAATAGTAGAGTACCATTCAGTGGGGAGAGGTGTGTGACTTAGAGTCCATGTGGCCACTGAGTGGTTGTGGAGATGAGGTGTGTTTGGATGCGCCAGGAAGGCAGTGACACCCATGTTGAAGGGTGTAATGGCCTGCATCAAAATTTTATTAAAAAATCCCTGCTGTGGAAAATTGAAGGCTGGGGGCTGCATCAAAACTGAAAGGAAACAACCTTGGGAAAAAGTAACATCCGTAGGCCCTGCACAAGTAACAAAAAAAATAAAAAAAATTGAAGGTGTATTTTCCCAATCGGTGTTCTCACACGACTAACGGTTGTGGTGGATGCTTCGTTGCGGGGTTCAGGAGGTTATCGGGGAGAGTTGGAGATGAGCAGCAGCGGCTCCTCCACTAAGGCGGAGGAGCATCGCCCCACTGTTTCAAAGCAGCGCAAAGAAAAAATAAAATGATAATAACAGAGTGTTATTATCGTTGAAATTTTTGTATTGTAGTTGCTGCCAGGTTAGGGCGGGGCAGGGCGGGGCAGGGCTAAGCTCCCTGCGTCACAGGGAGGGGGAGTGGTTGCTCCGCTCTAAAGTACGCGTAACTGTTTGGCCCGGCCAAACAGTCATGCGCACTTTGCATGTTCACCACCCAGGCTGCATTACAGCCTGAGTGGAGAACATACCCAGGCTTCCACTCCCTCTCTGAGCACCGAACCACGGCGCTCAGACCAATCATGACGCTGCTATCAGCAGCGTCGGGATTGGTCAGGGGAGTCTTGAAGTCTGGGTGCTTCCTGTTCCTGGTTCCTGAGAGAGGCGGCGGCTGAAGGTGGCGGTTGGCGATGGCGACCGGCAGGTAAGTTGTATCTTTTATTTATTTCCTCAATCCACCTCCCCGCCACCTTCCCCCGCCACAGTCTCCTACCAGCCGCCACTGGAGATCAGATGGCTCTGATCTCCGGCGGAAGCTCGCCTCCACGTCAACTTGCTGGAGCACCGAGCGATTCACTTGGCACTGAAGGCTTTCCTCCCAAACATCAGGGGTTAACAGGTACAGGTGCTCACATACAACACAATCGCCATGAGGTACTGCATCAAACCGGGAGGTGTGGGGTTGTGGGTCCTGTACCAGGAGGTCCTACATATCTGGAAGTGGCTGAGCACTCGGGGTGTTTTCCTGATCGCACAACACCTGGCAAGATCTTTGAACTCTAGGGCATATGAACTCAGCCGCTGTTGCCAAGTGGATCACGAGTGGCAATTACACTCTGAGGTGGCACAGGGCATCTTCCAGCAATGAGGAGAAACCTATTTGCCACCGCAGAGAACAAGCAGCGTCAAAGCTTTTGTGCGTTGAAGTTGCCAAGGCAGTCCTCTAGAGGCCTAGAAGACTCCTTTCCCTACACTGGGGCTCGGGGCTCCTGTACGCCTTCCAGCCCCTCCCTCCTCTGCTCAGGGCACTGAAAAGATCAGGAGAGACAGGGCCCAGGCAATCCTGGTGACTCCGGCCTGGGCGAGGAGAATTTGGCACCCAGAACTTCTGTCTGGGAGCATTTGTCCTCCGATCCAGCTTTGGTTGATCCCCCTGTCACTGCAGCAGGTCGGATCCTGTACTCGAGCTTCCACAACCTACAACTCCATGCAGAGAGACTGAGTGGCAACAGTTGATAGCCTTCGATCTTCCTCCCAAAATGGTTGATTGTTATTCTGGCAGCCAAGCATCCATCTAACAAAACTATATGCAGGATGATGTATGAAGTTCGTTGCTTGGTATTCATGCCTTCATGTTCAACTCTTTCAAGCAAATTTATCACACGTTCTTCTGTTTTGTCTTTTACTGGCTCACCGGGGCGTTGCTGTGACCACAGTTAAAGGTTATTTATCGGCCCTTTCAGTCTTTATACGCTTACCAGATCAACCTTTTCTCTTCAAATCACCTGTTGTGATACATTTTTTTAAGAAGTTGATCCGTATGTTCCCACCAGTATCATCCCTTATGCTGCACTGGGACCTTACTTTGGATCTCACCTATCTCATGTGCATTCCTTTTGAGCCCATGCATTGTTGTCCTCTTCGCTTGTTAACCGTCAATGCAGTTTTCCTCATGACCATAACATTGGCCAGGCAACTGAGTGAACTGAAGGCATTGCCTGTTGTACCACCTTACACTTCGCTCTTCCCAGACAAGCTGGTCCTCCAGACAAAAGCAGCCTTCCTGCCAAAGTAGCCACGCCCTTTCACATAGGGCAATCCATTACCTTGACATCTTTCTTCTTGATCAAAAAGAGCCCTGAGCCTCTATGTTGATCGTTCATTGGAATGCCAACAGGAGGACCAACCTTTTGTCAGTTTTTCTGGAGCTAAGAAAGGAAAAGTGGTGCAGAAGATAACCATCTCCTGGTGGATTGTACTGTGCATCAAGATCTGCTAAAGGCTGGCCAACAAGCATCACCCTGAAGGTTTGCGGGCCCATTCCGTCAGAGCACACGCTGCTATCACTGTTCTGGGGCATGGTGTGCTACTGTTGTACATCTACCATGCTTCTTCGTGGCCGTCTCTCCATATATTCACTAAGCATGTCTGCCTGGATAGGCAGGTCTAGTGAGAGGGGCATTTTGCCTGATCTGTCCTGTAGGATTTCTTGGTCTGAGCCATTGCACAGACCCACCACCTAGGAAGGTGTACTGCTTTGGTATCTATTCACAAGATGAAGAACCTTCAGTATCAGAAGAACAAGTTGCTTACCTTCGGTAATACCTTTTCTGGTAAGGACTCTAACTGTAGATTCCTCACCGACTCCCTAGTTCCCGTTTTCTGTGGAATGGACGTCTACTGCCCATTAATAAGGTTCCTCAATTGAAAATGTATGTACGCTGTCGCATGTTGATTTCAATGGGCTCCACAGCCGTTTGCGCGGACAGAGTTCAAAAAGAAACTGACGTCAGCATGCGGATGTGGTGCACATATAGGGGTCCCGACGCCATATCTGAGGTGGGAGGGATACGTTGCGGAGCTGCATGACACCTCCTGCTGATGCGCAAGAAAATTGCTATAAAGGTTTTCGGATCCATTCTGATGTTTGGGGATATTCACAAGGTGAGGAGTTAGCAGTTTTCTCTACCAGAAAAGGCATTACTCAAGGTAACTAACTTCAGGGGGGTTATATATAGATAAAGTGTTGGTACATGGTAGTGAATAAGGAGACTTGTACAAAGCAGTGCAGTACATGGAGAGAACAAGAATGCAAAAGCTAGACAATATTTGTGAGTGAGGATGAATAGTAGTTATCAGTTAGATATTAATCTGTTAAGAGAAATGGTTTAAGATCATGTCTGAACTTCTGAAGGTAACAGGTGACTCAGAGTTGAACAGGGAGGACATGCCATGTATCTCTGAGAAACTTGAATGATCTTTACCTGGGGTGGTGGGGGGCCTGACCCCCTACCCTAAAAAATGTTTCTCTTGGTTCACTCTTTTTGTTAAATAGTGTAAATCCGTTCAGTAGTTCCTGAGAAATTTATACATTTCTCAGATATACAAATATGGCCACGGGTGGTCCCCAAACCCTCCCAATCTCAAGCCTGCAATCTGATTGGCTGCCAACAGTTCCGAGCAAGAAGTGTTGGCAGCCATCTTGTGACTCGGTTGAACCGTGTCATGAGTGATGTAATATGTGAGGTTATAAGCAGTGCATTGCAGGGGCGCGAGTTATAGTTAGCTCAGCTAACTATGACAGCTGAATTTCTCTGTTTTTTTACGAGTGAAATGTCAGCCTAACTATAACGTCCCTGCAACCTTTGTTTTTTTCCATGACAATATATATATATAAATATATATATATATATATTTCCTAAGAGTCCCACAAACCCCCTGTGCTCAAGATGAGTGCATCCGTTCGCGAGATGGTAACTCACGTGCCTCACAGCAAAATATTAAACAAAATACGGAGCACTCATGTGGCCTTTCAATGTATTTATTGCCAGCAATTATCCCGACATGATGTGTTTCGGCGTTTTGCCTTCTTCAAATGCCATAAACTGCCTTCGACAATGTGCACAACATTTGATTGGTTAAAATACCATATCTACCTTTCTCATTGGTGGATCCTTGGCCAATGAGAGGACTAGTTCTTATAATGTCTGGTTGCCATTCCCTTGCTCCTCCGACATCGTAGGCCAGGTCACAGTGCACACATTCAACCCCTCACCTCAGCCGCTGGATGTACACACTGGATACACCCGTAGGTGTCGGTCAAATGGCTCAAACATCTTCAAGTTTGCATAACTTGCGACCTTGTTTCCGGTCGATGGGGAGCCCAGTCAGCGGTGGTGCAAGTGATATGTATGTATCTTGGTTTCCTAAGAGTCGCACAAAACCACTACACTCAGGACGGGTGCATCTGTTCTCGAGGTGGGATCTCGCGTGCCGCACAACAAAATATTAAACAAAATATGGAGCACTCGCAGGGCCTTTTAATGTCTTTATTGGCAGCAGTTATCCCGGCATGACACAGTTCGGCGTTTTGCCTTCTACAAATGCCATAAACTGCCTTCAACAATGTGCACAACATTTGATTGGTCAAAATATCATGTCTACTTTTCTCATTGGTGGATCCTTGGCCAATGAGAGGACTAGTTCTTATAATGTCTGGTTGCCATTCCCTTGCGATTCCGACATAGTATCTCCATCCACGATCTTAGGAGTCTGAATACTGGCTCCAGTGCCCCATCAACCTTCTACCCCGATGGGTTGACTTGGGTGCGGGTAACGTTGTCGTACTGGTAAGACTGGCTGCTGATTTAAATTCCTCATGTTCCCCTCTGAAATATTTGGCTTGAATTGTGTTTACACCTCTGAATGGGATAGGCCAGATCACAGCAATATATTAAATAAAATATATATGTAGATAGAAACAAATACATATATAAATTTAGATAGAAACAGATACATATACAGAAAGAACACTGTAACAACAGGTGTCTAAGAAAGGCACATATAAGGGCCACATCGCCGGTCATGAGCAAGATAGAACAAAAGCAAGCTGGAAACCAGCCACATCGCCTCGTACAAAAGGAAAAGAGAGAGAGGGTGTAAAAAACCAACAGGGGTGAAGACAACCCCCATACAATAGAGGAATAAGACTAATATGGAGAACTGTAAAGGGGTCAAGATAACAAGGCCAACACAGGGAGGCCTATGCAGATAGTTAGTCCCTGTCAGAAGAAGAATGGACGGAGAAGGGACCTGGCTGAAGCAGTGGATAAGTCAGAGGAATGGGTATGGAAATGCCAAACGCAAAGGTACAAATCAAAGAACCAGTGTAAAATTCCAAAGTAACAGACGGAGAGGCAGTGCCTACAGCCTGACAAGCGGCTAGAAGCAAACGGATAGTTCCAGAGGCATTAGACAACCTGTGACCGGACAACAATGTATGTGTCATCATGAGTGAGGGTCCAAACGTCACCCAAGATCATATTCAGGACGGTGCTTAGTTGATGGCATAACAGGCCCCCAAGGGGTCGGAACTGTATCCACGCTAGCAAAAAGTGAGGTAAAAAACTCCCCGGAAAGAAGTTCAATGGAACAACAACCTCCGTACGAACCAGCCAAGAGAGGGTGGTACAGAAATCCATGTTTGAGAAGAAACAGATGAAAAGGAGCCATAAGCCCAAAAAGGGGCAGAAGACACATCTGAAGAACAGCCAGGCCAATAACTGAACATTGGGCTTGCCATCAGAGGTTTAAGAGAAGCATCTCCAACAAACATGAACATCGGCCAGAGCAAAAAGCAACAATAGCTTCGTGCAGACAGAAGCAGATTGACACATGCAGAGGTAAGAAGGGAAAGGGGCTGGCCGAGTAGGCCACCCATGCCAAGATACGAACAAGGAATGTTCACAAGGAACGTTCACAAGGGACCTAAGAGAGAAGAGAAAGGGCAGGAATCCGACCTGCCCGTGTTAAGTGAAAACTAGCACAAAAGTGCTAGAGCCCAAAAGAAATAAGAAGGAACGCCACCTAGGTCAAGGCTGGATAATGCACCCTAGGCCAAGAGCCATGCCCCTTCCCTTGTGTCGGCTAGGAAAGAAGGCACCAGATAGCGTGGAAAGAAGCAACCCCCCTGACTAGCGTGGAAAATACAACAGGAGGAGGGGGGGCAGGAACAAGAGGAACCCCTGTGCACCATCTTCCAACCAGCACTGTTGCATTAAAGCACGGCATGTGGAGTATCCTTTAAAGGGTACTACTGTGTCAAAGATATGGAGGAAGAATTGTAAGGCATACAGACAAAGTACGCTGTAGGACCGGGAACAAGGCAACAGTGCGTCCGCACAATACCATGAAAGCACCCCAATCATAACTTTGGGAGAAAACAAAGAAACACTGTGCAGCCACTGGCGTAGGACCTCAACAGGGCCAAAAAATAAGATGTGTTCCAAAAAACAACCAGGGACCACAATCTTTCATTGACTGGGTAAGAGTACCAGAAAAGAAAGTACATGCCGGGGCAGGAGCACCACACCGGATGCGACTCGGAGGTAATGAGTGAAAAGAAGAAGCCAACGGGCACTGCCTCATAACTGCACACACAAAAAATAAATCAAGGAGACCATCCCCGGACAGGCTGTGTATGGGGGAAAGGAAAAGGACGGTATAGCAGGCAGGGCTTGAGATTTTGCTCTACCCCGATTAACCTGAAAACGGCATAAAGCGGAGTCCTCTTAGGGGCCCAAACAAATGTTGCCCATCAAAACGTATGTCCACTAGGGTGGATTAAACAGCCTCAGAAAAGCTGGAATTGCATAGCCAGGCACGCCAGCGAAGAGCCACACTAAAAGAGCCTTGGCTCGTCTGACAGAATCTGTGGTATCCATGCCACAACAAATCAATGATTTGGCCGCCTGGTGGCCATCCTTGAGCAGCTGTGTAAGAGTGTCCAGGGTGTCATCAGGGATGGAGGGGAGAAGGCGCGAGACCGAATACCATAGCACGTGAGAAAAACGTCCCAAAACACAAGTGGTATTAAGGGACCGCAAAACAGAACTGGTGGCAGAAAAGATATATCGGGCAAGAGCATCTAGACTTTTAGACTCCTGTCTGGAGGGACGATAGGCAAGGTGCCAATGTCAGGGGAGGCTGTAGCAGCCTGAACCACAAAGCTTTAGTAGTATATTTATTAAAAGTGAGTTTTTAAATATGAACTGAGAAGCATTCCTTCCCCTGTCCTGATGGCAATGATATTTGTGAACTAAGAGGCAAGTCAGGATTCATATGTACCATATGTGTGGGCTAGATTCTTATTATGCATTAAGTAAACGTGTAGTCTATTACATCAATCCAAATAGGTTTTTTTGTAATGCAGGAATTCTTAAGTCACATATTGGAAGGTTGTCTCATATGTGATAATAAAGAAAAAGGGGGCTCTGCAAAATAAAATATTTGCCTAGGATGACATAGTGAGAGTTTGTGGGTCAAGTACATTAAAATTTGGTGGAGTAGATTATTTAAGTTACTAAACCTTCAGGTCTAGTAACATTTTGTATGATTTTTCGAGGCCTGATCTAAAAAGAAATTGAATACTCCTTCTTAGGTCCCCATATGAATAATGAGACCATAGCAGGCCATACTTAATTGAGAGTCTCATTTGAGCAGAGAGCTACCTGTGTGCAGATGTCAGGCTGAGTCAGACATATAGTCATCCTTCCAGACTTTACACACATACATACACTTGTGCAAGTGCTAGTGCACAGCATGTGCAGAGCCCCTCACCCATCTGCACAGTAGATGATTTTGAAAGTTCATCAATAGAGGTCACAGCTGGTAGAAGGCAATGTGGGCATGAGGGTACATTAATGCACATTATATGGGACTGTCCGCTCATTGGCGGGTATTGGAGAGAAGTGGTCCAATGCATTGAAGAAGTGTTGGGAGTACACTTGAAACCAGAGCCCAAATGGTGTCTGCTGAACATATGGGAGCCAACGGACCTGGGGAATAAAGAGAAAATGTGGGCAGCTCTGGGGGGTATGGTGGCCAAGAGAAACATCGCAAGGAAATGGGGGGCGCAAGAAGTACCAACAGTGAAGGAATGGGGGAAAGATATGAATTGGTGTATGTTCCATGAGAAAACAGTTTATATGTCCAGGGGGTGCCCGAAAAAATGGATATAAGTATGGGGGAAATGGAACTTTTACAGGGGAGAGATATGTACACGTCCCAGGGTGCCGACGCAAACCACCCCAGAAGAACTAGAGATGTAGGATGAGAATAACTAATTGGGTGTGGAAACTTTGCTATAAATGATTTGAATGTGCCAAATTAATGTCAAAAGAAGTTCGAACATTGCTACAACGTGAATCTATACTGTTTTTTCTTTCTGTTGTATTCAATAAAAAGAAACTTTAAAAAAATAGAGGTCACAGCTCAGAACTATTTCACCACTTAACTTTCAGTGGGTGAGATCTCATTCGAAGATCCCAGGCCACAGCAGGGGTACAAAAACTAGAGGTCCCAAAGTGTATACAGAGGTCACAAATTGAATAAACTGGGGTTTCACAAGTTAAAATCTGTTTCCTTATATGTGTCAGGAGGGTTGATGTTCTCATCTGAAGGCCATGCAGTACATTCCCCTGGGCAGCCTCCCCATGGTAAACCACCCTAGTCATGGATCGGCCTTTCCTCTAAGAGAGCAATGTCATGTTCAGTACCTTGCTCCACCACACAGGTGATATGAAGAGGGCTGAAGAAATCCTACATTTTAAGCCTACAGGTTCCTGATATGAGGCAACCACCAAAGGCCCATAGACATAATCATATGTCACTATACCCAAAGACTCTTAAAGTGGCACTTTGGTGATAAGCTGTCACTCTGTAAACTCACAAATCCTCTTCTTTCATGCCTCACTAAAAAATATGTCTGACTCGCATACATAAGGCACTTCTCTTCATCATTATAATATGACCGTTTACTTACCCTTTTGTTTAGCTGCTATAACCCAGTCTAGATTTATCGCCTAACTGCCAGATAGCCAAGCACCTCTCCCGTCTCAGCCTGTATACAACTGAAGTTTTAGCACATTTGTGGCCATAACCCCCAAATTCCTGCTACCGAACATTAGAAAGGTCGACCCACATCTCGCTTTCAAATTACCAAGTCATTAATATTGTGACCAAGCCTAAACAGGAATATTACAAGATTTTAATAAAGCACTATTTAACTTCCCCAGACAGTCACCCATGTCACTTTTATGATGCCATACAGGATAGCTGATACCCCAAGAAAGGGCACAGTATAAACTACTCCCCCTAGTGTTCATACAAGACACAGGCATGACAGTTTTGCCTATTTCATCTAAACATAAAGCAGGAACAGATAGCTCACCCATCCACAGCCATCTTTAAGTCTCCTTAGGCCCGGTGTCCCCATCCTCCAGGACCACTATTAAAATTAAAGAGGAAGGGGGCTGAGCGGCACCCTCCTCGTGCCAATTTCAGCCCTGGGGTCCCCATTCCCCGGAGCCCGTTGCATTTTTTTTTTCTTTTTTTGAGGAGGGGGCACGTGGCCGCCCTCCCCTGGTCGCTTTTGCCTCGGGGCCCTTATCCCCTGGGGCCCAGCGCATTTTTTGGGGGGGCAGGAGAGCACATGGCCCCCCTCCCCGGGCTGAATTTGGTCCTAGGGATTCCATCCTCTGAGGCCCGGCACCATATTCATGGGGGAGGGGGGCACGTGGCCCCCAGGGCAATTTCAGCCCCAGGAGCCCTGGCCAACAAAGGGTGGGAGCCCTGCTGCACTATGGTTGGGGGCCGTGGGGGTAGCCCCACAGCACCAGCCTGCTTCCCGAATCCAGCAGGAGCCAGTACTGCCTCCAGAGAGCAGCTTAAAATGGTGCTCCCTGCGGGCGGGAGCAAACTTTTCATCTGTTTCCCTGACGACTTCAGTACAGACAGGAAAACAGATGAAATGTCCGCTCCCAGCGGGCGGGAGCATTTTTCAAGCTCCCGCCCGCTGGGAGCAGACTTGGTGTTTGCAATGGAGATTTGAAATTGCTCCCGCCAAGCGAGATCAAACACAGTTTTCCCTGCGCATGCCAGTGTGGGCAGGGAAACCGCTGTGTCCCGGGGTTGGGTTCCCCAGGACATGGCATGAGCTGGCCTTGGGGGATGTGGTCCCCCTAGGCCAATAATGGATCAGGGAGGAGAGCTGCACCCACTTTACTGCACAGCTGGGCCCTGGGCAGCAAACCGCCCTGTGAGGGGGGCCGCGTGCCCCTCTCCCCATAAACTAGCACCAGGCGATTGGGTATGGGGTTCCCAGGCCGTATTCGGCCTGGGGAGGGGGGACCACATGCACCCTCTCCCCCAACATATAAATATTCGTTTCCCTCCTGGACCTGGCCCACCTGGGGGGCTTTAAAGCAAAGAAATGCGGAAGACCACGCTTGTGTGTTTTTAAAAAATGTATTTAAATGTTGCTGCTGATTCGCAGCAAAATGAAAAAACTATGTTTTTGGCCCACCACCAGGCCTAGGTAGAGGGTGAGGAGGAGTTCGGGTCAGGGTATTCCTACTCTGCCGCCTTGTATCTTTTTCTTGCATGCCACCACTTCCTGATTGAGGTGGTGGCTGGCAATCAAATCTGAGTTTGAGATCTGTCTGATTCTACAGAGCCTCTGAGTCCCTTGATAAACAAAGTTTTTGAGCATTAAGTGCTCGAATACTACTGAACGAATTTACACCAAAACACAAAAAGCAATATTTCTGGACCTAGATCTAGCCTTCTTCCAAAGTTGGTGTAAATCCATTCTGTGGTTAAGGCTATAGCTGTGTCTAAAGTTCCTATGGGAAAATGGATGGAGAGAACACGGTTTGGGAACCCCCTATTTTTCTTACCCCCCACTTGACAGAACACCCCGAAACTTTTCATGCGCAAGCTAGACGAAAAAAGCACTCTTTGGAAAAATTTTGTGGAGATTTGTCAAACGGCACCAAAGTTATTAGCAACAGAAAAAATGCATTAACTATGGAAACACAATCCTAATTATAACTACCCAGTGGCAACTGCCACTGGCTAAAATATCCTATCTATCTATCTATCTATCTATCTATCTATCTATCTATCTATCTATCTATCTATCTATCTATCTATATATATGTGCGTATATATATATATATATGTGTGTGTATATATGTATGTGTGTGTATATATGTTGTAGGAAGCTGGCTCTGTATATACTATAACAAAGTGAGGTATAGTGTGCACAGAGTCCAGTGGAGCCCAAAAGATAGGCAGAGGTAAAGTAGATAGCACCTCACTATCTTTTTGTGGTAGTGTAGTCGAGCAGTAAGGCTTTATCAGAGGACAGTGTTAAGCATTTGTTGTACACACTCAGTCAGCAAATGAATTCCCACACTCAAAGACTGAACTTCAGACCAATTGTTTTTGTATAAAAATATTCTTTTAGTTATTTTATTTTCTAGAACCAAGCACGCCTGGCACAGGTAAGCGATAAATACTTTACAGTAGTAATGCAGTTTATAAATAGTTTGAATTGCAATTGTAAATGTACTTTGATTTGATTACAGTAGTGTTTTCAGAATACAGTACATATACTTTGTATAGGATTTTGAGTAAAATTACAGGTAAGTTACTTGTGAGATTACTTTTCTTACACAGTGCAGTATGCCTGGATACTGCACTGGGACATATCCTGTAAACAGGTAAGTAAAAGCGTTTTTGTTAGATAGTACAATTTTAAAGAATTTCTTTAGGTTTTCCAACTCCACACTTAAAAACGTTTCACAGAAAAACAGTCAATGTTATCCTATGGAGGAAAATCGTGTTATCGGTTTAAAGGGAAGTACTTTGTTGTGGGAGTTGGTTTTCTGGGGTTAGACTCAGGGGTCCCCCAGGGTCAAGGATGCACTCTTGTTACACCCTCAGCGGCACTACGGCGGCCGGGTTCAGAGTGCTGAAGCCCAATGTGATTCTATAGGGGGCCTCCGGTTGGTGGCTGCTGACAAGTAGGCCACTGGGTTGTGGGAGCAAAGCTCCTGGACTTAAGCTCAGGGCAAATGGAGGTTTAGGCCAGCACAAAAGATGCACCCTCAGCGGCACTGGGGCGGCCGGGTGCAGAGTGCTGTTTTGGCATTGGAAGCCCTGTAGCTTTCAATGGGGAGTCTCCGGTTTGCAAAAGCACTGCAGGCTCGGGGCCGAAGGTCTTCTGGGTGCGACCACCACTTGGAGAGATAAGTTGTGTTCTTGGGGGTTGGTTAGGCACTGTCAGTTGGGCCACCCAAGGCCGTGGGGCGTGGGGTGCAGGGGTGCCTTTTAGGGTCGGATCTTCTTTCCAGCTCCTGGTCGCGGTTGGGGGGACCTTCCGGTTTGAGGCTGCAGGCGTCGGCTTGAGGCAGGTCGGGGGTTGCCGGATCTCGTGTCAGGATCGCTGGGGGGACCTCCTCTTGGTTTTGGGCCACTCGAACTCGGGCCGTGGGCGTCGGGTGCAGAGTGGTGCAGACCCGTGCATCCTTGCGGAACTGGAGTCTGTTGTTTGAATAAATCCGGTGTTCACGGGAGACCGAGTCTTTGGGATTGAAGGCAGGCAGGTCCTCCGGTTTTGAGGTTGCTGGCTGCAGGACACACCGGGATTTCACTGAAGCAGGTTCGAGGTGGGGACAGGCCGGTAGGGCAGGGGCCAAGTCAGTGGGCATCCTCCTCTTGTTAGCTTCAGCACGGCTGTTCGGTCCTTCTTCTTCTTTTCTTCTTGCAGGTTCTTGTCTGAGGAAGCAAGGTTCAGGGTTGCCCCTAAATACTAGATTTAGGGGCGTTACAGGTAGGTAAAAAGGTTGGGACCAATGGGTCCCTTCCCTGGGGTGGGTACACCCCCTATTATGCCACCCTCCAGTGGGAGGGGGGCATAGGCCTTTCCCTGGTTGGCTGAGTCCCCCATCTGCAAGATGGCAGGAACTGAGAGCTGTGCTTCACCTCGCCTCCCCCACCTGAGGGGTGGAGTTGGCAGAGGTGGGCACACCTCTCTTCCTCACTTGTTTTTCCTGTGGGTTCTCCCTCCCAAAGTAGGAGTCAGAACCAGTGGGGACCAGTTGCTGAAAGCAGCGAGTGGCCTGGGGAAGCTCACAAAGGCGGCAAGCCTTCGAAGCTTCCTCTTCGTGAACCCTGCCCATCCTGGGGTAGGAGGCTTGGCACCTCGTCCCAGGATGTGCATTGTTTCAGGCCCCCGAGAGCAGCAGGCTCTCGACCCAGGAGTCCAGAAACATGTCTGGTGGTGGCAGCTGAAAGCAGCCACTCAGCCTGGACACTAGTGGTAGGTCGTTTTTCAGGGGGCATCTCTAAGATGCCCTCTGTGTGCATTTTTCATTAAATCCCACACAGGCAACAGTGTGGATTAAATGTGCTGAGAAGTTTTATACCAAACTTCTCAGTTTTCAGTGTAGCCATTATGGTGCTGTGGAGTTCGTAATGACAAACTCCCAGCACCATATACTCTTAATGGCAGCAGTGCACTTACAATGTCTAAGAATGGACTTGGACACTGTAGGGGTACAGGGCTCATGCACCTGTACCCTCACCACTGGTATAGTGCACCCAGCTAGAGGGGTGACTGATCTATGCCAGGGCAGTGGGTTGTAGGCATGGCACACAGGGATGTGTGTCATGTCGACTCTTCACTTTGTTCTGCACCAAGACACGCAGCCTGCAAAGGGGTGGGTGGGTGGGTGGCTGGGTGGGTGTGTGGGGGTGTGGGGGTGTGTGTGTGTGTGTGTGTGTGTGTGTGTGTGTGTATATATATATATATATATATAACGGTGCAGGGCCTCTAAGGGTGGCACAATAAGTGCTGCAGCCCTTAGAGGTCCTCCCTGGTCACAGTGCCCTGGGTACCTGTGGTACCATTTACCAGGGGCTGACCTGTGGCCAGAGATGCCAATTGGGTTTTGGTTTCAGTGCAGATTTAGGGAAAGAACATAGGCCCTCGGTACCTGATTAGCAGGAGCCCAGGGCACACTCAGTCAAAGCACATCAGCAGTTTAGCAAAACGTGGGGGCTACCATGCAGAAAGAGGGCACTTTCTCACATGTGTGTGTGTGTATATATATATGTATTTTTTGTCCCAAATGCCCTTGCGCTCAAGAATGCACTCGACAATGCTCTCACCCTTCGGGTATTGTTAGCCTTGCTGCAGCACGCTGTCTCTCCGTCCAAGCTTGACAATCATGCTCGACGCGTTTCAAGGTATTCGCCTCTTAATCATGAGCTTCACACAAAGGCACGGAAGGCTCACCTGTTTGTTCAGTTCATTTTTATTGTGAAAGCCCTCAGTGGGCGTGGCTTGCAGTAAACGCCACATGGCATGATGGTAATTGCAGTTCCACAGGTAAGTATAAGTGTCACATCCTTTAGTAGGCTCCGTGCCCATGTGTAAAAATAAAAAGCTGTGTAAGGTCCTTTAGTAGGAAAGGACATCTTGACACGCATGCTTCATTTTGCAAGAGAACATTGTTCCTGACGGAAAAGGATTTTTGCCTTCCATGGCCTTTCAACATTAAGAAATGGTGCACCTCTTGTTTCCGCGGCTCGGGCAGCCGCGTATAATTTTTTTGTCCCAAACGCCCTTGCGCTCAAGAATGCACTCGACAATGCTCTCACCCTTCGGGTATTGTTAGCCTTGCTGCAGCACGCTGTCTCTCCGTCCAAGCTTGACAATCATGCTCGACGCGTTTCAAGGTATTCGCCTCTTAATCATGAGCTTCACACAAAGGCACGGAAGGCTCACCTGTTTGTTCAGTTCATTTTTATTGTGAAAGCCCTCAGTGGGCGTGGCTTGCAGTAAACGCCACATGGCATGATGGTAATTGCAGTTCCACAGGTAAGTATAAGTGTCACACCTTACCTGTGGAACTGCAATTACCATCATGCCATGCCATGTGGCGTTTACTGCAAGCCACGCCCACTGAGGG
Organism: Calotriton arnoldi; assembly: GCA_963921515.1. Lineage (NCBI taxonomy): Eukaryota > Metazoa > Chordata > Amphibia > Caudata > Salamandridae > Calotriton > Calotriton arnoldi. The sequence continues at coordinate 504,692 of CAWUFW010006849.1, read as the reverse complement.
CTTTCACAATAAAAATGAACTGAACAAACAGGTGAGCATGAATGTCAAGCTTGGACGGAGAGACATTCTTGAGCGCAAGGGCGTTTGGGACAAAAAATGATACGCGGCTGCCCGAGCCGCGGAAACAAGAGGTGCACCATTTCTTAATGTTGAAAGGCCATGGAAGGCAAAAATCCTTTTCCGTCAGGCACAATGTTCTCTTGCAAAATGAAGCATGCATGTCAAGATGTCCCTTCCTACTAAAGGACCTTACACAGCTTTTTATTTTTACACGGGCACGGAGCCTACTAAAGGTGTAACACTTATACTTACCTGTGGAACTGCAATTACCATCATGCCATGTGGCGTTTACTGCAAGCCACGCCCACTGAGGGCTTTCACAATAAAAATGAACTGAACAAACAGGTGAGCCTTCCGTGCCTTTGTGTGAAGCTCATGATTAAGAGGCGAATACCTTGAAACGAGTCGAGCATGATTGTCAAGCTTGGACGGAGAGACAGCGTGCTGCAGCAAGGCTAACAATACCCGAAGGGTGAGAGCATTGTCGAGTGCATTCTTGAGCGCAAGGGCGTTTGGGACAAAAAATATATATATGTATGTATATATATATGTGCGTATGTGTATGTGTATATATATGTTTATATATATGTGTGTGTATATATATATATGTATATATAGGTGCATGTGTATATATACATAGTATGTGTGTATATATGTGTGTGTGTGTATATGTGTGTGTGTGTGTGTGTATATGTGTGTGTGTATAAATGTATGTGTGTATGTGTATATATGTATGTGTATATATGTATGTGTATATATGTATGTGTATATATGTATGTGTATATATATATGTATGTGTGTATGTATGTGCATGTGTATGTATGTGTATATGTGTGTGTATATGTGTGTATGTGCGTGTATATATGTGTGTGTGTATGTGTGTGTGTATATATGTGTGTGTGTATATGTGTGCATATATATATGTAGGTATGTGTATATGTGTGTGCATGTATATGTGTGTGTGTGTGTGTGTGTGTATATATATATAAATGTGTGTGTGTGTGTGTCTATTTGTGTGTGTATATGTGTGTGTGTGTATATATATATATATATATATGTGTGTGTGTGTGTGTATATATATATGTGTATGTGTGTGTATATATATGTGTATGTGTATATATGTATGTGTGTATATATAATGTGTGTGTGTATATATGTGTGTGTATATGTATATACATCTGTATATATATATGTATATATATATGCATAATTTATTTATTATTTTTTTATTCATGGCATGTGTAGATACACATGCTCTACTTACTCATGCCATCTAGTGTTGGGCTAGGATGTGTACAACTTGTTTTTCTTCGAAGAAGTCTTTTGAGTAACGGGGTATAATGACTCCTCTTTTGACTGGTAATACGCATGGGCATCAACTACATAGTTAATTGTTTTTTTCCACCGCCGGTGTCGGATGAGCTTCGCGGGGGCTGTGGGTCAACGCTGCATGGTGCTCTTCGCCTTGGCCTCTCCAGTTCTCCGTTCCCTGTAGCATTCGAATATTCCTTCGGTGCAGTACATTTTTTACATTCCATCATGGTCCCTCCATTGGATCTGCATCTTCCGGTTTATCGATGGGCCTCTTTCGCCGAGTCTCGCACTCGAGAATGCCAGTACCATAATAGATAAGACGCCTTTTTCCTACTGTCCACAGTGTCTTTTCAACTACTCGTGGGCAGATCAATACGCGGTCTGCTACCCCTGCCTGTCCCCGGAGCATAATGAGGCCTTCTGCTCCGCTTGGCTTGCCTTCTGCTCCAAAAATACCACCCGGAACAGTCATGATGCTCGACTCGCTCGGCGCCATGAAGCAACATCTAGACAATGATAAGCACAATATCTTAGGGAAAGGGTGTCAGACGAAGAAGTGAAAGGAAAGGTCGAACAGGTTGTGTTGTTCAGCCCGGACCCCGATTTTCCTCAGACTCAGAGGTCCAAGACCCGCAGCCCATGCCAGGCCAGTGTCAGAAGCCGACTTCTGTGAGTACTTCTTCACTCCAAACCACTCCCTGCCCCTCCCGGGGCTGGTGTCCAACCCACCATCAGGGAACACAGCCTTCCGGGCTGCCAATGCCTCCCAGCCATGGCCAGCACCAATCTAAGGCTTCAGAGCAGATTTTGACTCCGACCCCAGCTCCTAGCAAGCCGACTCGACACCTCCACCGTCAACCTCTGGGGGTTCGACGCCAGCTCCGACTGACCCCTCTGAGCTGAGACAAAAGTCGACTTTGAAAACGGCACCCAATCGGCCATCCACAGTAGACTCTGAGGACTGGGAGCTGCCAATCCTTCAATGCCTTTAGGAGGAGCTGGACTCTCGAGAGCAGACTGTTTATCATCCTCAGATGGGGGAAATCCCTGCAAAGCCTCCACCACTGGTGCAGGAGACTCTCCCTTGAAAGAGCAAGTTGACCTTTAAAGGAGCAACTAGCATTGGAGTCTACTCCAAAGCTAAGAAGCGTCAAGAAGGGGGCAGCAGCCCGATGCCTCCGAGGCATGCTCCCTGGCACTTCCTCCTCTTCGTCTCCTTCTGACAATACCACCTCGTATCACAAGGTAATTCACATGGCGTCCACCTTTCACAGGGTGGATCTACACACCAGTCCAGAACAGGAGGACTTCCTGGTGGAAACACTCTTCCACTCCCAGCGTGCCACCCAATTTTTGCCTATGCTTCAGGGAATGCTTAAGCCTACACAAAAGTCTTCAAAGATCCAGTTAAGACTGGAGTTGTCACCCCAAAGGTTGACAAGAAATACAAGCTCTCACCCTCTGACCTGCCCTACATTAGAGGCCAGCTTCCACCAGACTCTTTGGTGGTGCACGTCGCCTGTAAACGGGCAAATGCCCAAGGTACTGGGGATGCCCGGCCACCTGAAGAAGATAGTAAAAAGATTGATGCAGCAGGCAAAAGTGTTGCCTCACAATTGGCAACTTATTGGCATATCGCCAATTCTGTAGGATTGTTGTTGAGATATGACCGTGCCCAATGGGACACTTAATCCAACATCTCACAGACCTGTACAAGCAATGAGCACAGGAGATTGTAGCTGAAGGGCAAACAATCCCCAACACAAGCAGTGACTTTCTTCTCCGGATCACATAACTCTTGTTGGGGATGTGTGCAGGAATTCCTTCCACAATGACAAAACATCACCTCAGACCGGTGGTGTCTGTCCATTGTAGAGCAGGGTTGCTGCCTGGAGCTTACTGCCTCACCACCAAACACAAACACCAACACTCCCTTTCACCACAATACCAGAAGCTCCTCGGGAGAAGACACACTTTTGCTCAATGGAGCCATAGAGCCAGTGCCGGTTAAACAACACAGCAAAGAGGTGTACTCTCTGTACTTTCTAATCCTCAAGGAAGACAGCACCCCGAGGCCCATACTAGACTTCCTACCCGTCAACAAGTACATCCTGTCGGAGCATTTTCAGATGATCATGCTCCAGGATGTCATACCGCTATTGAGACTAAGTGACTTCATGACCACGCTCGACTTGAAGTATGCCTGTTTCCACTTCCTAATCCAACCTGCACATCGCCCATACCTCAGGTTGTGGTAAATAGACAGCATTTTAAATTCAAAGTTCTGCCCTTTGGTGTAACAATCGCCCCAAGAGTTTTTCCCCAAATGCCTTGCAGTGGTTGCCGCTCACCTCCACGTCTTCCTGTATCTCGACGACTGGCTGATAAAGAGTGCAAGCAAGCAGCACTGTCTGGCTCACACACTGATCAATTTAGATCTCTTCTTCGATTTGGCTTTCACCATCAACGTGGGCAAATCCCACCTCGAACCCTTAAAAATATAATATTTCCTAGTGGCAATACTGAACTCAGTCACAGAAAAAGCTAGCAGAGTACCTTCGGGGAGCAGACAACAACTTTGCAGACCTGCTGAGCAGGATGCAGCAACAAGTCAAAGAGTTGGAACGCCACCCAAAGTCCTACTCCCCTTTTTTTCCAACGTTGGGTGTTTCCTAAATTAGATATGTTTGCAGCCGCCGAAAACACCAAATGCCCAAGATTTTCTCCCAGGTTTGCACACCGACAGTCCATGGGCAATGCACTATAGATGAACTGGTCAGGGATATTTGCCTATGCTTTCCTGTCTCTCCCTCTGTAAGTGATTTGGAAGCTTCAGCAGACGTTCCTCACCTTCGTCCTTGTAGCTATCACGTGGGCCAGGCAGCCGTAGTTCACAACTCTCCATAAGTTGTCTGTAGTCCCTCACAAGAAGCTCCCCAATAGGTCGGACCTTCTCAGTCAACACCAGGGCACACTCAGGCATCCCATTCCCAGACAGCACAACCTGGCTATATGGCTCCTGTGTTCCTAGAGTTTGGTTATCTCAGTTTACCTTTTGAATGCATGTCTGTCCTCAAAGAGGCTGCAGTCCTACTACTCAAGCCTGCTATGCGGAAAAATGGAAGAGACTCTTTCACTACTACCTACCCAAATACATTGATCCACTAAAGCCAACAGTGCAGGACATTGTTAGCTGTTGCACTTTCAACGCTCAGTCCTGGCTTGCACTTCCATTCGTTCACATTTGGCTGCAGTGGCAGCATACTTCCAAAACAGGAAACGCTCTTCACTGTTCAGAGTCCCAGTCATTAAAGCATTTATGGAAGGACTTAAGAGGGTTATCATCCTCCCAGGATACCCCTGGTCCTATCCTAGAACCTCAGTATAGGTCTCACTAGGCTCATGGGACCCCCTTTTGAGCTACTTCATTATTGCTCTCTCCAATTTTTGTCTTGGAAAGAGTTCTCGTGGCAATCACTTCCCTGGGGCGTGTGAGTGAGATCCAAGCTCTCATTCTGGAAGAGCCTTTTGTTAAGGTTCATGCTGACAGGGAAGCCCTTAGAAATAAACCCAAAGTTTCTACCCAAGGTGATCTCTCCTTTCTACCTTAAGTAGACAATTGATTTCCTGGTATATTTCCCACACCCAGACTCAGTAGCAGATCAGTAGAACCCTAGATGTAAGGAGGGGACTGATGTACTACATTGATAGGACAAAATCATTTCATAAAACACAACAGTTACTTGTCGCCTACTCTAAACCACACAAAGGCAGTTCCATTTCAAAAGCAGGGGTAGCTCGCTGGGTAGTCAAGTGCATTGAAACCTGCTACGCTAAGGCCAAAAGACATCTTCCTGGTCCACCTAGTCTTCTTTCGTCATGTAAAAAAGCAGCCTTTATGGTGTTTTTCGGGAAACATCCCATTAGCTGATAACTGTAAGGCAGCTACTTGGTCTAAATCGTACACGTTCACCAAACACTACTTTGCATGTCTTGACATGACAACTGGCTCAAGTGGGCCAGGCAGTACTATGTACACTTTTCCAAACCTTTGCAATATCCTCTAGCTAGCCACCACTTTCAGGGACAGCCGCTTTGCATTCTGTGCAGAGCATGTGCAGCTACAGCTACACATTCCACAAACGGAAAATGTTAGTTACCCTATAAGCATCTGTTCGTGGCATGTAGTGCTGTTGATTCATATGCATCCACCCTCCTTTCTGGAAGCCTTCGGTTGTTGCAGATTTAAATATCCTTTAACTTTATTTCTTTCATACCTTTTCTCCCTGCATGGTCATCATTGTGCATTTTCATGCTCCATCTCCATCCTCACACTCTGTCTGGGAAAACAATGTCACTATGGAGTCGATACCCATGCGCATTACCAGTCGTAGGAAGATAAGAGGAGTCACTATACCTCATGTCTCGAAAGACCTCTTCGATGAAAAACAAGTTCTACACGTCCGTCCACAAGACTTTTTGGTGGGAGTATGCAGAACATGTGAATCCACAACACTATATGCCACAAACAAATGCTTACAGAATAAGTAATATTTTCATATATATGTTTTAGGTTCTGTTGCTGTAGGGATGTAGTCTCGATTTAGGTAGTTAGTTACTGCATGTGACCTTTCTTTAGGTTAGGCAATTTGCTTCCTGGTTAGTTTACGAGTATACTGGTATTTCTACATGCCATTTTGTAATTTGTGTATAATATTTGATTGTGTGTATTTAAGTACTTTTCCCTCTTTAAAAGAAAAGGCATTGACTCAACACTTATTTATTCAGTGTGCTTTGCTGTGTTGTATGTATCTGATAGAGACTTCTAGCCGCAGATTCCTTACCTTAGAATTAACCCCAGGCGTTAAACTGGATTTGGAATTTTTTGTCTGCAGTACCCGTGCAAGCTGGTAGATGGTGTCGTTCAGCTCCACATGGCGTCGTTGGCGTCGTCTACGCTGGAAGTGACGGTCATGGTACCTATATAAGCACCACCCAGGCGTGCTGACATCTTTTCTTTCCGCGCCAGTCAGCACAGATCACTTTATCACTAAGGTTTATTTGACATGTTGGTAGTCTTTTTCGAGGTCTTACTTCCTGATGTGGCAGATATGTCATCAAAGACTGCCATCTTCAAGTCCTGCAGCGATGGATGATGGTAACGGACACACACCTTGTTCACTTTGAACGAGACCATGACCCAAAGGCCTGTTCCGACTGCCGTGCCATGCATCAAAGACCTTGAGGGAATGATCCCTCAAGGTCCTGATGGCTCGACGTGCGACACCATGATGCTCGAGGTCCTGGTCGAGAGGAAGGTCCTGGTAGCAGAGTCCGAGGTCGTCCTTGCACTCCAAGTCGTCGAGCCGTTCGGGTAAGTCTCAGTACCACAAAGAAGTTGTCATTGAAGCGTGCTTCGACTTTACCTTGTCTGTTTACTGACTAGACGAGGGAGCGTCCCTCGACACCTTGCTCCTCGCTTCAGCTAACGCCTTGGCTGACTCCGCGCCACCCCTCGTTTCTGGGAGCTGGAGCGATTCTCTCTCAAATGCAAGAGTTTTTTGAGCCCATAGCCTCATATTTGAGTGGCCCGCTTACTCTGGTGTGCCTTCGGCCATCGCGGGTTGGGAGGGGCCCCTACTGGATCCATCCTGGCGGCTCTGATGCCAGTTGGGCCCCAGGGATCGACAGATCCGGATCGACACCTGTCGTGCCATGCCGACCTTCCCCGGCGCTTCTTGCACTGCCCGCCCCCACCAGCGGCACCATCCCCATTTACATCCCCGACTCTGACACAGAGACGGAGGGGCATCGCTGGACACCGACTCCGGCGACGACTGGAACCTTTTCTTCCGGGCCGGAGCCTGAATCCTGTTGCTATGGGTAGGACTCATACTGATACTGACATGCTTTCCACCCATACTGTAGCTACAGAGGAGGGAGCTTCATTCACTATGGTGGTGTCTTGACAGAAGTGCTCAAACCGCGAGTGTCCCCTTCCGAGCCACTTATCCCATTCAACGAAGCACTTACTGATGTCCTGCTTGGTCCTGGTCCAAGCCCTCATGGAGAGCTTAATGGTCCAAGCTTCCACTTCACATGTAAATCCTGGCGCGTTCCCAACCGCACCCCCGGATTGGTAATCCAAGAGGCTGGACAGTTTAAACAAGAAAATGTTTTCTTCAACCAGCCTGGCATTGTGGTCGATGAACACCGCGTGCCTTTTGGGCTGCAACTCCCACGTCCTATGGGATACGGTTGCGCAGGTGATGGCAACGGTTGCGGAGAAGGCCTGGGTCGTGCTCTCTCAGGCTGTTATCGACGGGAGGGCTGCAGCTAAGTTTGCCATTAGATGTAGACTAGACGAACAAGTTACTTACCTTCGTAACAATATATCTGTAAGAGACATATATTAGTTATAGATTTCTTACCTCAGAATTACTCCCAGGCGTCAGACTGGATCCGTAGAATTTGTTTCTCAGCAGTACCCCTGCACGTCGAGAGGTGGCGTCTGTCGACTCCACGTTCGTCATTGGTGTCGTGATCGCCGGAATGACGTCGTGGTATCTACTTAGATTCCTCCCCTGCGCGCTGACGTCAGTTCTTTTACACGACATTCCATGCCAGAAGCGCAGAGCCATGCAAGACACTGACCACAGATGCACAAAACTAGGGCCCTGAAAGGGAGTCCCTTACTCTAGAAGTCAGTTCGCAGAACGGGGAGGATGGGTGGGGCGGTAAGGAATCCATAACTAATATGTCTCTTACAGATATATTGTTACCGATGGTAAGTAACTTGTTCATCTGAAAGAGATTATTAGTTATAGATTCCTTACCTTAGAATAGATACCCCAGCAATACCAACCCCGAAGGTGGGTCTGCGAACCAAGTTCACACCAGAAAGTCCTGGAGAACTGAACGGCCAAAGAAGCCGTTTCTCCTGACTTGACTATCCAGGCAGTAATGTTTAGTGAACGTGTGCAGTGATGCTCACGTGGCTGCCTGGAAGATGTCACTGAGGAGGACTCCACGTCCTAAAGCAGTAGTGGCTGCCGTCTCCCTGGTGGAATGGACGCGCAGTCCTACCGGAGGCTCCTTTTTTGCCAAATTTTAATGCACAGGACGACCCATCGAGAGATGGTGCGTTTTTGCACGGCCAGACCTTTCTTGGCGCCCACATAGCCAACAAAGAGTTGATCGTCCACCCGGAATTGTTTTGTGCGATCCAGATAAAATGATAACGCACGTTTTGGATCCAGACGGTGGAGTCTCTCCTCCTCCTTGGAAGGATGCGGGAAGAAGGTGGGCAAAGTGATGGTCTGTCCTATGTGGAAAGAGGTAACCACTTTGGGAAGAAAAGAAGTTCTAGTTCGGAGGACAACCTTGTCCAGATGGACAGCAAGGAAAGGAGGTTTAGAAGACAGAGCCTGAAGCTCACTCACCCTGCAAGCAGAGGGGATGGCAACCACAAAGGCAGTCTTTAAAGTCAAGAGTCTGAGCGGGCAATTATGTAGTGGCTCGAAAGGAGCACACCTAAGGTAATTCAAGACAAGATTCAAGTCCCACTGGGGAATTACGAAAGGAATTTGAGGAAAAAGGTGAGTAATGCCCTTAAGAAATCTATTTACAACAGGGGATTTGAAAAGAGAAGGCTGATCAGGAAGGCGAAGAAAGGCCGAAATGGCCGAAAGATAGCCCTTAAGAGCGCCCAGAGCAGAGCCCTTCTGGGCCAAGGAAAGAATGAAGAGGAGAACTTCTGAAAGAGGGGCAGAAAGGGGATCCACAGCCTTTGCTGTGCACCATGCCACAAATGTATCCCATCTACAGGCGTATACCGTTTTGGTGAAGGGACGCCTGGCTGCCAAGATAACATTACAGACTTTGGGAGGAAGGTCGAAAGCTGTCAACTGTCGCCACTCAATCTCCATGCAAGGAGGTGGCGGCTGGACAGGTTCGGGTGGAGAACCGTCCCCTGCTGCTGCGACAGAAGATCCTCCCGAAGAGGCAGTCTGATCGGAGGATCGATGGCCATGTTCAAGAGCTCATGATAACAGAATCTTCGCGCCCAATCCTGAGCCACAACAATGACTTGGGCCCGGTCGCGCTTGATCTTCTTCAGCACTCTGGGCAGAAGTGGTATAGGCAGAAAGGCTTATAGAAGACCGCAATTCCACTCGCGACGAAAAGCGTCGCCAAGCGAGTGCTGCCTTGGAAATTCCAACGTGCAGAACTGCTGACATTGCACGTTCTCTTCGGTGGCGAACAAATCTATCCAAGGCTCTCCCTACTGCTGAAAGAGACTCTGCACCACCTCCGAGTGAAGACGCCTTTCATGATCCATCATGCGGCTGAGTTCGTCCGCCCTGGCGTTCAGGGAACCTGCCAGGTGTTGAACTACCAGGGATATACCCTGATGTTCCAAAGGCGAAGAGCCTCTTGACACAGGGTCCACAACCCCACCCCGCCCTGTTTGTTGCAATACCACATGGCGGTGGTGTTGTCCGTGAGCACCTGCACTACTTTTCCTTTGACAGAGGGAAGGAATGCCTTCAGTGCAAGACGAATCGCCCGGAGCTCCAGAAGATTGATGTGGAGCCCGGACTCCGCCGGAGACGAGAGGCATCTGATCTCCGCCTCCCCCATGTGGCCGCCCCACCCCAGGAGTGACGCATCTGTCACCACTGTGAACTCTGGTTGGGAAAGGGAGAGGGATCTGCCGTTGACCCAATCCTGGTTCGTTAGCCACCACTGCAATTGGTGTGCAGCGCCCTCCAAGATCTGGACGCAATCGGAAAGATTCCCCTGATGCTGCGCCCACTGGAACTTCAGTTTCCACTGCAGAGCCCGCATATGCCACCTGGCATGGTCCACCAACAGGATGCAAGTGGCCACGAGGCCCAGCAGCCTCAGGGTCATTCTCATCGAAGTACGGGTGTAAGAAAGTGGCTCTGTATATACTGAACCAAAGTAAGGTTCAGTGTGCACAGAGTCCACAGTCCCCAGAGGTTTGGCAGAGGCTAAAGTTAGATATAACCTTACTCTCTAAAGTGGTAGCTTGGTCGAGCAGTAAGGCAGTATCAGAGGACAGTGTAAAGCATTTGTTGTACACACTCAGTCAGCAAATGGTCTCACACACTCAAGAACTGAACTCTAGGCCAATTGTTTTGTATATAAAAATATATTGTTTTATTTTTAGAACCACAGGTAGGTATAAAAATACTTTCTCAGAATGAGATGCTTTAGATATATACTTTCAGTACACAATAGACTGTTGAATGCAATAGCTACAGTTGTTGCAATAGGCAACACAATTTAAACACAATTTTATCATTGAGCTCAATGGAGAATTTTAAGTAAATGCAATATCAATTACTTTACGTATGATTTTCTTACTCTGGGCTGGATCCTGGATTCAGCCCTGGTGCATTTCCTGTAAACAGTTGAAAGAAATCGTTTTTGTTACACAGGCGATTTTTAAGGAATATTTGTTTGTTTCAAAAATCGACACTTAGAAGAATTTCTGGAGAAAACCAGGCAATGTTATCCTATGGAGGAAAATCAAGTTATCGGTAAGTACAGTTGTAATTACTTTTCAGGGTTAGTGCTGGGCACCAAAATCCAGCACTGGGATCTCTCCTGATAACAGGTGAGTAATTTCGTTTTTGTTGATCGGGCGATTTTTAGTGATTATTTTAAAGTTTCAAAACTCGACACTTAGAAGAAATTTCAGTGTAAACCAGTCAATGTTACCCTATGGAGAAAATGTAGGTTATCGGTTTTCAGGTAAGTACTCGACTGGCAGAGTTAAGGTTCTGGGCATAGACTCAGGGGTCTCCCAGGGTCAGGTAGGTACAGTTGGTGCACCCTCAGCGGCACAGGGGCGGCCGGGTGCAGAGTGAGTTAGGCCCAATGTTAGCCTATGGCGGGCAGGGGGCCCTTGGTTGGTGGCTGCTGGCAGGCAGGCCACTCGGCTGTGGGAGCAAAGCTCCTGGTCACTTACTCAGGGCAAGTGGGGAAGTCGAACAGGGTAGTTGGTGCACCCTCAGCGGCACTGGGGCGGCCGGGTGCAGTGGGCTTTTAGGCCGTCGGGCGCCCAATGGTTTTCAATGGGAAAGCTGCGTGACGAACAAAGGCTGCAAGCTCGGGGACGGTTATTCTTCAGGTGCGACCACCACTTCGGGAGGTAAGTTGGGAAGCTGTAGGAAGGGTAGACACCCAGGAGTTGGGCACAGGAGGCCGTGGGGCGCCGGGTGCAGGGGTGTCTTTAGGCGTCGGAAATCTTACCCTCGGCTGGTCGCAGTTGGAGGGGTCCCTGGTTCTGAGGCTGCAGGCGTCGTCAGGAGCGTCGAGGAGGGTCCTTGGGTGCTGGATTCTGGGTCACAGTCGCCGGGGGACGTCCTCGTGGTCTTTGTCCACTCAGGCACAGGCCGGGCTCGGCGGGTGCAGAGTGTGCAGGAGTCGCGGTTCCTGGCTGGCACCAGGGGTTTGTTACTTGATTTTGAGCAGTACCACTGCTCGTGGGAGTCCCAGTCTTCTTAGAGTCACAAGGCAGTCAGGTCCTCCGGGGTTTTCGAGGTTGCTGACCACTGGAGACGCCGGGTTTCAGCAGGAGCAGGTTCAAGGGTCGACAGGCCTGTAGGGCTGAGGCCAAGTCAGTTGGTGTCTCCCTCTTGTTAGCAGCTGCACGGCAGGTCTTCTTTCTTCTTGTTCTTCTTGCTTGTTTCTGTTTCGGGATCTAAGGAAGGAAGGTTCAGGGTGCCCCTAAATACTAGATTTAGGGGCGTTACAGGTAGGTAAAGGGCAGGGACCAATGGGTCCCTTCCCTGGGGTGGGTACACCCCCTATCCTGCCACTCTCCAGTGGGAGGGGGGCAGGAACCTAGTCCTGATTGGGCAGGGCTCCCCATCTTCAAGATGGTGAGAGCCCGGAGATGTGCTTCACCTCGCCTCCCCCACCTGAGGGGTGGGGTTGGCAGAGGCTGGCACACCCCCTCTCCTCCCTTGGGGTTTCCCGCCAGTCTTCCCGCTAGAGTGGGGGCTAGAACCGGTGGGGACCAGTTGCTGAGTACAGCAAGTGGTCTGGGGAGGCTCACAAAGGCGGCATGCCTTTGAAGCTTCCCCCTGCCCATCCTGGGGGAGGTGACCTAGCACCTCGCCCAGGACGTGCATTGTTGCAGGCACGGGAGAGCGGATGGCTCTCTACCCAGGGGTCCAGTAACATGTCTGCTGGGTAGCAGCCTAGGCAGCCTCTCAGACAGGACGTGGATTGTAGGTTAGGTTCAGGGGGCAACTCTAAGTTGCCCTCTGTCGTGCATCTGACATTAAATCCCACACTGGCATCAGTGTGGGTTTAATGTGCTGAGAAGTTTGATACCAAACTTCTCAGTCTTCAGTGTAGCCATCATGGTGCTGTGGAGTTCGTGATGACGACCTCCCAGCACCATATACTCTTAATGGCAGCACTGCACTTAGTGCCCAGGAATGGACCTGGGTACTGTAGGGGTACAGGGCTCATGCTCCTGTACCCTCACTACTGGCATAGTGCACCCGGCTAGAGAGGGTGACTGAGGTATGCCAGGGCAGTGTGCTTGTGGGCATGGCACACAGGGATGTGTGCCATGTCGACTCTCTGTTTTGTTCTGCACCAAGACACTCAGCCTGCAAAGGCAGTGTGTGTGTGTCAGGGTACAGGGCCTCTAAGGGTGGCACAATAATTGCTGCAGCCCTTAGAGGTCTTCCCTGGTCACAGTGCCCTGGGTACCTGTGGTACCATTTACCAGGGGCTGACCTGTGGCCAGAGATGCCAATTGAGTATAGTTTTGGGGAAAGAACACAGGCCCTGGGAACCTGATTGGCAGGGACCCAGGGCACATCAAGTCAAAGTGCATCAGTGGTCTGGCAAAAAGTGGGGGGGTTACTGCGACAGAAACCCACTTCCTTACAACGGGATAGAGGCTGAAACATCGGTATCATAGCCCGAATATCCCGGACTCGATGCTCGGGAGGAAGAGTCCGAAACTGCACTGTATCCAGAATTGCTCCGATGAAAAGGAGCTTATGAGAGGGAATCAGGTGTGACATCGGCACGTTGATAGTGAACCCCAGCGAGTGCAGGAGGTCCGCCGTAGTCTGGAGGTGGTAGACGACAGCCTGGGGTGAGCTTTCCTTCAACAGCCAGTCGTCGAGATAGGGGAAGACTGGAACCCCTGATCTGCGCAGATGAGCTGCGACCACCGCCATCACTTTTGTGAACACCCGAGGGGCGCTGGTAAGGCCAAAGGGGAGCACGGTAAACTGAAAATGCTTGTGGCCTACCATGAACCGTAGGTAACGCCTGTGGGCCGGCAGGACGGGATGTGGAAATAAGCGTCCTGCAAGTCAAACGCTACCATCCAGTCTCCATGGTCGAGGGCAGACACGACCTGAGCCAATGTCAACATTTTGAACTTCTCCTTCCGGAGGAAGCGGTTGACGTCCCTGAGATCCAAGATAGGACTCAGGCATTTGTCCTTCTTGGGCACCAGGAAGTAGTGGGAATAACAACCACGACCTACTTCTGGCACAGGACTCGCTCGATGGCTCCCTTGGCCAAGAGAGCTGTAACTTCCTGACGGAGAAGGCCATGTGATCCTCCGACATGCGATGGAGTGTTGGTGGCATGGAGGGAGGGGTAGTCTTGAAGGGGAGGGAGTAAAACACACCTGTCCAACGTGATGTTGTGCCAGTAAAGAAGGTGATGGCGAATCCTGCCGCCCACTGACAACTGGTGGCCCGAAAGGTCGGACTAGGAAGGCTTGGAGGCTGATGCAGAGGGGGCACTGGTAGACTGGCCTGCCCGCTGGCCCCCAGACCCACGGCACTGGGTCCCACGTCCCCGGCTGAGTAGCTTGTGCCGGCCTGTGGCCCTGGGTAGAATGTGGTGGGGCACCCTTTCCGTAGCCACAAAAGGGGCGAAAGGCGGAGTGAACGGGGCGAGAGGTGGCAGCGAGGCCCAAGGATCTGGTTGTAGCCCTAGAGTCCTTGAAGCGCTCGAGTGCATTGTCTGCCTTGTGGCCAAACAGGCGACGGCCATCAAAGGGCATGTCCAAATGGGTTGATTGGACATCCCCGGAAAAGCCAGTGGACCTCAGACCGGCGTAGCATCTCAAGGCTACTGACATAGAAATCGTTCTACCTAGGGAGTTGGCAGTGACCAGCCCACATTGAATGGCAAACTTCGCTGCGTCTCTACCCTCTACAGCCGCATAGGAGAGTACAGTCCGGGCCTCCCCTGGGCACTGTGGCAGCACTTGCGCAACCGTGTAACACACAGAGTGGGTGTAGTGGCCCAAGAGACATGCGGTGTTCACCGACCGCAGTCCTAAGCTGGCTGAAGAAAACATCTTCTTCCCAAGATGGTCCCGCTTCCTGGATTCCCTATCTGGGGGAGCAGTAGGGAACACGCCTTCGGATGTTGAGGCTTGGACCACCAAGCTCTCGGGGGGGGGGGGGGTAGGGTGTTGGGAGAGGAAAATTGGGTTGCCCTGGGCCGGGCGGTGGTGTCGGGCAATCATCCTATCCACAGGAGCCCCTGTGCTGGGCTTGCACCAAGTGCCCAGAAGGATGTCTGTGAGGGCCTCGTTGAACTGCAGCAGGGGCTCCGAAGAGGCCGCTGCCGGCTGAAGCACATCAGTCAGGGGGTTAGTCCTGACTGCCACTGTAGGAAGCTCAAGGCTTCAGCCACCCTACGCAACACCACAGCGTAGGAGGCTCACTCCTCCGTGGCCATGGTAGGGGGAGAAAGCATACCAAGGTCTGGGGAGGTGTCCAGACCACAGCATCACCCAACTCCTCTCTCCAGTCCGGCTCTTCTAGCTGGTCTGCCAGAGGGTCCACAGACCCCTCCCAGTCCTCCTCACCCTCCTCTGGCTACCATTCAGGGCGAAAAGGAACACCAGGATAGAACAACGGCGGTCCGGCTCCGTGTCCAAGTCGAGGGGGAGGCCGGGGTCGACGGCGGAGGCGTCGTCGTCAGAGGAATCGGCGCCGAGGAAGGTGTCGTGAGGTCAACCGGCACCGATCCTGATCCAGGGCTGGATCCCTGGGGGCCCTGCGGCGCCGAGGGTGGAGCCGCTGGCATCGAAGGCCTAGAATCCCCAGCCAAGTCCGCAGGGCCCGAAGGCGTGCCGGCGGAGTCGGGCTGCCCAAAGATGCAGTGGAGGGCTTTGTAAATTGCACGAAGCTGGGAAGGGGACGCTCCGGCTCCCGGGAAGGGGGGGAAGCTCGGAGCTGTCCCAGCAGGCTCCGCAGGCGGAGCCAAAGGACGACTACCTTCCGCGTCCCACGTCGCGTCGGCTGACGGACAGGGAGAAGGCGAAGAGCGATTGTGCTTTTTTGCCTTCTTCTTGTGCTTCGACTTACCCGATGACGAAGACTTCGAGGAGGAAGGATGGTGGTAACTCTTCGACCAGTCCCGCAACCTCCCTCTTGACCGGGACCTCGAGCGGCGCAGAGCTGACTGCCAGGCCTCCAGAAGCTTTCAGGACCGCTCCCGCAAAGAATTCGGGTTCATGGCCCGACAGTCGGAGCACGACTTCGGGTCGTGGTCGCGCTCCAGATACCAGAGGCACAGGAGGGGTGGGTCCGTGACCGACATCAATTTGTGACAGGAGTCACAAGGCCCTTTGATGGCTCCCGTCTCTTCAGAGACGAGGTGGATTCGGTGCTGGAGCACTTTAAGGACAGCAGGGCAACGGCCAGGTCCTTGGGCCTTTCCATGGCCCCTCTTCACCCTCAATCTACCTTTTGCTTCTCTTGTGGCCACAGAAGTGGCATACAGCTGCATCCTTGCCCGCCCAGCCACCTCGGCGTACAAGCTGTCCAGCCTCTGCATTGCAGTGGACACAGTACTTACTGTCCCTGTGGGTCGGGTGGCCAGCGGTCGGGGCAACCACCTCCCCCCCTCCCCCCCCCCCCAGCAGCCACAGCCTCCAAACCCTCCTGGTCTGCCTGTTGACAATCATAGGCACCCCTTGGGCGGCAGGATTCGCCATCACCTGCCCAACGGCAGTTCATAATATCAGACAGGTGGGTTTTGCAGATTGTCTGAAGGGGCTATTTCCTCCCCTTCGAGACTAACCCTCCCCTATGCCACCCACTTACAGCAGTCTGACTGAGGACCACCTATCCAGTCTCCGCCAGGAAGTAATGGCTCTGTTGGCCAAAGGAGCCATAGAGAGTGCCCACGCCATAAGTGGGTTGTGGTTGATATTCCTGCTATTTTCTGGTGCTCAAGACGGACGGAGACCTTCATCCTATCCTCGACCTGTGCTTTCTCAACTTCTTCCTCTAGAAGGAGAAGTTCAAAATGCTCACTTTTGCTCAGATTCGCTCTACCCTGAACCCAGGAGACTGGATGGTAACATAGGACTTGCAGGACGCATATTTCCATATTCCCGTCCTGCCTGCCAACCGGCGTTGCCTGCGATTCACAGTGGGCCACCAGCACTTTCAGTTCGCTGTACTACCATTTGGCCTCACTAGCGCCCCTCAGGTGTTCACCAAGGTGATGGCGGTAGTTGCAGCTCATCTGCTTAGATCAGGGGTTCGCCCAAGGCTGTAGTGTCCCACCTCCACACTATGGGGGACCTTCTGCATATGCTGGGGTACACTATCAACCTGCCGAAGTGACACCTGACTCTTTCTTAGATGCTTCCTTTCATCTGAGCTGTTCTGTATGTGGTGCAGTTTCGGGCCTATCTTCCCAAACGACGAGTCCAGGATAGTCAGGCTATGATACGGATGCTTCAGCCTTTAACCTGGATTTCGGTGAGACTGACTCGGAGGCTGCTGTGCCTCAAGGCCACCTGCATCCTGCTGGTGACACACGTCCGTTGGCATATGCAGGCTCTGCAGTGGAACCTGAAGTTCCAGGGGACGCAGCATCATGGGAATCTCTCCAACATGGTCCAGAACTCGGAGGGAACTGCAGAAGATGCAGTCGTGGTTAACAAACCGCGATTGGGTCAGCGGCAGACCCCTCTCCCTTTCCCAACTATATCTGACAGTTGTGACAGAGTGTCACTCTTGCGATGGAGCGGCCATCTGGGAAAGGTAGAGATCGGAGGACTTTGTTCTCTGGCGGAATCCGGGCTCCACATCAACCTGTTGGAGCTCTGAGTTATCCGATTGGCATTGAAGGGAAGGCTAGTGCAGGTGTTCACAGACAACACCATGTGGCACTGCAACAAACAGGGTGGGTTGGGGCCTGCGTCTCTAGACGTGGCTGGAACAGCAGGGTATTTCCCTGGTGGTTCAATACCTGGCAGGTTCTGTGGATGCCAGGGTTGGTGAACTCAGCCGCAGATGCCTCGAGGATCACAAATGGCGTCTCCACCCAGAGGTGGTGCAAGGTCTCTTTCAGCAGTGAGGAGAGCCTTGGTTAGATCTGTTCGCCATCGACGAGAATGCACAATGTCGGCAGTTATGCACGCTGGAGTTTCCAAGGTGGCTTTTGCTCTGACATGCTTTTCACCTTGAGTGGAGCTCAGGCCTCCTGTATGCCTTTCCACCCGTACCACTCCTGCCAGAGTTCTCAAAAAGATCAGGAACGACCGGGCCCAAATAATCCTTGTGGCTCCTTATTGGGCACAGAGAGTCTGGTTTCCCAAGCTGTTGAGCATGGCTATCTGTCTTCCGATCAGGCGGCCCCTTCGGGAAGATCTTTTGTCGCAGTAGCAGGGGCGGGTTCTCCACCTGAAACCTGTCAATGCACCGCCTTCTTGCATGGAGATTGAGCGGTAACAGTTGACAGCTTTTAACCTTCCACCCAAAGGTTGTGACGTTATCTTGGCAGCAAGGTGTCCCTCCACCAATATGATTTACGCTTGCTGTTGGGAAATGTTTGTGGCATGGTATAAAGAAAGTCAAAGTGATCCCCTTTCTGCCCCCCTTTCTCAGGTTCCCCTGTTCATCCTTTCCCGTGCCTAGCAGGGCTCTGCACTGGGCACTCAGAAGGGGCATCTTTCTGCCATTTCAACTTTTCTGCGGTTGTCTGATCAGCCATCCCTCTTAAAATCCCCTGTTACAAATAGGTTTCTGAAAGGTTTACAACATTTGTTTCCACCTTCTCCCTTTATTATGCCCCAGTTGGACCTTAATCTTGTCCTCACTTTCCTTATGTTCGCTCCCGTTGAGTCTCTGCACAATTTTCCACTTAGGCACCTTACGAACAAGACAGCCTTTCTGGTGGCAATAACTTCTGCCCGGAGGGTCAGGCCTCCTCATCCAAGCCTTTTAATCTTAATATGTACCCTTACAAACCGGTGCTTCATACGGGAGCTTCCTTTCTTGTGAAAGTGGTCACTCCATTTCATGTAGGCCAGTCCGTCACTCTGCCTCATCCCTCCAAAGAAGAGGAGCGTCTTCACCATCTGGACTCAAAAAGTGTGTTATCGTTATTCCTTGATCGCACAAGAGTTCCAGGTGGACGACCAACTCTACGTGGGGTATGTCTGAGCGAAGAAGGGATGGGCCGTACAGAAAAGGACCATCTTGCAATGGATCATACTCTGTATCAAAATCTGCTACGCATTGGCTAAAACCAACTCCTGAGGGTTTGTGTGCTCATTCCACCAGAGCAAAAGCTGCAACAACTGGGTTAGCTCATGGAGTTCCAGTCCTTCACATCTGCCAGGCAGCAGTGTGGACTTCCCTGCACTTGTTTAAAAGCACTATTGTCTGAACAGTCGGGTCCATAGGGATAGTCACTATGCCCGTTCGGTCCTTCAGGACTTCCTCGTGTGAAACTAGTCCACAGACCAACCTCCGGGGAGCTTTTGCTTGGGTATCTATTCTATAATAAGGAATCTGCGGTTAAAAGCCTTTATCAGAAGAACAAGTTACTTACCTTCAGTAACGCCTTATCTGGCAGAGACTCTATCTAGCTGCAGATTCCTTACCCACCCACCCTCCCCACTCTGCGAACAGATTTCTAGGGACAGGGCTTTCCAGGGCCCTAGTTTTCCACACCAGTGGTCAGTGTACTTCGTGCCTCTGCGCTTCAGGCATGGAAAGTGGCGAAAAGTAGCTGACGTCAGTGCGCCTGGGTAGTGCCGATATAGGCACTGTGATTGTTACTTCCAGCGCAGACGACCCCACGCAGAGCCAAACTATGCCACCTGCCCGGTGCGCAAGGGTACTGCTCATAAAAAATTTCCAGATCCATTCTGACGCCTGAGGATAATTCTAAGTTGAGAAATCTGGGGCTAGATAGTCTCTACCAGCTAAGGTGTTACTGAAGGTAAGTGACTTGTTCTTCTAGTTCTCAGCACCTCTTTGAGTCACCCTTGGACTGTTCTGTTTCGTTACTCTGAGAGTCAAGCTCTAATTGTTGTACTTGGTCCCTAATTGAGACTGTACGATACTAGAGGTGAAAGACCCAGTTTACACAGTTGGGGCTTAGTAATTTCTGATTCCCTGGGAACTTCCAAAATGGATTTTTGACACTATTCATCTAAAATGAACACTTAAAATGGACTGTGTCAAGAGTGCCTTTTGGCCTCATTACTTTATTAGCTGTATATATATGGCGGATACTGAGGATTTATAAAATCTCTAGAGGGTCCACGAAACTAGCCGCCAACCTTGGTGACGTCTTTCTTAATTAGACCACTATTCATTTGTAGAAAAAAATTAAAGAGCTATCTAATTATAGTCCCATTAATTATTAATTGTTAAAAGACAAAGGCCATGATATTTTGCATGAAGAAATTTGTGCTCAAATGCATGTGAAGGCTAGGCACCAAGCTTTTAGTTGTGGTGTAACATACTTCAAATTTTTCATGAAAACCCATGCTGCTAACGAGAAATTGTGTCAAATCATGTGGGCTGAGGTTGCATAAGTACTTTGCAAAAGTGGGGCGACATAAGGTTTACTCTCTAAAGGTAGTCTAGATAGCAAACATTCTACTCATGCTTCTATATGGAGTTGAGTATTTTCCACCGTACTGTCTCAAACAGCTGCAAATTAAGGAGGGTAAAATCTGACACCACTTATTGTCGGTCTGCTCTAGTTTACCTACTGCAGCATTGAGGCTAGACTCAGGTTTACTAGTATTCTAATCAAGGGTTATGCTCAGATCCTCTAATATTGTAATGAATTATTTCTTGCATCAGACAATACTTTAAGATGCTGTATGCATAAAAAACATATGAAATGAAAACAAATACGTATGTAGTTTACTATGTAAACAACTGAGTGCAGATGCAGAGTTCTTCGTTGATTTTCTTGTAACAAGGAACTTGCATATTAGTTTCATCCTGTTTAGTTCAAAAAGAGCAAAGACTCTGCTCTGGTACAGTGTTGGTTTTATGGTTTTTGGTCATCTCCTCCTTTCAAATGTCAACAATTTTATCTTATGGGAATTTTTGCCATTTGTAAATAATTTCAATTAATTTAAGAAGTGGAAGAATAAAAATAAAATAGGGCCTTGCTGAAAATTCTGAAATAGCATAGATTCTGTGATTTTTGTACATTGGGTTTGATCTAGTCCTCCTGGACCCATGTACTTTTATTATGTCTTGTATTTAGGGAATTTAGAAGACAATTTCTGCAGCCTGTATTTTTTATTAAGAAAATGTACTTCTGCAGTTAAAGCTCTGCTGATTTTGTAGGTTTTAATCTTTAAATTGTTTTAAATATTTTTTTCTTTATAGAGCAGTTTCTTTAAATTGGTTGTTATGGTATTCTTGCTTCTGTTTCATACAACATGTTTGAAGTAAGGTATATGAGGAAGCATGTTACGTATGTAAGAAGTCAAAGGGCCTGTTTAGATCTTGGCGAACGGGTTACTCTGTCACAACGATGACTGATATCCCATCCTCCGAAATATAATAATATAACCTATAGAATGTATATTTCGGTGGATGGGATATCCATCACCGATGTGACGGAGTAACCCATCTGAAAAGATCTAAATTAGGCCCAAAGTTGCTCTAGTGCGATATTACTTTGGGTCTTGTGCTTCAGGCTGATTAATGCATTGGAATCTTGTGTATTTTAATTATTGCTGATGTTGTATTCTGTACTTAGCTATGCGTCTAAAGTTTACTGATTTTATGTATGTTTTTCAGTTCATGTTCAGTGCTTTGTGGAACTGTGTACCTGCAATGATGCATGCCAGGCATCTGGAGTCCTATGAAGTACTTCTAGATTCCTATGACAAAGAAACTGTGGCTGTTTTGAATGAGGTACAGTACCTGCCACCTCAAGATTAAGGCTCTTCATTTCAGTCTTGACAAAATGTTGGTAGCATTAGAAATAGCTTGGTTAAAGAAATGTATTCTTGCTTGTAAAGGTGTGTTATTATAAATACATTTGTTACTTTACCAACCAATTAGGATGTAAGCAATTTTGGCAATTGGTAAGAGTTCGGAAGCCAATTCGATTAATCAAAATGCACACTTTTATCTTTACATTTTTCAAACCTCAAAAAGTCACAAATTAGTGAGGAGTGCGTCTGTTAACAAATAACCCTTATAAAGATATTAGTCTCCATTTTCTTAAGCACAAGCCCATCACTTCTGAAAGCCCTAGTGTTCAAGAATATGATGTGTGCATTGTGAACTGAGGTTTCCATTGCAGGGTTCTGAAACAGAGACTGTCTAGCACGTTGTCTTGACGGGCTGCTTTGGTTTCCCACCAAAAGTTCTTATGGAAATGGTACCTTGTGGTGTTTTGGCAAGGATCTATATTGTTTGAATGGTAATAGAAAATCTACTTTTAACTTCTGATAAATTGTTTATTTTATCTTCAGAAATCCAAGGCAGTCCCTCTCACATTGTGACTGCTATGTGCCAAAGTGAATAACTATGCACCCTCCCTTTACTTCAGTGATGCAAAATGTCCAGGCCACATGTGCCTAATTACACTAATCAACCAATCAATCAGGGGGTTTAAAGCGCGCTACTCACCTGTGAGGGTCTCAAGGCGCTGGGGGGGGGGGAGGGGAGGGGGGTGTGCAGCTTTGGATCAGCCGAAGCGGCAGGTCGAGGCTCTTCCTGAATGTGTGCAGAGTAGGGGAGCGTCTGATGCTGACTGGGAGCTTGTTCCAGGCTTTGGCTGTGATGTAGGAGAAGGCTCTTCCACCCGCTCTGATTCTGCGGATGCGCGTGGTTTCTGCCAGGGCGAGGTCGGCGGAGCGGAGGTTCCTTTTTTGGTACGTGGAAGGAGACTCTTTCGTTGAGGTATTTGGGTCCGCTGTTGTGGAGGGATTTGTAGGCGTGGGTGAGTAGCTTGAAGGTTACTCTCTTCTCGACGGGGAGACAGTGGAGGTCTTGCAGGTGTTGGGTGATGTGCTTATGCTGTGGGATGCCGAGGACGAGTCTGGCCGCAGTGTTCTGGATGGTCTGGAGTTTGCGTAGCAGGGATCTGTTGATTCCAGTGTAGAGGGCGTTTCCATTGTCCAGTCTGCTTGTTATGAATGCGTGAGTGACAGTCTTTCTGGCTTCGGGGGGGATCCACCTGAAGGTCTTGCGGAGGATGCGGAGGGTGTTGAAGCAGGTGGAGGCGATGGCGTTGATCTGTCGGGTCATGGTGAGGGAGTAGTTGAGTATGATGCTGAGGTTTCGGGCGTGGTCCGTGGGGGTGGGTGGGTGCCGAGGGTAGAGGGCCACCAGGAGTTGTCCTACACGGAGGGGGAGGGTCTGAGGACTAGGACTTCTGTCTTCTCCGAGTTGAATTTCAGACAGCTGCTGCTCATCCAAGCTGCGACGTCTTTCATTCCTTCTTGGAAGCTGAGTCTGGTGGTTTCGGGGTCCTTCGTGAGGGAGAGGATGAGCTGGGTGTCGTCGGCCTAGGATACAATGCTGAGTCCATGCTGTCTGACGATGGCAGCGAGGGGGGCCATGTAGATGTTGAAGAGCGTGGGACTGAGCGATGATCCTTATGGTACTGCGCATTTGATCTCTGTGGGTTCGGAGAGGAAAGGTGGGAGTCTGATCCTTTGGGTTCTGCCGACGAGGATGGAGCGGAGCCAGTCGAGGGTGGTTCCCTGTATTCCGGCGTCATGGAGTCTGGCTGCGAGGGTGCAGTGAGAGACTTGTCGAAGGCTGTGGAGATGTCGAGTAGGATGAGAGCTGCGGTGTGGCCTTGGTCGAGGAGCGTGCGGATGTCGTCTGTGGCGGCGAGGAGGGCGGTCTCGGTGCTGTGGTTGCTGCGGAATCCATATTGGGAGGGTCGAGGATGGAGTTCTCTTCGATGAAGATTGTCAGCTGGGCGTTGACGATCTTCTTGGTGACTTTGGCTGCGAAGGGAAGGAGAGAGATGGGTCGGTAGTTCTTCAGGTCCGTCGGGTCTGCAGAGGGTTTTTTGAGGAGGGGCTTGACTTCTGCATGTTTCCAGTCGTCTGGGAAGGTGCCGGATTCGAAGGTGGCATTGACGGTGCCTCGTAGCTGGGGCGCGCAATGGCAGCAGCGGCTCTGTGGAAGATATGCGGAGGGCAGGGGTCCGTGGGGGCTCCTGAGTGGGTGCTCTTCATGGTAGTGGTGGTATCTTCGGTGGTGACCGGGGTCCAGGCGGTGATGGTGGTCCGGCTGTCGTTGCTGGAGGGAAGGGTGGTTTCTGGAGTCTGCTCTCTGAAGTTGTCGTAGAGGGCTTTGATTTTCAGGTGGAAGAGGGAGCCAAGCTTGTTGCAGAGGTCTTGGGAGGGAGTGACGTCTGTGGCTTGTGGGGCTTGGTGAATTGCTGGATGATGTTGAAGAGTTCCTTTGAGTTGCTGGAGTTGGTGAGGATTTTGTTCTGGATGAAGGTCTTCTTTGTGAGTCTTATGTGTTAGTGGAAGTCTGTCATGGCGTTCTTGTATGTGGTCAGGTCTTCTGTGGTTTTTGCTGTTTCTCCATTGTTTTTCGAGACATCTGCAGGAGCGTCTGGCTTCTTGAAGGTCGGTGGTGAACCAGGTGGCCTTTAGGGGGCATCGTCTGTCTGTGGTGCGGAGGGGTGTGAGCTTGTCTGCGCAGTTGGTGATCCAGTGGTGTAGTTCCTTAGCTGCAGAGTTGGCGTCGGTCGAGGCGGGGGGGGGGTCGCGGCCGAGGGTGGAGTTGAGGTGCTCCTCTGTGACCTTGCTCCAGTTCCTTCGCGGAGGGCGAGGAGTGGGTTTGGGAGCTGTGGCGGTGTTAAAAGAGAAGTGTACGCAGTGGTGGTCCTTCCAGAGGGGCTGCGTGTTGTGGCTGAAACGGATGTTGTTCCCACCTGCGAAGATGGGGTTGAGGGTGTGTCCTGCCTTGTGGGTAGGGGTGTTGACAAGCTGTTTCAGTCCAATGCTGGCGAGGTTGTCCAGGAGGGCGGTGGAGTTGGGGTCGCTGAGGTTGTCGAGGTGGAAGTTCAGGTCTCCGATGAGTATATAGTCCATGGAGGCGATGGCACGGGGTGCAACGAGGTCGGCAATAGTAGTGGTGAACGAAACGCAGGGGCTGGGGGGGGGGTAAGTAGGCGAGGGTGCCGCGAAGAGTGGTTCTAGGGCTGGTCTGGAAGTGAAGGTGTTCGGTGGTGGCAGAGGAGTCACTTGTGGTGGAGAGTCGGAGGGAGCTCTTGTGTGCGATGGCGAGTCCTCCTCCTGGGCGGTTGGGGCAGTCCTTCCTCTGTATCTTGTAGCCGTCGGGAATGGCGGTGGCGATGTCGGGCTGGAGGAGGTGTTGGTCCAGGTTTCCGTGAAGTAGGCGACGTCTGGCGAGAGGGTGTCGAGGAGGTCCCAGATCTCTACGGCATGTCTGTGCAGGGAGCGCACGTAGAGGAGGATGCACTTCAGGGCTTCGGTGGTGTTGGCGTCCAGTGTGGGGGCCTGGGGGTGCCGAGGGTGGTGAAGGTTCGGCGGGAGTGGCGGCAGGAGAAATGACCGTGGGTGGTGTTCGGCGTGGACAGCTGGCAGTTGTTGTTCCTTTCGGGGGTTGAGTGCGAGGAGGGCAGCAGAGTCGTAGTGGTCGGTGGTCGGTGAACCAGGGTCCCTGGCGCTGGCCAGCGGCACGGCCGCACAGCGGGCACAGATGGGCTTGCCTTTGGCGTGCCCGCTGCGCGCGGCCACCATTAAATAGGGAAGGGGGAGGGAAGCGCAGCTGGGAGGCGGGAGCAGGAAAGCAGCAGTGGGGAGGGGCTGCGGGAGCAGCAGTGGCTGGAAAGTGAAACGGGCAGAAAATAACAGGACAAACAGAGAGAGACAAGGCAAACCGATAAACAATAAAAATACAGAGGCAAAAGACAGGAAAACAGGCACAATAACAAAGACAGAAAACAAAGACAGAAAAACAGGCACAATACAGCACAGACAGCAGTGGAACCAGCAGAAGAGCAAGACTCTCCCACTGGACCACCAGGGATGAGGCGCAGGCAGGAGCCTGCGGGTGGAGGAGGGCCTCGAACACCTACCTGTACAGAGCACTGCACAGGGCAGCAGCAGCGGCACTTAACAGCGGAGCTGCAGGTGGAGAGAGCAGGTCTCTGATCAGCAGGTCAGAGGTCTTGCTTCCTATAGTTAAATGGTTGACTGTCCTTACCTTGTAAGATCTCAACAAACTATCTACGTAATTTCACAGTAGTTCCGGAAAAGGAATGAAAAACATTGTCTGATTCGATGTACATGATGCTTTTACCTTAAGTAGATTTTCAAATGAAGTCTGGTTATGGAGTACCTATTTTTGAGTGGAGACTACAGTGATTGGGAATCTGTTCCAATATTTTGTTTCTTAACATTTGAATGGTACAACAGTAATTGAGTCCTGCTCCCATTCTGGAACCAGCTTCTGGGTGTGATAGATATTCAACACTTTGAACAGCGAAAGGCATTGGTTGTTTAATCAGTATTCATATTTGAATTATTCTGTCATGTTCGAAATTCAATCCACAGTAAAGATGTTAAAATAGCAGTATTACAATACATTTCTTTAAAACGCCATATTATGTAACCTATCCACATCAATTTTAGAGCTGTCACACACTTCATCACTCTCTCCAACTTCCCTGCTATCAGCAAGGATAGCCTAGTGGACTTGTTGACTAAAGTTAAGTCGGGATCTCCCAATGATACTTGTCCCTCTAAAATAATAAAAGCAGTGTTCTCTGCATTCCCTGACCCGGCTATATCCCTCCTTAACTCATCCATCAGAAAAGGCATTTTGCCTAGGCCCTTTAAAGAGGCCATTGTGGTACCGCTTGAAGAAAAGCTGGCGAAGATCCACTTATCCTGAAAAACTACCGCCTAATTTTCTTTGCTTTCTTTCCTAGCGAAGGCACTAGAGGCCCCCATCGCTAGTCACCTCTACTCCTTCCTAGAGGAAACAAGTTTCCTCAATCCCCATCAAGCGGGTTTCTGGCCAGCCCACTCCATCGAAGATGTCATCCTCTCTGTGGTGTGTGACTTGAGAGAAGAAGTCAATAGGACCATTACCCAGGCGCTAGTCCTCCTTGACCTATCAGCGGCCTTCGACACTGTCAACTACAACCTCTTGGTGGATCATGTCGAGGCTGCAGGGCTGCAAGGCAGAGCTCTTAACTGGATTGTCTCCTTCCTGAGGGACCGCTTTCAGTTGGTTCGACTGACTCCCTTCAGCTCATCCAAGGTTCAGTTGAACTGCGGAGTACCCAGGGATCCTCCCTGTCCCCATACCTGTTCAACCTGTACATCCGCCCTCTAGTGCATATCTTAAAACAAATGAATGGTAGAATCTACAACTATGCTGATGACATGCAGTTACTCTTCACTATCAACAACTCGTCTGAATCGCAGGAAGCCTTTCAAAACATAATGCTGTTCATCCATGACTGGATGAACAGTAATCATTTAAAGCTAAATTCTGAAAAAAACAGAAATTGTTATAACCAGAAACAAGCTCAATCTTTGGAGTCCCTCATTCTGGCCAACAGGGATGAGAAAATTACACTGGCTTCCTGTAGAACAAAGGACTGTCTTCAAGATGGGCTGCATTATCTTTAAATCCCTTCATGTAAGAACCCCCCCTCCCCATCATAGCATCCCGTATTCAAAAATGCACTCCCAACCGAAACCTCAGATCATCTACATGAACCTCCTCACCATCCCCAAATTCAACAAGAAGAAAATGGGAGGCTCCAAATTCTCTGTGTCGCCCCCTCTGCATCTGGAACGCCCTACCACTCGCGATAAGAGCTATCCCCCGCTACATGAGTTTCAGGCAATCACTAAAAACAAGGCTTTTTAAACAAGCATACGACTGAGCCCCGATCAGCTGCGCACAATACTTCTGTTACCTAAGCGCCACGAAACCATTCCGATGTACACGCACGCGCTCTACAAATGCCTGTAACATAACATAACATAAACATCTTGCAAGGTTAAAGCTGCAGCGCTCACCCACGAAACAGTGTTGTCATTTGGGCCGACAACACCCATTTAGGGTTTTTGTTTTCCTTGTGTATATGGAGGTGCTGTCTTTCTCAGGGCCTTTGACTCATTTAAGTCTTGCTTTTATTTTTATGATTTCCTTTTCACATTGTTATTTTAATTATTCTTTGTTTTCATTTTAGTGTGTGGAGGTAAGCGAGCTTGACCTACCACACAACAGGATCTGCTGAGGTCCAGTTTTTTTAAAATCCCCCCGTTTATTATTTTACTATCAGCGCGTCAGCGCTCTAGCCTTTTAACCACACACCCTGATGAGATGGAGGGCTTTAAAAAGGACGGAGCTGCGCATCTGCTCAGTGGGTGCATGCATCGGTCGTGCCGCTGACATGCGAAAGGCAAGCCCGTCTTTGCCCAACCATGCCTGGACTGCACCAAGCACCCCCGACCCCAGGGAGATTTTACCTTGTACCAGATTCGTTATCCCACAAAAGCGCTGCTTGTGATGCGCCCAAAGGGTAAGTGATAACCTATTGTTGACATTTTAGATCTAAAACAACTTACCTGTCCATCATGCCATGCTGTTTGTAACTATCCTTCTTTGGACCATGATTCCTCTATATCCCTGGGTTTTGATAAGCAGTTTAGCTTTTATCTCATAAATGCCAGGTTTCTGGCTAAGTAGAAGTGAGCTTAGGAAGCTCATTGACAATCTGAACCCCAGTGTCGTATTCCTAATGGAAGCCTGGCTCAGAGATCATTCTTTGCCCAATATGGTGGAAGTTGTTTCGACTGGTTTCTCTATCCTTCAAGTAAATCAGAAAGAGAGAATAGGCGGCGGTAAGGAAAGGCCTCATTTTGTATGGTCACCCCCAAGTTGTTAGACTGATGCTGCTGGTTTTTCGACTCTGAGTACACTGAGGACTCCTAGTAAGCCCTCCGTGCTGGGGCTCTGACCCTAAAGTGCATTTCAAATTGGCTATACCCAATTGGAAATGGCTGACTTACCTGTAAGTCCCTAGTATATGGTACCCAGGGCATGTAAGCTAGACGGGTACCTTAGGGCTGAAGCACTGGTTGTGCTACGCTGGAGGTTCCCCACGTAAAACGAGTTCCCCAATCCGCCACTGCAGACTAGTAGAGCAGTCGTGCACTGCTAGCCCGACTTTGCTATTTAAAGCAATAGACTGCAACTGTTTATGGAATATATAGCACTGGCACATGCACGTTTGACACTCATGCATTGCATTATATCTGCTAACGACTGGATGAAAATTTACCCAACCAAGAAACGGCATGGAATGGCGGAAAGGATCACATGTATTAAACAAAAATTGGTTAATTTCTGTCCATTGGAATCGGACTTCAGGATGGCTGAAATTTGCTCTGGGACAATGTGTAGAATAGTAAAATTACACTTTTGGGAACCCTCTACAACTTTTGAACTGTATGACCAAAGTGCACCAAATTTGTAATGCTCATAGGTTAAGATTTCAATTCTTTTACTCTAAAGTTTGTTGGTAATTGATAAATGGGGTTAGTAAGGTATCACAGATAGGATTGCCTTTTCAATGATGTGTCAACCTTACCAACAGATTGGCGACTGCACCTCTGTATTACATATAATATGCGTGTGATATATACATTTCCAGGAGGTATTTTTATATCACAAACTCTGCGACGATTAGATTCTCCATTGTGGCTTGACATTTTAACCAGTTGTGTAAGTTTGTCTAACATGATATAAACTATAGCTCTCTGTTCTACTCTCCTGTTTTGTGCAGCACCTGTTGGACAAGCTGTGCAAAGAAATTGAGGAAGATCTTCGGCTTTCAGTTCACACACATCTGAAACTAGATGAGAGAAATCCTTTCAAAGTTGGTATGAAAGACTTGGCACATTTTTTCACCCTGAAACCAATTCGATTTTTCAACAGATTCATCGACATCAAAGGTATGTCAATTGTGCTTGTAAGAAGTCAGGTGCTGACCATTTCTCTTTAGTTATTTGTCCGGTGTGTTGAATCTAGAAGACAGAGTAACATGAACAAAGTGCTCTCTCTACTTGCTGACTAGTTGTGTGCTACTTCCACAGCAGGCCTAATTCATCATACCTAATATGTTAATTTACTCAGTGACTGTTCTTCTGTAAGTGCCCTCAAAGTCGATTACAATGTTGCCTATAATTTTCTTTTAGATTGTCTAACTTTGGTATTATAAAAGATGAGCTCATTCCTAAAGAATAGCACCCACGTCCTGATCAGTGGTTCCTGCTCACTTTGGATTTATTCTTTGCAGCGATTGTGCAAGGGTTTATGAAATCCTATACAAAAGGGAGTGCTTAAAGAGCCCAAAGAAATTCTTTAGAATGTTCAAAAAGTTGATATTGAAGCGTTCCCTTGTGAACCTTATCCCATAAAAAATACAGTCCTTCAGCTATCCAATAAAGTAGGAGACATGAAATTGTTTCAATTCACAATTTTCTTTTATTGAATCTTTCAGTAATCATCCAACATTAGCCCAGCCAACGCATTTCGTCCCCCGAATGGGACTTCATCAGGGTTTTATTCAGTTTATCCGATCACTCATCGTCAATAGTATACATCAAACAGAGGTCATGTTTCCTGTTCCTCACTAGGACCTGTGTATATTGCACAGACGTACGCAATATTCCTTCCATATGAAGCTTTCTTGCACAGGTCCTATTGATTCATCGGATAAACTGTATAAAACACTGATGAAGTCCCATTCTGGGAACGAAATGCGTTGGCTGGGCTAATGTTGGATGATTACTGAAAGAATCATAAAAGAAAACTTTGGATTGAAACATAATTTCATGGCTCCTACTTTATTGGATATTTGTAGGACTATATTTTTCATGGGATAAGGTTCACAAGAGAACGCTTCAATATAAACTTTTTGAACATTCTAAAGAATTTTTTTGTACTCTTTAAGCACTCCCTTTTTGTATAGGCATTAGTTATTGGGTATGGTCTCGGAGCAGTAAGGCCATAGAGAGGTTAAATGCTGAGCTTGTTAACTACGAACAATAACACCTGTACGGCTGTTATTTTGCCACTACTGCTCTTTCTAGTGGTCTCTGGGTTTTATGAAATGTTGCTTTTTTAGTTAAAAAAAAAAATACAATTTACTGAGTTCACCAGTATTAAAGGCCTAGTCTCTAATTACCTAGGTGACATTGAAATACAGTTATACCTAGTTGCCTCCTTTGGAACAAAGATGTTTCTTAATTGTTTGCCCTCAGGGTTTGAATGGTGAGGAAACTAGTTTTGCACAAAGGTGACCACTGCTAAATGCATGATTTACTGCTAGATCCTGCCTTTTCTATCTGGAAGGAAAAGGTCTTGCTGAGTTAGGAAAAGAACAACAGTCAGAATGGCGTCTTGGTGGGCATCTAATTGTTTTTTTTAAAAAAATAGATCTTTATTGAAGTTTTTTGGTCGCGCCTGACCCCAGGCGTCCGTTACGAAAGAAAAAACGCACTTGGGCCTCCAATTGTTTAGGCTACTCTGTTTAAAGTATTACTAAGTGCAGACAGGCAGATGCTCAAGCATTTAACAACAAAAGTTGCAAATGGAACCCTTATCGCGGTTCATCCCCTAAATCGCCACTTCCTTTAGAACCCTCTGCAAAAAATAGGAATTGTAAGACGGACACCCAGCTAATAAGGTTGGATGGTAGTTGACATTGGGACTTGTGGAATAACTGTTAAGTGACTAAACGCATGGTTGGCGTAAATGAGGATAACTATGATATTCAGGAATGTGGAATTTAATAAAATACCTTCTTGTCCATGGGCCAGGTTGCTTCATAAAACTACTTGTCCTATAACAAAATCCACTTGTCCCTTTGGTGCCATGTAGTGCAGCGACAAATTATGGCAGCAATCTCGTTATGTAAGAGCTCTGAAAATAGCCTCTCTGATTATGCCAGAGCTCATACCATAGTATGGTTTGAATGGTAGCATTTCCCTTGTTTTGCCATCTTTCCGCACTGGAGGTAGCGGTAAGCAATAGTTCCCCATGGTCGGAATGGCCTTTTGAGTCAGTGCAAACCTGCTAACTTGCACATTCTATGGGTTTTCATCAGCTTGTCTCTAATATTTTCCCATATAGGGAAAGGTTGGAAATTTACTCCTGACAAGACTGGAGGTAAAACTTCTTCCAGGGTTGGGAAAAAAGTGGTTGGTGGGAAAGTGAACTTGTTACTGCGCAACAGATTCTCGCATGAGGAAACATACATATGTTTATTTGCCAATGATAGAATGCAGTTAACAAATATTTTTTTGGAGTACAACTTCCTGACCTACTTCTGTAAATTCTTGTCAAGTAATGAAAGCCGTAAATCTGCACACCTCAAAGACATATACCATGGGTGCTCTTTTGGGACTTTCTTTAAGAATTGGGCCCATTTTTAGGTCTGACTGGCTTGACAGTGAGTAACAACATTCTGATCTTTCACAAGGAGCATATTTGCACTCAAAGTAGTTTTGTTCACTGGCAGGAACTACTGTGGCTATGTTTGGTTTTTGAGACCAAAAATATTTTTGCTTTCACCAATATTTGTTACAATGATGAGGGCCAGGAAGCGCCCACAACAATAAAGGTTTACAAAACCCACATCAAAACAAGTCACACATTGACATAACCAAAAGGCTGACCACCAAAGTCATACCTATTGGCTTTGCCAATACTTATTTATTTTCATGTTCCCTATAGTTTTTTGCAACTGGTTACCCTGATTTTCCATTTGAATATTTTTGGGAAACATTAGCATGCATCAACACATTTTGCTAAACGATGCTTCAAAGAAATGGTACCTAAAATTTCACAGTAGTTTAGCAAAAACGTTTTTTTCCTAGTTGCATTTTTTTATGACTATTTTATTTTGAAAGCGTAGAATCCTCAATCTTGCTTTCAAGCGTTTGCATATATTTGCATCTAATCGGAGAGCATCCTGGAAGCATTATTCTTAGCCTTATATTGTTAAACTTTGCAAACGTGTGTACACATTTTTATACTGGAACCACTGTCAGTAGTTCAGTCTGAACATACTGTTCCTTAGAGCACTCGCCCTAAAGGCTTTGTATTAATGATCCTTAAATACAAGTTCGATCAGCATTAACATATAGGCACAACTATTCCCTTAACTGCAGTCAATACAGGAGGTTGGGCCTACTTTTCCCAAGGACAAAATAAACTTGAAATCTTCTTGTCCTTGACCCCAAACAATATGTCCTAGGTGTCGGGCTATAGGAATTCCACACCCCTGATATTGCAGTTAAGTACAGAGTATGATAATGAGATGCATGCCTGGGCAAGAAGAATAGTCACACGCAGTGATCAGTAAGTGGGTTAAATAGAAGTTGTGGTGAGGAGGATCACACTAGAGAGTGTACCAGGCAGTTGATACTCAGCATTTGCAGACTAGAAAAGATGAACTGTACATGACGTCTGGGCAGTTTGACAAGGCCCGTAGGTAGTCATGCAGGCTCTGAGTTTGTTGTCACTTGTAGTCCTAAATTGAAACATTGTGTGCCTGGTATGCCACAGACTTTATATTGGATTTTCAGGAATTACAGCTTTGTCTGTCAGATGCTGTAAATCATCAATTATGATTAATGATCTTTTTGTGTATGATACACTATCAGCTTAATTGCTTACTTTATTGATGACGGCTAAAGCTTATTAGGTATTCCTCATGTCTTGCAGTGGAATTGTTTTTAGAGCCTTTCTGGTGCTGGAAGGACTCTGGTCAAAATGCAGCTATGGATGAAAGAATGAAATGTTTCTTGCCCTGTCTAAAGATCTTTGTGCCACATTATTCTGGATGTTTTCTTTCCTGTTTTTCAGCATATGTGACGCACTATCTGGACTCAACGTTTTACAATCTAACCACAGTAGCTCTTCATGACTGGGCCACTTACAGTGAAATGAGGAACCTAGCATCTCAGCGGTATGGACTAATTATGACAGAGGCACATCTGCCAAGTCAAACATTAGAACAGGTGAATTAATATTCTGTGTAAAATGATTTCTTCCAAGGAAAGGTGACTACTAAACATTGTTTATTTTTCCAAAGAATTTGTTTTTCAAAACTTCAAAAAGGTACACAATGATTTTTACCTTACCATTAAACATATTGATTTAGATCATCATTAACCAGAGATTCCTCTATCACAAATATTGTGGAAGAGTAGTTTAACTGTCCAAAAGCATTGCAAGTGTAAACCGTTTTAGCACTGTACGATCTTTGCTGAGTCATATGGTGGTTTAACAGTCTTATTATGACCAAATTTCTGTTTGCCTTTGAACATTTTCAATTTGGTCAGTTTGGTATCAATTGTATGCTGTTTCATCCTGGTAAATTTCCTCGATTTTGTTAAAAAATGTAGCTCTCTCACTCTATACTTCAGACATTGGTCACCATTTTGAATGTTCCATGGTGTTTGATGTATGATGCACCATTTGGGCCAGGTCATCAAGCAATGCAGTCTCAACTTCCAACTGTTCAAAGAGGATATACATATCTTCTTACTGTAGCAAGCAATCAAATATCTTTTTGTTCGAGGCATATGAGCTGTAGATCATATGCTTATGTATAGATCGCCATCTAGTGTTGGGTCCGGATGTTTGCACTTTGTTTTTGTTCGAAGAAGTCTTTCCAGTCACGGGGTAGGTGACTCCTCCTTTCGGTGATAGTGCGCATGGGCATTGACTCCATCCTTAGATTGTTTTTTTCCGCCATCGGGTACGGATGTGTATTGCTGCGCTCCGGTTTGGTACCGTTTTCGGACCCCTTCGAAGCGCAATCCACTACCCTCGACGGTATTGTTAGCGATCGCGGTTCCCCATTCGACGCGCATCGTCTCACTTCGGAAAACCTTTGATCGAGAAACTCGTGGCAGGCCGTCGGGCCTACCCGCACTGACCGCACCAGCAGTCGATGGAACGGACTCCCTTCAAGTTATGTCCCGGGTGTCGTGCTAAATTTCCACGCACCGACTTGCACCAAGTGTGCAACCTCTGCTTGTCCCCGGAACACAACGAGACCGACTGCGACACATGTCGATCGTTTCGATCGAAAAAGACACTTCCTGACCGTCGGGCTCGACGACACGAGATTCAACACTACAGCGGCTCCGCACCAGACCTCTTCGGAGAAGATTCCGACACTGAACATCAAGCTCAAGGAGCCGAGGAAGAAGAACAGATCTCCGTGTCCGACGCCGACTCCGACATGGAAGAAGAGGAGCAGATTACGCCGGGTCAGCATACTGTGAGTAAAGATACCCCTGTCCCCCTTCAGCATAAAACAAAGGCTCCGGTCCTTCCTCTGCCCTCGGGCCAAGGTCGGCACTGACAAAAAGTTTCCGATGCCTCGCCCTCTGGGCCGGCTCCGAAACAAAAAGAAAAGCCTTCCGGCTCGGGCTCGAGCCGGCCCCACTCTGGCGCCGAACCAACACCTTCAGCGCCGAAACACAAGCATGTGTTGGTCACAATACCACCGGGGCCAAAGATTTCACCTTCGACACCGAAAGCCTCGGCACCGAAACCTTCCACGCCCAAAGGCTTGGAGCCGAAACCTTCGACGCTCAAAGGCTCGGAGCCGAAACCTTCGACGCCGAAACCGGCACATAAAGAAAAAGATACTCCCTCTAAAGAGCCTCGGTCCGATGACCCGCCCTCTGATCCGAAGCACAAAAAATTGGTGATCAACCCTGAAACAGGACATACTCTTCCAAAAAAATTGAAGATTGTTCTATCAGAGGACTACCATATTCCTCTTAAGAAGAAGAGTGTGGGTACTAACCCTTCTCCTCCTTATAAACCACCCCCTTCTCCTCCCATTGATCCCAACTTGATCATTACACCATCTAATTCACCACCACCTTCACCTCACCCACAGGATGGTGGGGATGGGGATCAGGATGCACCACAGGGCACTGACTCTTGGGGGGATTATCATACAGACCCAAACACAGACAATGACCCTGATTTATATCCCTCCAGGCCCTTCCCACCTGACGACAATATTGGGTACGTTGAGCTCCTTAACAGGGCTGCTCAATATCACTGGGTCGAGCTCCATAGGGAGCCATTAGAAGAGGATTTCCTATTTGAAACACTTTCTTCTTCACAAAGAGCTACTCATACCTTACCAATGCTGAAAGGCATGTTAAAACACACAGATGAGGTATTTAAACACCCTGTAAGAGCAAGGATAATTACACCAAGGGTGGCCAAAAAATATAAACCCGCTCCTACTGACCCTGTTTACATTAGAGGCCAGCTGCCCTTAGACTCTCTTGTAGTCTCTAACGCTCGCAACAGAGCTAACTCACAAACCACAGGTGAGGCTCCTCCTCCTGATAAGGAGTCTAAGCTTATTGATGCCTCGGGCAAAAGGGTGGCTTCACGGGCAGCAAATCACTGGCGCATTGCCAACGCTCAAGCTATGTTGGCTCGTTACGATAGGGCTCATTATGATGAGTTAGAAAAACTGCTGCAACATTTACCTGGTGAATACAAATCTAAGGCGAACGACCTTATTCAGGAAGGTAAACTTATCACCAACACATCCATCAGGTGTGCCCTAGACGCAGCAGACACAGCAGCTCGTGCAGTCAACACCAGTATACTCTTACGCAGGCATGCTTGGCTGAGAATATCAGGCTTCAAGTCGGAGCTGCAATCCTCCATCCTTAACCTACCATTTGATAAAGAGCATCTTTTTGGCCCAGCGGTTGATACCTCGCTGGAAAAGATGAAAAAAGACACGTAGGTCGCAAAGTCCATGGGGGCTTTACAATTACCTTCCAATCGGGGTTCCTTTCACCGCTCCTTTTACAGAGGTGGTTTAAAAACTGTGTCCACCGAAAATCCCTCATCCTCTTACAAGGGCAACAACTAATCCCCCTCTTCAAGAGGTTATTTCAGAGGAGGTTCTAGAGGAAATAATGGTAAGGGAACAGGCGGAGGTAACTCCACTCGCACTTCCCCCGCAAACAAACAGTGACTTCGTTCCGCTTCCCCCGATCATTCCACTCCTGTCGGGGGACGTTTCTCCCAGTTCCTACCTGTCTGGAATTCAATCACCTCAGACAAGTGGGTACTACAAAGTATCCAATATGGTTACTGCCTGGAGCTTACAGACACTCCCCCAAATGTTCTTCCAAGAGCACATGCAATGTCAGAACATCTCACCCTCCTAAAGCAAGAGGTTCTCTCTCTTGGAAAAACACGCTATAGAGCTAAAACTATACATTCAGTCAGACCACTTTCACATGGTCACACTCCAACAGGTGCTCCCACTCCTTCAGCAAAGGCCACTTTCTGTCCACTCTGGACTTAAAGGACGCCTATTTCCATATTCCCATTCACCCTGCTCACCGGAAATACCTCGGGTTCATGGTGGCAAACAACATTATCAATTCAAAGTTCTCCCATTCGGAGTAACTACAGCACCCAGGGTTTTCACCAAGTGTCTGGCAGTTGTCGCGGCTCATCTAACAAGACACCACATTCACGTCTTCCCTTACCTAGACGACTGGCTAATAAAAGCCAGCTCGCAACACAGCTGCCTACACCACACTCAAAAGACAGTCCAACTGCTTCACGACCTCGGGTTCACTGTAAACCTCACCAAGTCTCATCTCCAACCATCCAACACTCCAGTGTATCTAGGAGCTACAATAGACACTCAGAAAACTCTGGCATATCCCAACCAAGTCAGGATCTCCAACATGCACACTCTAATATCGCAGTTTCAGCCTCAACACTCATTACCAACTCGAGTGTTCATGCAATTGCTAGGAATGATGGCCTCTTGCATTTTAATCATTCCTTATGCAAGACTCCAAATGAGTCCCCTACAGGAATCCTTAGCACGTCAGTGGAACCAGGCTCAAGGTCCGTTATCAGATCTAGTGTTGTTGGATGGCCGCACCAATCGCTCTCTGCAGTGGTGGAACACACAAAACCTTTCCGAGGGGCGGCCATTAGTCGACCCGGTTCCGCAGAGTGCTAACAGCAGACGCATCGCTCACTGGTTGGGGGAGCTCATCTTCAAAAACATTCCATTCAGGGCATGTGGACTATCTAACAAAAACCACTCCACATAAACCATATAGAACTACTAGCAATTTTTCTAGCATTAAAAGCCTTTCAACTTCATCTAGTAGGCAAAGCTGTCCTGATTCGCACAGACAACATGATAGCGATGTGCTACATACACAAATAGGGGAGGGGGGGAAGACACTCTCTCCAGCTCTCACAACTAACCCAGAGCATCTGGAGATGGGCCATACCTCAAAAATATATCTCCTTGCAGAACACCTTCCAGGAGTAAACAACCAGATTGCAGATCTGCTCAGTCGTCAACAACAGCAGATCCACGAATGGGAACTCCACCCTCGAGTTCTCCTCCCATTCTTTCAAATGTGGCGCTTCCCAGGCATAGATCTGTTCGCCACCCACCTAAACGCAAAATGCCCAAACTTCGCATCAAGTATCCACACCCATTGTCAAAAGGCAATGCACTATGGATGAACTGGTAAGGGATATTTGCTTACGCTTTTCCACTTTTCCCACTCATTCCATTAGTGGTTCGGAAGCTCACACAGCAGTCCTTGACACTAATCCTAGTTGCTCCCACATGGACCAGCCAACCCTGGTTCACGATCCTGTTGGAGCTATCAGTAGTTCCTCACCAAAAACTACACCTTTCTCCCAAACTTCTCACTCAGAATCGTGGAGAGATAACACATCCAGATCCCAATCATCTCAACCTTGACATTTGGCACCTGAAATCCTAGAGTTTGGCTATCTTAATCTACCGCCAGACTGTATGAACATTATCAAACAGGCTAGGCGCCCTACCATAAGGTCATGCTATGCAGCAAAGTGGAAGCGGTTTGTCATTTATTGTAACAACAATAAAATCAATCCGCTAGACGCTTCAATACAAAACATCATTTTCTATTTATTACATCTACAGCGTTCCAATTTAGCGTACACATCCATACGCTTACATCTTGCTGCAATAGCTGCATATCTACAAAACAGACAGCATTTGTCTCTTTTTAGAGTACCTGCTATTAAAGCATTCATGGAAGGACTTAAAACAGTCATTCCCCCCAGAACTCCACCTGCTCCAGTGTGGAATCTGAACATCGTTCTTACATGACTCATGGGTCCACCCTTTGAGCCATTGCACAAATGTGAACTACAATTTCTCAATTAGAAGGTAGCCTTCCTCATAGCCATCACATCTCTAAGAAGAGTGGGTGAGCTTCAGACACTTACCATAGAAGAACCATTTTTACAAATACATCAAGACAAAATGGTTCTTAAGTCTAATCCCAAATTTTTACCCAAGTCATTTCTGCCTTTCATATCAACCAATCTGTTCAGTTGCCTGTGTTCTTCCCGCAACCAGATTCAGTGGCAGAACGTGCTCTTCATACCTTGGATGTAAAAAGAGCATTACTATAATACATACAAAGAACAAAACCCTTCAGGAAAACTAAGCAACTTTCGTTGCTTTTGCTCCACCACATAAAGGCAATCCAATATCACAATCAGGTATTGCAAGGTTGATAGTTAAGTGCATACTAATATGCTACATTAAAGCTAAACACACTCTAACAATTCCCCCTAGAGCGCACTCTACACGCAAACTTGGGGCTTCTATGGCATTCTTAGGAATTATACCCACAGATGACATCTGCAAAGCTGCAGCATGGTCTACACCTCACACATTTACAAAACACTATTCTGTAGATGTGTTAGCAAGACAGCAAGCTAGTGTGGGCCAGGCAGTTTTACGTACACTATTTCAGATCACTGCAGCAGCTACAGGTTAACCACTGCTTTGGGAGATAACTGCTATATAGTCTATGCATACGCATATGATCTACAGCTCGTATGCCTCGAACGGAAAATGCTACTTACCCAGTATGCATCTGTTCTTGGCATATAGAGCTGTAGAGTCATATGCGCCCACCCGCCTCCCCGGGTACCTTTACCTGTTGCAGTAATATCTTACTTAGATACAATATACATGGACATTTCTCTTTACTACTCTTACTAACTCCATCATCACCCTTTACGGCAAAACAATCTAAGGTTGGAGTTGATGCCCATGCGCACTATCACCGAAAGGAGGAGTCACCTACCTCGTGACTGGAATGACTTCTTCGAACAAAAACAAACATCCGGACCCAACACTAGATGGTGATCTATGCATAAGCATATGACTCTACAGCTCTATATGCCAAGAACAGATGCATACTGGGTAAGTAGCATTTTCCTTTTCCAAATGCATTTACTTTTGGATGAAGTAGAGTTTCCATTGCAGTCTATTAAACATGAGCCATTGTTGGCTAGAGGTAGGCCCAACAACCGTTTACCATTCATATGGGCTCCTCAAACCCAACACACAGATACAAGAACCTAAAAAGTGCTCTCTTCAGTTGATCCAGGCCCGCAGTATCTTTACAGTGATGAAGTTAGTGATTTATTATCTGATAATGGTCATATCACTCCTTCCTCTACTCCATTTAAATCCCCATAGAAAACTTATAAGTGTCTAGATTTGTCAGTACTGCTACTATTACTCTACTGTTTAAGCTGGGTTACAAAAACATATATTACCTTCTTACCAGAACGTTGGCGATTGAATCATTCAGGTCTGATCCAACAACATAGGGTGAGGTGGAGAAACGCTAAAAGGCTCTCCTGTAGAAAAACATTGCTCAGGATTGTGGGGACCTCATAAACGAGCAAAGGTTAAGAAATTGCTGGAGACTTTGGGCCAGATGTATCAAAGGGTTTTACCCATTCTGTGTCTATGGGGTAATGTGTTTGTACATATGGCCCTTTGTGTTTTAGATAAGCCTTAAATCCATACATCTCTCACTGGGACCACCATTTCCAACTAGCGACATGGATTATTAAATCCTCCCATTTTAGATTCTGTCCTCATCTGAATCATCTGTAGCCAATAAACTCCAGCCACCCCTTTAATGACTCCTAGCTAGGGAAACTGCTCTCCTGTGCTGGGGACTTGAATGAACTCCATCTAGATTTGACATCCTGATTTAAATCCTTCAGTGCACCCAACTATCCCAAGATGATTAACACATTCTGAAGTGGCTGGAATGAGGCTAGTTAGCATCATATTAAAGCTTTAAAGAATCCAGAAGTTACTGTAAAGAAATTAAAATGACTCATTTTTCATTCTCATTCTCCTTTATGGAGAAAAAACACTTTTGTACCCTGTCATGCATGTCTAACAATCAGCAATGATAAGCATTCTAGAATTTTGCTTTGTTTGATGATGTCATCTAGGATGGCCTCTGTAACAGTGCAATTTTTTTAAAATATAATCACTAGTTTTGGACCTTTCAGAATCAAAATGGAAGATCACTCCTGCCTGGGCTCAATTTAGGACACCTTTATTGGCAACTCTAAGCAATTGTTACAGTGCCTTCCTTCGGGGCTAGATCTCCGTTTATGAACCAGGTCATTGAGCTATATATATTTTCGGTCTAGTGAACTGGCCAGGGAAATGAGGGAATGGTGTAAGGGATGCGTCTCCAGCTCTGGATTCTTGCATGCACCTATCTTGGTATGCGACAGGGTTGTGTAAAGAATTACTGCTCAAACATCCTCCTTAACTGAGCTTCATTCCTGAATCCTGGTACAATACATGCAGATGCTTCCACCCTTCACATAACGAACTCCTGTTCCACCCTTTAGCGATGCGTCTCATAGTTCTATTCCAAACCCTGCCATGACAACCGTCATGACATGGTAGCATTCTATGTTCACAACATATCTTCCCCTTTAAATATTGCAATACTGAAAAAACGTAAATGTGCAAAACATAGATACATTTCTGACATCACTTCCTACTCATATATGTAATCTTAAAGTTTAACTGGTTTCTATATATATATTTCGACTTATAACTTCCTATTCACGTATGTAATCTTTTAGCTTAACTGGTTTCTTCACCACTTTTCCAAACCGTCCTGTTTTGTCCCCATCCGCATTATTCCTTACCACTCCCAGAATTCAGAGTATGATATCTTCTGGGCGTGGAACTTCCTCCCTCATCAGACAACCAATCAAAGGTTCCTTTTCTTTCCTTGCCCCCTTGCACTGTTCTTTTGTTACATATGGATAAGGAACTCGTATGTCATACCTTACCGTTGCTCAATAAAAGCAGCATTACGAAAAAAGAATTCATCCTCATGAGGTCTTGAAAATTTGCTCTGCCCACTCCCCAGAACCCCAGATCTTTCACCTTTACCAATTCCCCCACACGCAGATATGTAGGTTTACATCCATGCTTGGCATCATAATACTCCTTGTACATCAGTTTAGCCTTATCAATCCTAGTCTTTAGAACTTCAGGGTCCCACACCAACTTTTTATTTTAGGCACCCAACCAATATTATCCTTGGAAAATGCAGTCCTGCCTCTAAATAATTCGAAAGGATTATGTCCCTTTGTGGAACACGGGGAAATCTTAAATGCCCAAATAGTACGGAACTGCTCAATTTTCCACTCCAGAATGTTATTTTTAGCCAACTGTATAGTTCCTTTGATCACTCTAATAAATTTCTCTACTGCACCGTTCCGGGCAGGATGATAGAATGGGGTGGTAGAATGTTTGATGCCATTGCGCTCTAGGAAATTCCCAAACGCCTCAGCAGTAAACTGAACACCATTATCGGAGATGACTTGCTTGGGTAAGCCCTCCTTCTGGTAAACTTTGTCTAGGATTTGGACTGCACCATTCAAAATGGGGCCTGTTATATCAACACCTATCTTCTCCCAAGGCATCTCTGGGACGCTAACAGGACACAAAGGTGGTCTAAAAGTAACTCGACTTTTATCTGCATTCTCACAAGCCATATAACCCCTGACCATCCTTTCAATTTCTAGACTCATTCCTGGCCACCAGTAACATTCTTTAATACCGTTCTTTGTCTTGGCTATTCCTAGGTGCCCTTCATGGCACAAATCCATTATCCTGGGTCGTAAACTTTTAGGTGGAATGATTCTAGCGTTACTTAGTATTTTGTTACCTTCCATAGATAACTCTTGTCTCACTTCCCAGTACGTTTTTAAAACTTTGGAAACAATACTTCTTACAGGCCACCCTTCTATAATCTTCAGTTGTAATCACATTTACCTCTTCGCTTGGGAATCTATTCAGGAGGTGAGGGACATTGGCTACACTGTTTGGTCAATGTCTTCCCCTGAGGTATCTACTACAGTTAGGGGTAACATGTTTAAAAAATCAGCTACTTTGTTCCGCACCCCAGGCATATACTGTACACTGTATTTAAAATCAAGTAGCTTCACAGACAATCTTGCAAAACGGGAAGATGCAGTGTACAACCCCTTCGTCAAAAGGACCTTAGTAAGCGGTTTATGGCCGCTCCTTAAAACAACATGACTCCCCCAAATGAAAGGTCTATATTGTTCTAACCCCCACACGCAAGCTAAGGCTTCCCGCTCGATCACTGAATACATTTCTTCAGTCGGAGTTAGTGAGCGTGATGTAAAAACTACTACACATTCCTCACCTCGATCATTAACTTGCATGAGAACTGCACTGATGCCTTTGCCACTCGCATCAGTGATGACAATAGACCTTAATGTAGGGTCAAAACCT
The DNA here is from genome assembly GCA_963921515.1 of Calotriton arnoldi. Classification (NCBI taxonomy): domain Eukaryota; kingdom Metazoa; phylum Chordata; class Amphibia; order Caudata; family Salamandridae; genus Calotriton; species Calotriton arnoldi. The sequence goes on along the minus strand of CAWUFW010006849.1, from coordinate 461,261 downwards.
TGCAAAGGAAATGCAGTGCACATTTCAAGTTTCGCCGACTCAAATTCCTGCTGGCACACTACTGACCACTGAAACTTGTTCCTATTCTTGAGGAGTTGTCTAATGTTGTACATTTTATTAGAAAAGTTCTCTACAAACCTTGAATAAAATTCAGCGAGCCCCAAGAAGGCTCTAACCTCGTCTTTACTACTGGGTACCGGTGACCGCTCTACAGCCTCTAGCAATTCTTTCTTTGGCCTGATACCCTCCACCGAAACTTCATGACCTAGGTACGTTACACTTTGTCTGGCAAACTTACACTTCTTGAAACCTGCAGTTAAGCCCTTGGATTTTAGAATATCCATCACTCTTCTGACCGTTTTGTCATTTTCAACCTTGGTCTTTCCCCCATAATCAAAATGTCATCTTGAAAAAACGTAATGCTGTTGACCTCTTTGAAAAATTTGAACATTATGCACTGGAACATTGCTGCAGCAGAACCTAAACCAAATGCAACTCTTACATACCTAAAACATCCCAAAGGGGTAATAAATGTTGTAAAACGTTTGCTGTTCTTATGTAAATGAGCCTGGTGGTAAGCAGCGGTAAGGTCGATAGTCGTGAACCATCTGACCGCCTTGGTGACCGAAAACATTTCCCTTATTTTCAGCAAAAGGAACTAGTTCACCATTATGTTCCTATTTAAATCTGTTATATCTACACATAATCTGAGTTTACCATTCGCCTTCCGGGCAATAACTAATGGAGAAACCCACTCACATGCTTCCACTCTCTGTTACCCCTTCAGAACTCAACTTCTCCAGTTTACATTTGTTTTCCTCCCTTAAGGCTAAGGGTGTATATGCCTTACTTTATGCACCTGTGGATTCACATTATGTTTAAGCATGATTCTGTGTTGGAATGCTTTTAATTCTCCAATTACACCAGAAAAACTTCTGGGTACTCCGTCAGCACTTCTTGTTCCAATCTCTCACATGGTTGTACCACCAATACTGGGTCCGGACTGTTGGGGTCAAGTACAGTTCCCATTTCTCCTTGATCCCACTAGCCTAAAACCATGGGACCTGCTTCCGCGATGTATAGTCTACTTTCAGGCACTCTATTTTTTAATTTGAATGGCAAAACGCTCACTCCCAACATTTTTATGTCCTTTCCCGCAAACATTTTAGGACATGTATTAGGAGGCTCTAACGCGTCTCCTAGAATTGGAACAGATTTCTCCTCCACACTTTCCTATTTGCAATTGTATAAGGCGAACTAGAATCTGCTGTGACCGTTATAGTCACTCCATCTATGGTGACATTACATTTCATTTTTTTCGTTGATGAACTGCTCCCTCAGACATTCCTTCACCCACACTCAAAGCAAACATGTTCAAATCCTTATTATCTGACTCTTCTGTCTCTGTTGAAAAATCCTGTGTAAGGAGATCACACCTTTGTCTTTGTTTCCTACAAACTTTTACAAAGTGCCCAACCACCCCACAACACCTTTGGTTCCTTGCAGGGCATCTCTTGTTGTTAGCCAAATGCAATTTGCTACCACACCTAAAGCATTTGCCCTTAAATGTAGATTGCTCAGACTGGTCTGTAACTTTCCCTTCCTTCACTTCTTTCTTACCACTAAATTTATGAACGTTTTTATACTTGTATTTAGCCTGTATCTGAGCTACTATGCCTGTATCTTTATCCATATATTCTTTTCACCCTCTCTGGTATAACCGCTTTGGCACATTTACTAGTTAATTCCGCTTTTTTCACTACATTTACTACCTCTTGAAGTGTTGACTCCTCCATTATCCACAACTTGTCTTGGATATTAGCATTCACAGCACACATGACAATTTGGTCACGTATTAGCTCATCATGCAGATTAGCAAACCTGCACATTAATGCTAAATCTTTTAATGCTGCTACATAGTCTTCCACAACTTGTCTTGGATATTAGCATTCACAGCACACATGACAATTTGGTCACGTATTAGCTCATCATGCAGATTAGCAAACCTGCAAATTAATGCTAAATCTTTTAATGCTGCTACATAGTCTTCCACAACTTGTCTTGGATATTAGCATTCACAGCACACATGACAATTTGGTCCCGTATTAGCTCATCATGCAGATTAGCAAACCTGCAAGTTAATGCTAAATCTTTTAATGCTGCTACATAGGAATGTATGACGTTACTACGACATACAATCCCACGCAGAAGGTTACAACGCGGATGTTACATCGTCCGCGTTGTTACCACGCATGGTTTTACATCGCAAGTCGTTTCTACGACTTGCACTAGATGGCGCGCTGGACTTAGGAATAGTATAAATTACTATTCCTACTCCAGTTAAGCGCAACAGTAAGGAATGTGTTGGATTTAAAATCCAACACATTCCTTGGTGTTGCGCGCCATCTAGCGCAAGTCGTAGAAGCGACTTGCGATGTATGCCATGCGTGGTAACAACGCGGACGATGTAACGTCCGCGTTGTTACCTACCCGCGTGGTGTTGACAGCGTTATAAACGCTGTTTCCCCTACATAGTCTTCCACAGGTTCATCCTTTTCCTGCTTCCTATAGAAGAACTTGTACCGCTCTACTGACACACAACCCATGGGATTAAAGTGCTAGTCTAAATCTTCCAAAGCATTTTTGTAGACGTCACCTTGTCCTTGTGGTCTGGTTTTCTTCTGTATGCGATTATACATCTTTAACCCACCAGCTCCTAAACAGTGCAATAAAGGCTTCTTTTTCTCAGAATTTAAATGCTCATCATCCTCAATTGTGGAAATATAGTTTTCAAAGTACTATTTCCACTCATTCCATATTAAGATAGGCTCCCTTTAGCTGCCAAAAATGGTTGTGGAGAGGATAAATTCCACACATTTCCAGAGGCCATACTAGTTGGAAAGATTCACTATTAATTCCTAAATTTCTTATGGTTTTTTGTCCCAGCACTTGACAAAGTGCAACTGCAAGTTAATTTTTTTACAGTACCTGAAACGAGGTGCAACTGCTAGTTTAACCAAAGCGTGCCTGTTGCTGAATTCACCTGACAAGCCTTTAAAAATGAAATTCCTGTGTAAGCACACAAGCCTGTCGCAGAGAGCAACAGGCTTCCTGCACGTCACAAAGGTGCCTGTCGCTGACAACTCACGAAGATGCTGGCGCGTACTAATAAAAGCGTGCGCCGCGCCTTTTAAAGAGATCAATATCTTTGTTATGCGTAATGCACAAGGAAACACTCGCGATTGTCAGTGACTGACTGTACACTCTCCCAAAAAATGGCTGCCATGCGTCGTTGGATGTAATATCCACAGGCGGTCGGCCTTGTGTACACGTCCACGTATAATCAACAGCTGATGGGGCTTGCTCAAGGGAAGGCGCATGCAGGCTGCACATCTCGAGCAGCAGCTTTGGAATTTCACAAGTCTCCCTTGCGGTAATTAAAGCTGTTGGATCAACAGTTGAGCAAACATAAGTTGGAAAAATTAAGTTAACTTCAACGCATGTAAAGTAATAGAAGAAAGTAAAGATTTAAGATTTAATCTTCCTTATGGCATCTGCAATGTACACACATAATGATCCCGAAGGAGTTTCCTCCAGAATACACTTTTCACTCATAGGTTCTCTGTACCAGGACTACGCTGCAACTCGTCGCCAAATCTGTGAAGAATCACCGTACTGCTTAGCTGAGCCTTATTGTAGTAATCCTGGTACAACACATGCAGATGCTTCCACCCTTCACCGGTTCACATAACGAACTCCTGTTCCACCCGGTAGCACTGCGTCTCATAGTTACATTCCAAACCCTGCCATGACAGCCGTCAAGACATGCTAGCATTCTGTGTTCACAACAAGGTGGCTACTTGCCTGTCCCGAGACTGGTACTATAATACCAGATGCACCATACCTGTGAAAACAGAAAAACAGGTTTTATGCTGTCACAACACGGTAAATACCCGAGTATACATGTATGAAGCATGCTATGTGTGGGCTTCTCATATACTGTTCATACTAAGCCTGTTTGTTATGAACAAGCATACGTCTGTCTTGTGTCTACTGTGAGGCCGACAAATATTCTGTGAACACTCGCTCTTGTTACATTGTGATAATAGTGGTCACTGCAAGCCATGCGTGAATTTAAAAAGCTTATGTCAAGGTGTGCCGTGGTATGGAGGCTGGCGTCTTAAACAAAATGGGCATGCACATTAGATTGGCACTTTTTCAAAACTTACCCGTACAGGTGTAATTATCAAGCCCCACGGGGTGCAGATGGTGGTTTGGCCCCGTAGTCGAGCACTAAGGTCCATAGGGATAGCATATGAGAAGGCAAACAAACGCATACATTCTGTTAAAGAAACCACTCTGAGCTGCTAGTCTGGAGCGCTGCGTTGATAGGCTATTGCCGATGTTTCTCTCGATCAGAAGACAAAGACACATGATATGCAGGTTAAAAATTGCCGCTCTCAACTGCTGGTCTAGAGGGCTGTATATGAGGTAAACGTTGCACAATGGCTACATGAGGACCGAAGTCCTGTACTCACTATTCCAAGGGTCCTGAAACCGCCGTGTACCTACTTGGTACCGAACTAAAAAACGGTATCCGGGGATTGCTTTTATTGTCAAGTACTACTCGCAACTGAGAGTGATCGGGCTAACATGTGGGGATGATGCGTTGTGTGCTGTAGCCGACGCGGAATGCGCCATGAACATCTGAAGGTACAGTGCGAGTCCACCGTGAAAGCCTGATGGGAAATGAAGTCCCAACCAGCAATGATTACTATGGGCAGCCATCCAATAAACGTAAATGCACATGTGAAAATAAAACCGAAAATTCATGCTTTCTGGGATACACTACTGACTGTAGTGAGTCTCACTTGGCCAGGCTGAATGTACTCTCAGAGGCACGTGCAGGGAAAGCCTGGCTGGCCTCGTATGTGGAGCATATTATGTATTCTATTTAGTTAAATAAACAAAGCTGTATACACTACGTGAATAAAGGGATACCTGGGCATGTGTGAGTAATTTTAAAGTTTTAAAATTAACCCCTGGTCACTAAAAAAGTATATATATATACAAAGAGCTGCCTGGAATACAGTCGAGCCCATCCTGACCTTTAGCAGCCAGGATGAACCCGATGATGAAGTATGCTACTGCTAGAGTGAGTGTTGTACATAAAAGAAAGGGTTTGTCTTCCCTTGTATCTCAAGATACCCAAGACGGTAATCCTACCTATGAGTCTCTCTCAGCTTAGGCAGATGGATACTTTGTTTTGATGCTCACATTCTGGGAGACCATATCCTAGTCTAACTTGATTGTTCAGAAGGTCTCCCTTTCAGGTCCCCCCCCCCTCACCCCCCCACCCCGAAAGAAAAAAAACCTCTTTTGTGTAGTGACCCCAATTGGTTTACTGGGGCTTACTTTAATAATCCCAAGTGCTCTATCAGTGGTAGGGTGGTCAAGCATTTTAGGCTTATCAGAGAGGAGTGTTGAGCATTTGTTGTACATACAGTCAATAACTGAGACACACACTCAAACAGAAATCCATGACCAATCTAGAAAAATAGCATAGAATTTTATATAGTTTTAGACACCAAGGGCCAGATGTGCGACCGTTTTTTGCGGTCACAAACGGGAAATCGACCTATTTGCGACCTCAAAAAAGGGTGGTGGTATTTACAAACACTGCAAGTCACTATTAGGAAGGGGCGTGCCAAGGGCGTCCCTTCCTAATAGCGAGTCAGAATGGTATGTACCATTGTTTTGCGACCGCATTTGTGGTCACAAAACACTTGCAGTTTACCACCTACTTCAAGTAGGTGGTAAGCCACTCGCAAACGGGAAGGGGTCCCCATGGACCACTGCCTACTCTTAAAAAAATGAAACAAACATTTCATTTTTCTTTTTTAAATGCATACCATTTTCCTTAAAAGAAAACGAGCTGCATTAAAAAAAAACCCAAAAAAAAAACCCCTGCTTTATTGAACAAACAGTCACAGATAGTTTTCACCAGAAAGAGCATTACCCAAGGCAAGAAACGTGTTCCTCTGCGCCTTACCAGCAGGTCTTTCGCATTGTGTCTAATCATTTTCTTGAGGCAATTAACATTCCTTCCATAAGTATTGCAATTAAACAATGTAATTCTTGTTTGATTATTATATGAAGTTGGTCTAATCTTTATCTGCTCACATCTGTATGGTAACAATTCTTCGCTGGTGTTTGCAAAAAGGATTTCTGAAATTATCTATGAAGTTAGGATATGGTAGCAAAACTGTGATTACAATGTCCCAACTTCATACTTAACCTCAGCGTGCTGGTCCATATTTATCATTTTCACTATGTTTACATCACTAATTGGTGTACACTGTTGTGGCAATCTCATTTGCACACACACACACACACCGAACACACACATGCCTACACCCCCATAACTTTCTCTTTCTCACCCACCTGCATCATTTCCCCTCCATCTCCTGATCCTTTTCCTCATCCCCAGCCTGCTCCACAACTATCACAACACTGCCTCTACCTCCTCCTGGCCATTTTCAGTGATAGTCGCAATAATGCCAGACTAGATATCTCTGGGAACTGGCAATAGATTATCATTCAGAAAAATTGCAATGTATGGGTGAACAGTTGTTCTATCAGTAATGAATGTGTCCTTGTGCATCCATCAAGTGTTGGAATACATCCAGCCTTCCAAATTCAGAGCAGCCATGATGTTAGATGCTTCCTATTGACTAACTTAATGCGTTGGATTGATTCCAGTAAAACTGAATTTCGCTGTCATATGCTGGACCTGATTTTTCCCACCTCGTTCAGCTCAGCAACACATTAAGGGAACTGCACACAGTCATTGTACAGCATAGTCCTACACTGCCAACATCTGCTCTAGGCACCTCCCTCCATAAAATAGGTGCAGTGTGAGTTTTCAGGCTCAGCACTGATGCAGGGCTTGTCAGCATCCTGGAGAAGTGCTGTTACATGGTGGAGCCAAGATAGGGGCAGCGGTTCTAATGCTGCTTAACCTCTCACTCCATTTGATGCTTGAGACAACGATTGTATGCATGTGATTAAAGTATCCCAGAGACAAACCAACTGACTGCGGTATACAATAACATTTTTGTATTGGGTAGTAAAAAAGAAAAGGGGGAGGGTTTGAAGGCTGGTGTTACCAAAGGATGCAAAGAGATTAAGCATAAGGAGGAGGCAGGCATCCTATTTCTTGTAGATCTGATCAGAATCATCTACCTCTGTCTCAGTACATCACTGGGGTTTGTCCTAGATTGGTAGTTGGGAAGAATGTTGTTTCTTTTGATTTCATCTCAGAATTGGTTGATTGCAAAGATTTGTTTAGTCTTTCACAGGAATTGCACATGTATAATGGGTCTGTACTTTGGTAGCTCATGGGTGTCCATGTTTGGCTTCTTCACAGGAGGGTCTGATTTATTTTAAATCAAGATATTTTAGAAGTGCTCCAACTCCTGATCTGTCCAACGTAGTGGAAGAAGCATATCTGATAGAGACATCTAGCCGCAGATTCCTTAACTTAGAATATCCCCAGGCGTCAGACTGGATCTGGAATTTTTATTGCGTAGCAGTACCTCTGCGCGCCGGGGGGCGGCGCCGCCTAGCTCCGCCCTGACGTTGTCCCCGGACATGACGTCAGTGGAGCTATATAGGACCCCCCTGGCGCGCTGACGTCAGTTTCCTTCTTTTCCGCGTTACAACGCGGATCCGGGATTCAGCTGTTCCTATGGCCTGTTTTCTTCAGGCCCTTTTTCGACGTCCTTTGGCGTCGGGGAACAGTGTGCGATGCCTTCGGGCTTTAAATTGTGCGAAACTTGTTCACGTCAGATGTCGGCGACGGACCCGCATGCCATTTGTATGTGGTGTCTTGGGTCTCACCATGACTCCGTGGAGTGTGACGCCTGCCGGCAGATGCGCCCAAAGTCCCTACGGGAGCGTCGGATGAAGCTCTTAGCCGCCCGGATTACCCGCACGGCGTCTCCCCGACGTTCTCTGGTTGGGTCTTCTCTCCGCCTCCGCTCCCGGAGTCGATCCCGCGAACGTCGCTCTACAGGTAAGTTGAAGAAAAAGTCACGGAAGTCGAGGTCCTCGCCTCCACGTGACGGTGGGGGCCATGGTTCCCGTTCCCACACGGAGCCATGCGCCCCGGAGTCCGCCTCCCTTTACCCGCCCTTTCCGGGTACTGGCGCGACTCGGCCCCAGATGGAAGCCTACTACAAGGCTCTGCACTCCATCTTCGGGTCACTTCCTCTCCCTGGCGCGCCTTTGGGTCCCACAGTGGAGGTAGGCATTCAGGTCGGATCTCCGCCGGCGGGTTCGCCCTCGGCGCCGACCGAGTGCCTCATCATTGGCGCTGGCGGCCGAGTGCCTCGGCTCCGGAGCCGTGTCGGCGTCGGGTGCCAACGCCGATGGGCGTTTTAGTCCCGCGCCGTGCCATTCTGCCTTGTCTCCGCATAGCCCCTGGCGGCTCCCTGCGTCGACATCGGCGGTCAAGTGCCTCGGCTCCGGAGTCGTGCCGGCTTCAGACAGCCCCCGCCGAGCCATTCTGCCCTGTCTCCGCATAGCCCCTGGCGGCTCCCTGCATCGACCTTGGCATTAGCGGCGCCGCCGGCGCGGTGCCTGTCGCCACCTGGTCCTCAGGCTCTGTCTCCGCGCCTCTCCATGGTGGGTTCGACGCCTTTACGGCGTCGTTCGGCGTCGGAGCGGTCGCCAGCACCTGTCGGTTCTCCGCTTCCGGAGGACACAGGCCGGGTAGGCCCGGACTTGTCTCCTCGCCAGTTGCCTCCAATGCCATGGGGGCAGTGGGCCCTTGTTCCTCCTCCTGTGGGACGTGTCAGCTTGCAGCCGTCCCCTACAGATGGGCTGTTGTCACCCCCCACCACGCCCACTGAAGCTGGTGCTTTGTATTTGAGGGGTGTTCGTCGGGCTGCAGCTGTTTTACATTTGCACCCTTCTTCTATGCCCTTGTCTTCCGACCCTTTATTGGATCTACTCCACCAGGGTGCGGTAGATATTGAGCCCTTGCTACCTTTTAGCAGCCTATTGTTCAATGCCCTTCTCGGGACATGGGCACGGACCTCTTCCGGGGATGCTGTCGACAGGGCTGTAGCACACCGGCACCGTCCGGCTCCTGGGAGCCCAGCCTGTTTGTCCCTTCAGCCTGGGGATTATGGCCTTGTAGTGCAGGTGTCTTTGGCCACGCAACCTTCCTCTCCACCTCTTCTGCAGCCTCCTACTAGGGAGTCTCGTTGGTTGGAAGCGTGTGGACGCAGCATTTTTGCGTCCTCTAGTTCAGCCTTACGTGCCCTGAACACAGCTTGCGTCTTTGCCCGGGCTTTTTCTGCCCTATGGGACTCGGTGGAGTGTCTTTTGCCTGCCCTCCCTGAGTGTCCTCGCGCTGACGTAGCTCGTCTTCTTCACGAAGGCCGAGAAATGGCGCGGTTTACCGTTCGGTCCGCCGTTGACGCTACCGATTCGGTGGGTCGGGCGATGGCGAGGTCCGTTGCCTTGCGCCGCCATGCTTGGCTACGCGACGGGGGTTTCCCCGACAATGTCCGTGACAGTCTCCGGGACTTACCATTTGATGGTGTGTCCCTGTTTGACGCACATGCGGACTCTGCGGTTCACCGCCTGCTGTCTACCCTTCCGTAGTGTGTCTTGCTTCAGGTTGGCCCTGGGTTCCTGGTAATACCTCAGCGGCCTAAGCGGCTTCTCGCCGTATTTGTTTTCTTTCATGCAGCAGGTCAGTTGATTATTTTTTCTGCCTTGCACGCCCCTACTACAGGGGTTATATGTTCGGAACCTGTGGTTTCTGTGTTCCCACTTTACGTCCTCTGTCTATGGGCTCATGCTCAAGAGGTGCCCGTTCTGCGGGTTGATGCTTACCCTATGTGGGGTATTTGTTAGCTATTGTATAGCTGCCTTCTTCCCACGGCAGTCTTTCTACGCTTCTGTGGGGCCCTTTTTACTAAGTTGTTCGGCAGCTGTGCCTGTGCGCTTTACTGCTGCTGCATGCCCTCCCGGGGCCTTCTTGCGGTCCATTTGTTGGGCTCTCTCATGGTTGCTGCTGCTGGTCTGCGGCACTCCCCTGCATCTCACTACTCCATTTCTTGAGGCCGGAAGGGCTTTCAGGTCCCTCCCGTCTCATCCTGGTTCTTTCCCTGCGGCCGTTCCATCTCTGAACTGCCTATCACAGGACCCTGTCGCTGTGTTCTATTACGTACAGCGACTGATCCCTAGTGTGCTCGCTCTCACAGGCTGGTGCGTTTTCCGGCACCTTTCCGTTGTACGGTTCTACTCCTACCAGGCCTTTCTATTTCCTGCTGCATTCCACGCAGGTGTTGTCCTGTTTTTCCTTCCAGCTGCGGTTGCTGCTTTCAGCGGGGGTGTTCTCCTCCCAGCAGTGTTTTCTCTGGTGCAGTATTGAGCGTGTATCCACTCTTGTTCCTTCCAGTGCTGTTCGGCCTCCCTGTCTGTTTCACAGTAGCCAGTGGGTCTTTCCTACCGCCTGTGGCTGTTGTGTCTGGCTCTGGGCCCGTACCACTGCTACGTAGCTGTTGGTGCTCTCATGGTTTTTCTTTCTCGACTCATCCACCGGGCTGGGCCCTGTCTTCTTTAGTCCTGTCCGACGTACTACACACGCCCAGACCTCCTGCAGGCGTACTCTGTCTTGCGGTGGCTGTGGTCTGGTTCCTCACTTTCGTGAGCGCATATCTTCCATGTGTGTTAGTTTTGCCGGCTCTCTTTCACACGATACCCCTATTAATGAGTCTCTCGTGTCTCAGCTGTTGCTCGTGGCGCTTTATGGGGCCTTCTCCTCTCTATGGTGTGGTTCTGGCGGTACATACGGTTTCTCTTGTGTACTTCTGTTCCCCACATTCATGGCGCTGGTTGTTGCCATTCTTCTCATGCCCGCCTTTCACATGTCCGGTGCATGGGCCACAGTGCATTAGCCGGTCTTGTGTTTCCTTTAACACTGCCTCATCCTGGGAGTCATCAGCATCCTTCCGCTGCTGTTCTTACTTCCACTGTGCTTCTGCATGTCCCTCCTGCCTGCTCGGTCCATTTTTGTACCCTAGCTGCACCTTTCTCTTTCCAAGTCCATTAGATCTTGTGGATCCCTCATATTATACACTTGGTTCCTCTCCTTTTTCGGAAGGTATCCACTTTTATTCTGCACTGTCCTTCTGGTTCTGTGCTCGCTTCTCCTCTGTTTCACCAACAGGGATTTCCTGCCGCCCTCGGCAGCTTTAATGCCATTGCCTTTCATTGTTGGCCACTCCCTATGGAGTATTGTACTCCGGTGTTGGCCACTCTGGCAGTTCTGCCCCCACTGTGTTTAGCCGGCTGCTTGACACTGCTGTTCCCCTGACCACTTAGTGGGGTTCTCTCGCAGACCCGCCTCCTATGGGGTATGGCTTTGGTATCTATTCTAAGTTAAGGAATCTGCGGCTAGATGTCTCTATCAGATGTACGAGTTACTTACCTTCGGTAACGATGTATCTGGTAGAGACGTTATCTAGCCGCAGATTCCTTAACGCCCACCCATCCTCCCCGATCTGCGAGGACCTGTTCAGGTGGGGTTTTCTACATTCACTCCCTTGGAGTGGTTTATCCTTCTACGGGGCGGTATCTTTCGCCACCCTCCCCGTTAGGCTTTTTCTGGCATTGCTTGTTCTGCTTCTCCCAATCTCATGCTTGGGTGATAGGTTCAGGTGTCCTGCGTTTCTCACATCAGTTTCCTCCAGTATGGAGCCTACTGGTGTTTTCTACCCTCCCACCCACCTTCCTCGTTGCTTTAAGGTCTTTCTGGCCTGTTCCTCAGTCCACTATTTCTATCATACGGGACACAGTCTCCCTATTTCTTTCTTTAATCCTATGGGTTGGGGCTTTCTTGTTTGTCGCAGTTGGCTCAATTCATTACTCCTTTTGCCTCAGGAGAGGGCATTCTGTCGCTTTTGTGGGGTTGTTTTTCATTCCCTTCATCGAGTGCTGACTTTCTGTCGTCTGCCTCGGTCTTCTTTTTATACATCTCTTTCCCTTGGGGGTAACATTCACTTCGCTTCTGCGCAATAGCTTCTCCATGTATTGCTCTGCTCTTTCCTTTTTAACACCTTTCAGTCAACAGTGCTTCTCACTGTTGTTCATGGTGCCTTCTCACCCATTTTCTTTTTTATTCGCACACTGTTCCCATACTCTCACGGTTTTGCTGGGGGCTCCGCGTTGTGGCGCGGAAAAGTTCCTCCGAAGAAAACTGACGTCAGCGCGCCAGGGGGGTCCTATATAGCTCCACTGACGTCATGTCCGGGGACAACGTCCGGGCGGAGCTAGGCGGCGCCGCCCCCCGGCGCGCTGAGGTACTGCTACGCAAAAAAAATTCCGGATCCAGTCTGACGCCTGGGGATATTCTAAGTTAAGGAATCTGCGGCTAGACAACGTCTTTACCAGATACATCGTTACCGAAGGTAAGTAACTTGTACGTTGTGTCTAAGGCCTTTTCTTGGGGGGGTCTTGGGGCAGTCAGAGGTTCCCGGGCAATAGTTAGCATGGGTATTGTCTTTTACCATTGGTGTCTTAGAGCTATATGCAAGGAATTCCCTCTTTTTGTATGGTCACAAGGTCTTTTGCCTATGCTGCTCGTTTTTCGACTCTAATAGTGCACCTAGGCCTGCTAACAAGACCTCCATGCCAGTGCCCTGACCCCAAAAATTTCATGTTGCATTGACTATACCCAATTCGCATAGGCTAACTTACCTGTAAGTCTCTAGTATCAAAAATCAATCAAATTTTTTATTTGATTCAGACCTCACAAGAGATCAACAAATACAGATATTTAAAATTATTATTCTTGGGGCTCGAATAAAACTATTAAATTTCTAATTAAAATGATTAATTAGTACTGTTTTATACAACATACAGTTAATAGAAATGCTAAAATAATACATTTTTAAAATAACATCAAAAAACTTTAAAAAAATGTAAACAAGTGATAACAGACTAATTCATTGGCGGGAGAGTTACACAGCATAATTAGATCTTGAGCTAACATGGCATTGTATCTTAACTGAATAGGCGATATAAGCCATCGTCTAGCCTCTACCAATCTCGGGTTGGGGCAAATTAATAAAACATGATGCAGATCTTGTTGGCCGCCTTTGCATAGATCACATATGCCTTTAGAGTTATTTGTGCCTTCCCACTTAGCTATAAGAGTTGCTAAAGGGAGAATACCCAATCGTAAGAGGAGGATACAACGCCTTGCCCCATGCTGTAATTGGAACTGTAAATAAGGCTGAGGTGTTTTAAATACTATTTTCTCAGCAAAGATTTTATAATGCTTTAGTTGAATACAGTATTCTTTATCCCTTTCATAACTGATTCTTGAGGCCATATGTTTTAAAAAGAGCTTCAGATGAGCTGGAGATCAATCCTGTAAAAGTGCTAAAGTGCATTGTGAGACCTCCAGGGCTTTTAGCAAATTCCTATTAAAAGTATACTGGGACGCCCCCTCTCTAAAAGTCTCCTGTTTTATCAAATATCTTAATGTGTCTGGCGCTGCATGTAAGAGATTATATGCCCACCTTATGATATTAGAAATTACTCGGGCAAATATTCCCGTTACAGATCGCTCAAGGCGAAGAGCTTGAACTGGGACAGATTGGGAAACTTTTACCAGTTTTCGAAGTATACTACCTTCCTTTATTTTTATCTGCTGCCATGTTTTGATTTGAGTATATTCCATGGCATAGGATAATATCGGGGGGGATTTTCATGCCATAGACCTCCAACAACGATTTGAAGTGTCTGTTTCCCGTAGAACGACAAAATCTCAGTAATGCCCCAACATGCGATTCTGCCTTCCGCCCTAGATGTTGAAGGTGGCCAGTATCTTGTAGATTATGCTTACAAGTACGGCCCAAATATACATATTCTTTTACTGTCTCAATTTGCTTACCTCCCAGTGACCAAGTGAAAAATAAAGGTTTCCTTCTGCCATTAAAAGGGAGAGCTTTAGTTTTAGATATATTTGGGCCCAGAAAATTTTCAGTTGCATATTGGCTTAATTCGTTCACATTTCTTTGCAGGCCAATTGGAATACGATCGAGTATGATGATGTCATCTGCATACATTAAGCAGTGCATATCTACTTGTGCTAACTTTGGAGGGAAATTCTTAATTTGGGAAAAGCGCCCTGGTAGATCACTGATATAAATAGAGAATAATAAGGGGGCTAATAAGCAGCCCTGCTTCAGGCCATTCTACGTAGGAAATGGTTTAGTTAGACCTTTTTCTCCCCCCATCTGGACTCTACACCAAGTTGCTGTATGTAGGGAAATTATTATTGTGAGAAGATCCGAAGGGATTCCCAGATTCTCCATTTTTCTCCACAATGTCGGTCTATCTATACTGTCGAACGCAGTCGAAAAATCGATAAAAGCATAATATAAAATTTGAGCATTGAACATTACATATTTGTCAAGAACTGTCTGAAGTACAGCTATATTATCCAGTGTTGAATGCTTAGAGCGAAATCCGGCCTGTGTCTCGGGGATCACTTTATTTGCAAATGCCCAGTCTTTTAAGTGATCCAGGACACAAGCTGCAAAGATTTTACCCGTGGCGTCAAGTAGAGCTATTTGTCTGTAATTAGCTGGATTCGTTCTTTGGCCTTTTTTGAAGAGGGACCACTGTACTCCCCCGCCAAGTATCTGGTATTTCTCCACTCATCAAACAGTATTGGAAGAGTGGAACTAAAAATTTGCTCCAGTCATCGGCGTTTTTTTGTAAAACTTTAATTGGGATTTTATCCGGACCCAACGCTGTTGATGGCCTTGCAGAGATTATAAAAGCTGAGATTTGTGTAGCTGAAGTTTTCATCGGTTCCTGCCCACGTTGGCGCTTCTGCGTAGGGTACTGGTTAAGAATAATCTGGTTTTGAGGATTAGATTTATAAAGCTTATAAATATACTTTTCCCAGTCTGATGAAGATACAGGAGTAGCTTGAGTTGATTTTTGTATCCCCATTTGTTCCGATATGATCTTCCAGAAGGTTTTATTGTTACTACATTTTACTGCAATTTGTATATCAGTCCAGACTCTATCTCTTTGGGCTTGCTTATCTCTCTTTTTCTTCCGTTGATGGAGTTTTTTCAGTTTCCTTATTTCTCCTTGTCTTGCGACACAAAACTCTCGAAATTGGCATCTGATCAATTTATTTAATTGGCGAGAATTATTATCAGCTTGGGATCCTTTCTTAGAAATTTTAACAATTTCTTGTCTTTCGGAATTTACCTGTAGAGAGGCGACTACAGACTGTATAGTGTCTTCAAATCTGATAATAGGATTTTCTCTTCTATTTAGAGACACTGGCACGAGCTGGGAGATTGTATAATTTAATTTACTGATCGCATTAGAATTCCAGTGAATCCTTCCTGTTTTTTTATTTATATCTGCCCGTCCTTCATAGGTACGTAAAGACCACGAGGAAGTAGGCTGAGTAAACACCTCGATTACAGTAGAAAGCAAAGCATGGTCACTTTCATGTGTATACTGAATGGATAACGATTGTACCTTCGAAAACGGGTCTAGACTACTGATGAAATCTATGATTGAAGACCTAGGAGAGGCCTATCTGGTATATGCCGCCGGAATGTCTCCCACAGGTCTCCCGTTTAAGATAACACCATTTATTGTTTTGAGAATGACAGGAGCATTTCCCCCCTTTTATCTGCTTTTATCTTATCGGGGAAAACGGGAGTTGGAATTAGGCATGCTATTTCTTGAGGAGATTTCCCCTTCTTGTTGAGTAGAACATTAGAAATGTTGCCATTAAAGTCCCCAGCTATTACCGTCGAGGGATACCCACTTTCTTCCAAAATTAATTCAATTTTCTTGAATGCATTTGTTACTAAGTGATCCTTTGAAGTGCCAGGCGGGAAATACATATTAAAAAGCAGAAAACTTGAAAAAGGGACCATTCTTTCTTTCCGATACTTGATGCATTGTACATTTGGGAGAGAAAGCTCAATTTCGTCCGGGTCCCAGTCAGTTTCCTCTCTTAATAGGGTTGCTAGGCCTCCTTTTGAATGGCCTCTTCTTGAGGCTTCTGCTGCTTTGACGAACACAAAATAACCCTTCTGAGCAAAAGTTGCTAAGGACCACGTTTCTTGCAATAGTACAATAGACTGAGAATTTTCCAGTACAAAAGACATCTTTTCAGTAGTCTTTCCTGCTATATTCCATGACACTATTATTTGGTTCTCGCTAAAAAGGCAATTTCCGATCCTTGCCCGACCTATTCCTATTTATTGATCCTGCAACCCAAGCCCAAGAATTTTCATCCAGTTGTGACACTTGTCTTGAGTCAGAGCCATTCCAGATTCTACGCACTACATCTCTGACGGAGATCGACAGAGAGCTATCTTGCCCGTTCTTCCTTATTTTGTAGTCCACAAGCTGCTGGTTGTTATTATTAATGGAGGCCAGATTTCCTTCATCTTTTATTTGATTAAAGGCAGGACTAGTTTAATTGACAATGATGATGTTGTATCCGTTTTTATGGAGAATGTCTCGCTCCTTCATTATAATGACTGGGACTACGGTTGACCAAAATTCGACGCGAGCCACCGAACAATGCGATGTATTTGGAAAAGAAACTAGTTTTATTTTGGAAGTTAAAGATTGTAGTTGTCGAATTTTACTTAGTAGTTCAACTACTTTTCCACGGTTTAGTGGATTGTTGCCGCTAGGAAATAAATTGGTCAATTCTAGAGTGCTTGAGACTGAGCATTCATCCCGGCCATGCAAGTCCTGACTATCAAGTTGATCTTCTAAATTATGTTTGTTAGATTTTATGAGTTTTGTCGTAAAGTTTTGTGCAAGAGGATTTAAACCTTTCAAAGCTTTTGTGTCTGCTTGGGGAGCTGTCAGAGCCAACTTCTGGCAAATGTTTGAGGACCCATTCCTACTTTCATTAACATGGCTGATTTCTTCCACTGCTTGCTCTGCAAAGCTTGTTTGAAGAAACTTTACTTTTCAAGAAGATCTTTTCGTCATTCTTCTTTTAGATCTTTTCTTCATCATTTTCTTTTTACAGATTTGCATATTCTTAAGTTTCCCCTTTTTTGGTGACTTAATTGTGGGATCTGATTGAATTATCTGATTCGAGATAAGATCATCCCCACTTGTCCGCCCGCAGTTTACTCGAGGAGAAGGGCTTTCTTGTCGATCTTTTATTTGAAAAATTGGAAATAAGGGAATGGGATTTTGAGAGACATTCCCCTTGAAACTTTCTGGAGAAGGTTCTTTGAAAGGTTTTCGTAGTGAGTAAATTTCTTCGCTAGCGGCACCATTAGGTTTTTGTTTTTGTTTAATTTGGGGTCCCCCCGTCTGCGTCGCCTTATGCTTTTTTTGCGTTAGAAAGTTACTGGAAACTGGTGATTTCGGACCGCACTTATCTTTTCTGTCTATCATTTACCTTATCGCTGCCCTTATCACTGCCCTTAACAGGTTGTAAGTTATACAATTGGGATTGCGATTGGGGTATATGGGCAGATTGGATGAGATGAGTAATTTGTTTTTTCCTTTTTTTATCCACTAGATATTGAAGTATTCCTGTTTGAGTTTCCATTATTTGATCTGTATTTTCCAAGTTCTTTTCTAAAAGTGTTAGTACAGAGTCCATAATTCTCTACAATGATAAAATAGTACTTGAAATGGGGTCTTGCCTACTTACAGATTGCGGTATGATGGGCGACGGGAATTCCGAAGATCGTGAAAAATTATGTACCTCCTTTACCAGATTACTCGAGGTACTCGATAATAATAAGTGAGCTGGTTGTTTTAACTGTTTCAACTGCTCTTTGATAGCAAATTGGCGCAATGAGGAACAGTTAATATCTGGTAGAGTAAAATCTGTTTCAGCAATTTGTCTAGGGTCCTCTTGATTTTCTGTTATGATTTTGTATCCCGAAATATCTTTCCTAGACTGCGGTTCCATGGTTTCTTTAGTCTCTTTAAGCAATGTAGAGTCTTGGGTTTTTGAAGAGAATTGCACTTGAATATTTCCATGAGCTGCTTCTTTAAAAAGAGAGGAATTGCATAATAAACTCTCGATTCGCGCGCCTGCTTTGACTTTGTCACTAGTATTAGGTTGCTCCTGATGATCCTCTTGAGGGCTTATTTTAGGAATAGTTATTATGGACTTCTCCGATGATGCTCCAAATTGAGACATTTTTCCAATACTTTTATAATTGACAGGTGCTTGTGCCGTGCCCACTTTTTTCATATGGACTGTACGGTTCCGCAACCTTTTATAGACCATGCTATTTAAATGTTTATATATATTTTTTGATAAAGCGGTATGAATTTTGTTTATAGATAAACTGAAAAGACCCTTTGCCAACTATGATTTTCCTGTAATTTTTCCTGTAATTGCAGTGGAATACTGCAGTGGAGTGCTGAATTGCTGCCGTGGTCTCCTCGGAATCACTCTTCTTCAGGGTTAGCTGGGGTTAGCTGGGGTCCAAGAGAACGAAAATGCCTTGTAAGAGGCCAGAGCTAATCCCGAACCTAGTCTTTGCTGTCTTTGCAATGTATCGTTGCCAAGAGCTGATGGAGGGAAAAACAAGCCTCACCATCTGCTATAGTGGCTACTATAGCTTTACAACTGTGGCGCACCTGAGGCAACAACCCCTACCACTCCTTACTCAAAATTAGTTAGTTACCAGGCCCGAGAAGCCGAAACCGGGGCCGGCATCGGTTCTAAGCAGTTCCGAGTATGTCCTAGTGTAGTCTCCCAAGCTATGGGGGCAGAGGAGGAATGCCTGGGGACTTCAAACGCACTGTGGGGGTGACTCCAAGCACGGAGAACCTTGCGGGCCTGCGAAGGACATATGATCGCTCAGGAGCTCTCGGTGGTGAGTGGGGTGTCAAGTGGAACGAGTAGAGGCACTCAGGAGCGCCGCAAGCCGCACCCGGACTATTGGGTCGCTTCCGCGGGAGCTCCCGGTCCACTCTCTGCTGCGACGAAATCGCTACTGCTGCCGTACTCACTACTCACTGCGGCCCCCTCCAGCCACCTTCTTTCTTCTTCCTTCGGCCTCCCAACTTGCCGTCCTCAGCCTCCTTCAATCGCTTCCTCTCTTCTCGCCTCTCTGAGCTCCGCAGATTCAGTGAAAGACTGAGGCAAGCAGGGCACTCGAGGTGGGATCACAGGCTGCACCTGATCTAATCAGACCGCCTCCGTGAAGCCGCCAAAGGCTCGCGCTCACTGCGGCCGCCGGCTAGAAGGCGGCCGCGCTTGCCGCCAGAGGTTTTTTCACCGCTACAGCAACCGGGACAGTCGGGACGGGACAGACAATCGGGACGATCGGTACGATGAACTACGAGAGCGATGAAAGTAAGAAAAACTTGGGGGCTGTGCGCCCGCCGCTCCGTCCACTCCGTCCGCTCTTGCTCTACTGCTCCAGAATCTCTATGCTCACGTATTGAAGTCTCTAGTATATTGTACCCAGTGCCTGTAAGTTTGATAGTCCCCTCACCACCCCCAAGGGATTGCAGCCCTCATGTTCCACCCTGGTTGTGACGAGAGTAAAACGAGTTTCCCAGTAGGCCATTGCAGACTGGAAGGGCAGTTTCAAACTTCTAACCCGACTTTGCCATTTGAAAGCCATGGCCAAGTTAAATGTCGCCCTGAAACATGTGTAAGTCACCCCTATGTTAGGCCTACTGAGCTCCAAGGCAGGGTGCAGCATATTTCAAGGGCAGAACATTTATTTTACATGTTCTGACGGTAAAAACATGAAACTGTTGTTTTTACTCTAGAACGATTTGGTCGCCCCATTGGCGAGTGCACGGTTACATGCTGAGTCCTCAGCTGTGCTAACTCCTTAACGGAAACTGGAAAACACAAACATGAAGTAAACGACGATTACACAATAAAATTACCCCTGCGTAATACCGCAAATCTGGACGAAGAAGTAACAACAAGCCTTATACCGATTGCAAATAGAGAGGAAAAAACACACGCAGCAATTGCGGCTAGGATCAGGTTACAAATTTCAAAAAGCAAACCCGAGGGTGCCCCTGGCCCCAATGGAATCCCGCCAATAATGTACAAGCAAGATGCCGACTTTTGGAGCGAAATATTGGCGCCAGTCTTTCAGGAAACTAGGGAAACAGCAACAAGTCCAACATCCTGGAGAGGCTCTATAATAAGTCCGATTTACAAACAGGGTGGAAGGAGCAATCCAAGCAGCTATCGACTTATTGCCCTAATCGACACAGAGGCAAAGTACTACGCGGGCCTTATCCTGGAGGAACTAACATCCTGGGCAACCCTAAAGCACATCATCCCAGTTAACCAAACCGGATTCTGTAGAGGCCTGGGCACAACGACCAACATCATGGCGCTAACTCTTCTGATAGATGCGGCAAAATTACCAAGAGCTCGCTATTTCTATGCTTTATAGATTATAGCGCCGCTTTTGACCATGTAGACCGGAGCAAACTTTGGCAGAAGCTGAAAAATGGGGGATCCCCGGGCCACTCCTACAGCAGCTGATATTATTACACACCAACACTTGGGTCAAGATCAAACTGGGCTCCGGAACGCACCTCTCAAGGCAAATCAAAACCACCAAAGGTTTGAAGCAAGGTTGCGTCCTAGCCCCCATGCTGTTTAACCTCTTTCTCGCAGATCTCCCCGGAGAATTGGAGAAAACCAAATCACACGCTCCGCGGCTGGGCGACATCTCACTTTCAAATCTCTTATACGCGGACGACCTGGTCTTAATTAGTCGGTCCCCTATTGGACTTAAACATCTTCTGGACACCACCAACACATTTTCCATAAACAATGCACTAAAGATCAATTTAAATAAATCAAAAGCCATGTCAATGAACTACAACAAAACAAAGAAACTCGCATGGTTTCTGGACGGACAGAGGTTAGACCAGGTAGCCACTTACAAATATTTAGGCGTACTTTTAGACAGTAGAGGCTCGATTAAACACCAACTAGAGGCTATCCGTCGGAAGGGCACAACATTCTATCTTTCAATAAAGCCCTTGAAGAAAGCTCTCCCTGACCGGTCACTGGACCCCCTTCTGCAGGTGATTAGAGCACGCTTACAGCCTATGCTCACATACGGCAGCGAACCCATGCAAGGAAAAGACGCCACGACACTAGACAAAGCCATTAGTCGAGCATACAGGGCAATTTTCCATCTACCTACTTACGTCTCGCCCGCTCAAATCCGCCTTGAATTCGGTCTACAGAGACAAACGGTGGAGAGAAGAGGCGCTTACATAAAAAGCTGGCGAAAAATCAGAGACGCCGACCAAGGATCTTTAAATGCCCAACTCTGGACTGAACTCTCTACTCGAGAGAACTCACCCGCAAGGAAGTACCTAAAAGAATCACTGGAGACTTTGGGACTAACAAATCTCTGGGAGTCAGCCACAGACATCAAAAGTTTCAAAACAGTGGTAACAAAAGTAACCAAAATGATATCTTCTATAGAGGACAAAGAAACCCTGGCCAAGAGGGATCATGGATGGACAGTATTGAAAGACTACAATGCTCTGAAGCCGCAAGAATACCTAAAAACGGGCCTAACGCAGACGACAAAAAACAAATTTTTAAACCTGCGCCTCGGCATCATACCAATACTACCCCACCTGGCACCTTGGAAAAGGGAAGGCGCAGAAAATCGTTGTCGACTCTGCAGAGCAGGAAAAGAGGACCTAATACACATCATCTGTATTTGCCCAAACCTCATGGACATAAGGCACTCCTTATTTCGAGTTTTATGGAACCAAAAGGGCATAACTATGTTGTAGGCAGGCTGTGATGCTGTGTTTTAATCCTGAAGAGACTCAGTTAAATTGCAGATTAACAAAATTCTTTGATATAGCGGCTAGAAGACTCACGAGATAGCCATATGGCTCACCTAAAGCACCTGCACTTTAATCGCACAGCCTGCCTAGTCATCTGCCAAGCTACCACTATGCTAGAACATTCTGAGTACATTGACCCTACAATTTTTTCTATTTTTTTAACGGTCTTTACCAAAATGTAATCGAGACTTTTGTGATCTTAGAGTGTGATCACCTTCTCTTTTTTATACTATAAATGTAAATAAGGCTTTTCTTATAAATGTAAGTTTTTAACATTGTGAGTTTTTATTAACTGTACAATAAACAAATTCTAAATTCCTTAACGGTGTGACCAAAGTTGATACTCCAAGGTATCAAACAACTTGTTACATTAAGCCCGACTTGGTTCTGATGGCGCTTGAACCATAGACCGCTTTCTTCCCACCTGGGGAGACATGCTAATGGCTCCCCGTAAAGGAGACAATAGCGGACTGCATTGGAGAGAGGTGTTGCCTCCCTCCTGCAGGAAACTACACAGTTGTTGGCCCAAAAGGCTTCAAAGCGGATGCCGCCTTTGAAGCGCTATTGATGAACACTCGGGAGAGGTGAAGCCCTATTGTTTAGGCAAATTAGCTGGCACCCGGGAATTAGAGGGGAAGCCTGTAGTCAAACTATTTTTTCAGGGGGCGTATAGCCCGTTGGTAGCCACACCTCTGGGTTGGACTATGGAGCTTTGGGTGCCGAGACAGTGGTTCTGCCATCTTGGGAGTAGTGCATCCTAAGATAACCAGATGCCACACTTCCTAGGGTGTGGTCATCAGGAGGGAGGGAACCTAGTAGCCCATTGGCTACCAATTGCATCCTACCCTGAGAGCATTGTTATGTTAAATGTTATATTAAAAATATTTACAGAGCACAGATACACCAAACGGTTTCTTGGAGCTAAATATAGGAATAGCCTGCTGCTCGTTAGGTCATTCGTACGCCTGGGACAACAACCAAGTTTTTAACCCTTTCAGTGCTCATGACGGAATGGTTCCGTCATGAGCACAGGATTCTAGTGTGCTCATGACGGAACCATTCCGTCATGAGCACATGCTCAGGAAATCCCTCTGCTGCAGACAGCAGAGGGATTTCCCATTTTTTTTTTTTACCTGGGGAGGTGGGGAAGAGCTTCCCCAACCTCCCCTGGCCTATTTTAGATTTCCTTGCAATGACAATCGTGCGCATGGTGCGCTATCGTCATTGCAATGAAAACGAAACTGAAACTTAGTTTCAGTGCTCGTGGGGCTATCTCAGCCCCCTGAGCACCGAAAAAGATGGGAGAGATCGTTGGAAAGGGGAGAATCTCCCCTTTCCACTGGTAGCCTTCCCTAGCGGATCCCTGCTTGGGGATCACCCCAGGAGGGTGATCCCCAAGCAGGGATCCACCCACTAGCCACCAGGGAGGGGGGAGCGGCCCCTTGGGCAAGGGCCTTTGCTCCCCCCATATTCATTTGGTCGCAACAGTCTTTCTGCCCCACGGGGCAGAAAGCCCACTAGAGACCAGGGATTATTTTTTTTTATTGACATTGGGGTGGGGGCTGCCCAAAAAGGGCATGGCAATGCCCCCACCCCCCTCCCCGAGAAATGTAAGTCTTTCTGCCCCCCTGGGGGGATGGGGGCAGTAGCCCCCAATCTGCCCCCCCGGGGGAGCAGAAAGCCCACTAGGAACCAGGGATTTTTTTTTTTAATTGATGTTGGGGTGGAGGCTGCCCTAAAAAGGCATGGCAATGCCCCCTCCCCCCCCCCCAGAAAAATGTAAGTCTTTCTGCCCCCCGGGGGGGGTAGAAAGCCCACTAGGAACCAGGGATTTTTTTATTTTTTTATTGACGTTGGGGTGGGGGCTGCCCAAAAAGGGCATGTCAATGCCCCCACCCCCCCCAGAAAAATGTAAGTCTTTCTGCCCCCCGGGGGGGGTAAAAAGCCCACTAGGAACCAGGGATTTATTTATTTTTTATTGACGTTGGGGTGGGGGCTGCCCAAAAAGGGCATGGCAATGCCCACACCCCCCCGAGAAATGTAAGTCTTTCTGCCCCCCCTGGGGGGCAGATGGGAGCAGTAGCCCCCAATATGCCCCCCAGGGGTGGCAGAAAGCCCACTAGGAACCAGGGATTTTTTTTTTATTGACGTTGGGGTGGGGCTTGCCCAAAAAGGTCATGGCAATGCCCCCCACCCCCCCTGAGAAATGTTAGTCTTTCTGCCCCACCCCCCAGGGGGCAGACCGGGACAGTAGCCCCAATCTGCCCCCCGGGGGGGCAGAGGCCCACTGGAAACCAGGGATTCTTTTTTTTTTTTTTATTGACGTTGGGGTGGGGGCTGCCCAAAAAGGGCATGGCAATGCCCCCCCAGAGACATGTCAGTCTTTCTGCCCCCCCCCCGGGGGCAGATGGCAGTAGCCCCCAATCAGCCCACTAGACACCAGGGATTTTTTTTCTTTTTTTGACTTTTTTGTTGAAAAAACATGTTTTTTTTGTTGTTGAAAAAACACATTTTCCTCACATTTCTGTGGTGGCAAGTTCTGGAATCTGCGTGGATCTACAAAATTCCACCCACCCCGCATTCCCCCAAGTCTTCTGAGAAAAATGGTACCTCACTTGTGTGGGTAGGCCTAGTGCCTGCGACAGGAAACGGCCCAAAACACAACGTGGACACACCACATTTTACAGTGAAAACTGACACTATTTTGCAAAGTGCCTAGCTGTAGATTTTGAACCCTAGCTCTGTGGGCACCTAGGGAAACCTAGCAAACCTATACATTTTTTAAAACTAGACACCCAGGGGAATCCAGGATGGGGTGACTTGACTGGCTCTCACCAGGTTCTGTTACCCAGAATCCCTTGCAAACCTAAAAAATTGTTAAAGAAAACACATTTTCCTCACATTTCTGTGGTGGAAAGTTCTGCAATCTGCGTGGATTCACAAAATTCCACCCACCCCGCGTTCCCCAAAGTCTTTCAAGAAAAATGGTACCTTACTTGCGTGGGTGGGTCAAGTACCCGTGACAGGCAGGGGCCCAAAACCTATTGAGGCGACATCAAAATTACCTATCACAAACCAACCTGGTTTTGCAAGGGGGGTCCCATGAGTTTTTGGCCCGGGGCTCGGCGACCATCTTGGGAAACCTACCAAACCCACAAATTTCTGGAAACTAGACGCCCGGGGGCGTCCAGCGAGGTATGGCTTGCGTGGGTCCACCAACATTCTCCTACCCAGAATCCCCTGCAAACCTCAAATTTCGCTGAAAAAATCACTTTTTTCTCAAATTTCTGTGTGGGAAAGTTCTGGAATCTGCGTGGGTCCACAAATTTCCTCCCACCCAGCGTTCCCTCAGGTCTCCCGATAAAAATGGTACCTCACTCGCGTGTGTGGGTCAAGGACCCGCGACAGGCACAGAAATGTGAGGAAAATGTGTTTTTTTTGGGACATTTTATAGGGTTTGCAAGGGATTCTGGGTAATAGAACCTGGTGAGAGCCAGTCAATTCACCCCATCCTGGATTCCCCTGGGTGTCTAGTTTTCAAAAATGTATAGGTTTGCTAGGTTTCCCTAGGTGCCGGCAGAGCTAGGGTTCAAAAACTACAGCTAGGCACTTTGCAAAAAAAGGGTCATTTTTCACTGTGAAAATGTGGTGTGTCCACGTTGCGTTTTGAGCTGTTTCCTGTCGCGGGCACTAGGCCTACCCACACAAGTGAGGTACCATTTTTATCGGGAGACATAGGGTAACACAGAATTGTAGAGCAACTGTTATTACCTATTGACTTTCGATGCATTTCTGCCTTCCAAATGAAAGACAATGTGTAAAAAGAAGTCATTTTGAAAAATGACCTATAATTCTCATGCTAGTATGGGTACTCCCAATTTCGGAAATGTGCAAATATCTACTGTTTCTAAACTCTATATTTTGTTCCCATTTCAGAAATACATAGGTGTCTTTCATACCGATTTTTCCATGTATACATTTTCCCAGAATAATTGCTATATACCCGGTACATAATAAAAAAACATTGCAAGACGCTGCTCAGTTATTGGCTCTGGGTTCGTCGGGTTCTTGGTGAACCTACAAGTCCTATATATCGCCACAACCAGAAAGGTCCAGCGGATGTAACGGTATATTGCTTTCAGATAGCTGTCATAATTAGAAGAAGTTACAGGTGAAAACGTTGACACAAATGGCTGTTTTTTTCAACTAATTTTCAATTTTTCCTATATTTAACTTTGTTTCTATAAAGAAAACTTGAAGGATCTACACAAATGAACCCTTGCTGAATTCAGAATCTTGTCTACTTTTCAGAAATGTATAGCTTTCCAGGATCCATTATTGCTTTCATACCCATTTCTACCATTAACTGGAAGGAGGTTAAAAGCACAAAAAATAGCAAAAATAGGCTATGTCCCAGAAAAATGCCAAAACTGTGTAAAAAATGTTGGTTTTCTGACAAAAGTCTGCTTGTCCCTGAAAGCTGGGAAGATGGTGATTTCAGCACCACATCCCCTTTTTTGATACCATTTGCAGGGAAAAAACCAGACGCTTTCGTCTGTAGCCCTTTTTTCGCATTTTTTCCCAAAAAAACAAAATTTATCTGTATTTTGGCTAATTTCTGGGTCTCCTCCAGGGGAATCCACAAACCCTGGGTACCTTTAGAATCCCCATGATGTTGGAAAAAAAGGACTCAAATTTGGCGTGGATACCTTATGTGGTCAAAAAGTTACAGGGGCCTAAGCGCGAACTACCCCAAATAGCCAAAAAAAAGGCTTAGCACAGGGGGGGAAAAGGCCTAGCAGCGAAGGGGTTAAGAGTCTCCTGAATAGAGGGTAACTTGTAGAGGATCTGATGTTAAAGGGGAGAGAGTTCCAAAAATGAGGGGCCAAAACCGCAAATCTAGAACCACCTAGTCTCTTCCGTTTGTAGGTGGGGATAACCAGGAGGTTCAGTTGGGATGACCTCAAGTTGCGGGCGGGACTATACCTCTGGATAAGAGTAGAAACAAATTCCGGGCAAGAGCCGTGAAGAGATTTAAAGATGAAACACCCAATTTTAAATGCACAGCTTTGTGTTACTGGTAGCCAGTGTAGCTTCCTCATTAGATGAGTGGCGTGTTGCCATCTCGGCTGATGATAAATCAGTCTAGCTGCCTGATTTTGCACCAACTGTAATCTTTTTGTTAAGTACATCGGGAGGTCGAAATAGAGTGAATTGGCATAATCAATTTGAGAGATAACCAGAGATAAAACGACCTGGCTAAGGGCTTCCGTGGTGAAGAATCTACTAATTTTCCTGATCTGCCAAAGCTGGAAAATGCAGGTAGAGCATACCGTCCCGATCTGGGACTTCAAAGATAGGTCGCTATTGATTGTAACACCAAGACTCTTGGCTGAGGAGGATGGTAGGAGAGGTGTTCCCAACTCGTCAGGCCAAAAATTTGGGTTCCAGGGATTTTGAGAGACACCAACAAATATCAGTTCTGTTTTGTCAGGATTCAACTTTAGATGATTACCGATCATCGAGTTACGTATATGTAACATAGTTGTCTGGAAATTCAGGATGGAGTCAGGGGTGTTGTCGATGGTGAAGATCAATTGCAAGTGATCTGCATAATTAAAGGTGCACACATTTCTTTCTCCTAAAGACTGGATCTGAAAGAGACACGTTAGTGACAGATTCCTTACCTTAGAATATCCCCAGGCGTCAGGCTGGATCCGGAAAGTTTTTGCGTAGCAGTACCCTTGCGTGTCGGTAGGCGGCGTCGTGCGGCTCCGCGTCCGTCGTCGGTGTCGTGATCGCCGGGATGACGTCGCGGGCAGTACTTAGACGCCGCCCCTGCGCGCTGACGTCAGTTCTTCTATTTTCCGCGCCAGTAAGCGCAGATCCGGGAAGAGCAGTGCCCTAGTCAATTTTTGACTACATTTTTGGTGAATTTTTCACTGTTTCTTTTCGAGTCTTCTCGACTCCTAGGTGTCAGTAGGGATGCCCGGCTTCAAGCCATGCGACGTCTGTGGTCGAATGATGTCGATCACAGACCCGCACTTAGAGTGTCTCTACTGCCTCGGCCGAGACCACGACACGAAGTCGTGCCCTGACTGCCGGAAACTCCACCCGAAGGCTTTGCGAGAGCGGTCTCGAAAGCTCCTCGAGGTCCGGCAGTCGGCTCCGCGCCGCACCAAGCCCCGGTCCCGGGAGAGGTCGAGGGGCCGGTCGCGGAGCCCCCGCCGGTCGTCGGAGTCCAAGTCTTCGCGCTCCTCGGGTAAGTCGAAGCACAAAAGTCTAAGAAGCATCATTGCTCTAAGACTTCGCCTCACCGGTCTCGCGACTCGGCTGAGGCCCCTGTCGGCACCGTCCCCGCCGCCCCCGGACGTGCCTGTGGAGCCGCCCCTGCATTACCCGTCCTTTCCGGGTTCGGGGCGACTCCGGCCGAACTACAGGAATTCCTGTCGGCCATGGCCCGCCTCTTCGGGCCTCAAGGTCCCCTCCCGGTGCGCCTTCGGGCCCCGCGGGCCTGATGGGGTTGCTCCGGCGTCGCCGACGACTCCGGTCCCGGCGTCGCCTGTCCCGCCAGCCTTGATCCCGGCCTCGATCCCGGCTCCAATGGTACCGCAACCCCCATCGACGCCGGTTGACCTAACCACGCCTCCGCCGGCGCAGATGTCCACGGTGCCGTTCCTGACGCCGTCCGGGGCTCCGGGCGGCGTCGTTCCCCGGTTCTCTCCGGCTCCGGACATGGAGCCGGACCGACGTCGCTCGACGCCGGCTCCGGCGCCGATGAGACCTTGGGTCCCAAATGTCCCTCCTCCTCCATATTTTGAACCAGAGGAGGACCAGGAGAGCTGGGAGGGGTCGGAAGACCCTCTCACACAGCAGTGTGAGTATGATCAGGACTGGGCAGAGGAACTTTGGGATGCCAGTGGTCTAGACACTTCCCCTGACACTGGCATGCTGTGTCCTCCCGTGGCTACGGAGGAGGGAGCAAATTTCACAACGGTGTTGCGTAGAGCAGCTGGAGCCTTGCACCTCCAATTGCCTACTGTGGCTGTCAGGACTAATCTCCTGACGGAAGTGCTTCAGCCGGCAGCTTCCTCCACGGAGACTGTGCTGCCGTTTAATGATGCACTGAGTGACGTTCTTTTGGGCGCCTGGTCCAAGCCCACCACAGGGGCTCCTGTGGATAGGAACGTGGCCCGATGCCATCGCCCTGCTCCTTGATACCGCCGACTCGCTGGGCAGATCGCTTGCAACGACGGTGGCGCTGCGTCGCCACGCCTGGCTGAGAACAACTGGTTTCTCGGGTGATGTCCAGAATACACTCAGGGACATGCCCTTTGATGGAGTCGGTCTTTTTGGTTCCAAAGCAGACCATGCGCCGGAGCGTTTTAAGGACTCACGGGCTACTGCCAAGTCCCTGGGCCTTTCTGTTGTGCGCCCTCCGCTAACCTCTGCTTTTTGCCCCTTTCGTGGCCACGGAAGGGGCGCCCAGTCACGTCCGCTGCCCAGCCACCGGCCCGCGCAGCAAGCGTCTTCGCGTGGCCGAGGACGTGGATACCGCCGTGGCGGTTCGGGCAACCAGCGTGCGGGTCAGGCCACCACCTCCAACCCGTCCGCGGCCTCCAAGCCCTCCTAGTCCCTCCTTTCAGGTGCACAGCACGCCAGTAGGGGGCAGGGTCCGCCATCACCTTCACCACTGGCGTACCATCACCTCGGACAGGTGGGTCTTGGACATTGTCCGAAGGGGCTACTCCCTCCCCTTCGAGACCACCCCCCAGCCATGCCACCTCAATTCCACCGCATGTCAGGGGATCACTTGATGCTTCTGCAGAAGGAAGTCACGGCCCTCTTGGCCAAGAGGGCCATCCGAGCATGTTCCGACCCCAGAAGTAGGACGTGGTTGCTACTCCCACTACTTTCTGGTGCCCAAAAGGACAAGGAGGACATGCGTCCTATCTTAGACCTCCGGAACGTCAATCGCTTCCTCCGGAAGGAGAAGTTCAAGATGCTCACCCTAGCTCAGGTCTTGACTGCTCTCGACCCTGGAGACTGGTTGGTAGCGTTGGACTTGCAGGACGCTTATTTCCACGTCCCCGTCCTGCCGGCCCACCGGCGTTACCTACGGTTCACGGTAGGCCTCGAGCATTTTCAGTTCACCGTGCTCCCCTTTGGCCTTACAAGTGCCCCTCGGGTGTTCACGAAAGTGATGGCGGTGGTCGCAGCTCATCTGCGCCGGGCAGGGGTTCCAGTTTTCCCCTACCTCGACGACTGGCTGCTGAAGGTGGGCTCGTCCCAGGCAGTCGTCACCCACCTCCAGACTACGGCCGAACTCCTGCACTCGCTGGGGTTCTCCATCAATGTGCCGAAGTCGCATCTGATTCCTTCTCCACAGCTCCTTTTCATTGGAGCAGTTCTGGACACGACGCAGTTTCGGGCCTATCGTCCCGAACGGCAAGTCCGGGATATTCAGGCTATGATTCCCATCTTTCAGCCTTTATCCTGGGATTCGGTACGGATGACCCTGAGGCTGCTGGGCCTCATGGCCTCCTACATCCTGCTGGTCGATCATGCCAGATGGCATATGCGGGCTCTGCAGTGGGACCTGAAGTTCCAGTGGGCGCAGCACCAGGGCAACCTGTTTGATCACGTCCAGATCTCGGAGGGGGCTGCAAAACAGTTGCAGTGGTGGCTCTCGAACCGGCAATGGGTCATGGGCAGATCCCTCTCCCTTCCCCAGCCAGAGCACACAGTTGTGACGGACGCGTCCCTTCTGGGATGGGGCGGTCACATGGGAGAGGCGGAGATCAGAGGCCTCTGGTCTCCGGCGGAGTCCCGGCTCCATATCAACCTTCTGGAGCTCCGGGCGATCCGACTTGCACTAAAGGCATTCCTTCCCTCTGTAAAAGGGAAGGTAGTGCAGGTGTTCACAGACAACACCACCGCCATGTGGTACTGCAACAAACAAGGCGGGGTGGGGTCGTGGACCCTCTGTCAGGAGGCTCTGCGCCTCTGGACATGGCTGGAACATCAGGGCATGTTCCTGATGGTTCAACACCTGGCAGGTTCCCTGAACGCCAGGGCGGACGAACTCAGCCGCAGGTGCATGATGGATCACGAATGGCGTCTTCACTCGGAAGTGGCGCAAGGTCTCTTTCTGCAGTGGGGAGAGCCTTGGTTAGATCTATTCGCCACCGAAGAGAACGCGCAATGTCATCAGTTCTGCGCGTTGGAATTTCCAAGGCGGCACTCGCTCGGCGACGCTTTTTGTCATGAGTGGAGTTGCGGTCTGTTGTACGCCTTTCCGCCTATACCACTTCTACCCAGAGTGTTGAAGAAGATTCGGCACGACCGGGCCCAAGTCATCCTTGTGGCTCCGGACTGGGCTCGAAGACTTTGGTATCCCGAGCTACTCAGTATGAGCGTCGATCCCCCGATCCGTCTGCCTCTTCGGGAGGATCTTCTGTCGCAGCAGCAGGGGACGGTCCTCCACCCGAACCTGTCCAGCCTCCACCTGCTTGCGTGGAGATTGAGCGGCGGCAGTTGATTCCTTTCGACTTGCCTCCCGAAGTTTGTGATGTGATTCTGGCAGCCAGGCGTCCCTCCACTAAGGTGGTATACGCCTGCCGGTGGAACTAAGTTTGTGGCATGGTGCACAGCAAAGGCTGTGAATCCCCTCTCTGCCCCCTTTCTGAGGTTCTTCTGTTCCTTCTTTCACTGGCCCAACAGGGTTCTGCCCTGGGTACCATCAAGGGCTATCTTTGTGCCATTTCGGCCTTCCTCAGGCTTCCTGATCAGCCCTCCCTTTTCAAGTCCCCTGTTGTTAACAGATTCCTTAAAGGCATTACACACCTCTTCCCTCCTGTTCCGTTTGTGATGCCTCAGTGGGACTTGAACTTGGTTCTTACCTTTCTCATGTGCGCTCCCTTTGAGCCTCTACATAACTGTCCTCTTCGTCTTCTGACTCTGAAGACAGCCTTTCTGGTGGCCATCACCTCCGCTCGGCGGGTGAGTGAGCTCCAGGCTCTGTCATGCAAACCTCCCTTTCTGTCTGTCCATCCAGACAAGGTTGTTCTCAGGACGCGTCCGTCCTTCTTGCCAAAGGTGGTTACTGCCTTCCACATTGGGCAGACCATCACTTTGCCCACCTTCTTTCCGCCTCCGCATCCTTCCAGAGAGGAAGAGAGGCTCCACCGTCTGGACCCAAAACGTGCGCTTTCCTTTTATATCAACCGCACACAACACTTCCGGGTGGATGACCAGCTCTTTGTTGGCTACGTGGGCGCCAAAAGGTCGGGCGGTGCACAAGAGAACCATCTCCCGCTGGGTAACCTTGTGTATCAAAGCCTGCTATTCTTTGGCTAAGAAGGAGCCTCCTGTTGGGCTGCGTGCCCATTCCACCAGGGCAACGGCTGCTACCACGGCTTTGGGCCGCGGTGTTCTGCTGCAGGATATCTGTCAGGCGGCTACGTGGGCCTCGCTGCACACATTTACAAAGCATTACTGCCTTGACAGTCCGGTCCGGAGGGACGGCTTCTTTGGCCGTTCTGTCCTCCGGGACTTCCTTGTCTGATCTTTGTTCGCAGACCCACCACCGGGGTTGGTATTGCTGGGGTATCTATTCTAAGGTAAGGAATCTGTCACTAACGTGTCTCTTTCAGATGCACAAGTTACTAACTTGTGTAACGATATATCTGTAAGAGACAGTAGTTAGTGACAGATTCCTACCGCCCCACCCATCCTCCCGTTCTGCGAACTGATTTCTAGGAGTTAAAGACATCCCTTTCAGGGCCCTAGTATTTTTCAGACACCTATGTCAGCTTCTTGCATGGCTCTGCGTTCCTGGCGCGGAAAGTCGTGTACAGAACTGACGTCAGCGCGCAGGGGCGGCGTCTAAGTACTGCCCGCGACGTCATCCCGGCGATCACGACGACGGACGCGGAGCCGCACGACGCCGCCTACCGACGCGCAAAGGGTACTGCTACGCAAAAACTTTCCGGATCCAGCCTGACGCCTGGGGATATTCTAAGGTAAGGAATCTGTCACTAACTACTGTCTCTTACAGATATATCGTTACACAAGTTAGTAACTTGTGCATTAATGAGAGCATGTACAAATCGAACGGGTTCGGGGACAGCGAAGATCCCTGAGGTACGCCGCAGGTCAGCTTGACGTTGGGAGTCGTGAATTGGGAGAGGCGAACAGATTGGGAACGACCAACTAAGACGTGAGCCATTTGAGGGCAGATCCCTGAATTCCTGCGTCCCTGATACAGTTCACCAGGATTTCATGGCTGACCGTGTCGAAAGCCACTGATAGAGCACGGAGCACTAGAGCTTGGGTAGTGCCTGTTTGATAAAAGAGCAGAGACAGTTTGCAACATGGGCTTCCAACACATTGGCCAAGAAGGGGAGCAGCGAGATGGGGCGATAATTCAACGGGACCAAAGGGTCTGCACCAGTTTTCTTAATAGGAGGAACTATTACTGCTTCTTTAAAGGCTCTGGGAACGGACCCCTGATTTAATGAGTTATTCAGAAGACAGAGGGCAGGGTCGGGGCATGCAGAGAAAGCTTCCCTCAGAATGTGCGGAGGGCAGCTGTCGGCAAGAGATCCTGATTTAACTTTGGTCAGCAAGTTTAGGAAGGCTTCTTTGCTAATTATGGGGAATTGATCCAGAGAGTGAGGGTTTCTGGAGACCGCCGGCAGGGCATCAAGGGGAGGGTTAACGGGGATGCTGGCTTTAATAGTAGTGATTTTTATCAATAAAAAAAGCATTCAGAGAATTACAAAGTGACTGAGTAGGAACTACTTTTGCTGTAACTGTATCTGGATTAGATAGCTCAGTGACGATCGCAAATATTTCTTTAGATTTATTTGTCGAGTTCAAAATCTTGTTAGAGAGGTGAGTAGCTTTAGATTGTAAAATGGATTTTTATATTGTTTAAGTTGAGCTTGGTAAGTGTCTTTATTTATCTGGAGAGTAATTCCGTCTCCAGATGCATTCAGTGGGCGTCCTGTCGCCTGCCCGTTTTATTTTCCTAAGGGGGGGCATGGATATTACTAGCTGCTGTTAGCCGTGATTTAATATTTTCTTCACTTTGGTTAACCGAGATCTGATTAGTGGGAGCTGTGGTCACCAGTGAGTTACAAAAGGCGTTAGTGTTGGTGGGATTCCAGTTCCTTGCCATTAGACCCTCCTTAGCTGGGGGTTTGGATATAAGTTATTAAGAGAAAACTTGATTAGGAAATGATCGGACCAGGTGCATGGGGACACCGTCAGTGTGGACACCGTGAGATTGGAGGTCCAGATTTTATCAAGGATATGTCCTTTTATATGGGTGGGAGATGTCACATGTTGGACGCAGTTCAGCCCGTTGAGTAGGTCGGTCAGTTCTAATGAGCATGGACCACCCATCATGTCGTTGGCCCAGTAATTGAAGTCGCCATTTAACAATATTTTAGCATGGTTAATTAGTATGTGGGATATTTGTTCTCCCAATAATTGGGGGAAGAGAGGCATATTATGGGGGGGCCTATACAGCAATATGCAAATTAGGGGGGTAAGTGGGGAGTCAAGTTTGATAACTAAGCTTTCCACGGAGGTGATATCTAACGTGGTGAGGGTGGTGAACTCCAGCTCTTGATTTTCTCTACATAAAGAAGGAAAGACGTGGCACCCAGAACTCAGATCTTGACTGGACTAGAAGAGGGACCAAAGAAGAACTGCCCTGCTTCGGATTTCTTTGATTTCTTGTCGATTTCTTCTTTAATTGTTTTGGTGCTGTTTAAATGCTTTACACTTGTTCCTTTGTGTAAACCTTGCTGCTCGGAGCCACAGCTACCTAGGATTGAGCTGAAGGTTTGACAAACGAAACCTCTTGGTCCTAAAGGGGTTGGTAAGTGTATTACACAGTGATACCATATAATACCAGATCATATAATACACCCCCTTTCCTCACTCTACAATACTGTTGGGCTTGTGTTGAAATTCCTGGTCAGTACTTTATAAAGAGGAAAGGATTTTTTTAACAGGTGAATAGAAGAACACACTAAAAATCTGAAAAACAAACTGAAGGTTCTAATACCTTCTGGGCCCAAGTAAGCATCTCAAAACTGGTTCCTTCATGCTAGATACTAAAAGTCCAGTCAGCATTGAGCCCTATGACCAGTGTTAACCAATGCGGGAGACTTTGGGCAGACTTAGGACTGTTCAAAAGAGTTTAGCAGAGATGTCAGAAAAAAGTTGTAATTTTTGATATAATATGTCTGTGATTTGAAGGTAGTGATTGGAGTTTGAGGAATATAAAAAAAACTTCTCTCTGAGATAGGTTGCACTTTGCTGTTCTTGGTGAAGCCTGATGGTGCTTGTCCACTGGCACCCAGTTGTGGGGCACAATCTAGCTAACTGGGGCCATATTATGGAAGTGCCCTGGAGGCGCAACTGGTATTTGCTCCCTTTTTGCTTGCCCACAGGGCACTTTGGTATTACAGAAGGGGCCGCAGACGCTTGTGCGTCCCCTTCTGTAATACCGATATCGCTGGCGCACATAAAGCACCAGCGCTGTCTTCAGAGGGCGTTCCCTTATTTGCATGGGAGCATGGCCCCATGCAAATGAGGGATTCCCTATTCCTCTGTGCCCGCGCCGTATTACAGACGCGAGCACAGAGGCAAAGAAGCTGTCAGAAGGCGCACTGACAGTGCGCCCCCTGATGGCAGCCCTCTGGAGGCAGTCCCATTGACCCCCCCCAGACATCCCCTAACAGGAGTGTGCAGTCACTCACTGCACCCGCCTGCAGTGGGATCTCTAATCCCCCTTAAAAGTGCAAGCGGGTTGCCGCCTGCTCTGTGAAACATGGAGCGGCTTCAAAGCAGCTGCTCCGTTTTTCACATGAATGCGCTGCCCCCAGGGCAGCGTGTTTTTGCAGCTGCCCTGGGCGCAGCGCATTCCATGTAACAGGGTGCAATTTCCCTGTTTGCACACGGCGCACCTGTTTTAACTACCTTTATGTATGCAATAATCTCCTTCCCACATTTATATCCATGAGTCTGATTTCACAGGGCCAGTTTGACTTCTTTGTTGATAACAAAAAGTCCTGCATTGAATATTGTTGTTGGATGAAGATTTCTTGCTGTTTACATTTTCCTTGTTTCGTTTTAGGGTTTGGATGTTTTGGAAATTATGAGAAATATCCATGTGTTTGTGTCCCGCTACTTCTACAATCTCAATAATCAGGTAAAGGGAGACACTAGTAATTCTGATGATGATTTTTAAGATTTTATTTTGTACAGCAAATAATGGTACTTACTAATCCTTCACTGCATGTTTTAATAGATCTTCATTGAGAGAACCAGCAACAACAAGCATTTGAACACAATAAATATTCGACACATTGCCAACTCTATCAGAACCCATGGTACTGGAATCATGAGCACAACGGTATGACATCTGTGTATCTGTAAACAGAAAACCGGACAAACTCATTAAATTTAATTCATGTCAAGCTGCAGACTATCAAACTTTCATGTTCTGATTCTTTTACTGCAAACAATATACATTCTCCACTCTTCTGGGATTTGCCTTTGTCTGAGGACTATCCTTTTAAACACACCCACATGTAGCATGGTTCGATGTAAGATATTGTGAGTTTAAATTTGGGCATCGTGTGAATTTTCGTATATGCCTAGGGTAAATGGGGCAAATGAATGTACATTGAGCAGCTCAGTTTTTTTCAGCAAATAATTTGTGTAAGTGTTCTGTACTTGAAATGTAACCACTATATGGCGGATTTAGTAGTTAGTTTTAGTTGATGTAATGAAATTCACTGTCTATTGCTGCTGTTGTGGTTACTTATATTAAGCCTTCTATTCACTCATTGTAGCCCAATGTAGCAAAATGTGGTGAAAATTAAATATGAGAGGCAGTCACACTAATGTTGAATGTTGTTATGAGAAGGCAGTGACTTGTATTTTCAAAGTGCTGTGGCATCAAAATTAGGCTATTTAGTGTTCCCCATTATCTGGCATTGCTGAGGCAGCTGTAGTGGACATTTTAGATGAGGAAAGCTTGTTTCTTCAACACGGGAAAAGAATTTTGGGAATAATGATGTTGTAAAAATACTACAGACACCGTTCAGCCAGGCCTTGTGATGAAGTGAGAATAAACAAAAGCTGCGGACTCTGAAGGATCTGCCTCCTTCTTTTATTTTGTTTAATATTTACTTGTCACAGTGCAAGCATATACTCTTACCTTAGGTGTCTGAACGAGATACAAGGGCCAAATTTTGTTGGTAGATGCACCATTTGCCCGTACGCCTGGTGCATGTTATGTTATGTTAGTTTATTTTTATATAGCGCTAACTCACCAACAGGTCTCTAAGCGCTTCTAGAGAGGGAAAAGCCAGGCCCGTAGGCTGTCGTGTCAATGGTAGCGGAGGGAAAGGATAGTTAAACGGTATTCAAGGCCTCCTTAAAGAGGACGGTCTTGAGTTGCTTCCTGAAAGGGAGAAGTGCCGGTTCCATACGAAGGTAGTCCGGCAACTGATTCCAAAGCTGTGGAAGAAGGACAGAGAAAGCTCTGCCCCCTTTTGGAGACAGTTTTGCAACGTGGGATAGACAGGCGGCGGGCCTGTGAGGATCTCAGTGTACGGCCTGGAACGTAGTTCTTGAGGCGGTCTTTAATATATGTAGGAGCATTTCCATAGATTGCTTTATGGGCAATACAGAGGCCTTTAAATTTCGCTCTTTGTTTAATGGGGAGCCAGTGTAGCTTACGTAGGAGAGGGGTGGCGTGAGCACTTCTGGGGAGTCTGAATATCATCCTGGCTGCGTCGTTCAGCACCACCTGTAGTTTATGGATGAGGTTTTGGGGGAGGCCGATGTAGAGGGCATTCCCGTAGTCCAGTCGGGAGACAATTGTGGCTGATACAATCAACCGAAGAGAAGTTGTTGAGAGGATAGGGACGAGCTTCCGCAGCTGTCTCATGAGCCCTATACAGGTTCCAACCACTGTGGTGACTTGGTTGGCCATGGATAGTTGGGAGTCTATTTTAATACCCAAACTTTTCACGACTGGTGCAGGTGTGGGGGTGTTGCCCAGGTCTTGGGGCCAGAAGAGATCGTTCCAAGGGTTGTTTTTTGTTGGGATCACCAGGATTTCAGTTTTATCTGGGTTGATCTTTAGTGAATTTGTTGTCATCCAATTCACTATAAATTTTAGGATGTTTTGCGCCAGCTCCTGGGAGTAGGTAGAGTTGTCAATTTTAAGGATGACAAGTATGCATGATGCATGACAACTGGAACTTGACCCACTAACGTGTTGAGAGATTTCAGGCTAGTGAATATGATCATCATGTAGGCTGGTGCTCTGTCTTTGTAATTATTTGTTTTGGCTCTTGTAAAAAGCCTGCACATTTCATATTGCAGTAGTCCAAGGTCATTATGATCAGTCTCCTGCTTAAGTGGAGGAAGAGAGGAGTTTCCGGTGTGCATTCAGTTGCTGGGTTGACCTTTACTACTTTTTTTTTACTTGGGCAGAAAAGAGCTTGGGGTTAGATTAATTCCACTTCCAGTGGTTGTGGTTCCCTTTGCGAGGGTAGGGATAGACATTGTTGGTCCCTTAAACCCTCCTACAGCATCTGGACACAGTTGCATCCTAGTGGTGGTGGACCATGCCTCAAGGTATCCAGAAGCTTTTTCACTTAGGACCACTACAGCTACTGTGGTGGCTAGGACCCTTCTGGGAGTGTTTTCCATAGTGGGGTTTCCTCAGTAGGTCTTGTCAGACAGAGGTACAATCTTCATGTCTAGCTACATAACAGCCATGGGAAAAGAGTGTGGTGTAAACTACAAGTTTACCACACCCTACCATCCACAGTGCAGTGGGCTTGTTGAAAGGTAAAAGGTATGATCATGGGACTCCCAGAAAAGCTCAGGCGAAAATGGGATGTCCCACTACCCTGCCTTCTCTTTGCCTACAGAGAGGTTCCTCTGAAGGGGGTGGGCTACAGCTTAAACCTCTTAAACAGGATATTGTGGACTATGTCCTTGGACTGCGTTAATGTATGGCTGAGTACATGAAGAAGGCCAGCAAAAACCTTGATGCCAGCCAGGAGCTTCAGAAAGCTTGGCAAGGCCAAAAGGCTGTGCTGATTGTTTACCAGTCAGGACAGAAAGTGTGGGTGTTGGAGCCTGTGGCCCCAGCAGCTCTCCAAGGCAAGTGGAGGGGCCCCCCACACTATCCTTGAAAAGAAAGGTGAGGTCACCTACTTGTTTGACCTAGGCACTCCCGGAATTCCTCACAGAGTTCTTCATGTGAAGCGCCTAAAGCCTTTTATTGACCGGGCTGACATGAGCTTGCTCATGGCAACTGATGAGGGACAGGAGGAAGAGAGTGATCCTCTTCCTGATCTCCTCTGACAGGACCCTGTTGATGGGTCACTTGATGGAGTAGCCTTGGTAGGCAAGTCCTCAAACAGTTCACAAACTTGTTCTCTCTGACTCCCAGTCAAAACACCTGGTGTACCCATGAAGTGGACACAGATGAGTCTGCCTGTCAAGAGTAAAATCTACAGACAACCTCGCCATGCCCGAGATTGCATCAGGACTGAGGTCCAAAAGATGCTGGAGTTGGGGGTTATTGAACCTTCCGTTAGCCCTTGGGCTAGTCCTGTAGTTCTTGTGCCAGACCTCACACCCAAGATGGTAAGAGAGAAATTGGGTTTTGTGTAGACTATAGAGGTCTCAACGCAGACACTAGGACTGATGCCCATCCAATTCCCAGGGCAGATGAGCGGATTGATACTCTGGCCTCAGCCAAGTATCTCAGTACATTTGACCTGACTTCTGGTTACTGGCAAATCAGACTCTCTGGGGATGCCAAGCCAAAAACAGAATTTTCAACCCCTAGTGGGCATTATCAATTTATTGTAATGCCTTATGGTTTGAAGAATGCACCTGCCACATTTTCAGAGGTTGGTGAACAAGAAGCTTATAGTGCAGCATATCTAGATGATATTACTTACTGTCTTTAGCTCCACCTGAGAGGATCACCTGCTCCACCTCAGGAATTTTCTGGAGGATCTGCAAAAGACAGGCCTCACTATCAATGCCACAAAGTGCGAGATAGGGCAGAACAAGGTTGTGAACTTGGGCCAATTTGTAGGTGGAGGCCAGGTTCAGCCATTGGAGAGCAACATCCAGACCATAATGGACTGGGTTGCTCCCACTACCCAGACTCAGGTCAGAGCTTTCTTGGGCCTGACTGGGTACTGCAGGAGGTTTGTTAAGGGATATGGGTCCATAGTGACTCCCCTTAATGATCTCACTCCGAAAAGGATCCCTAAGAAAGTTCAGTGGACAGTTAGCTGTCAGAAGGCATGTGATGATCTGAAGCAGGCCATGTGCACTGCTGCCATTCTGCAAAGTCCTGATTACGCCACAACCTTCATTGTCCAGACAGATGCTTCTAAGATAGGGGTAGGTGCAGTTCTATCACAACTTAATGCAGATGGCCAGGACCAACTAGTAGCTTTTATAAGCAGAAGGTTGACCCCCAGGGAGAAGTGTTGGTCAGTTATTGAGAGGGAGGCCTTTGCTGTGGTCTGTGCCTTGAAAAAGTTGAGGCCATACCTGTTTGGTACTCACTTCATTGTTCAGACAGACCATAGGCCTCTCTTATGGCTAAAACAAATGAAGGGTGAAAATCCCAAACTTTTGAGGTGGCCCATTTCCCTACAGGGGATGTACTTTTCTGTGGAACATAGACCTGGGAGTAACCATGCCAACGCAGATTGACTTTCCAGATATTTCCACTAAATGAAGACTCAACTGGGCAAGGTTAGTCTCCTCTCCTTTCGTTGGGGGGGGGGGGGGGGGAGGGTTGTGTACGAAAGTAGGATCTGCTTTCATGGTTACCCCTACTTTTTGCTGGTGCCAGTATGTTTTTTGACTAGTCTGACTGGGATCCTGCTAATCAGGACCCCAGTCACTGTGCTTCCCCCCTAAATTTGCCATGGTAAGTACTTCTGTACCTACACAATTGTCTACTGGTGTACCCTGATAAGTCCCTAGTATATGGTACTGAGGGACCCAGGGCATAGGTACACCAGGGGTCTCCCATGGGGCTGCAGCATGTATTATGCTACCCATGTGACTACAGGCCTGCCATTGCAGCCTGTGTAAGCTGGTGCTAGCACCCCTTACAACAGATATATGTTTTCTTATATATGAGGCCACTACACTTAAAACCTATAAGTCACCCCTAAGGCAGGCCTTTCAATCCTGAAGGAGGGTGCTGGGTTATAAGTGTATGGGTGCCCCTGCATGAGCGGGACACCCCTATAAACCCCGAAGTCAATTCTCCAGGCTTTGTAAGTGTGATCAGCCATTTTGATACATATAGTGGTCATCGTCATTACGCAATGGCTAACTATATAGTGGCTGCGCCGAACCTGGGCATGTTTGGTATCAAACATGTTGGAATCATACCCCAACACCATTACCGGTATGATTCCATGCATTTGGGGGCTTCTCCGGTAAGCCTCAAGTACTCCCGGTAACAGCCTTCCAGGGTCTGCCAGCAAGCTAGTGCTGCTGCCGACCCCAGCCTCCTGCTGCTGAGCTGAGATCAAGCAGGGGAAGGTAGAACAATAGGTTTCCTGTCACAGGGAGGGGTGACCACCTCCCAGACTTAGTGTTTAGGGTCGGGTGGGGGCGCTAGCCAGTGCCACCAGACTGCTTTGAAGGGCACATTTGGTGCCCTCCTTGCATACTCCAGTTGAAACCTGTTCTGGGAGCCATTGGCTCCTGTTCTGGCGCAAAACTAGACAAAGGACATCATAGTATCCTCCCCTCTGTCCAGTCCCTCCTCCGGGAGGGACCCCTGAGTTGTCCTAACCCCTTTCTTAGGGTGTAAAAGGGCTTACCTGAGGGTGGATCCTCAGATTGGTCGTGGGACAGGACTCAAGGCTGAAACCACATCACTCTTCGACCGTCTGGACACCTGGACTTCGCTGGACTTCTTCTGGAACCAAGACTGCATCAAGGAAGACTCCTGCTGCTCCTGGTCCTGTAAGTCTTCTTCGTCGTCTGTGTCGGTGCTTCTTCCAGGATCTTCAACAGACCTGTGGGCATCAGGGACACCCGAAGTAATCTCCCTTGGAGTGAAGGAGTCGCTCACCTGCATCTACAGGCACCGCAACTAAGCTGACTGGTCTGCTGCTTCTGACGTCCCACTGGATTCGAAAGGCACAGCAACACAGGTGGTGGTTCGGCAACTGCCTCGAGACCTGAACCTGTCCTCTTGCAAATTTAGATGCCAGTATCCCTCGTCGGAACCGCACCTATGTGCACTGCGTTGACTTGCCGTTCCCAAGGCTTGTTGGCTCTGCACTCCAGAGATCTTCAGGCTACAAGAAGCTCCAGCCTCCAGCTTCTCTACCTACCAAGATCAGCGTCCTCACCGCATCCTCTGCACTGTGGGTTTTCATCTTTGGTGAGCTGCTCAAGGCCCTCTTGCGACTCCTGTGTCTTCGGCCTGTGGGTCCTCTTGAGGGTCTTCTCTTTCTTCAATGGGCTCCCCTGCTTGCTTGGGGTCTGTCCTGACTCCCCTGCTTGTGTTGAGTCTTTTGGACCTTGCTGGACCCAACGTTGCTCCTTCACTTTCCATGCCTGTTGCAGCTGCCAAGGCTTGTTGATGCTCCAGCTGGACACCGACCCCCTGATTCTCTACTTCCGACGTGGGACAGCTCGTGCACGGCTCCTGGTCTTCCTCAGCGTCACCTGGTCCTCACAGCTGCAGCGACAAGTTCTCAGTCAACTCACGTGAACCATCCGCCATCGGTGGGCATTGATCTTCCGTGCCTCCTGGTCACCTCCGAGAGGCATAGATACTGTCTCCTCTGCTTACAGGTCTTCACTTTAAGAATCTGCCCTTGGATTTCACCGGACTTATGCACAGTTATCTCCAGCGGCAATTTTCCTGAAGTCCTCCATTGTGTTCTACGGCGGTTTCCGACGCCACTTTGCACCTATGCACCTGGCATCCCTGGTGTAGGTATCCTGGTTCCTGGGGTATCCACGGGTGGGGTGACTCTCCAACCTTCTGTCTTCCACGGGATTTCTTCAGTATCCACTGGGAAGGGTCTGTCTTTTTCAAAACTGCAACCGCGACTTTCCCGTTGACTTTTATTGAGTACGCAGCTGTGTTTGCACTCTGCACACAGCCTCCGTGGGGTTCCTGGGTACTTACCTTGGGTGGTTCCTTGGGTCCCCAGCTCTTCTGAGTCTCCTGGTCTAAGTCCCGACTTTGGTCGCAGTTCTCATTCAACTTTTTTAGTATATGGTTTGGTCTCCCCCTGGAGACCACTGTGTGTTGTGCTTACTTACCTGTTTCAATTGAAGTATTCTTGTGTATTTGTGTTTATATCTCCAGGTAGGAGATATACCAATGTGTTAATAAGTGTTGTGTAATTCATAGAACTATTTTTATATATACATTATGTGGTTCTGTTTCGTTTAACCTACACTACATGATTAGATCTGGTAAAACAAGCTGCTTAGCACTCCTTCAAGATCAGCCTGAAGGCTGCTCTCCACAGCTACCACTTAGAGAACTTTCTAAGGTTGTCTAAGACCACTAAAATCATCATAAGGGTTGTGTGGATTAGTTGAAGGTGCTTCACTTAAATAAGTGTGCACCATATACTAAGCCAGCCTCCTACAAGGAGTTTAACTTCAGCTGACCCCCAGGACTAGGATGGGTGTGCCCAAGCCCAGTGGCACTGGCTGTCTTGTGCTCCCGGAGGAACAGATGGGTAAATAGACCTGCTGGAGGACCCTGGAGGGTTCCCTTGAGACTTCTGTGGACTGGTCCTGTATGTGGGTATTCATTCCTCTCCCAAATATGGAAGTGTCCTCTTACTATTATGACACACAGGAAGGAGGAGGACAAAACTGGCTAAGGCCCTGGGGAGTGCAACAGGGAAGGCATTTCACTTGTTAGCTTCTGCGGGGCTTTGCAAGATGCCCTCACAAGGAGAGAGCACAAAGAGCCCAGGTAGAGGATAGGTCCCCCCTCCCCCCAGGAGGGCCAAGCCACAGGGGTCGACACAACCTTTATTTTCAACTTTCAATAGGTACGATGTGTGTGTGGAGTTCCCTCCCTATACCAACTTTTCACCCCGGGGACGCCATTCCCCTGGGCCTGACGCAAGTATGGATGTCAGGGGGACCCATCCCCTGAAACAAAGAAAGGAGGAGGGCCCACCGAAAAGAGAACTGCCCTGGGGTCTCAATCCTTGAAACAGCTTTGGAAATTGGCCTGGAACCCATGTCTGGAGGTAGCCGGGCACCCCAGCACCTACAATGCCTCTCGGTTTAGCATCAGCAGCATCCACAGTTCGTTTTTGGAAATGCTGAAGGATATCTTTCATGTCATTGCATTTCAAGATATTCTCAGCTTTGCAAATTCAGTACATGAACATGATTCTACATTAGAGAAGGTC
The DNA here is from genome assembly GCA_963921515.1 of Calotriton arnoldi. Taxonomy (NCBI): domain Eukaryota; kingdom Metazoa; phylum Chordata; class Amphibia; order Caudata; family Salamandridae; genus Calotriton; species Calotriton arnoldi. The sequence goes on along the minus strand of CAWUFW010006849.1, from coordinate 416,838 downwards.
TTCCAGATTTTACTGGGACAGGGGGTTAGAAACGAAAAATGTGTCTTCAGGGCAAAGGAAATCGAATACCTTGATCTTGTTTAATCTGGGACTGGCTTTAGACCAAAATCATTATCAGTCCACTGAGGATAAGGATCAGTTACAATCTGTTTTTTGGGCATTGGCTAATTTTATATAAACTTTGTAAATGGATTTGCTGATTTGCCCAAACATTTCAGACCATTGCTGAAAAAAATGCCACATTCAGTTGGGATGAAATCTGTGATGATGCTTTTGTAAAGATTAAGCAGATGATGTTGGGAGCTCTTTCTCGTCAAACTTTTGTTGAGAGGTATAGAAGTTGCATAATGGTTAATGCAAGTGATTATGGCCTTGGAGATGTATTGAGTCAAGTTGAGGATCATAGTGAGTACATCAGTGGTTTTGCTTAAACAGCACTGGAAGCAGTTGAACCTCATTACTCAGTGATGGTGAAAAGATGCAAGCATGCGTTTGGAGTGTTGAAAAGTTTATTGCATACGTTGGGGAAGGCCTTTCGTAACTGAAACAGTTCACAGACCCCTTGTAGATTTTTCTCTCCAGGGCCAAAGTAAAAAAAAATAAACAAAAACACATCGGCCAGGCTGGCAAGATTGGCTACATAAAATTTTGGAATAAACACATTTTTATTGTTTTCTTGCAGTTGCAACAGGTCACATTGAAAACCAACACAAGGCCCTTAGTAAAGGATAAGGCCATCAAAATTATAGTAATAACAGCGGGTAATATCTCATGCAAAGTCTTACTACTTCCTCACAATGAGTCCACACCCGCCACCCCAAACCACTTACTCCATATTTTTGTGTGTTTAGCCAGAGATCCTTGTGCCTCATAAACTTGTTTCTCTTGCTGGGCACACCAGTCCACTCCACGCCTCCATTGTGACATTGTCGGGAGCTTGGAAGTTTTCCACTGAGCCGCAATGTCACGCTTGGCCACCAGCAGTGCCTGCCCCAGTAATGCCCGGTCTGCCCAAGTCCCCCCTGCACCCTCAAGTATCCCCAGTAGGATCAATAGCGGGGAAAGTTCTATCTCAAGGCTTATGACTTCAGAGAGTTTGGTGACCACCCTTTCCCAGTATTGTGTTATTCTAGGACAGGACCATGTCATATGAAAAAAAAATCAGCCAGGAAGTGTGAGCAGCGAAAGCATACGGTACTGGCAGGTAATCCTGCTCTGTATATCTTGTCAGGGGAGAGATATGTGCTATGTAGATAGTATGTTTGCACCAGAAGTAGCCATGATGATATGGTGAGCACTTTGGGGGCCATCCGGGCATCTCGCCAATCTGCGTTGTCTAGAGGGCCGAGCCAACCCTCCCAGCGTATTTTGAGAGCTGTCAATGTTGTGTTGGGGCCTTAATGATTAGCGTGTGGTAAATTTTGGATACACCTCCTTTGACCAACGCTCCCTTCTTGACCTTTACTTCTATCCGGTTGAATTCCAGGTTCGAAGTGCCAGGGGGAACGTGCACCCGCAATGCATGCCACAGTTGCAAATATTTATGGAATTGCGTTTCTAACAGAGAATACGCTTGTTGGATCTCCTGAAAAGAAGACATGTGGGTGTCTTTCCAAACATTCTTCAGTAGCGTAATGCTGATGGCGTCCCATCGACCTTACCCTTCCAGTGTCGCCACCTCTCTCATCCATGCGGCATGCCTCCCCTCTCTAAGCACCCATAGGGTACTTCTGGGAGTGTGGTAGGAACCGTGTCGCCATATAGCATTGCCAGGATTCGGGGGAAACATAGTGTATTAAGTTCCTGTCTGTGTGCTGGGTCAGATCATCCGCCGCTAAGCCAGTCATTAATAATCAGGAGGTGTGACGCCAAGTTGTACAGATATAAATTAGACATGCCCCGGCCACCTTCATAAGGGGCGCGTTCGCAGCTCCCGAATGCCAATCATGCCCGTAAATTATGCCATAGGAAGACGATTGCCACTGAATCCATCTCCCAAAACCAATGGCGGGAAATCATGTGGGGAAAATTTTGCAAGAGGTAAAGGAATCGCGGCAGTATCGTCCTGTTATACAACGCTATTCTCCCCATGACAATTAATGGGAGTGTCTGACATTTTCTAAGGTCCTCTTTGACCTTGCGAGTAAGAGGGGCAATGTTAAGGGACCACATCAGTACTGGATTTAGGGTCACCTGGATACCCAAATAGTGAAAACTGAGGTGGCGTATTGGGATAGTCGTTTGCCAGTCTACACAGTCTCGTGAGGGAGCTAACAGGACCAGCACCGATTTGGCGAGATTGACAGTTAAACCCGAGGCATCTGCAAAAAGTCGCAGGATCTGGAGGCATTGGGGGCCACTGGCAGTCGGGTCGGCTAGGTATAAAAGAACGTCGTCCGCATAAAGAGCAATGCTGTCTTCATGTCCCGGAGCCCACTCCTATCCCTGTATCTGTGTGTCACAACGTATAAGTCTTGCAAGGGGGTTCAATAGCTAACGCAAAAAGGAGGGGGGTAAAAGACAACCTTGACCGGTTCCTCATCGGAGACCACCCTGTTGATTTGTACTCTGGCAGTCGGATTGAAATAGAGAACTCAAACCAGGCCTCAGAATCGGGGTCCAAATCCCATCTTCTCCAGCCCACTGGTCAGATACCACCAGTCCACGGTATTGAACGTTTTTTCAAAATCTATCAATAGCAACGCTAATTGAGGTGACTAGAGGTGGCGATGTGCAAGCGCCTACATGGAGGCGTCTCAAGCAATGTCTCGTGCGCCTAGTGGGCATAAAACCGCATTGGGCTGGGTAGATTAAGGACCAGAGGACCCTGCGCAAACGTGAGATGAGAATGGTTGCAAAAATGTTAACCTCTCCATTGATGAGAAATATGGGGTAATAGTCGGCGCAAGACATTGATGGACGAAGCGTCTTGGGTATGACCACGATCATGAGCTGATTCACGTCTCTGTGAAAGGAACCAACTTCCACCGCTTCTGTATACGGGCTTAATAGGTGGAGGTGATAATTTCTCTGTAATTGCCGTAGTATTCTGCAGGATACCCGGCAGGGCCGGGCCTTTTACCAGATGCATCGCCAAGATGGCCTCAGTGATCGTCTCCACTGTGATGGGTTCCTCTAGCTCCCGGTGCCCAGCATCAAAAATGCAGTGCAGTGGCACCTCATCGAGGAGAGGTGCAGCTACTTCAGCCTCTGGACGCGGAGGAGCCACATAAAACGACAAGTAGTAATCCGCAAAAACCTGGACAATGGCAGGAGAAGTACGATAGGCGAGACCATCTCCATCTATTATCTCTGGGATAACCCTACTGGCCAGGAGCCGGGATGCCAACCAATACAGTAGCTTCCCATTTATATCCCCCCATACGTAAACCCATGCCATGGGTGCACGCCAAATTTGTTTTGCTGCTTCTAAGGAGAGGAGTTTAATCTACTCATGAATCAATGCCAACTGCTTGATGATGTCGCTGTGTGTTGCAGTGGAAAGCTGTGTTTCTAGTTGGAGGGCCAGGGTTTCCAGCAGCGTGGCACGCTGGTGCTTTACTTTTTCTGCTTGCCTAAGTATACTCTTAGTATGCCCCCGGACAGTGGCCTGAATGTCACCCAAAAAATACCTGGTGATTGCACCAACCCATCGTTGAGCTGGAAGTAGCGTGTGACTTGTTGCCTTACTGCACCGGATTCACCAATATGAATTGCTATCGGAGCATGATCGGAAATCCAATGTGGGAGAATCTGGATGTGAGACACTGAGAGAGCATCAGGGGCGGGCATGAAGAACATGCCAACGCGTGCATGCATGTGATGTGCAACAGAAGTGTGTGTGTGTGTATTGTCGCTGTCTGAGGTTCCAGATCCTCCACGTCACAAAGACCCAGAGTGTTTACCCATTTTTTAAGAGACCTGGCTCTGTTACGACGGATGTCTGAAGTGGGGCCGGTGGAATCCACTGAAGGATCAAGGACCGGGTCAAAGTTGCCTTCTGTAAGCGCAAGGTCGAGTGGTAGCTGTGCCACCACTTCGAGAAGTGTGGTCAGGAAGGAGTCCAATGCTACGGGGGCGTAAATGCATAAGAGGTTCAGTGGGCAGCTCTCTACCATGCCTGTTAGGGCAATAAATCGTCCCTGAGGAACAGACCAGGTCTGGGTCACTACCATTGGGAAGAAGTGACGTAAGAGGATCGCAACTCCCCAAGATCCCATAGCGAACTTGGCATGATGAACTCTGTCGTAACTTTGACGAGCTAGAAATGGACATCTCGTGCCTATGAAGTGAGTTTCTTGCAGCATCAAGACAGAAGGAAGGGAACGCTGGGCGTAGCGCAACACCGCAGAATGTTTGATCCTGTCTAAAATACCGTTGTCGTTCCATGACATAACACTGTAGGGAATCATGGTGGGGCGTGAGTTAACAGTATGAGCTGGAGTAAGAGGTCATTAGGTTTTATGTGGACAACTGAGTATAAAACGCCATGTGAGGTCACTTGAGTGTAGGAGACCCGCTGCCACTTACACTGTGTCAGGTCATTGTGACAACCTTAAGGAAAAAGGAAGCATAACCAAACAGCAGAACAATACCATAAATGCATCTGTTCTGCAAACTCCCTACCCCCAACTACCCCCAACTCCATACTCCCCCACCACCCCCCCGCCCCAAGAAGAATCCATCACCCTGTAACATGTACCCCAACTCAAAATCAAGCTGTCTTGGATAAGTGTGGAATGGCAGGCCTCTCTAGGTGGTAGGATGAATGCAATGCCGGCGTTCGCGCGGGCAATCTTGAAAAACTCAGTCTTGACTTGCAGGACCAGCCACCTACCTGCCAGTGCCCCCACCAGAGCCAACTATAACACAGTCAGATAGGTGAGGGGTCCGACTCAATTGTTCTTCTGTTCAGATCAGTGCTTGAGGATCTCCTCTATTGTCCCAGGGTGACTCCGATTACTCTGGCGGCGGTGGCACCAAGGTACCTGAGATTGGGGAGGGCGACACATTCCTAGTGTTTTGCCGTCTTGGTTGAAAATGAGTGCGGACCCTTTTTTGGCACTGTACCAACTGTGGCTCGCAGGCCGATGACTGTCGAGTGGACGGGGGTGAGTTACGAAATGGGTGGCTTAGTTGCTTCTCGTCCATGAGCCACTCCCAGGCAGACTCCAGGGTTTAAAAAAAGCTGGATTTACCCTTGTGTATGACTTTAAGTCGTGCTGGTAACAGGAGCATGTAGGATAGTTGGAGAGCCCTGAGTTTCTGTTTAACAGCTTTATACAATCTACATTTTGCCTGGACCTCGCAGATGTAATCTGGAAAAATTTATATTTTGGAGTTTTTGTATTAGAGGTCTGAGTGTGCTCTATCCTCTCTCAGGATGCAGTCTCTCTCCTTGAAGTTGAAGAATCTCGCTGTCATGTGCCATCGCTGTGTACCCAGAGGAGGCTTAGGGGTGAACGCCCTGTGTACTTGCTCCACTGCGAACAAGGGGGAAAGTTTATCCTTTGGCATCCATGATTTAAGCCATTCTTCGAGAAATTCAGCAGGTTGGGAGCACTCCACATCTTCTGGGAAACCCGCAAAACATAAATTGTTGGGTCTGGAACGATTTTCTGCATCTTCTGCGCGGTGATGGAGTTCACTTGTGTGGGTAAGGAGGCGAGCCACCTTGGCCTTGAGGTCGGTGACCTCATTCCCCCAGTGGAGAGGTGTCCCTCTACTTCTGTAATATGGCTGGTAGTATTGTGCAGATCTTGGCGGAGGAGCACCACATCTACCCGTACCTCCTCTATCTTCGTCTCGACGACTATTTGTGATGAGTATATGGCTTGGAGGATCCTGTCCAAGCCACCTTCAGATGTTGCGTCTTTATAAAGTGTCTTCCCCCAGCTGTTCAAGCAGGAGTGGTAAATTGGTTGATGCGCGGCTGGGAGGGGGGTAGCTTTGCGTTCTTATCTTTTTCTATCGTTTTAGAGAATAGAGCAGTGGCCGCACATAGATGCCTGGCCCGCTTAATGTGGGTTCACTGCAGCATGAGCAGCCAAGCACAAGACTAGCTGCCAACACTGGGCAGAAATGGACCACCAACAAAAGGGGGCAGCGAGGCACCAGGAGGTGAAGGGAGCAAGAACTTCAAGTGGATCACCGCTCCTCCAGGTCATCCAGAATTCGAGGGGTAGACCGCTAGTGATTCGCTCTGTATCACATCTCATAAGCAGTATTTTGGGTCAGCGCTGCTCATGCAGAGTTGTCCAGGCCCCAGTGTCTGCATGGGGAAGCGCGTTAGAGGCCCAGGTTCCAGTACACCCCACTCCTGAAGGGAGAGAGTCTCCTTTTGCCCCCAACCTAAGGCAGCCCAGACAGGAGTTCTCCGCCAGGAATGAGGGGAGTAGAGAGAGGTCCTCAACAGTTTTGCCAGGGTGGGCCCACTTCACAATCAACAATCCGCACCTGGGGAACTTAAGGTCCAGTTTATGGTGCCTTCTCATGGTGCGCAGTAAGTCAGGTGTTTAGTGGCACCGCTGCATCGGGTGCTCCGCCGCACAAAGGGCCTGAAGGGGAAGGATCGCTCCCGCTATAGCGGGGGGGGGGCAGCAGGCTTGGTGGCAAACCTGATGCAAGCCCCTACTCCTCAGTGTTCAGTTTAGGCCGGAGTGGCCTAAAACGTCCGAGCGAGCTGCGCTCAAAATTCTCCTGGGTAGTCCAGGAGCTGCAGCCTCGGATGCGGGGAATGGGAGGGGGGGGGGACGCCGGACTGACCCACCGGTCTCTCCACGTGGTCGATGCCAGCCACAGAAGGATCGGCACCCTGCACCCGTCCCCGGGCAACGCAGACCCGCAGCGGGGCCCAGAGCCCATGCCCGCTCACCTGCTGGGGCTGCGGTCTCTCACCTGGGTCTCCCTCGTGTCACCTTCGTGCCATGGTCGCCACCCCTTCAGGTCGTGTCAGATGTACCACCTCATGGCCGTCTCTTCCTCATTCCACTGCCCCGATCCCAAGTCCAGGCTGGAGGTCTAGTTATAGGCTGGATCCACCATCTTGTGTGTCCGCATGAATCCGATCGTGTGCACCACAGCCGGCGATGTAAATGCCAATCAGTGCCTTATTCGAGTGGTATAAACTGCGGGGGATATCACAGGTCCATACCCGTGCAGATGAGGCTAGGCACCAATGGCTGATGGTGGCGGATGACGGAGGGGTCTGTAGCACTCTGAGTGCGACCGCCATCTTGACACCTCAAGCCACGCTGGAATACGATTTTAAGAGTGAGTACATCCCTGGTGGCAAGAATGTATGTGCAAACTGCCTATCAAGATTACAAGTTAAGGAGGAATTTGATAATTGCTTTGATGGCATGGAGGAGTGCATCATTGTAGGATGTGATTTCTGTGAGTATGCATGTGGGAGTTAAAATGTTTTTAAAGACTGAAATGTTACGTGATCGTATTGGTCCTGAGGTACTTAATTTTTTTTTCATTGGAATTTTCCAGGGAGAGTGCTATGAGTCAACATGTCCAACTTTACTGGAAGTTTGCAAATTATTTATCTGAATTCAAATGGCTTCTGTTTGGTGGTGATAAACTGGTACTCCCTTTTGGTCTCCGCCAGAAAAGTTACAAAGTAGTGCACAGTGGTCACCTGGGTGCTACTCTCACAAATAATGATTTTATAGAAGACAACTGTTAGAATGGATGGTGAACTTGTGAGGTGTGTTATTGAGTGCTCTCAATGTTCAGCTAGTGACTAAAGATTGGTTAATTGTTCTCTTTCTGAGTTTCCTGTGTCAGTGAGTGTTAGGGCCTGGCAGAAGATTGGCCTGGATTTTATGGTGGTTTTAGTGGATCACTTAACTTGTTCAGTTAAAGTCTGATTCATGCATGACTCTACAATGAATGGTGTGGTTGATTTTCTCCTAGAGTTGTTTATCAAGGAGAGTATCCAGAATATGTTATGACTGATAACTGTTTCCAGTTTAACTTTTCAGATGTGTGTGGGTAAGGTACATTAGAACTCCTTTGTATCAACCTCAGAGCAAAGGTATGGTTGAATTCTTTTAACTATATGCTTGTGGAATGTGTCCAGAGAGCTGTGGTGAGAAGTAATAAAATGTAGCAGAATCTGTATGTGAACGTTTGTGGGCATAAAGGACTACCTATATGTTTCATTGGGCAAATCCTCTTTTGGACATATGCTGGGAGAAAGGCAGGCTCTGACTGACGTGCATCCTTCGTGGATCTTTGCCTATGAACGGTATGGTGTCTCTTTGCCCATCAACTGTGTGGTGTCTCTGTCCAAAGTTTGGTCTGAAGCAAAACAAGTCTATAATGAAAGAAGTGTGAAATGTCCTGAAAGTGAGGCTTGCAGAGTAAAAATTCTACATTTGTCTGCTGGTGATTTGGTCAGAGTCAAAGAGCCAATCGTGCAAAAAAAAAAGTTGTCTAAGTTTTGTGACCCACTTCAGGTTTTGGATTGTTCAGGGAATGCTGTTTTGGTTGAGGGTGGACAGTGTTGACATGTTAGCAGCTGACCATTTTGAAAAAAGCTAGTCTCGGTGTGAGTTCATCTGATAATTTAAAAAGCAGGAATGTTTCTTCCTTTGCAGGTGCTCAGATTATACTAGGCTCTAGTGCATGGTTGCATCGCAGCATGCATCCCATCAGGGTGCCCTACAGGTATCTGGACAGTTAACTCTGTGTGAATAGTTCCTTTGGCAGAGTTTTTTCTGTTGTTTTATGCTCTTTTACATTTGAATATTTTCTTTATTATTATGTTCTGTCCAATTTTGGAGTGTTATATATCGGGGGCGGGGGGGTGGAGTGTAGTGATGTCCTTTCATTATCCAATGTCCCCCTTTATGTAGAACTCCTATGTGACTGTTGATGTAACAATAGAACTCTGGCCAGCTGTACTAGGTCACTCGTATTTGGGAGTTAGCCTTGACAGTAGGCTTTTCCTATACTGATGTACCTCAATAAATCATTACCTACTTGAAAGCTGCATTCCTGCTGTAGCGGTACCTCTACCCGTTTTTCTGCCTTCAACTTCTTGTTGACGGAACAGGGTTCCTTTTCTACCTATATGTCTTCAGGCTTCAAGCCTTTTAGGTCCTGTGGTCAGCAAATGTCGGTTGCAGAGTTGTCACTCTACTCTACCCCACTTCTCCCTACCTTCCCTGGACCCGAATGCAAGAATATTATCATTCTCTTCATCTTATCTTTGGGTCTTCAGCTTCCCCTGGAGCGCCCGTAGGCCCCAAGGAGGTGAGGAGTGCCTTGACTGTATCCATGGGGGCGGGTTCGGCCTCGGCTTCAGTTAGGCCTTCTGATTAGGTTTTCATATCCGTTCCAGCGTTGGTGCACAGTCCTTCGTGGTTCACACCTTCGGCACCTGTGCCAGATCAGCCGACGGCGATGACGCCGTCGGCGGCGCCAATCAACGCCACACCACTTTCTTCTCCCGACACCACTTCAACGCTGCTCGGAGTCGGGCACGGCGTCATTAATGCTATCTACCTTAGACACCCTTACTCCGCTCTCTGCGGTACCCCCTCTGGTTTTTCCTTCAGAGGAACGCGTTATGGGAGATGGCATATAGTTGGGGTCCCCGCACCCCATGGCTGAATCTATCCAGCCTCCCCTGCAGGACAGCTGTCTGTCAGCATTGGGTGAAGCTAGTAGCTTAATTTTCCCCTGCCTCTGGCCTTCTTTCCTTCCCTGGCTTTTTCTCGGAGGCGAGCTCCTCATTAGCAGCATGCTCAAGTGGGTTCCTGTGGTGTTGGATTTATCTCTTCCATCTGTGGAGTTGGCTACTGATCCCCCTCATTGAGGTCCTCCATCCTGGCCAAACAGGGGTGGAGCAGGTGCTCCCTTATTGTGGCACTCCATATGACATCTTGCTGGAGGCTTGGGCGAAACCTGATACAACGGCCCCTGTGGATCGGTCTATTTCGCATAGATACCATCCTGCCCCCGGTGATACGGGTTGCCTCTTCGGGCACCCTAATCCTCTCAGTTTCGTGGTACAAGCCGTTTCCACCTCCCAAGATCCTGAATTTCTTCCACATGTCCCTCAGGACAAAGATTCCAGGAGACTCGACATTTCTGGCAGACATATTTTTTTCTCCACCAGTTCTGCTATGCGTTCTATCTGAAAGAGACTATTAGTTATAGATTCCTTACCTTAGAATTACCCCCAGGCGTCAGACTAGACCTGGAGAATTTTTCTTCAGCAGTACCCCTGCGCGTCGGTAGGTGGCTTCGGTCAACTCTGCGTTCGTCGTTGGCATTGTGATCGCCGGAATGACGTCGCGGTATCTACTTAGTCGCCGCCCCTGCGCGCTGACGTCAGTTCTTTCTTTTTCCGCGCCACCCAGCGCAGATCCAGAGAGAGCAGTACCCTTAGTCATTTTTTGACTAGTGATTTTTCGACTTTTGTCGACATCTTTTTCGAGTCGTTCGACTCCTGGTGCCCGTAGGGATGTCCCATCGGACACTTGTCACAAGTTGATGTCAGTCACGGACCCGCACCTCGGGTGCCTTTCATGCCTGGAGCGCAACCACGACCCGAAGTCGCGCTCCGACTGTCGGGCCATGAACCCGAAGTCTTTGATGGAGTGGTCCCGAAAGCTTCTGGAGACCCGGCAGTCAGCTCCGCGCCGCTCGAGAGGGAGGTTGCGGGACCGGTCGCAGAATCACCAGCATCACTCTTCATCGAAGTCTTCGTCTTCGGGTAAGTCGAAGCACAAGAAGAAGCGAAAAAGCACCCTCGCTCTTCGTCTTCTCCCCCTCTGTAGGTGGACGCGGAAGGTAGTCGTCCTTCGGCTTCAAGCTTCCCTCCCTTCCCGGGAGCCGGAGCGTCCCCTGCCCAGCTTCGTGCATTTTACGAAGCTCTCCACTCCATCTTTGGGCAGCCCGACTCTGCCGGCGTGCCTTCGGCCCCGCGGACTCGGCTGGGGGCTCTAGGCCTTCGATGCCGGCGACTCCGGCCTCGGAGCCGCAGGGCCCCCAGGGATCCAGGGCTGGATCCGGATCGATGCCGTACGACCTCAGGACGCCTCCTCCGGCACCGGTACCTCTGACGATGCCTCCGCCACTTCCGACGCTGGTTGTGTCCCTGGCCGGCGTCAACCCCGGCCTTCCCCTCGACTTGGACACGGAGCCGGACCGGTGTCATCAGACGCCGGTACCGGCGCCGACCGGTACTTTTTACCACTGTTCTACTCTGGTGTTCCCTATCGCCCTGAGTGGCAGCCAGAGGAGAGTGAGGAGGACTGGGAGGGGTCTGTTGACCCTTTTGCAGACCTGCTTGTCGAGCTGGACTGGAGAGAGGAGTTAGGTGAGGTCAGTGGTCTGGATACCTCCCCAGACCTTGGCATGCTTTCTCCCCCTACTGTGGCTACGGAGGAGAGAGCCTCCTACGCTGTGGTGTTGCGTAGGGCGGCTGAGGCCTTGGGCTTTGAGATTCCTACGATGGCAGTCAGGACTAATCTCCTGACTGAGGTGCTTCAGCCGGCAGCGGCCTCTTCGGAGCCCCTGCTGCCGTTAGATGAGGCCCCCCTTGGACATCCTTCTGGGCACTTGGTCCAGGCCCAGCACAGGGGCTCCTGTGGATAGGATGATTGCCCCACGCCACCGCCCGGCCCCGGTCGACCCAATTTTCCTCTCCCAACACCCTTCTCCGAGAGCTTGGTGGTCCAAGCCTCAGCATCCAAAGGCGCGTTCCCTTCTGCTCCCCCAGATAGGGAATCCAAGAAGCTGGACCATCTTGGGAAGATATTTTCTTCCGCCAGCATAGGACTGCGGTCGGTGAACACCGCATGTCTCTTGGGCCGTTACACCCACTCTGTGTGGGACACGGTTGCGCAAGTGCTGCCACAGTGCCCGGAGGAGGCCCGGGCCACCCTCTCCCGTGCGGGCATGGAGGGGAGAGACGCAGCAAAGTTCGCCAACCGATGTGGGCTGGACACCACCGACTCGCTGGGTAGAACGATTTCTACATCAGTAGCCCTAAGGCAATACACCTGGCTGAGATCCACTGGCTTTTCTGGGGATGTCCAATCGACTCTTTTGGACATGCCCTTCGATGGGCTGTGGCCTGTTTGGCGACAAGGCAGACAGTGCGCTTCAAGGATTCTAGAGCTACGGCCAGATCCTTGGGCCTCGCTGCTACCTCTCGTCCTGTGCAGTCTACCTTTCGCCCCTTTCGTGGCTACGGAAGGGGTGCCCCACCACGTTCCATCCAGGGCCACAGGCCGACGCAAGCTACCCAGCCTCTGTGCGGCCGGGGACGTGGGGCCCAACGCCATCGGTCCGGAGGCCAGCGGGCAGGCCAGTCCACCAGTGCCCCCTCTGCAGCAGCCTCTAAGCCTTCCTAGTCCGACCTTTCAGGGCCACCGGTTGCTAGTGGGCGGCAGGATCTGCCATCACCTCCCTCACTGGCACAACATCACATCGGACAGGTGAGTTTTGCAGATAGTCCAAAGGGGCTACTCCCTCCCCTTCGAGGCTATCCCTCTCTCCATGCCACCAACACTCCATCGTATGTCGGGGGATCATTTGGCCCTTCTCCGTCAGGAAGTTACTGCTCTCTTGGCCAAGGGAGCTATTGAGCGAGTCCCTGTCCCAGAAGTAGGTTGTGGTTGTTATTCCCACTACTTCCTGGTGCCCAAGAATGACAAAGGCCTGAGTCCTATCTTGGATCACAGGGACGTCAACCGCTTCCTCCGTAAGGAGAAGTTCAAGATATTGACATTGGCTCAGGTCCTGTCTGCCCTCGACCATGGAGACTGGATGGTAGCGTTGGACTTGCAGGACGCTTACTTCCACATTCCCGTCCTGCCAGCCCACATGCATTACCTACGGTTCACGGTAGGCCACGAGCATTTTCAGTTTACCGTGCTCCCCTTTGGCCTTACCAGCGCCCCTCGGGTGTGCACGAAAGTGATGGCGGTGGTCGCAGCTCATCTGCGCAGATCAGGGTTTCCAGTCTTCCCCTTTCTCGACGACTGGCTGTTGAAGGCAAGCTCACCCCAGGCTGTCGTCTCCCACCTCCAGACTATCAACATGCCGAAGTCTCACCTGATTCCCTCTCGGAAGCTCCTCTTCATCAGAGCAGTTCTAGATACAGCACAGTTTCGGGCTTATCCTCCCGAGCAGCGAGTCTGGGATATTCGGGCTATGATACCGATGTTTCAGCCTTTATCCCGGGTTTCGGTGAGATTGACCTTGAGGCTGCTGGGCCTCATGGCCTCCTGTATCCTGCTGGTGGATCATGCCAGATGGCATATGCAGGCTCTGCAGTGGGACCTGAAGTTCCAGTGGGCGCAGCATCAGGGGAATCTTTCCAATGTCGTCCAGATCTCAGAGGGTAGTGCTTGTCAATTGCAGTGGTGGCTCACAAACCAGGATTGGGTCAGCAGCAGATCCCTCTCCCTTTCCCAACCAGACTTCACAGTGGTGACGGATGCATCACTTCTGGGATGGGGCAGCCACATGGGAGAGGCGGACATCAGAGGCCTCTGGTCTCCGGTGGAGTCCGGGCTCCACATCAACCTGCTGGAGCTCCAGACGATCCGTCTTGCACTGAAAGCATTCCTTCCTTCGGTCAAAGGAAGAGTAGTGCAGGTGTTCATGGACATCACCACGACCATGTGGTACTGCAACAAACAGGGCGGGGTGGGGTCGTGGACCCTATGTCAAGAGGCTCTCCGCCTCTGGACGTGGCTGGAACATCAGGGCATGTCCCTGGTGGTTCAACACCTGGCAGGTTCCCTGAACGCCAGGGCGGACAAACTCAGCCGCCGGTGCATGATGGATCACGAGTGGCGTCTTCACTCGGAGGTGGTGCAAGGTCTCTTTCAGCAGTGGGGAGAGCCTTGGTTTGATCTGTTCGCCACCAAAGAGAACGTGCAAGGTCAGCAGTTCTCCGCATTGGAATTTAGCCGGTCCCAGGATGCTTGTTTCCGGTCCAGGGAAGAAATGGCTTGGCAGTTCGGGCTGGACTGTTCCCATGAGGCACAGGGTCAAGACTGATTTGCATATAGCTGTGTCTGAACTGGGGTGGCGAAGTGAGCTAAAGAACGATGATGGATTCATCCCAGATCTGTGACTGGGGGTGAGTGTCTGAAAAGTTTCTGCGCTCCGTGCATCATCTCCTTGTGTTTGCTTTGGAATTTCCAAGGCGGCACTCGCTCGGTGACGCTTTTTGTCGCGAGTGGAATTGCGGTCTTCTATACTCCTTTCCGCCTATACCACTTCTGCCCAGAGTGCTGAAGAAGATCAAGCGCGACTGGGCCCAAGTCATTCTTGTGGCTCCGGATTGGGCACGAAAAGTCTGGTATCCCGAGCTCTTGAACATGGCCATCAATCCTCCGATCAGACTGCCTCTTCAGGAGGATCTTCAGTCGCAGCAACAGGGGACGGTCCTCCACCCGAACCTGTCCAGTCTCCCCCTCGTTGCGTGGAGATTGAGCGGCGACAGTCGACAGCTTTTGACCTTCCTCCCGAAGTTTGTAATGTCATCTTGGCAGCCAGGCTTCCCTCCACTAAAACGGTATACACCTGTAGGTGGAACAAATTTGTGGCATGGTACACATGAAAGGCTGTGGATCCCCTTTCTGCCCCTCTTTCAGAGGTTCTCCTCTTCATTCTTTCTTTGGCCCAGCAGGACTCTGCTCTGGGCACCCTTAAAGGCTATCTTTCGGCCATTTTGGCCTTTCTGCGCCTTCCTGATCAGCCTTCTCTTTTCAAGTCTCCGATTGTACAAAGATTTCTAAAGGGCATTACTCGCCTCTTTCCTCCCTCTCCTCTCGTAATGCCCCAGTGGGACTAGAATATTGTTCTTACTTTCCTTATGTGTGCTCCCTTCGAGCCGCTACATAATTGTCCTCTTCGTTTTCTTACCTTGAAGACCGCTTTCCTGCTTGCCATCACATCTGCTCGCAGGATGAGCGAGCTTCAGGCTCTTTTCTCCAAGCCTCCCTTTCTTGCAGTTCATCCGGACAAAGTGGTCCTTCGCACTAGGCCTTTTTTTCTGCCCAACGTGGTTACCTCTTTCCACGTAGGTCAGACCATCACATTGCCCACCTTCTTCTCGCCTCCGCACCGTTCCAAAGAGGAGCGACTCCACCGTCTGGACCCAAAACGTGCGCTGTCCTTCTACCTTGACCACACTAAAGATTTCCGTGTGGACGATCAACTCTTCGTGCGTTATGTGGGCGCCAAGAAAGGTCCGGCCGTGCACAAATGTACCATCTCTCGACCGGTTGTCCTATGCATCAAAATCTGCTATTCTTTGGCGAAAAAGGAACCTCTGGTAGGACTGCGCACCCACTCTACCAGGGCGATGGCAGCCTCTACTGCTTTGGGACGTGGAGTTCCGTTGATTGACATCTGCTAGGCAGCCATGTGGGCACCCCTGCACATGTTCACAAAACATTACTGCCTGGATAGCCAAGTCCGGAGAGACAGCTTTTTTGGCCGTTCTGTTCTCCAGGACTTTCTGGTGTGCACTTAGTTCGCAGACCCACCTCCGGGGTTGGCATTGCTGGGGTAGCTATTCTAAGGTAAGGAATCTACAATTAATGGTCTCATTCAGATGAACAAGTTACTTACCTTCGGTAACGATGTATCTGTAAGAGATATACGTTAGTTATAGATTCCTTACCGCCCCACCCATCTTCCCCGTTCTGCGAACTGACTTCTAGGGATAGGGACTCCCTTCCAGGGCCCTAGTTTTGTGCACCAGTGGTCAGTGTCTTGCTTGGCTCTGCGCTTCTGGCGTGGGAAGTCGTGTCAGAACTGACGAAAGTGCGCAGGGGCGGCATCTAAGTAGACACCGCAACTTCATCCAGGCAACCACGACGCTGATGACGGGCACGGAGTCGACCGACGCCACCTACCAACGCGCAGGGGCATTGCTACAGAAAAAATTCTCCGGATCCAGTCTGACACCTGGGGGGTCATTCTAAGGTAAGGAATCTATAACTAATGTATGTCTCTTAAGATACATTGTTACCAAAGGTAAGTAACTTGTTCTTTATGCTGTGGCGTGGTCCCAGGGGGACCCCTAAGACCATGGCTTGGGGGTCAGGGTATTCCTACCCTGCCCCCTTTTCTTTATTTTCACTTTTTATTTTGGGACTCTGCTTGAAGCAGTGTCCCAAGATGGCTGGCAACACTTCCTGGTTGACGTTTTGGCAGACAATCAGAGCAGTGTATTTCCCTGCACAAGCTCTCTTTGTTCAGGAAGACTTCGCGACCAGAGATATCAGTTTAATTTTAAACTTAAATTTCTCAAAAACTGCTGAACGGATTTAAACCAAATAAGCAAAAGGAACTTCCTTGAATCATCTACCTCCCTGCCAAATTTGGTGTAAGTCCGTTCAGCGGTTCTGGCTGTAGGTGTGGCTAAAGTTTCCTATAAGAATTAACATTACAAGCGCACCCTTATTTCGCGCCCCAAATTCTTGGTCCCCACTTCACAGATCACCCCCAAACTTTCCATGACAACCAGAACCTACCATGACACTTTATTTTGGAAAGTTTCATGAAGATTGGTCAAACAACACCAAAGTTCTAGCCAAGTCAAAAAATGCTTTTTCTATGGAAACTAGGTCCAAACTATAACTACCTACTGGTTAACACCAGTAGGTAGGTAGGTAGGTAGGGGTGTGTGTGTGTGTGTGTGTGTGTGTGTTTTTGTGGGTTTGTGTGTGGCTTGTTTCCATGTATATGGATATACTGCAGGTGGTCTTCCCACAGGGTGTACATATCTGCGCTTTTCTTGGTGTTCTAATTCAACCTTTGCTTGGTCGTTGTCTCTACTTCCTTTTCCTTGCTTCTCTGGACTTCTTTGTTTTTTAGCCCCAGAGGGTTACCTTTTTGTTTGGAGGATTTCCGCCTTCACACTAGTCGCTCTTTTAGTCGTTGTTGTGCTTCTCGCAATGATTTAGGGCAGAGTTGATTAGTTTTCTCGTCCCTTTTTCCATCGTGATGTATTCTGAGACCCTGTCTCCCTTTTTCCCCCTGTTTTTCTCAGGGTGGGGTTAGTTCACATGTTCGTCTCTACGAAAAGGTGCTCTGACACAGTGGCATATGCCGTTTTCCTTGGTCCTTCAGCCTTGTCCAGTCACGGGTTGGTCACTGTCAGGAGAGCTACATAGTTGTTTTTGTGGAAGTGTTTTCTCCAACACTTTCTTCTGTCCTCTGCTGTGGGTTTGTTTTCCGCATACTTTCACAGTCTTGCAGACTTCTGGTCCCTACAAGCTTCCACAGTCCTCCTGATGGAGCAGCTTCTTCTTCTTTTCCTTTCCATATTCCAACAACAGCCTGGTGCCTCTCTCACTTTTTGGGCCGGCTTCTCCTATTCGGGGATCTTTCGTGGCTTCAGTTCGCAGGCCCTCCTCCCGGGACGGTATTGCTTGGGTATCTATTCTAAGTTAAGGAATCTGGAGCTAGATGTCTCTATCAGATGAACAAGTTACTTACCTTCAGTAACACCTTATCTGGTAGAGAGAGCATCTAGCCGCAGATTCCTTACCGACCCACCCATCCTCCCCGCTCTGCGAACTGCTGGTCCTTTTACCTGCAGGATTCCTTTCTTGGCATTCTGATGCCTTTCTTTAGGACTTCGTATTTGTTTGACACAAAGATGTCTCTTTCTGGCACACTGTTTCTATAGACAGTTTCTATGCATGACTCCGCATTTGGTGCAGAAAGGTAGTCACAGAAGAAACTGACGTCAGCGCATCAGGGGATGGCTTATGTCACATCCAGTGGCCGATGTCGCTACGGAGTTGCTTGGCACCCTCTACCAACGTGCAGAAGTACTGCTGTGAAAAAATGTCCAGATCCAGTCTGGCGCCCGGGGAGAATTCTAAGGTAAGGAATATGCTGCTAGATCCTGGCTCAAACAGATAAGGCGTTACCAAAGGTAAGTAACTTGTTCAACAAGATGGTGCTTCAGATTGTGCGGAAGGAGTACGTCCTCCCATTCATGGCAATCCCTCGACCTTTGCCACCATCCCAAGAACAGTTGTTGGAGGACCATCCCACTTTGCTGCATCAGGAAGTACAGGCTCTTCTGGCCAAAGGAGCCACAAGAGGGTGCCTGCACCAGAAGTAGGGTGTGCCCAAAAAGGATGGAGGCCTCCATCCTATATTAGATCTGCACCCTCTCAACAAACTTTCTGAGAAAAGAGAAATTAAAGGTGCTCACTGCGGTTCAGGTTTTGTCTGCGCTGAACCCTGGAGACTGGATGTAGCGCTCGACGTGCAGGATGCACATTTCCACATGCCTGTCCTTCCCACCCAAAGGCATTGCCTGCGGTTCATGGTGGGCCACGAGCATTTCCAGTTTCTCTGTGCTCCTATTTCCCTTACCAGTGCCCCTCGGATGTTCAGAAAGTGATGACAGTGGTTGCAGTCCATCTGTGGAGTTCGGGGTTTCCATTCTTTCCCTACCTCAATGACTGGCTGTTGAAGGCGGGCTCACCCCAGGCAGTCGTCACCCACCTCCAGACTACGGCACATCCTCCCATCCATTAAAGGAAGCCTGTGGACATGGCTGGTGTGCGATGTGTGATCTTTCTGGTCGTGCAGCACCTGGCAGGCTCACTGAACGCCAGGGCAGACAAACATAGCCTTCAGTGCCTTGCGGATCATGAATTGCGACTACACCTGGAGGAGGCACAAGGTCTCTTCCGCATCTGGGGAGAACCTTGGCTTGATCTGTTTGCCGCTGCCGAGAGCACACAATATCAGCACTTCTGTTTGTTGGAGTTTCCAAAGCGGTTCTTGCTCGGAGACTCATTTCATCTCAAGTAGAATTCAGGACTCCTGTCTGTCTTTCCGCCAATACATGTGGCTGCCGAATCAACCCTCCCTGTCCAAGTCACCTGTGGTGACTCATTTTCTGAAGGGTTTGTAAACACTTCTTCCCTCTATTCCTTTGGTGATGCCCCAATGGGACCTCAATCTGGTCCTCACATTTCTCACGTGTGCCCCCTACGAGCCTCTATACAGCTGTTCTCTGCAGCTCTTGACTAACAAAACAGTCTTTCTAATGGCCATTACATCTGCCAGATGGGTCAGTGAGCTTCAGGCTCTCTTAGTTAACCCTCTGTACACCAGCTATTTCCCTGACAAACTGCTTCTTCTGGTGCGTGCCTCTTTTCTTCTGAAAGTTGCCAGCCCATTTCATGTTAGCCAGAGCTTCGCTCTGCCTACTTTGGAGGAGATACTCCATCTCTGGAACCCTAAGGGAGCTCTTTTTCTACATTGATCGCACTAAGGACCTGTGGGTGGATGATCCACACTTCATCTGGTTCACTGGAGTGAAAAATGGCAATGCTGTGCAGAAGCGGGTCATCTCTCATTGGATTGTACACTGCATTAAGATCTGCTACTCATTTGCTAGAAAGCAGCTTCCTGAAGGCCTGCGGGTCTATTCCACCAGTGCCAAGGCTGCTACTACTGTAGTAGCACCTGGGGTCCTGGACATCTGCCAAGCCGCTACATGGGCGTCCCTCCACACGTTCATGAACCACTACTGCTTAGACAGTCAGGTTCGTTGAAATGGGCATTTTGGCAGCTTGGTCCTCGCAGACCCACCTCCAGGGAGGTATTGCTTGGCTCTCTAATCTAATGTGAGGAATCTGCGGTTAAAAGAATCATCTGCGGTCAGAAGAACAAGCTACTTAACTTATGTAGTTGCAGATTCCTCACTGACCCTCCAATCCTCCCTACTCGGCGAACTGAGCGCTTCACTAAAGATCCCATTAGGTACTGCACACTCGTCAAAACATTCGTTTTACGCGGCTCTGTGTTTGTGGCGTGGATCTGGTCACGAAAGAAACTGATGTCTACATGCCAGGGTGGCGCATATATCGCACTGCGACTTCACTTCTGACGCTGAGCCGATCAACGCCACTAACTGATACGCAGAAGTACTGCTCAAGAACTTCCAGCCAGATCCAGTCTGAAGCCTGGGGAATATTCTAAAGTGAGGAATCTGCGGTTAGATAGCCTCTCCCAGCCATGTGTTACCTAAGGTAAGTAACTTGTTTGTCAGTGACTTACTATAATTGCATGACTAGTGATTCACCAAGACAGATTATATGATCCATTACTTCTCTTTTTTACTACACACTTTCACTATCACTACATTGTTCATTTAGAATCTAATCATGACTGATCACAAGTGTGTCGTGTCCAACAGCTTTTGACACTTTTTCAGTGAACACTTAATATTGTCAAATATTTTTGGTTACTATGACTCAACAATCGATATACACTGATTTATTCTGTTTCCTATTCTTCTTTTTTCTGTCAGTTTTCCGTCTGTCATTATTATGATATTTCACCTCCCTGGTGATTGTTTTATCCATAATTGGGTTGTTATTTATGATTTGGTTCAATATATTGCTTTCTTCATTTTATTTGGATATGTATGTTACTTGTATACAGCCTTGGAAAAAGCCACAGGCCTGTTCTCCGTAGAGGGCGAGACATGTGTTGGCTGGACCTATGTCACGAGCTTCTATGTGATGTCAATAATCTTAGAAGAACATGAAGAATTACAATAATGAAATACAAAAATAGATGAAAAAAAGTGATTCTGTTCTTCACCTAATCTAAATAAAATAATCCGAATATTACTTTGAAAACACCTCATATATATTTTTCTTGACTGACCTATACCATTACTGATTGCTTTACAGTCTGTAGAGTAGAGCTCATTCCAAACCAAGTATCTATATTCGCTTACATGCAAATTAAAACAAGTGTTCCTTAATTCACGTTTTTCTATGTTATGTAATGTGTATTTGTGTAGCACACAACTCACCTGGAAGGGATATCCTGTTTTGTGATGTCAATTAATGGAAGGCCATGGCTCTACTGTAGCTGGCAACACTTGAATGAGGTTTACAGTAGCTCTCCAGCTGCAGATGTCAGATTCAGAACAAATTTCTTTGCATGCATCTTAATTTTAATGGAAATGCATGCTTCTTCTTGTTTTGGGTGTATAGCACCTAAGGGGACGTCTGCTTGTGACAGCAATGTAGCCTGAAGTGTCTCAAGCATCATAGGGCTTGGGACGGTACAAAACATACACTGTGACATACCCTAATGCTTTTTCGGTCGCAGCCTAACTGTCTAGTTTGCTAAAGACATCTTGGGGACTTTTGGACAGTTGAACTATGAAGTCATTTCGCCTGTTGATTATGATTGGCTTTGTGGTTTGTAACTCACATTTTCTGGCTTTCTAGTTGTTGACTTTATTTGCTTAGCCTCTCCAGGTTCAGTTCAACCCGCCCATTGCCTAAACCTTATTTACTGTATTCTTCCACGAACTCACTTTCTGTAAACAGGCCTTTAAATCTTGTCCTTATCATGTCATATTTGTTGTGCATTCAAAGACCAAGGTCAAATGTCAAGCTGTGTCTTCAAGCAGTCGCGGCTGGTACTGAACGAGTGGGGCGGGGGGCAGGGGAAGTTTAAAAAATAAATTGCACTTACCTTATAAGGCCGCAGACTCTGCTCCATCGTCATCTGCTTGGTCCGGCCGGGTCAGGAAGCACAAACAGGCTCCCCTAAGCCAATCACAACGCTGCAATGCTGCGCTGTGATTGGTCTGAGCGCCGTGATTCGGTGCTCCGACAGGCAGTGGGAGCCTATGCATGTTCCCTAGCAGGCTGTGCATTACAGCCTGGTGGGGAACATGCTAAGTGCGCATGACAGTTTGGCCTGCTCAAGAGGGTCGTCCAAACCGTCATGCGCACTTAAGTGCACATATTCCCCCCCCCTTCTAGCTGCATTGACAGCCAAGCCCCGACCGTCCCAAAACCTGCCTCAGCTTGAAAAATAAAATGATAACAACATCGTATTGTTATCATTTTATTTTTCCTTTTTTGCACAGCTAAAAGCATTGGGGCGACGCTCCTCCGCCTTAGCAGAGGAGCCGCCACTGTCTTTGAGTCAGCCTGGTGTTTATTTTGCTTTTGGCTAACTTCAAAGTGGCATTGGAGGGCTTTACATGAGCACCAGTTTCACTTCGCAAGGTCATTTTCTGACACAGGGTGATTAAGTGATTTGCCCAGAATGTTGAAGTCGACGTCGAGACTCAAATTTTACTCTCATACCTGTCATTACTTCACGCTTATCTGGAATGGTTACCTTTTGCTTTTGCAAGGGTTTTTTATTATTATTTAAGAAAAGATCAGTGATGTTTGCCATTTCACACCACCTATATGTCACCAGAACATATTATGATTTTGCATTATAAATATGACCTCCCAAAAATCTGAATTCGCCTTCAGGCATGTACCGAACAGAACGTGGAAGCACAGTACTGACATGCAACTGCCTCTGAATTGAGGTACTGTGGACTCCCAGTACTTGCACAACACAGACCGGACTCCAAGGCAAGGATCATTACTCATGAAAAACCAACATTGTAGTAAGTGCCAGAGGTAAAATAAAGAGATTAAACTGTCCGCAGAAAAGTTCGGCCTGGCCTCCTGCACAAAATTCTTCTTGCTTTATAAATAAAATGCGCATTGGTGCTTGCCAAACTAAGTTTTAGAAATACCCAGTGTCTGCAAAAAATATATATCTGATAGAGACATCTAGCCACAGATTCCTTACCTATGAACTTCCAGGCGTCAGACTAGATCCGGAAGATTTTGATAGCAGTACCCCTGCGCACCGATAGGTTGTGTCAGTTGACTCCGCGTGACGTCGTAGGCGTCTGGTTCGTCGTGACGTCCACATAGTCTATATAGGCGCCACCCCGGCGAGCTGACGTCAGGTCTTTTCTTTCTGCACTAGCCAGCGCAGATCCGTCGAAGAGAGCTACCCCCTGTCACTTTTTGGTAGACTTTTTAGACTTTTTGTCGCCTCCTTTTGGTGTGCTAGGTATGTCGAGTAAGAAAGCCTCTGGGTTTAAGCCGGGCGGCGCCTGTCACCCTGCCATGTCGGTCACTGACCCCCATTTAGTGTGTCTCTGGTGCCTGGGGCGCGACCATAACACAAAGTCGTGCTCGGATTGCAGGGCCAAGACGCCAAAGGCTTGAGGGAACGGTCCCTAAAGCTGATCGCAGCCCGGTGCCACAGAGGTTGCCTCGTCGATCTCGCTCTTGGTATCGGTCGAGGGGAAGGTCCGAGCACCTCTCCGGGGGTTCGAAGTCTTCTTCCTCGAAGTCCTCGGGGTCAAGTAAGAAGCACCACAAAAAGCACAAAAAGTCGAAAAGTGCTTTCCGGGGTCGGGAGCGACCTCTGTCCAGCTAAAGGAATTTTATGATGCCATTTGCGCCATATTTGGGCGGCCTGATCCTGCTGGCACGCCTTCGGGCCCCGCAGGTTCAGCTGAAGGCGACCCCATGGGTTCCGCACCTTCGGCTCCGGCCACGGTGCCGGTCGTACCTCTGCCACCTTCCCCGGCGCCTCATCTGACTCCGAGGCCCTCGGCTTCGCCAGCATCCACCGGCGATGCCGAGGCCCTCGGCGTCGCCGGCAACACCTCCCCCATCATCATTCCGGACCACACGGAGCCGGTCGGGCGTCCACCGACACCGAGACCGGCGCAAACGGAGCCATACGGCTCCAAGCATTTCAACCTGCCCTATTCTGAAGGGTTAGGCATGGAGGATGAAGATTGGAAGGAGCAGCAGGAACCCGTAGAAATCCGGCAACCCAAACAGGACCTGGACTCGTATGATAACCTGGGTGATTCCAGCCACCTGGACACCTTCCCAGATACTGACGTGCTGTCTCCCCCTAACCTGGCTATGGAGGAGGGAGCTTCATTCACAATGGTGGTGCATAGGGCTGCGGAGGTCTTGGACCTGCAGCTTCCTATGGTGGCAGTCAAGACTAACGTCCTGACGGAGGTCCTGCAGCCTAGTGTCTCCTCCTCGGAACCCTTGCTGTCTTTCAACGAGGCCTTAACGAACAAGTTACTTACCTTCGGTAACAATATATCTGTAAGAGACCTATATTAGTTATAGATTCCTTACCTTAGAATTATCCCCAGGCGTCAGACTGGATCCAGAGATTTTTTTCTTCAGCAGCACCCCTGCGCGTCGGTAGGTGGCGTTGGTCGACTCCGGGTTCATCGTTGGCGTCGTGATCGCCGGAATGGCGTTGCGGTATCTACTTAGACGCCGCCCCTCTGTGCTGACGTCAGTTCTTTACACAACATTCCACGCCAGAAGCGCAGAGCCATGCAAGACACTGACCACTGGTGCACAAAATTAGGGCCCTGAAAGGGAGTCCCTTACTCTAGAAGTCAGTTCGCAGAATGGGGAGGATGGGCGGGGCGGTAAGGAATCTATAACTAATATATGTCTCTTACAGATATATC
This sequence comes from Calotriton arnoldi, assembly GCA_963921515.1. Lineage (NCBI taxonomy): Eukaryota > Metazoa > Chordata > Amphibia > Caudata > Salamandridae > Calotriton > Calotriton arnoldi. The sequence continues at coordinate 392,468 of CAWUFW010006849.1, read as the reverse complement.
GTTACCGAAGGTAAGTAACTTGTTCATCTGAAAGAGACTATTAGTTTTAGATTCCTTACCTTAGAATAGATACCCCAGCAATATCAACCCCGAAGGTGGGTCTGCGAACCAAGTTCACACCAGAAAGTCCTGGAGAACTGAACGGCTAAAGAAGCCGTCTCTCCGGACTTCCCTATCCAGGCTGTAGTGTTTAGTGAACGTGTGCAATGAAGCCCACGTGGCTGCCTGGCAGATGTCATTAAGAGGGACTCCACGTCCCAAAGCAGTAGTGGCTGCCGTCGCCCTGGTGGAATGGGCGCGCAACCCTACTGGAGGCTGTATTTTTGCCAAGATATAACAGATTTGAATGCAAAGAACGACCCATCGAGAGATGGTTAGTTTTCGCACGGCCCGACCTTTCTTGGCGCCCACATAGCCAACAAAGAGCTGATCATCCACCCAGCTTTGTTTTGTGCGATCCAGATAAAATGATAGCGCACGTTTTGGATCCAGACGGTGGAGCTTCTCCTCCTCTTTAGAAGGATGCGGGGGCGGGAAGAAGGTGGGCAAAGTGATGGTTTGTCCTATGTGGAAAGAGGTAACCACTTTGGGAAGAAAAGAAGGTTTAGTCGAAGGACAACCTTGTCCGGATGAACAGCAAGGAAAGGAGGTTTAGAAGAAAGAGCCTGAAGCTCACTCACCCTGCGAGCAGAGGTGATGGCAATCAAAAAGGCAGTTTTGAGGGTCAATAGTCTGAGAGGACAATTATGTAGCGGCTCGAAAGGAGTGCACATAAGGTAAGTCAGAAAAACGTTCAAGTCCCACTGGGGCATTACGAAAGGAATAGGAGGAAACAGGTGAGTAATGCCCTTAAGGAAACGATTTACAAAAGACTGATCAGGAAGGCGAAGAAACGCCGAAATGGCCGAAAGATAGCCTTTAAGAGTGCCCAGAGCAGAGCCCTGCTGGGCCAAGGAAAGAACCTCGGAAAGAGGGGCAGAAAGGGGATCCACAGCCTTTGCTGTGCACAATGCCACAAATTTGTTCCATCTACAGACGTATACCGTTTCGGTGGAGGGACGCCTAGCTGCCAAGATAACGTTACAGACTTCGGGAGGAAGGTCGAAAGCTGTCAACTGTCGCCGCTCAATCTCCACGCAAGGAGGTGGAGGCTGGACAGGTTTGGGTGGAGGACCGTCCCCTGTTGCTGCAACAGAAGATCCTCCCAAAGAGGCCGTCTGATTGGAGTATCGATGGCCATGTTCAAGAGCTCGGGATACCAGACTCTTCGTGCCCAGTCTGGAGCCACAAGAATTACGTGGGCCCGGTCGCACTTGATCTTCTTCAGCACTCTGGGCAGAAGTGGTATAGGCGGAAAGGCGAATAGAAGACCGCAATACCACTTGCAACGAAAAGCGTCGCCTAGAGAGTGCCGCCTTGGAAATTCGAACGCGCAGAACTGCTGACATTGCGCATTCTCTTTGGTGGCAAACAGATCTAACAAAGGCTCTCCCCACTGCTGAAAGAGACCTTGCACCACCTCCGAGTGAAGACGCCAATCGTGATCCATCATGCACGGGCGGCTGAGTTTGTCCGCCCTGGCGTTCAGGGAACCCTCCATCGGGTTGAACCACCAGGGACATGCCCTGATGTTCCAGCCACATCCAAAGGCAAAGAGCCTCTTGACATAGGGCCCACGACCCCACCCGCCCTGTTTGTTGCAATACCACATGGGGGTGGTGTTGTCCGTGAACACCTGCACTACTCTTCCCTTGACAGAAGGAATGAATGCTTTGAGTGCAAGACGGATCGCCCGGAGCTCCAGCAGGTTGATGTGGAGCCCGGACTCCGCCGGAGACCAGAGGCCTCTGATCTCCGCCTCTCCCATGTGGCCGCCTCATCCCAGAAGTGACGCATCTGTCACCACTGTGAGGTCTGGTTGGGGAAGGGAGAGGGATCTGCCGTTGACCCAATCCTTGTTCGTTAGCCACCTCTGCAATTGGTATGCAGTGCCCTCCGAGATCAGGACGACATCGGAAAGATTCCCCTGATGCTGCGCCCACTGGAACTTCAGGTCCCACTGCAGAGCCCGCATATGCCACCTGGCATGATCCACCAGCAGGAGGGCATGAGGCCCAGCAGCCTTAGGGTCATTCTCACCGAAATCCAGGATAGAGGCTGAAACATCTGTATCATAACCCGAATATCCCGAACACGCTGCTTGGGAGGATAAGCCCGAAACTGCGCTGTATCCAGAACCGCTCCCATGAAAAGGAGCTTCTGAGAGGAAATCGTGTGTGACTTCGGCACGTTGATAGTGAACCCCAGTGAGTGCAGGAGGTCCGCCGTTGTCTGGAGGTGGGAGACGACAGCCTGGAGCGAGCCCACGTTAAACAACCAGTCGTCGTGATAGGGGAAGACTGGAACCCCTGATCTGCGCAGATGAGCTGCGACCACCGCCATCACTTTAGTGAACACCCGAGGGGCGGTGGTAAGGCCAAAGGGGAGCACGGTAAACTGAAAATGCTCGTGGCCTTCCGTGAACCATAGGTAACGCCTGTGGGCTGGCAGTACGGGGCTGTGGAAATAAGCATCCTGCAAGTCCAACGCTACCATCCAATCTCCAGGGTCGAGGGCAGACAGGACCTGAGCTAATGTCAACATTTTGAACTTCTCCTTCCGGAGGAAGCGGTTGACGTCCCTGAGATCCAAGATAGAATGCAGGCCTTTGTCCTTGGGCACCAGGAAGTAGTGGAAGTAACAACCACGACCTACTTCTGGGACAGGGACTTGCTCGATAGCTCCCTTGGCCAAGAGAGCCGTAACTTCCTGACGGAGAAGGGCCAAGTGATCCTCCGACATGCAATGGAGTGTTGGTGGCATAGAGGGAGGGGTAGTCTCAAAGGGGAGGGAGTAGCCCCTTCGGACTATCTGCAAAACCCACCTGTCTGACATGATGTTGTGCCAGTGGGGGAGGTGATGGCGGATCCTGCTGCCCACTGGCAACTGGTGGCCCTGAAATGTCAGACTAGGAAGGCTTAGAGGCTGCTGTAGAGCGGACAATGGTGGACTGGCCCGCCCGCTGGCCCCCAGAACCATGGCGTTGGGTCCCACGGCCTCGCAGAGGCTGGCTGGCTTGCGCAGGCCTGTGGCCCTGGGCGGAACGTGGTGGGGCACCCCTTCCGTAGCCTAGAAAGGGGCGAAAGGCAGACTGCACAGGACGAGAGATGGCAGTGAGGCCCAAGGATCTGGCTGTAGCTCTAGAATCCTTGTAGCGCTCAAGCGCATGGTCCTCCTTGTCACCAAACAGACGGCCATCAAAGGGCATGTCCAAAAGAGTCGATTGGACATCCCCAGAAAAGCCAGTGGATCTCAGCCAGGCGTAGCGTCTCTTAGGGCTACTGACGTAGAAATCGTTATACCCAGCGAGTTGGCGGTGTCCAGCCCACAGTGGACGGCGAACTTTGCTGCATCTCTCCCCTCTGCAACTGCACGGGAGAGTGTGACCTGGGCCTCCTCCGGGCACTGTGGCAGCACCTGCGCAACCGTTTCCCACACAGAGTGGGTGTAATGGCCCAAAAGACATTCGGTGTTCATCGACCGCTGTCCTAAGCTGGCAGAAGAAAACATCAAGATGGTCCAGCTTCTCAGATTCCCTATCTGGGGGCGCAGAAGGGAACACGCCTTTTAATGTTGAGGCTTGGACCACCAAGCTCTCAGGGGTAGGGTGTTGGGAGAGGAAAATGGGGTCGCCCGGGGCCGGGCAGTGGCGTTGGGCAATCATCTTATCCACAGGAGCCCCTGTGCTGGGCTTGGACCAAGTGCCCAGAAGGATGTTTGTGAGGGCCTCATTGAATGGCAGCAGGGGCTTCGAAGAGGCCGCTGCCGGCTGAAGCACCTCTGTCAGGAGGTTAGTCCTGACTGCCACCGTAGGAAGCTCCAGGCCCGAGGCCTCAGCCGCCCTACGCAAAACCACAGGTTAGGAGGCTCCCTCCTCCATAGCCATGGTAGGGGGAGAAAGCATGCCAAGGTCTGGGGAGGTATCCAGACCACTGGCTTCCCCCCAACTCCTCTCTACAGTCCAGCTCCTCCAGGTGGTCTGACAAAGGGTCAACAGACCCATCCCAGTCCTCCTCACCTTCCTCTGGCTGCCACCCAGGGCAATAGGGAACACCAGGGGAGAACAGTGGCACAAAAGTACCGGTCGACGCCGGTACGGATCCGTGTCCAAGACGAAGGGGAGGCCGGGGTCGACGCTGGCTGGGGACACGACCGGCGACGGAGGTGGCAGAGGCGTTGTCAATGGAAACGGTGCTGGAGGAGGTGTCGTGAGGTCGACCGGCACCGTTCCGGATCCAGGCCTGGATCCCTGGGGGCCCTGTGGTGCCGAGGCCGAAGCCGCCGGCATCGATGGTCTAGAGCCACGGGGCCCGAGGGCGCGCCGGCGGAGTTGGGCTGCCCAAAGATGGAGTGGAGGGCTTCGTAAAAGGCACAAAGCTGGGGAGGGGACGCTCCGGCTCCCAGGAAGCTCGGAGCTGTCCCAGTAGGCTCCACTTGCGGAGCCGAAGGACGACGACCTTCCGCGTCCCTCATTGCGTCGGCCGACGGACGGGGAGAAGGCGAAGAGAGACGGTGCTTCTTCGCCTTCTTGTGCTTCGACTTACCCGAAGATGAAGAATTCGATGAAGAGTGATGGTGGTGTCTCCGCAATCGGTCCTGCGACCTCCCTCTCGACCGGGACCTTGAGCGGCACGGAGCTGACTGCCGGGCCTCCAGAAGCTTTCGGGACCACTCCTGCAAAGACTTCGGGTTCATGGCCCGACAGTCGGAGCACGACTTAGGGTTGTGGCCGAGCTCCAGGCACCAAAGGCACACGACGTGCGGATCCGTGACTGACATCAGCTTGTGACAAGAGTCACAAGGCTTGATGCCGGTCCGCCGATGTGACATTCCTGCGTGCACCAGGAGTCGAACGACTCGAAAAAGAGATCGACAAAAAGTTGATAAACACTAGTCAAAAAATTACTAAAGGTACAGCTCTCTCCGGATCTGCGCTGGCTGGCACGGAAAAAGAAAGAACTGACGTCAGCGCGCAGGGGTGGCGTCTAAGTAGATACCACGACGTCATTCCGGTGATCACGACGCCAACGACGAATGCGGAGTCGACCGACACCACACCGCCTACCGACGCGCAGGGGTACTGCTGAAGAAAAAATTCTCCGGATCCAGTCTGACGCCTGGGGGTCATTCTAAGGTAAGGAATCTATAACTAATAGTCTCTTTCAGATGGATGTTCTACTGGGCACCTGGTCCAAGCTCAGCACAGGGGCATCTGTGAATATAACCATTGCCCGCCGCCTCCACCCTGCACCGGGCGACCCAGCTTTCCTCTCTACCCACTCCACACCACAGAGCTTGGTGGTCCAAGCCTCCACCTCCCCTGGCGTGTACCCTTCCGCACCCCCGGACAGGGAATCCAAAAGGCTGGACAGCTTTGGTAACAAAATCTTGTTTTCCACCAGCCTAACATTACGGTGGGTAAATACTGCATGCCTCTTGGACCGTTACTCCCATTCTCTGTAGGATATGGTTGCGCAAGTGCTGCCCAGAGTCTTGGAGGAGAACCGAGCTCTCCTCTCCCAAGCCATTACAGACGGGAGAGACGCAGCTAAGTTTGCCTTGCAATGTGGCTTAGATTCGACGGTGGCCTTTAGGCGCCACGCCTGGCTGAGGACATCTGGCTTTTCAGGGGATGTCCAAGCAAACCTTATGGACATGCCCTTTGATGGCTTCCATCTCTTTGGCGACGAGACGGACACAGTGCTCAAGCGTTTTAAGGACTCACGGGCTACAGCCAAATCCTTAGGCCTCTCTAGGTCATCCCAGCCTGTGTCTGCTTTTTGCCCCTTTCGTGGCTACGGAAGGGGCTTTCAACCACGCCAACCCGCAAGTCCAGGAACCTCTGCGGGGCCGCGGACGCGGTTCGCCCCGACCCTGGGGGTCAGGTAACCAGAAGTCAGGTCAAACCACAGCCCCCTCCTCCACCACAAAACCCTCCTAGTCCGATCCTTCTGGATCATGGATGTCCAGTTGGTGGCAGGATACGCCATCACCTCCACCACTGGCGAGATATCACCTCAGATGGGTGGGTGCTGCAAATAGTCAGAAATAGCTACTTCCTCCCCTTCGAGACTACTACTCCCTCCATGCCTCCAACTTGCAATCGGCTGACGGAGGTTCACCTTGCCTTACTCCGTGAGGAAGTCAAGACTCTCTTGGCCTAGGAAGCCATAGAGAGGGTCCCCGGGCCAGAGATAGGCTGTGGTTGCTGTTCCTGCTATTTTCTGGTCCTGAAGGACAGAGGCCTTAGTCCTATCCTAAACCTCAGGGCCCTCAACTACTTCCTCAAAAAGGAGAAGTTCAAGATGCTCACCCTTGCTAAGGCCCTGTCTGCTCTGGACCCGGGAGACTGGATGGTAGCGTTGGAATTGCAGGACGCCTATTTCCACATCCCGATCCTGCCTGCCCATCATCGCTATCTGCTGTTTATGGTGGGCCATGAGCACTTTCAGTTTGCCGTGCTCCCCTTCGGCCTCACCAGTGCCCCTCTGGTGTTCAACAAGGTGATGGTGGTGGTCGCAGCCCATCTGCGAAGATCAGGGTTTCCAGTTTTCTCCTATCTCGACGACTGGTTGTTGAAGGCGGGCTCGTCCCACGCAGTCGTCTCCCACCTCCAGACTATGGCGAACCTCCTGCATTCGCTGGGGTTCACTATCAATATGCCGAAGTCACACCTGACTCCCTCTCAGATGCTCCCATTCATCTGAGCCGTTCTGGACACTGTGCAGTTTCGGGCCTATCCTCCTGAACGGCGAGTCCAGGATATTCAGGCTATGATACCGATGTTTCAGCCTCTATCCTGGATTTCCATGAGTCTGACTCTGAGGCTGTTGGGCCTCATGGCCTCCTGCATCCTGCATCCTGCTAGTGGACCATGCCAGATGACACATGCGGGCTCTGCAGTGGTACTTTAAGTTTCAATGGATGCAGCATCAAGGAAATCTCACCAACCCAGTTCAGATATCGGAGGGCACCGTGAACGACCTGCGGTTGTGGTTGACAAACTGTGATTGGGTCAGAGGCAGACCCCTCTCCCTTCCCCACCCAGATCTCATGGAAATGACAGATGAGTCCCTCCTGGGTTGAGGCGGCCATCTGGGAGAGGTGGAGATCAGAGGACTCTGGTCTCCGGCGGAAGCCAAGCTCCATATCAATCTGTTGGCGCTTTGTGCGATCCGGTTGGCACTGAAAGCCTTTTTACCATCCCTCAAGGGAAGGCTAGTTCAAGTGTTCACGGACAACACTACCGCCATGTGGTACTGCAACAAACAGGGCGGAGTGCGGTCAGGGACCCTTTGTCAAGAGGCCCTTCGTCTCTGGGCTTGGCTGAAACAACAGGTCATTTCCCTGGTGGTTCAACATCTGGCCGGATCTCTGAATGCCAGAGTGGACGAACTCAGGCGTCTGGTGCCTTGCGGATCAAGAGTGGCGTCTCCATCCGGAGTTGGTGCAAGGTCTCTTTCTACAGTGGGGAGAGCCTTAGTTAGATCTGTTCGCCGCCGAAGAGAACACGCGATGTCAGCTGTTTTGCGCGTTGGAGTTTCTAAGGCGGCTCTGGCTCAAAGACCCTTTTCACCGCGAGTGGAGCACGGGCTTCCTATATGCCTTTCTGCCCATACCACTCCTACCAGGAGTGCTCAAGAAGATCCGGAGCGACCGGGCCCAAGTCATCCTTGTGGCTTCGGACTGGGCCCGGAGAGTCTGTTATACCAAGCTTCTGCAGATGAACATCGATCCTCCAGTCAGGCTGCCTCTTCCGGAGGATCTTCTTTCACAGCAGCAGGGGAGGTTCTTCCACCGGAACCTGTCCACTCTCCGCCTCCTTGCATGGAGATTGAGCAGCGACAGTTGACAGCTTTTGACCTTCCTGCCGAAGTCTGTGAGGTTATTCTGGCAGCTAGGCGTCCCTCCACGAAGTCCGTATACGCCTGCCAATGGCAACATTTTTGTAAATACTGTACAGAACGGTGTATTGACCCTTTGTCTGCTTCCCTGTCAAATGTCCTTCTTTTTATTCTCTCATTGGCCCAGCAGGGCTCTGCTTTAGGCAGTCTGAAAGGCTACCTTTTGGCCCTGTCTGCTTTTCTTCAGCTGCCGGATCAGCCATCTCTTTTCAAATCACCTCTTCTTCAGAGATTTTTGAAGGACCTTACCTATATGTTCCCCCCTTCACCTTTTATTATGCCCCAGTGGGACCTTAATTTCGTCCTTACTTTTTTGATGTGTGCAGCATTTGATCTGCTGCTCAATTGTCCCCTCCGGTTGCTCACTGTTAAAACTGCCTTTTTAGTGGCAGTTACTTATGCCAGGAGGATGAGCAAACTAATCTGTTACTCTGCCCACTTTCTATGCGCCTCCGCATCCTTCCAAGGAAGAAGAGCGTCTCCACCGCCTGGACCCAAAAAGAGAGTTATCGTTTTAGCTTGATCGTACAAAAGAGTTCCGGGTGGACGACCAACTCTTCATAGGGTACGTGGGAGCAAAGAAGGAGCAAGCAGTTGTGAGAGGACCATTTCACGCTGGGTCATCCTCTGCATTAAAATATGCTACGCCTTGGTGAAGAGACAACCTCCTGAAGGCCTTGGAGCCCATTCTACCAGGGAGAAAGCAGCCACTGCGGCTGTCCAGCGTGGTGTTCTGGTTTCTGACATCTTCCAGGAGGCCACGTGGGCGTCTCTGCACTAGTTTGCCAGACACTACTGCCTGGATTCTCAGGTCCGCAGGGAGGTCCTCTTCAGCCACTCTGTCTTGTAAACTTCTTGATCTGAAACCTTTCCGCAGTCCCTCCTCCGCGGTTGGTATTGCTTGGGTATCTGTTCAAAGGTAAGGAATCTGCGGCTAGATGTCTCTATCCGATGGACAAGTTACTTACCGTTGTTAACGCCTTATCTGGTAGAGACATGATCTAGCCGCAGATTCTTTATTGACTTACCCATCCTCCCCGCACTGCAGATTGGTTTAGTGTCATGGCTGTTTCCCCTTCAGGGTCGTAGTTATTTTTGGCACACTATGGTCAGTCACTTCATGGCTCCACGCTTCTAGTGTGGAAAGTCGTGAAAAGTACTGACATCGCACGCCGTGGTGGCGCTTATAAAAATGAGGCAGACGTCACCATGACGACGAACCCGACATCTACAACGTCACGTGGAGTCGACCGACACCACTTATCGGTGCACAGGGGTATTGCTATCAAAAATCTTCTGGATCCAGCCTGACGCCTGGAAGTTCAAAGGTAAACAGTCTGCGGCTAGATCATGTCTCTACCAGATAAGGTGTTACCGAAGGTAAGTAACTTGTCAATTTCATTTGCTCAACTTGCAAACAATTATTTGGCTTGTTCTGGAGTTTTGCAAAAGAGCTGGCATAGCTGCCTGATGGCCCCAATTGATATTGGACACCAACAGCTAGGTCTGGCTGTTGCACCAAGAGCTCTTTTCATTCTGGGACTTGTATTTTGAATTTCCAAAAACGAGTATAGACATATAATTCACAGGGTGCTATATGCTGTGGATTACAAAGCCAGGACCAGTGAGTGTATCTCACTTTACACAAATCCGTTTGGCAGCTATGGTAGCACATTCATCCACACAGTGGGTTGGTGTCTTAGAGGGGACGTCCCGTGTTGCTTGTCCCTCCAGTCAAATAGCTCTTGCCTACACGAGAGCTATTTGGCTTTCTCAATGTTTTTTTGGGCCATTCTGTACATCACCACAACTGCTGTGCAGCATGGTTGAAAGTAAGGAGGAAAAAGTGTTATGAGGCGGTTTTACTTTCAGCCATGCTTCACAGCAGACGTGCTTCTGTACAACATGGCTAAAAAACATTGACAAAGCCAATAGATCTCGAGTAGGCAAGACCGATTGGCTTTGCCGCTGCTTGTTTACACACCAGGCAGTATCTCCGAGATGCTGCTGGATACTCGAGAACCCCAGACAGAGCAAACAAGACAGAGGCAGCCAATACACTAGTGCCTCCTCGGCTTAGATTTTGCAGCAAATGCTTCGAATGAGATTCCTGGCACTGCCGCATTCACAAAAAGAGGCCCCAGCTTCCTTACTCGCTTTTGTCTCAGCAAAATCTGACTCGCAGCTATCGTCAAATACAGGGTGTGGGTACACTGGCTCCATTGGCATCACGTTTGGGTTAAAACTCTACGGGGAGGGGGGCTTCTGTATGGTTACTGGTAGCTGACAGGGCATCAACACTTTTGACAGATTTCCTTTTTTGAAGCTTTTCAGCTATTTTGCAAGACATGCAAGGCAGACTGAGACCAGTGTGTGGTTGTCCTCTAGAAAATACTTCAAAAGCCGTCTGGCTAGCTAAAACTCCTACTGACACTGAAGAGTATTCAATGTTCTCCCCTCACGAAGCATAGTTTATCTATCAAAGGGACTTATGCTAAATTCAGAGAGGACAAGTAGAAAGGGGTACATTTTACAATTAAGCTCAAATAAATCTCTTTGTGGTAAAAGAAGTGCGCTCTGGTTGGTAAATGCTTCTTTTACTCTTTGCCGTCTTTGGCCATTGTTTGTGGCAAGAAAAAAGGTCCAAAAAGCTTACTATTATTTGACCCCGTAGCAGCAGTTGATGGTCCTGGCTGGAAGATCAGGAGGCACAAACATGCTGTTGCATCTTCTGTGAATCACCCCGCCCTCCCTTGAGCCCGTCTGATGCCAGTTCATCTCGGCACCTTTGCATCTATCTGCTGGCCAAGATTTCCTTTTGTCTCTCCTTTCACACAAATATTGTCCTCCTTGATGACATGGTACCTCTTGTGCTAATGGAAATCGAGTCCTTACACGCGGACCTCATTTTGGTGAGTGGTTCACACAAGTGCAACCTTTGAGTCATCATAATACCTCCTTTCTAGAAAGTACCAATATTAATAAACCGCTCCCGCCTGCCTGCTGTGTCTGTAACTCACATACCTAATCAGTACATTGGGATCTCTTTTGTTTCTCTTTGGAGATACCTGGAAGATGTGCCAGACTGCACATTCTGTTGTGCACTAAAACATAGCGAGGCCGTGTGCAGCATTGCGCAGAGCTGGATGGAAACCTTGTCATATAAAGTGGGAATATTCTTGGAAACTTGGCAGGGGACATGGCCCGGTACAACTGTCTTACACAAGACTTTCTCTTCTATCGGGTCGGTTTCAGTTTGTGCCCTCTTGCTGCCAAAATAAATATTGGGGAGAAATTTAACAGCAGGCTTCTATGAATTTCTAAGATTGTGCAACATTCCATTCTAATTCAAGGGCCTGAAACCTGTCATAAAGCAGAATAAGGCACTATGTAGCTGAGCCCACTATTGTCACATCCAGTGTCCTACTTTATTGCTCTCACGTAGCCGCTATTGTTGTTATTCAAATTTGAGGATACAAGCAGCTACAGACAGTTCAGGGGTCAGATAATATAGATATGTGATACGTCTTGGACGACTGATTAGGTACTGGGCATATTCAAAGAGCTGTGTGTTTTTTTCTTTCCTTACTAGGTCAACTTCACCTATCAGTTTCTGAGGAAAAAGTTTTATATATTCAGCCAGTTCATGTATGATGAGCATATCAAGTCGAGGCTGATCAAAGATATTCGATATTTCAGAGAAAACAAAGACCAGAATGATCAAAAGGTATGTTAATCCTAGGTATTTCTCCTAAGTTCTAGTGCATGATTGTTACAACATGTAAAACAGCTTTTGATGTGCAAAGTAATGTGCATGATGTGTATTTCAGCTTTCAGGGTATGGTACTTGCGTGTCACATTAATGTTCCTTAACCTGTTTGAATAGAATTGAAAATAGCAAACAATTTGAAAGTATACATGCTGTTTTTCAGCGAGAACCTCTTACTGCCTTCCCTACTGCCTTGATTTTATTTTGTTGGCTTCATTTTCTATGCAGTTCATACTATACTCGCATCACAAGTTCTGCTCTCATTTTCTTTCCATTGAAAGTCCTAGTCATGTAAACCTACCATTGTTATTGACTCTGTACACCTAATGTTAGCATATAGATCATGGAAATCTAATCTTGAAGTATATCAGAAGTTAGCTGGGTGTAATATTTGCCTTGGCCGTTATCCTTTGAATGAATAAGTAACCTTGAAAAATGTGGATGTCGGAATTTTCAAAACAAGCAATGTGCATGGCACACATGGGAGGAACACGGAGTCTGAGGGGTTGGGACAGGGGTCTAGATCGGCAACTGACACTTTTTAAAAAGTCTTAAGTGGGCGAGCACAGTAAAAAGGATATTAGTGTACAACTGGTAAGAGCCAATACAGTTTAATTTCTTATGTAAGGTATACATTACCACACTTAAGCAACATCTAAATTTAAGTATTAAAATGTACCTATGCGAGATGGGTACATTCCTGCACATGGACCAGCAGTACTCTTTCTTAATGTTCCTATGGACTAAGGTCTCTAAAACCCTGCAGGCCAGATTCAGTTACCAATTTTGCCATTACCAGTTGCATGGCTTCTGGGAGCACTCAAAGCCTGAACATAGAATCTTTTTTTTAGTTTATTTTTTTTAGTCCTCATCTGAGACAAAGGCAGCAGCCGTAGTCTAGAAGGGTTGTCTAATAAAACTGGGCGCCACGTGGCCTCCATGATCTAGGTCTCCATTAAGTTGCCTTCTTCAACTAATAGTCGAGGAGAGGTCTAGTAGTAGCCACCACTACCCTCGTCAACCTGTTGAGCTTTGTCTTAATCCTTGGACTTGGTTGCATTGTAGCCAGATTATTTTCGGATCCCAGCCCACTTAAAATAATGCGAGTGTGCAGATTACTAGTAAATCTTTGAGAAAGAACCCCACATTTTCTCTCTCTTAAGTGAGCCAGATTGGCAATCAAGTCTGGCAACGTGTCTGGAGAAGCTAAGCCAACCCGCACAGGTAGGTGATGATTCGGAGACCCATTTTATGCAAATCTCTCTTCGTGCAATGGCTAGTAATATAAAAAGTATTTTAGATCTAGTTTTTCCCAAAGATGACTTACCTCCGTTTAGAACCCCAAAAATAATTAGAGAAAGGCTTACCTCAATATCGCCCCCCAATTCTTTTTAATACTTCACCCACATCTTGCCAGAAGAGCTGGATGGCTGGACACTGCCAAAAAAGATGTACATCATCTGCGTTCTCCAATTCACACTTCGGGCAGCATCTCTTCTTGTTTCCACCCATCTTCGCCAGTTTCTTGGGGGACCAGTAGACCCTGTATAGTGAAAATAGATGGTTTCTCCTGAGTGGAGCAGACTTAACTGACGACCAAAGTGTAGTAACAGATACTTGCCATAATTGTATGACATCACAGCTTGACATGTCCAGCTTCCAGCTCTCCTCCGGCAGTGACAGGTGAACACCTCCCCCTTGCTCCAGGGCCCAATACCATTTTGAGACTTCCTTTCTATAACTCTGGTTATTTTGTAATTGCTTTTAAATTTCTGATTCCGACCCCAGCATCGCCTGTGTGCGCGACCAACTTGCCAACTGATAGTACTTAAATCTAGATAGTTTATAGTTTGTATTTTGGCATAAGGAAACCCATGGTGCCAAGAGACCTTGCTCGGCAAGTTGGCCCCACCTTAATATTCCTGCATTTAGTATTGGGGTCGCCAGAGTGTCCTTCAAACATAGTGGTGTCCCTGGGATTTCCAAATTGGTGAGATACAGCTATAGTATGGAATTTCTAGGATTCTCCTGCTTTGAATCCATACTTTGCAGGCTGCGGTTAGAACTTTAAATTGCATTTTTTTAAAGAATTTGGGATGGCCGAATATAAATAGAAAGTAATTGCCTTCCTCTGCTAGATCTCTTACTAAGGCTCTATATCGCATTGGCATATCGCGGACGTCCATCAGAAGGCATCTAGCATTTTTCAAAAAGAAAGCCCAATAGAAAAGCTGGAAGTCAGGGAGTGCTATTCCACCCTCCATCTTTTTTTCCTAAGTTTTTTCCATGAGATCCTTATGCGCTTGCTACTCCATATGAAGCTACTAAGTTGACCATGTAGTTTTTTTGAACCAAGCTTCTTTAAAGTGTAGAGGGAGGACATTAAAGATAAAAGTAAATTTTGGCAGAATTATCATTGTGACTAAAATGGATATCGGGAGGGAAGCCCAGCTTTGCAAGAGTTTTTTAGTCTCAGTCATAAGTCTGTGCCATTTTTTTCAAATCCTTCATTACTCTAATTCCTAGGTATCATAATTTCAGTTTTATCTAGATGATCCAGGTGGTTGAGGATGGGTCCATTCCATGTCATAGTTTCTGTTTTATCTACGTTGACTGAATACCCCAAGATTTTTCCAAAGTCTTCTGCTACCTCCATAATTGCCGGCAATGACACCTCAAGGTTGCTTGTATAAACAATTAGATCGTCTGCGTATAGAGCTTCTTTTTTATACCAGCCCAGATAACAGAATGGAGGAATTCTTTGGTCCACTCTAATTTTCCTCGCTAGGGGCTCTATATATAGATTAAATAATAGAGGCGAAAGTGGGCAGCCTTGGCGTGTACCTCCTATTTATACAAAAATTTGAGGTCAGTGAACCATTGACCAATATTTTTGCTATGGGGGCAGAATATATGCTTTCGATTGCTAATAAAAAATTTCTCCCAACACCTTGTCCAACCTTTTAGCAAGAATCTGTGTGTAAATTTTATAATCTGCGTTGAGCAAGGAGATTGGTCTGTAGGATTCACATTTTTTAGGGTCTTTCTCTGGTTTAAGTATCTGGGTTATCACTGCCTCGTTTCATGTGGAAGGGAGGCGTGCATGATGCTTATAGATACCATTTAGTAAGTTTCTGAGGAAGGGAGTAAGTTCCTACCTCGGAAGTTTATACACTTCGTTAGGTAAGTTATTAGGACCTGGAGCTTTCCCGTTTTTTAACCTTTTAATAGCGTTGTCTATCTCTGGAATGGTGATCTCCTAATTGAGAGATACCTGCTGATCTATATCCAGGCAGGGGAGTTTGTCTTGTTGTAACCATTCTCTAATTTCTGCTTGTGTGGCTGTAATGTCATCAGTATATAGATTTTGGAAACGCCCCAAAAAAGCCTATCCTATTGTCCGATCTTCCGAACAACGGTTTTTTGTTGTATTATTTACCACTTCCTTAATTTCATTCCTGACGTAATCTTGTCTCACCTTTCAAGCTAGCATCTTCCTGCACCCCTCACTATATTCGTAATATGCCAACTTGCTAGCTTCCCATCTCTTTTGCACGTACCCTTCAAGGTAGTCTAATAAGATTCCTTTGCCACTCTCAATTTATTTTGTAGAGCGTCAATTATGGTATCTTGCTTATGTGAGCTATTTCTTCCTGTATTTTTTTGATATTCATTTCATGTTCCCTAAGCTTTCTCTTCCCTTCCCTTCTTTTATAAGCTGCAGAACTGATTATTTTTCCACGAATATACGCTTTGTAAGCATCCCATATAATATGTGAGGGGGCTGAGCCTCCCTTTTTAAAAAAAAAAAAGAACAGTGTCTGCTTTTAAAGCCTTCACTATTTCTGGATCACCTAAGAGAGTTCTATCTAAGGTCCATCTGTTCTGTGATGGGAGGTACCCTAAAGAAATCTCTAGTTTTACTGCGGCATGGTCTAATAGATGTGTTGGTTGATGGATTACACTACTAGTGCTCTAATTCAGTTTTAGGTCTGTGAGAAAGTCGATTCTCGAAGAGTGCAACAGCTTTTTATTCTGAAAGGTGTACCCTCTTATCTGTCCTGCTTTTAGTCTCCAGATGTCTACCAAACCAAAATTCTTTATCAACTGGTGTGCATTGTCCCTCATTTTAGGTGAGTTTACTGCTGGTCTAGATGTAGACTCTATCCAACACTGGGTCTATTAATGTATTAAAATCTCCTCCTATAATGATATGGTATTTTGTGCCCAGAAGATGTTGATATAGATCTCTGAGTAAAGAAGGGTCGCCCACATTGGGCCCTTAGTAACCCACAAATGCATATCCTATGTTGTATATTTTAGCGTAGTTTATTATCCATCTACCCCCTGTATCTACCGTGAAACCCTCCACCCTGGCTTGCGCTGAACTTTTATATATAACCGCCACCCCTTTCATGTTGCATGACTGATCAGTACATGCAAGGTGAGTGATCCATTTATTCCTCTCTAGAACTCCCTTCCACTCATCACATCGTAGGTGTGTCTCCTGCAATATTATTATATCATTGTCAGAGAGTTTAAGAAATTCTAGAATCTTCTTTCGTCTTGCAGGGACCCTGGGCCCATTTACATTCCAAGAAAGTACCCTTAAGTTACGTGCCATGTTCTTTTCCCCTTTCCCTATTAATGCAGTGTGCACACCCTCTCCTGTTAATATTATTTTCCTTTGTATTAATGAGGACCATATTTAAAAAAAAAAAAAAATTCCCAATGCTCCCCACCCAATGTTGAAATGAATTAAAAGAAATGTGAATTCCTGTGTGTCTCACCCTCCCCTCCCACCCTGGGGAACCCTCCCTTTCTCCATAATGGGTATTCCAGCATACCCCTTGAGCTTCGTATCTCCGACCTCTTGTTGTAAAACCTTATTTATCTTTGTGGATCTTAATCTGAGAAATAAGATTTTCGACCTCGCATACCTCTTGAAGGTTATATATTTTATTGTTCCACATTACTCTCAATGTTGCTGGAAATTTCAATTGTGCAGTTGCACCTAGAGCTTTCAAATCCTGAATGTGTTTTCCTAGTTTCATCTTATTGTGAAAGACCAGTCCTGCTTTTTAAACTGCTTGGCCCTGAGGGCTGCTATAAGAATTAATTCTTTGATTGAGTAGGTACGAAAGTTTATCAGAATCTTCCTCGGCTTCCCTTTTTCAGGGGTTCTCCTAAAGGGATCCCGGTGAATCCTCTGGATATCTGTCTCTAGGTCTATCTCTGTCACTTCTGGGATATATTCCTTAAGTAGGTTGACTACAAAGCTCTTTGTTACTGCCCTCTGTCCCTTCCAGGACATTCAGGAGCCTTAGGTTGTTCCTTTTGGAGTTATTTTCCAACACTTCTAGTTTGTCTCTAAGTTCTTTTTCTCCTGCTTTTAATGCTAAGATCTCCTTTTGGTTACACTTCACTTCCTCCTGCAGGACCCCTAGGGAGACTCCCATAGTAAGAAGCCTTTCTGTAATGTCAATCAACTTTTCCTCTAAACTCTCGCAGGACTCTTGGATTTTAGCTTGGTTTCTCTCTGATATAGCAAACTTGCCTTTAATGTCATTTGATAGGGAGAGAAAAATCTGACTGTCCGTATTAGGAGTCTCTGCTGGAGTGCTTGCCCTCTCCATGGCTGCAACTGCCCCTGTGCTTTCACCTATACTTTCACTGTTACTGGGGCGGTTCTCTAATTCTGTCTCAGGGTTTTTTTGAGTGCTGTGCTCCGGTAAGCTACTGTAGTGCTCGCCATTTGTGAGTGTAGAGTAGCGATTAGAAGTAAAGAGGTCCTGAGACTTATGCTGCAGGAACGTTGATGTCTCCATCTTCAAGGGAGAGTGGGTAGTACCAGTTATCTGCATGCTACTGAGGTTGCTACTCTGACATTCCGTGCTCTTAATTTTGAAGTACGACCTCAGTGAGGGAGTTATTTTAACTCTCCCTCCCAGAATAGTGGTAGAAGATTGCGGAGCTTCTATACCCCTTTTGGATGTCTTTTTAATAACTGATTGTTGAGGGGGTTGAGTATGTAGATTTTTCTGGCTGACCTCGATTGGGTAAACAATTGTTCCTACAAGCTTCTGTGGTTTGTGATTATTCCTGCCCCCCTGTGTATGAAGGGCTTGCCCCTCCTCAAAATCCCCAAAATGTATATTTCTTAGGGTGTATCTATTTTTACCTGGTTTCCCAGTTGAGGAAGGGTCGGCTGATGTCCCGTCAGGCAAGCCGGTCGTTTTTTGTTTGCAAGCTGATTTTATCCAAGTTGCCGGGTCAGAAGCCTTGTTTGGGGTGGAGGGCTTCGGTTTCCTACAGGCTCGGGTTTTTGGTCCTCTTTTGGGGGTCATAGGTGATAAAGGGAGTTCCGTTCTCCCCGTGCCACTTTCAGCGTTGTTTGACACGGCAGGCCGCACTGTCTGGAAAGTGCTGACTCTGCCTTCATAGACCAGGAAGCTGACGCGAGCTGCCGCTCGACGATCACGTCACAGCTCTGGGGCTGCGAGCAGGCACTGGGGACTCGTGTCTGCCGCTCGTTCCCCCCCTGCGAAAACGCCGAGGGAGACACCAGGAGGACACTAGCAGTCGATAGCGGAGGTCAGGCCAGGGGGCTGAAACCCACTCATCATGCTTGAGAGTAAATCCAGGTCGGAACCGTCATGGTAAGTGAGGGTGGCGAGGCGGAGATACAAGCGCTCGCGGCCGGCGGCCTAGCTAGCCGTCATGTTCCACATCCGGTTTTTTCCTGACCATAGAATCTAACCTCTATTTTAATTTTTGGTAGTTGAAAGTCTCATTGTCCTAGGTAATTACAAAATTAAAATGCTGCTGTAGAGTAAATGGTTGAATGGCTATCTCCAAAATTCATTAACTTTATGTCTTGAAGTTGGGGATCAGTTTCCTCTAGTGATAAAGGAAATAGGGAGTAACATCTGGAGGGAACAACTGGCCACGTGAAACATTCTCAGAGAAGACTGATTTGAATGAAGAAAGTAGATAAGCAACAAATCTTAATATGAGTTATTAAGCTTGTAATTTCCAAATGTTGTACTGAAGTGCATATGAAGCTGTGTACTGTCATGTTTATTTTTTATTTCTACCCTCCATAAATGGGATCCCTTTCAGAAAATGTAAACATTGTATTAATAGAACTGTAATTCTTTGGTTGCTAAATAAAAGCTTGTACTGAAAGAAAATTGGTAGCAGCAACTCACTGGCAATACCCACAACATTCTGCAGGGCCAGTATAGCACACCAAGGAATTATTAGCAGCCCATGCTTGTTATCTCTGTTTGAAGACTTTGGATCACTTTTTAAGATTCGCACGATCAGACTTAAACAAAGAAAAAAAAGCAAACATCTGAAAACCTACATTGGTGTTGAGTATGGGGAGTCCAAAGGAATCAGTAAAGCTTTGAAACAACCGATCCCTTTTCATCCTCTCAGACATAGTTGTTCTTCTTTGTGTGCTTGCCTTGGGCATTGCTTGCTTTGCCAGTTCCCTCATCCAGATTCTACAAGGTTATCCAGTAGTTGTAAAAGAACTTTTTTTTTCTGATAGAGACTGTAAAGTATGAACATAAGTAACTTGAAGAAAAAGTCCTTTATTACAGGAAAGAAGAAACACCAAAGGTCCACAAGACGATTAACCTTCCTTCCACTCCAACCGCTCCAGCTGTACTCCCAAGGCTCCAGAACGTACAGGAGAGCAGATGGAAAGAAAGGAAGGTTTCACAGAATATGGATGCACGCGGGGTCGCGTGCCAAATTACAAAATGATAAAATGAATATATGAACACAACACATCTTCCCCCTAAAGGAAATGAAAGATGATAAATGAATTATTCAACATCACAAATAAAATCTTTCAACCACATAGGTTTGTTACTAATTCTTGAATTCCTGATTTCTTGATTAGAAGCAACATAACCAGAATCCCCACTATTTTCTAACGCTGGAAGATGAGGACTGTTACCAGTGACCAAATTATTTGAGTCAACATTTTCTGAGTTATTTGTAGGAACAACAACTACTTCATCCTCTGAGATATTCGTGGACTCGACATTCCCAGGCTGACCATTAGGAATAGGATCAGGAAAGTATTCTCCAGTAAGTGTAGAAGAGGAAGCAACGGCAGGAGATCTCAGATTCCCCTCTCAGAATGGCAATTCTTTTCAAATTCCAAACTTTGCCATCATTGAGACGGACAGAATTACGTAAAACTTCAATGACTTGAAAAGGCCCAGAAAACTGGCTTTCACCTTTCTTTACTTTCCATGGAAGTTCCACTTTTACCCAAGAACCAACTCTTATTTCTTTGACAATAGACCCTCTATTTTCATCAAAATCTTCCTTGTATTTTAAATGTTTGTCAATAATTCTGTTCCTTATTTCTTCTACAGAAAAACTAGAACAATCGTCCCGAATAAGCCACTCAGGATTACATTTAGACCTGGCATTTCTACCACGCATCACTTCAAAAGGAGAAACTCCTAAGGCATCATGAACAGTAGTTCTGTAGATCCAGACAGATTTATAAAGTTGATCTTCCCAGTCCAACCCATTTTTGACAGCCATCTGAATGCTACCTTTCAATACTCTGTTGAATCTCTCAATCATGCCGTTACCACTAGGGTTATAAAGAGAAGTGGTTTTGTGTCTGATTCCCTAATTCTCAAAATAATTCTTGGCTAAATTGGATGTAAATTGCACACCATTATCACTAATGATCTGTACAGGTAAACCCTCATTGATGAAAACGTTGTCCATGAATTTAAGTACTTCTGTTGAATTGATACTATCTACCACTTTAATGATGGGCCACCGGGAAAAAACATCAATCATAGCTATAATGTACTTGGAAGGTGAACCAATAGGTCCCATGATGTCGATGGCTTCTGTATGCCAGGGTGATTTAGGAATGATGGGTTCACACATATTGGGTCTTAATGTCTTCAGGGATTTGTCTGAATTAGCACAAATGGTGCAATTTCTTACTAATCTCTCCACATCTACATCAAAGCCTGGCCACCAATACCATTTCTTAATTCTTTGTTTGGTCTTAACAACTCCGAAATGACTATCATGACAAAGAGCTAAAATTTTACTTCTGAGAGATGAGGGGGGAACAGCCCTATCTCCTCTAAAAATAGTATCATTGCTAATGGATAACTTCTCCTTAACTTCCCAAAAACTTCTCATAAGGTCCTTCAAACTAGATTTGTTAGGCCAACCCTGTCTAATCCACATGATGATCTGTTGTACCTCTTTAACACGCAAATTTTCTTTTTTCCAAATTTCATCAGACACCCTGGAAACGCCTTGGTCATGGACAAATGCTACACTTAAATCGTCCCACTCGCTATCCTCACATTTTTGTAAGTCAACAGGCATGCGAGAAAGAAAATCTGCTAACACGTTACTTTTCCCAGGAACGTAAACC
Organism: Calotriton arnoldi; assembly: GCA_963921515.1. Taxonomy (NCBI): domain Eukaryota; kingdom Metazoa; phylum Chordata; class Amphibia; order Caudata; family Salamandridae; genus Calotriton; species Calotriton arnoldi. The sequence continues at coordinate 371,257 of CAWUFW010006849.1, read as the reverse complement.
ATGCTATAAATGAAATCTTGGAGGCGCATAGACATCCTAGCAATGCGGCCTGAAGCATTGAAAAGTCCTTCGGTGGTTAACAATCTGATCAATGGTTTATGATCAGTACGGACAGTGCAATGCCTACCCCAAACAAAGGTGCGGAAATGTTCTAAACTCCACACACAAGCCACAGTCTCCTTTTCTATAACAGAAAACTTTTCTTCTGTGGGGGGAAAGGGCACGTGATGCATAGGCAATTATGTATTCTTTACCTTTGTGATCAATCTGGGATAACACACCACCAAGTCCTTTGTTACTTGCATCCACAGTAATAACATTTTCGAGGTCAGGATCAAATCCTGAAAGAACAGGTGCTTCGGCAATGGCTTTCTTAACATCAATGAATTCATTTTTGCATTTATCACACCAGACAAATTTCACTTTACTCTTTAACAATTGTCTAATGTTGAACACTCTGCTAGAAAACCCCTTCACGAATTTGTTGTAAAATTCTACCAGACCTAAAAATGATCTGAGCTCATCCTTATTAGAAGGATGAGGTGCATTAAGAATTGCCTCAACAAGTTTAGGTTTTGTAGCTACACCTTCCCCGCACAAGACATGTCCTAAATAAGTTACAGACTTCACAGCAAATTTACATTTAGAATGTTCTACAGTAAGACCATTCTTTTGTAAAACTTCAAAAACAGCCTCTAAAGCTTTATCATGTTCAAATTTGTCTTTTCCAAACACTAAAATGTCGTCCTGAAAACAACGTTTCCTTGCATAGAACAGCAAGAATTTGATGTTATACAGGCCTTTCTTGGACCCTGAGCTGCACGTGACCGTTACCATGGATGCTTTACTCATGAGGTAGGAAGCACATCTCAACCGCATATTGTATAGGGCACCTCTAGGGGGGGGAACTCCGGCCGAAATACAGGAATTCCTGTCGGCCATGGCCCGCCTCTTCGGGCCTCAAGGCCCCTCCGGTGCGCAATCGGGCCCTAATGGGATTGCCCCGGCGCCGCCGACGACTCCGGTCCCGGCGCCGCCTGTCCCACCAGCCTCGCTCCCGGCCCCGGCTTCGGCCCCGGCCTCGATCCCGGCTCCGGTGGTACCGCAACCCCCATCGACGCCGGTTGACCTAACCACGCCTCCGCCGATGTCCCCGGTGCCGTTCCCCAGTTATCTCCGGATCCGGATGCGGCGTCGGACCGACGTCGCCCGACACCGGCTCCGGCGCCGATGAGACCTTGGGTCCCGGACGTCCCTCCTCCTCCTTATTTTCAACCTGAGGAGGACCAGGAGAGCTGGGAGGGGTCGGATGACCCTCTCACACAGCAGTGTGACTATGATCAGGACTGGGCAGAGGAACTTGGGGATGCCAGTGGTCTGGACACTTCCCCTGACACTGGCATGCTGTCTCCTCCTTCCGTGGCTACGGAGGAGGGAGCTAATTTCGCAACGGTGTTGCGTAGAGCAGCTGGAGCCTTACACCTCCAATTGCCTACAGTGGCTGTCAGAACTAACCTCCTGACGGAAGTGCTTCAGCCGGCAGCTACCTCCTCGGAGCCATTGCTGCCGTTTAATGATGCACTTTCTGACGTTCTTTGGGCACCTGGTCCAAGCCCGCCACAGGGGCTCCTGTGGATAGGAACGTGGCTCCGACGCCATCGCCCTGCTCCGGGCGACCCCATGTTTCTCTCTCAACATCCCACCCCCGAGAGCTTGGTTGTCCAAGCCTCTGCCTCCCAAACCGCCTTCCCTACCGCCCCTCCGGATAGGGAATCCAAACGCCTGGATCAATTTGGGAAGAAGGCCTTTTCTTCCTCCAGTGCTGGCTTGCGGTCCGTGAACACCGCTTGCCTTTTGGGCCGATACTCCCACTCTCTGTGGGATTCGGTGGCGCTCGCTTTGCCCCAGTGTCCTGAGGAGGTCCAGACACTGCTTTCCCGCGCCATTGCGGAAGGAAGGGATGCGGCAAAGTACACCATCCGTTGTGGCCTTGATACCGCCGACTCGCTGGGCAGATCGCTTGCAACGACAGTGGCGCTGCATCGCCACGCCTGGCTGAGGACGACTGGTTTCTCGGGAGATGTCCAAAACACACTCATGGACATGCCCTTTGATGGAGTCGGTCTTTTTGGTACCAAAGCAGACCATGCGCTGGAGCGTTTTAAGGACTCACGGGCTACTGCCAAGTCCCTGGGCCTTTCTACTGTGCGCCCTCCGCTAACCTCTGCTTTTTGCCCCTTTCGTGGCCACGGAAGGGGCGCCCAGTCACGTCCGCTGCCCAGCCACCGGCCCGCGCAGCAGGCGCCTACGCGTGGCCGTGGACGTGGCTCCCGCCGTGGCGGGTCAGGCAACCAGCAAGCGGGTCAGGCCACCAACCCCGCCCCGTCCGCGGCCTCCAAGCCCTCCTAGTCCTTCCTTTCAGGTGCACAGCACGCCAGTAGGGGGCAGGGTCCGCCATCACCTTCACCACTGGCGTGCCATCACCTCGGACAGGTGGATCTTGGACATTGTCCGAAGGGGCTACTCCCTCCCCTTCGAGACCACCCCCCCCAGCCATGCCACCACAATTCCACCGCATGTCAGGGGATCACTTGATGCTTCTGCAGAAGGAAGTCAAGGCCCTCTTGGCCAAGAGGGCCATCGAGCATGTTCCGACCCCAGAAGTAGGACGTGGTTGCTACTCCCACTACTTTCTGGTGCCCAAAAAGGACAAGGAGGACATGCGTCCTATCTTGGACCTCCGGAACGTCAATCGCTTCCTCCGGAAAGAGAAGTTCAAGATGCTCACCTTAGCTCAGGTCTTGACTGCCCTCGACCCCGGAGACTGGTTGGTAGCGTTGGGCTTACAGGACGCTTATTTCCACATCCCCGTCCTGCCGGCCCATCGGCGTTACCTGCGGTTCACGGTAGGCCTCGAGCATTTTCAGTTCACCGTGCTCCCCTTTGGCCTCACAAGTGCCCCTCGGGTGTTCACGAAAGTGATGGCGGTGGTCGCAGCTCATCTGCGCCGGGCAGGGGTTCCAGTCTTCCCCTACCTCGACGACTGGCTGCTGAAGGCGGGCTCATCCCAGGCAGTCGTCTCCTACCTCCAGACTATGGCCGAACTCCTGCACTCGCTGGGGTTCTCCATCAATGTGCCAAAGTCGCATCTGATTCCTTCTCCACAGCTCCTTTTCATCGGAGCAGTTCTGGACACGACGCAGTTTCGGGCCTATCCTCCCGAACGGCGAGTCCGGGATATTCAGGCTATGATTCCGATCTTTCAGCCTTTATCCTGGGTTTCGGTACGGATGACCCTGAGGCTGCTGGGCCTCATGGCCTCCTGCATCCTGCTGGTCAATCATGCCAGATGGCATATGCGGGCTCTGAAGTTCCAGTGGGCGCAGCACCAGGGCAACCTGTCCGATCACGTCCAGATCTCGGAGGGGACTGCAAAACAGTTGCAGTGGTGGCTCTCGAACCGGCTCATGGGCAGATCCCTCTCCTTTCCCCAGCCAGAGCACACAGTTGTGACTTGCGCGTCCCTTCTGGGATGGGGCGGTCACATGGGAGAGGCGGAGATCAGATGCCTCTGGTCTCCGGCGGAGTCCCGGCTCCATATCAACCTTCTGGAGCTCCGGGCGATCCGACTTGCACTCAAGGCATTCCTTCCTTCTGTCAAAGGGAAGGTAGTGCAGGTGTTCACAGACAACACCTCCGCCATGTGGTACTGCAACAAACAGGGCGGAGTGGGGTCGTGGACCCTATGTCAGGAGGCTCTGCGCCTCTGGACATGGCTGGAACATCAGGGGCATGTTCCTGATGGTTCAACACCTGGCAGGTTCCCTGAACGCCAGGACGGACGAACTCAGCCGCAGGTGCATGATGGATCACGAATGGCGTCTTCACTCGGAGGTGGCGCAAGGTCTTTTTCAGCAATGGGGAGAGCCTTGGTTAGATCTGTTCGCCACCGAAGAGAACGCGCAATGTCAGCAGTTCTGCGCGTTGGAACTTCCAAGGCGGCACTCGCTCGGCGACGCTTTTCGACGCGAGTGGAGTTGCGGTCTGTTGTACGCCTTTCCGCCTATACCACTTCTACCCAGAGTGTTGAAGAAGATTCGGCGCGACCGGGCCCAAGTCATCCTTGTGGCTCCGGACTGGGCTCGAAGAGTTTGGTATCCCGAGCTACTCAGTATGAGCGTCGATCCCCCGATCCGTCTGCCTCTTCGGGAGGATCTTCTGTCGCAGCAGCAGGGGACGGTCCTCCACCCGAACCTGTCCAGTCTCCACCTGTTTGCGTGTAGATTGAGCGGCGGCAGTTGATTCCTTTCGACTTGCCTCCCGAAGTTTGTGATGTGATTCTGGCAGCCAGGCGTCCCTCCACTAAGGTGGTATACGCCTGCAGGTGGAACAAGTTTGTGGCATGGTGCACAACAAAGGCTGTGAATCCCTCTCTGCCCCTCTTTCTGAGGTTCTTCTGTTCCTTCTTTCTCTGGCCCAACAGGGTTCTGCCCTGGGTACCATCAAGGGCTATCTTTGTGCTATCTCGGCCTTCCTCAGGCTTCCTGATCAGCCCTCCCTTTTCAAGTCCCCTGTTGTTAACAGGTTCCTAAAAGGCATTACACACCTCTTCCCTCCTGTTCCGTTTGTGATGCCTCAGTGGGACTTGAACTTGGTTCTTACCTTTCTCATGTGCGCTCCCTTTGAGCCTCTACATAACTGTCCTCTTCGTCTTCTGACTCTGAAGACAGCCTTTCTGGTGGCCATCACCTCCGCTCGGCAGGTGAGTGAGCTCCAGGCTCTATCATGCAAACCTCCCTTTCTGTCTGTCCATCCAGACAAGGTTGTTCTTCGGACGCGTCCGTCCTTCTTGCCAAAGGTGGTTACTGCCTTCCACATTGGGCAGACCATCACTTTGCCCACCTTCTTTCCGCCTCCGCATCCTTCCAGAGAGGAAGAGAGGCTCCACCGTCTGGACCCAAAACGTGCGCTTTCCTTTTATATCAACCGCACACAACACTTCCGGGTGGATGACCAGCTCTTTGTTGGCTACGTGGGCGCCAAAAAGGTCGGGCGGTGCACAAGAGAACCATTTCCCGCTGGGTAACCTTGTGTATCAAAGCCTGCTATTCTTTGGCTAAGAAGGAGCCTCCTGTTGGGCTGCGTGCCCATTCCACCAGGGCAACGGCTGCTACCACGGCCTTAGGCCGCGGTGTTCCGCTGCAGGATATCTGTCAGGCAGCTACGTGGGCCTCGCTGCACACGTTTACCAAGCATTACTGCCTTGACAGTCAGGTCCGGAGGGACGGCTTCTTTGGCCGTTCTGTTCTCCGAGACTTCCTCGTCTGATCTTTGTTCGCAGACCCACCACCGGGGTTGGTATTGCTGGGGTATCTATTCTAAGGTAAGGAATCTCTCACTAACGTGTCTCTTTCAGATGCACAAGTTACTAACTTGTGTAATGATATATCTGTAAGAAACAGTAGTTAGTGACAGATTCCTTACCGCCCCACCCATCCTCCCCGTTCTGCGAACTGATTTCTAGGGTTAAGGTCATCCCTTTCAGGGCCCTAGTATTTTTCAGACACCTATGTCAGCTTCTTGCATGGCTCTGCGTTCCTGGCGCGGAAAGTCGTGTACAGAACTGACGTCAGCGCGCAGGGGCGGCGTCTAAGTACTGCCCGCAACGTCATCCCGGCGGTCCCAACGCCGACGACGGACGCGGAGCCGCACGACGCCGCCTACCGACGCGCAAGGGTACTGCTACGCAAAAACTTTCCGGATCCAGCCTGACGCCTGGGGATATTGTAAGGTAAGGAATCTGTCACTAACTACTGTCTCTTACAGATATATCGTTACACAAGTTAGTAACTTGTGCTTTAAACACATTACTGCCAATTTTCTTTACAAACTTGGAATTCCAAACCTTTTCATCTACAATATTGAAAGGAGAACCAGAATCAGCATACATTTGCACATCCACACCACCAATATTCATGGTGCAAATAGGTTTCTTTTTCACATCAAATGTCTCATCATTGATGTTAAGAAGATAAGAATTATGTTGAGGTGTGTCGTTAATGCCACAATGCATAATTTTCTTGACCATATCGTCATCCTCTTCGCTAGAATTATTCTCTTCTACATATTTAACTTTAAAATCCTTTTCTTTTCCTGCAAAGTTTCGCAAAATGTCCAATCATGTTACATGAAGAACATCGCTGTTTAAGAGCAGGGCAAAACTTATAAGAAGCTAAATGTGTAGATGACGTAGACACGTTTGCACGCAGCACCAAAGCAGACTGGGAAATGGAACACCTTTGCGTAGATGCAGATGCTGTGCTTGAAGAGTTCGGTAAAAGAACACTCCGTGAAGCGAATGTCGGAGAATAATGCTCCGTTTGAAGGATGCTGGGAGCGCGCACAAGGTAAGCGTTGGATAGTTTAAAAATTGCGCTACGAAGAATTGCTTTGACTTTGTAAGGAAAAGCGCAGAAAATGTAGTAAAAGGCTTACCGGAGCAAGGAAATGTTGTCGGTGGAATATCCTTGTAGTCGCGAAATCCGGCCAGCAGGTGGAAGTCGGATTCCGTTCTTGAATAAGATAGAGGAGGCAGGAAACTTTAAAATTTGCTGCCGCAGGGTCCAGGTGTTTCTTCAAACTCGTCGCCAAATTTGTAAATTATGAACGTAAGTAACTTGAAGAAAAAGTCCTTTATTACAGGAAAGAAGAAACACCAAAGGTCCACAAGACGATTAACCTTCCTTCCACTCCAACCGCTCCAGCTGTACTCACAAGGCTCCAGAACGTACAGGAGAGCAGATGGAAAGAAAGGAAGGTTTCACAGAATATGGATGCACGCGGGGTCGCATGCCAAAATACAAAATGATAAAATGAATATATGAACACAACAGAGACTTCTAACTCCATATTCCTCACCTTTTGAACATCCCCAGGCATCAGACCGGATCTGGAAATGTTTGCATAGCAATTCTCCCTTGCATCAACAGATGTCATCGTGTGGGGGCATTCTACCTTGTTCTGCTCCGTCCCACGTGGGTGTGACATTGGGACCAGTATATACAAGACTTGCTTGTACTGACATTGGTTCCTTTCTGCACCAAGTGACACGGATCCAAAGCTTCAAGTGTCATTTGACAAATTGAGATTTTCTTGAAGATATTTTCTCTTTACCCACACAACCGATGCCACGCCTGGCAGCACTGAAGGTAATAGTATCAATGTCCCTGGTTGAAGTTACGATCACTTTATCGGATTCTGAAGCTGCTCCTCCGACCTGAGTTTAGAGTTTATGCCGATTCTGAAACAGATATAACAAGGGGAGAAAATGTATACACAAAGGGAGTGCTTTTAGGAAGTCTAGAAATATTCATTTGAACGTTCAGAATTCAATTGATGCAAAGTCTCTTCAAATTCTTATCACATGAAATATGATCCTCTTATACATTCACTAAAGCGGGAGCTATGGTATAATGTTTCAATCAAAAGTTTCTTTATTCTTTTTGTAACATTTAACAGCAGCCTGGCCAACTCGTTCCGTCCCAACATGGGACTTAATCAGGGTTTTATTTAGCTTGTTTGAAGATTCCTCATCGATTGTATATGCCAAATAATCAAAAAAGTAGTATCTCTTTATCCCCAGTGGGACCGGTGTGTGTTAAATAGAAGGACGCAACATCCCGGACCTGTGTGTGTATTAAATAGAATGACTGCTGCTGTTGGATGTTACAAAAAGAATAAAGAAAAGTTTGATTGAAACATTATATCATAGCTCCCGCTTTATTGAATGTCTAAGAGGATCATATTTCATGTGATAAGAATTTGAATAGACTTTGCGTCAATTGAATTCTTTACGTTCAAATTCATATTTCTCAACTTCCTAAGCACTCCCTTTATGTGTACATTTACTTTTATGGATATATGGTCTCTGAGCAGTAGGGCTATTTTAGGGGTTAGTGCTGTATTCATATACCCTTAGTACAATCACCCGTGCAGCTAATTTGAAGCCAGTACTGCTCTCTCTAGTGGTATTTATAACAAGGGGAGAGTTTCTTTTTGATAAAGAAAATAAGTCTTTTTGTACAGGACGATATTTTGGAAGAATTGCAGGATGTCAGTGGTCTGGATACTTCTCTCCAAGAATTGGACTACCTTCACTCCTGCATTCCACTGAGGAGACCGCCTCCTTCACAACTGTGATTAGGAGGGCAACAAAGGTCTTTGAGCATTTTTTACCTACTCAAGATGTACAGACAACTCTTTTGACAGATATTTTTTAATCCCGGTACAGTGCACGCAAGAGCCCTTATCACCTTTTAATGAAGCTCTCACTGATATATTCGTGGGTATCTGGCAAAACGAGGATCTTGCCCTCCAATTAAAAGACAGATTGCAAGACAGTGTAGATCGGCTCTCGGGGATCCGAATTTTCTCTTGCAGCACCCTAACTTAGAGAGCCTTGTGGTACAGGCTTCAACGAGCCGTACTCATCCTAATGCCTTCCCTACCACACCACCTTTTAGGAAATCAAAGAAAATTGAGCCATTTGCTAAGAGTATTTTCTTCGACCAGTCTTGCTCTCAGATCAGTGAACATGATGTGCCTTCATGGAAGATACACCTATGACTTATGGGATTGGGTGTCTGATGTTTTATCACAGTCCCTGATGAGATCCGTCTACTTTTACATCGATTAATTGCTGACGGTGAGGATGTGGTTAATTATTCAATTTAGTTAGGCCTGGACACCACTGATTGCCTAGGAAGTGCAGTTGGTACAAGCAAGACAATTAGACGCCATGCTTGAATTCTTTCTACTGATTATTCCACAGATGTCCAGCATTCTCTCATGGACATGCCTTTTGATGTCTCCATGTTGCTTGCAGCTAAGTCAGACTCAGCCCTTAAGAGACTTAAAGAAAGTAAGGCTACTGCCTTAACTGCAGCAAACCTCCTAGTCCTATAGAGGACAAGGTCAGGAAGCGGACTGGCAATGTTCAGGCTCCCAGGGGAGCAGTCTGCCCAAACATTGGCCCCCCTTCAGCAACCGCATCAAAGCCCCTTTTAATTTGACCTTGGCAACCCACAATTGCCCAGTTAAAGTCAGGATTATCTTTTACCTCCCCAGATGGATGAGCATCACCTTAGACCAGATCAGTGGGTGTTCCAGATCGTGGAGCAAGGTTACTATCTAACCTTCCTATCTTATCCTCCAGACACACCTCCCACACCACAATATCTTCTGGGTGACTTGTTTATACTCCAAGAAGATATTTTAGCTCTCTTGGCCAAGGGAGCAATAGAGAGGAAGCCGGTTTCAGAAATCAGTACCGGTTGTTATTCCGTCACTTTCTGATACCGAAGAAAGATGGAGCCCTTCGACCCATCCTAGATCTTCACCCTCTGAACTTTTTCGTAAGGAAAGACACATTCAAGATGCCCATCCTGGTGCAAGTTCTGGCTGCCCTGGATCTAGGAAACTGGATGCTAGCTCTGGATTTTCGGGATGCATATTTTGATATTCCCGCCATAGAATTCCCACAGAAGAAGTTACTTGGGATTTGAGGAAGATCAGGAGCATTTTCAGTTTTCCGTGCTCCCCTTTGGCCTGAGAAGCGCACCGCGGGTGTTCACAGAAGTGCTGGTGGTGGTTCCAGCACATCTGCAGAGGTTGGGAATACTAGTCTATCCATATCTCGATGATCGGTTACTGAAAGCCCATCTGACTCCTTAGTAGATTCCCTTCATTGGAATGATCCTGGTTACGATGCTCTTCCGAATTAACCCACTGCCTCAGAGAGTCCAGAACATTCGGGCTATGATCCCGATGTTTTAGTCTGTAGCAAGTGGGATCAGCACCAAGGTAATCTGTCCGATTCCATTCAGGTGTCAGAGAAGACTGCAAAAGATCTACAGTGATAGTTGCTTGACTTCAGTTGAACTGGCGGCAGACCCCTCTCCCACCCAGTGTTTGCGGTTGTGACATCGGTTGTGACAGATACTTCGTTACTCGGTTTGGGTAGTCATCAGGGAGAGGTGGAGCTCAGAAGATCAGCAGAGGCTCGGCTTCACATCAACCTGATGGAGTTGTGAGTGATTTGCTTGTCACTAAAGATATTCTTTCCGACTATTAAGAGGGAGCTGGTGTAGGTTCTCACAGACAACACAACCGCCATGTGGTAGTGCTACAGTCAGGGCGGAGTGGGGTTGTGGGCCTTGTGTAAAGATGCTCTTTGCCTATGGAAGTGTCTAAACATTTAGGGTATATCCCTGATCACCCAGCACCTGGCAGGATCTTTAAAGCTAGAATGGATGAACTCAGTCGAAGTTGACTAGCCGATCCCAAATTGTGATTGCACTCGGTGGCAGAGGAAATCTTCTAGCAATGGGGAGAACCTTGGCTCACTCTTTTCGCCAACGCAGAGAATGGGCAGTTTCAAAGCTTTTGCTCGTTGGAGCTCCCAAGGCCGTCCTCTCTCAGAGACACCTTCTACCAAATCTGGGGGTCAGACTCCTGTATGCTTTCCACCCCTCCCTTTCCTGCCCAGAGTGCTGAAAAAGATCAAGAGAAATTAGGTCCAAGCAATCCTAGTGGCACTGGATTGGGCAAGGAAAGTATGGTATCTGAAACCTCTGACCGTGAGCACAAGTCCCCCTATCCAGCTTCCTCTTCCGGAGGACCTCCTGTCACAGCAACAGGGCTGCACCCAAACCCGCACAACCTACGGACTGGATCTGGAAAGTTTGGCATAGCAAGTTCCCTTCTTTTGTTGCAAGGTGGCACAACCTACTTCTCCATGTGTGGGGATCGAGAGGCAACAGTTAATGGTATTCAATCTTCCTCCAGAAGTAATTGATGTCATTCTGGCAGCTAGGCATCCTTCTATGAAGACTGTTTATGCAGGACACTGGGAGAAATTTGTTGTTGGGTGTTCTTCGTGGCACATCCAATCCTTACAGGCTTCCCTGTCTGACATATTGTTGTTTTGTTTATCATTGGCCTAGCAAGGCCCTGCTTAGGCCACCGTTAAAGGTCACTTTTCAACCGTTTCTGCCTTTAAATGTTTACCGGATCAGCCATCTCTCTTCAGATTACCTGTTGCGATTTATTTATTTGAAAAAGCTGACCCGTATGTTCCTACCTATAATGCAGCAGTGGGATCTAAATCTTATATTGACCTACCTGATGTGCTTGCCTCTTGAGCCTGTGCACAGTTGTCCTTTAATCCTACGTACTCTTAAAGTGGTGTGCCTCATCACCAAAACATCTGCCAGGCGAGTGAATGAACTTCAGTCTTTGTCTTCTATTCCATCATTGTTTCCTCTTTTCCGGACAAATTAGTCCTTCGAACAAAGGCAGCATTCCTTCCCAAAGTAGTTATGCCCTTTCATGTATGGCAATCATCACCTTATCAACATATAAGGAGAAGGAACAACTGCATTGCCTTGAATCTAAGAGGGCACTTAGTTCAAAAAGACAAGTGAATTTCAACAGGATGACCAAATGTTTGTCTGTTTTTCTGGAACACAGGATGGCAAGGAGGTACAGAAAAGAGCCATTTCCAGATTAATTGACTTATATATTAATATCTGCAGTTGGCTGGCCAAAAAGCAGCTCCAAGAGGGTCTGTGTGCTCACTCCACCAAAGCAAAGGATGTGGCTATGGATCTGAACTGCGAGGCTGCTATGTGGGCATCCCAGCCCACGTTTACCAAGCATTAATACCTGGACAGCTTTTTGACCTATCTGTCCTGCAGGATTTCCTGGTCTAAACGATTGCACAGACCCACCACCTGGGAGATACTGCTTTGGTATCTATTCAAAAGGTGAAGAATCTGTTAGAAATTTCTATCAAAAGAACAAGTTGCTTACCTTCGGTAATGCCTTTTCTGGTACTCTGTCTAACCGCAGATTCCTCACTTACCCCTCTTCCTCCCTGTTCTGTGAAATAATCTCATTCATTTCAATCTTATAAAGATTCCATCTTAAAAAGTTCTGCACACTGTTTTCATATTGTTTCTATGAGCTTCATGTCTGTTGTCATGCACGGAGTTCAGAAAGAAAGTGATGCCAACGCAAGCAGGTGGTGTATATATACTGGTCCCGACATCACATCCATGCAGGATCGAGCGGCATAAGGTGGAATGGTGCTGCATGACCCCACCTGTCTACGCGAGGTAGAATTGCTATGCTAAAGTTTCCAGATCCAGCCCGACGCATTTTCAGATGGTGAGCAATGTGCGGTTAGAGTCTCTTCCTGCAAAGGAGGTACCGAAGGCAAGTAACTTGTTTATTTACATAGCACTTCAAACTGCACTTCTATCATTTCTGATGTGTACATCTTCCTCAGATTGCTCGCATTTTGAACTTCATGATGGTGCCAGGCTGGATTCGAGGAACTCCTCTGCAGTTTCTCTCCATCGTTGCCACGTGTCACCATGTCCCTTCAGCAGTGTCTTTGCATGCCTCGAATATGACAGGGTTGGAGTATCTAAGACACTAATCGAGAAACTGGCGTCGCCTCCTGTTTTTCGATGCCTTATTGACACAAGTTCAGAGTGTTTCTCTGTAATAAACAGTCAAAAATTCCTCTGCATTCAACAGTGACTAGGCTAAAATTTCAGGGTTTAAGCCCTGTTGCAGATGCCATGACATCTGCATCAGGGAGTGGGAATTCTAGTTATTTTTGGCAAATGTTGCAGGAACATGCCAAAGTATTCCCCTTCTTCTTCTGTTAAGACCCTAACCTTGGAACAATCTCCAAAGAGATCTTCCCACAAGAAGCAGAGAAAGAGAAGGGACAAAGGGCCGGGTTTAGAGTTCGGCGGACCTGGTTACTCCGTCACAAACATGGCTGATATCCCACCCACGGTATTACAATTCCATTATATTACTGTAATATGGCGGACAGGAAATCTGTCACCTTTGTGACGGAGTAACCCGTCCACCAAACTCTAAATCAGGCCTTTAGTCTCATGTTCCTCAAGGAAGTATCCCTGAATCTTGATGGCTGCTCCCTGCCGTTGGACTGTTCCTCATTGTTGGAGCCAATTATGCCCTTAAAAATGACGAAACCCGTAATTTCTGACTCTATTGGCCGATCCCACACATGTCAAATCCTTCCAGCTAGCTATGCTATCTCTTTAGGATGGCTCAGATACCCTATGGTCCAATCTTCAAGGGTGGACGTGTTCCTACAGCTTTGCACTGGCTTTGGCCTCTGCACCTCCAAGCCGCTGTTCTCTGTGTGTTTGACGCCACCTACAATGGCAACATCCAAGCCGCTTTCAGTGGTGCCCTTGCAGTCTCCTGAAAATATACGAGTGGCAAAAAAGAAAGGCCTGTTTTGATGATCATCCCTTGGTGGAGTCTCTTCCCAGGGCCCAGAGATCTACCTTCATGAAATAATGTTTTGTGTCAGACTCGTCTTCGCTGAGTAGATTTATTGCCATACATAAGATGATGACGCAGAGGCTGATTACCTTCTCCATTAACCTCAAAATAGGCTTAGCCTGGATTTATGAAATACAGGTGGTTTCTGGTTTCGATCTATCTCCAGAATGGAGTCTCTTACCCTTCTGACCCTCCTTTGTAGGGAGTCTCTTCATTTACTACAATGGTACAAAAAGCAGCAGAAGCATTGGAGTTGGCCTTGCCCACTGCAGATGTGAAATCTAACGTAATAGAGATCCTGCAATCTTCCTTTGCAGTTTTGGAGGCTATGCTACCTTTCAGTGAAGCTCTATTGGAGCATGGCTTGGCAACTTGGAAAAAACCCTTTTCGGGCCGGTCAGTTCAGACAAATCACTAGACTGTACATGCCTGCCCTGTGTGATCCAGACTTCTTGTCATCCCACGTCTAGTGATGCAAACCCCCTCTTCAAAATTAAACCCAAATGCCTTTCTCACAACCCCTTCAGACCACCAGTCTTAGAGACTTCCCTTCTCACTGAGAACACCACATGCCCTCTGGGCCAATATGTTCACCCCCCTTTGGGAGATGTCACAACTGACTGATATCAGTCTTCTCTGACACATGAAAAAGCCATTCTCTGATGTGGTCAGCAATCTTTGGGTTACTTTCAACATAACGTGAAGTGATAATATTAATAATGTATTTATTGACAGTTAATTAAAACTATTCTTCAATATAAGAAAATAAAAGATCACAACTATGTGCAAGAGGAAATAAATAGCAGTCCATAAAGTCCTAGTTAAAACATGCAATCAAAATGTCCCATGAGGATGGAGCTCATTTGAGTCACAGCTTATAATTACCAGATTAGAGCTGGTGAATATTGCCCCTACTCCTGGTATTTCAAAGTATTTAAAACCCGAGGAAAATCATTAAGTAAATAACACTCCCAAAATTCATAAAAAGATTGCAGCTACGTACAAGAGGAGATGACTAGACGTCTCCAAATTTATAGTTTAGGCATGCAGTAAAATATTCCAGGGGAGTAGAATTAATTTCCATCACAGCTGACGGTTGACAAATTAGAGCTCTGGGACATTGCGCCAGTTCCTTGCGTTTAATGCATTTAAAATGGAGAAGAATCATTGAAAAAAATAACACTCCCTAGATTCCTAATCAATACCTAAAATAAAATGTCCCATGGGAGTAAAATTTATTTCAGTCATGACTAGCAGGTGTCAGATTGGAACTGCTAGTCGGTACCCCAATTCCTGTTCTTTTTTAATTCGTATAGAAAGGGTCTGGGGCCTGGCCGAATAGCTCCATTTGATGAACCCCAAATTAAACCGTACAGACTATGACCCAGTGACGATTCCCTTCAGTGTTTTATTTTCTGCCAGTTGCCCAAGCAATATGAATTTGCCGATGAACATACCGTCTTTGCCACCGAAGCACAGAGAAAGTGCACTGCGGCATGTTATAATGTTTGCTTTGTGGAAATTCGGTAACAACCCTTACTGACACCTTTGGTTCTCTTAACTTCTGACTTAATGGTATTTTAGTGTGCCTGTAGCTGCTTGCTTAAGCTTATCCCAAAATGTTAGTAATGCCTCTTTTTAGTTTAGAGCTTGATGCCAGAGATTAAACATAAGCCAAATTTGGGCTTGGATAACAGAATTGGGTAGTTTAAGAAAAGTGCTATGTAATTGCACCTGAACCTTATTTCGCCAGTTATCAAATTTGTGCAGATAGGCAATCATTCCATATGCTGGCGAAGGCAGACATTTTGCATGTAGTAAATTTTGAAGTGGCTGCACGTTTGGGCCCTTCATGGAATGTGCTGTTTTGGCCAAAGCAAACCTTAAGCCTGGCTTTCTCTTTTTTTTTTTTTTAGCTCTTGCATGTGGGTGTTGCAGTGTTCAGAAGCTTCAAATTATATCCTTAAATATTTATTTGAGCGAGTGTTTGCGATCTGATTTTCCCCCCATCAACCATTTACTTAGAATTTTCCTTTTCCTAGAGAAAGTTAGAACTTTGGGTTTGCCATAGTTGACTTCAAGAACAAGTCGTTTAGCGAATGTTGGAGGATAGTGGTCTCGTCTGCAAATTTCAAGATTCTTGGATGATGTTGGTTGATTTTTGGAGGGTATGCTCTAGGGCTTGCAACTGCTCCCTCCATATTTGAGACAACTACATTAAACATAAGTTGGGCAAGCATGCAGCCTTGCTAAAGGCGTTTATTGACATGGATGTTCTTTGTCAGTGTACCTTCTCTGTCCAGTTTCAATTGTACACAGTTATTTCAGTACAGAGGAATAATTGCACTTTTATGTTATTATGGATACCCCACTTGACTAATTTGGCTTAAAGAAGGCCTCTTTGTAAATGCTTTTTGAAAATCAATAAAGCAGACATTGACAAATTTTTCTTTTTCCGCTGTACCTTGAGCACGGGGTCGGGGTCACTATAGTATGTGGACGCGCATTGCAGTAAGGTTGCTTTTAGATGCCATATTCCGTTTGGATTTTGATTTTGTTGATTTTGTCTGCTGGTACGTTATTTTAAGATTCAATACCGATTAAAACTCTAATCTTTTAACCTTCTTACCCGCGCTTTCTCCCCATCTGTGTGCCTGTGCCTCGCCAGCTCTCCGGTCCACCGCAGGTTTTCCCGATTGTGTGGAGGGAGCGAACGGACACAACTTTCCCTTACTTCCGGGCTGGGGAGGAGCTACGGGTTTAGCAGTCTAGCTGCTCCCCAACGCTATTTAAATCCATACCTGCCCCGACGCGCAGCGGGCGCGCCAAAGGCAAGCCCGTCTGCGCCCGTCCGTCCCAGCCGTCTCCAGGACCCCTGCACCTTTTAAGCTAAACATGGGACATAGGCAGAAACCTACCTACTCGACCTTGGAACTCCTTGAAGTTAGACGCTTATGAATAAACAAATGTATTAACAGCCCACATGGCATGTCTAGGGCATTCCCTGACATGGAGGGACCTTTCTCTTGCAGAGATTTGCCAATTCCAAAGGAAATATCAACGAGGGTCCTACTCACCTAGCGGGACATATGTATACGTTAGATCTTTTCCTGACCAACTCCCCAAGCATTCTTTGTGAGGCTCCACGTCCTCTTATATGGTCAGACCATTCCCTAATTGGTTTCCAGATCTGTGGGCCTAAGGTCAACTCTGCCCCCTCCACGGTTCCCAATAGTTTTAGAAGACAGTGGCATAAAATTACACCTGACCTTTGTATGAATACATTTCCGGCAATTATTAACCTGGAATCAAGGAACATAGAGGATTGTTTAGCCAGCTACCATACCACAGTAAAAACAGCCATACATCATCTGTCCCCACTGAAACCATACTCTAATTCGCCCAGACGATTACATGCAGTTTGGTATTCTCAGGAACTGCGTAAGGAGAAATGTCTCTGTAAAAATTTGGAAAGACGGTGGCGTCACTCCCATGATTTAAATGACAAAGAAATGTCTATAGCTCGTTATCATAAGAACTTAAACGCTCGCAAAGCCCATATTGTGCCACAACTCAACCTGGCAAGGAATGCTCATAAAGAATTATATCAAATCCTCAAATCTTTTACCAACCCGAAGGCCTGCAACAACAGTTTCTCCATCCCAAGAACTTTGTGATAAGATTGGTAATAATTTTGAACAGAAAATCAATCTCATCTATGATAAAATTGCCAAAGACAGGAGCCCCTCGAACGACACTTTAAAACTCTGTCCTCTAACTTTGACCAACCGGCACCTTTTGGAAAGTTGTGCTCCTCCCACAGTAGATATAGTGGAGCCTTTGTTGAAAACAGCTAAATCCGGTTCACCTATGGATGTTATTCCAGCTAAAATCTCCTCTCTACTTTACAAACAGTTAGCTACGTCTATCTGTTCAATTCTCAGTCTCTCTATGAGAGAGGGCCAACTACCATTAGAGTGGAAGGCCGCACAAATAATTCCCATCCGGAAGAAGGCTAATGCCCCAGTGGAGGATCTATCCACTGGGGCGCTAGACCCCTGACCTCCTGGTCAGAGACCTGCTCTCTCCCCCAGCAGCTCTGAGGTAGTGCTGCTGCTGCTGCCCCTGTGCAGGTAGGTGTTCGAGGCCCTCCACCCGCCGGCTCCTGCCTGCGCCTCATGCCTGGTGGTCCAGTGGGAGAGCCTTGCTCTTCTGCTGGACGCTGCTGTCTGTCTGTCTTTGTGCCGGTTGTCTGTCTTTCTGTGCCCGTTTTCTGTCTTCCTTCTAGCTCTTCAATGTATTTCTATTGTGCCTGTCTTTATTGTGCCAGTTATTGTACCTGTTCCTGTGTGTATTTTCTGTCTTCTGTGCCCTTTTGCTCTTCGTGCCCTTTCCCGCCTCCCAGCTGCGCTTCCCTCCCCCCTCTTCTACTTAATGGCGGCCACGCCGCTGGAGCGCCGAAGGCGCGCCTAAGGCAAGCCCGTCTGCGCCCGTCCGTGGCCTGCGCCTGGAAACCTGGATCTACGACCTCCCACCGCTACAACTCCGCTGCCCTCCTCGCACTCAACCCCGGAAGGAGCAGCAACTGCCAGCAATCCACGCCGAACACCACCCACGGCCAGTTCTCCTGCCGTCACTGCCGCCAATCCTTCACCGCCGACCGCACCCCCACGGCCCCCGCACCTAACGTCAACAACACCGAAGCCCTGAAGTGCATCCTCCTCAACGTGCGCTCCCTGCACAGACACACCGTAGAGATCTGGGACCTCCTCGACACCCTCTCGCCAGACGTCGCCTTCTTTACGGAAACCTGGACCAACGCCTCCTCCGTGCCCGACATCGCCACCGCCATCCCCGACGGATACAAGATCCAGAGGGAGGACCGCCCCAACCGCCCAGGAGGAGGACTCGCCATCGTACACAAGAGCTCCCTCCGACTCTCCACCTCCACCACGAAGGACCCCTCCCTTACCACCGAACACCTCCACTTCCAGATTCAGACCAGCCCCAGAACCTCACTCCGCGGCACCCTCGCCTACAGACCCCCCCGGACCCTGCGCTTCGTTCGCCACTACCATCGCCGACCTCATCGCACCCCACGCCATGGCCTCCATGGACTACATACTCATCGGAGACCTGAACTTCCACTTCGACAACCCCAGCGACCCCAACTCCCCCACCCTCCTAGACAACCTCGCCAACATCGGACTGAAACAGCTCGTCACCACGCCCACCCACAAGGCAGGACACACCCTCGACCCCATCTTTGCAGGAGGTAACAACATCCACTTCAGCCACACCACACAACCCCCTTGGACAGACCACCACTGCGTACACTTCCACGTCGACAAACCCACGCCGCCCAAACCTGCACTGTGCCCCCCACGAAAGAACTGGGGCAAAGTCACTGAGGAACAACTCAACTCAACTCCACCCTCAACCGCGACGCCCCCACCACATCGACCAACGCCCACCTCCACACATGGATCTCCAGCTGCGCAGACAAGCTTGCACCACTACGCAACCCCGACAGACAACGCCCCAGAAAAGCCACCTGGTTCACCGCCGACCTCCAAGAATCCAGACGCACCTGTAGACGTCTTGAGAAGAACTGGAGATTTGATTAGAAATGTATAAAGCGCGTGTGAGAAGTTGGCCTGGTATATGCTGTCCACTAATTATAGTGGGCACCTTGCACCAATCCAAACAACCCCTTATTGGAGATAGGTTAAAGACAACCTTTATTGAAAGCTATCCTAGTGGTAGCTATGGAGAGCAGCCTTCAGGCTAAGTCTTGAAGGAATGTAAAGCAGCTTGTTTTACCAGTCTATAATCTCTTGAGTGATCAAATGAAAGAGCACCACACCAGGTATATATTCAAAATATATGTATTTATTGCTAAACACGCCCCTCTAGTCTCTTTATGAGGCTAGAGTTCGAAGATACATAAGTTATAAGTTATTAAATCACAGTAATAGCACAAATACACGTTTGGGCCCTAGGAGCGTACCAAACCATATACCAATAAAGTGGTATGCGAACCACGACTGAACTAGACACTAGGCCTAGAGCCTCTAGAAGTGCTTGGACCACAAGGAACCACCCAAGGTAGTGACACAGGGGACCCACGGGAGAGCGCGTGCAGTGTAAATACACAACCGCGATACGCCGTTAACTTCTATGGAGAAAGTCGGGATCGGGAAAATAGAGAAAAGGGACACTTAAAAGAGGACTAGGACAAAACCCTTTGAGATCTAGGACTTTGAAGAGTCTCTACCCACGGGAGCACCGGAGTACTCGTGTTACCTCACCCAGGGAAGCCGGGTGCATAGGTGCCTTTCGGGGTCGGGTTTCGTCGTCGATTCGAATGGCGATCTGCTGCAAAGTGCTGCTGGCGGCCAAGAGAAAAGTGTCCGGGTGGATCCAAGAGTGGATCGGAGTTCTGAAGAACCTGAAAGCAGAGGGGACAGAGTCTGGGTCACTAGCCAGTGACCAGGAAGGCGATGGACTGATGCCCACCGATGTCGAGTGCTTCAGGTGCGTTGACGGTCGTCTTGACTCTTCAGCCACGAGGTCCAGGAGGCGTTGTCGGCGACCAGGAGCAGGATTCGGGCTGGTACACGATGTCTGTCGAGTGCTGAGGTGTCGGCGACCGGATTGGACCCAACAAGCCTTGGCAACGGCAAGTCTCGGTGAAGATGTAGATCGTCGATGGTGCAGACCAGCAAGGTCTGTGGAACTCACCCAGCGAGGGTAAGTGAGGGCAGGCCTGGAGCAACCAGGATGCCAAGTAAGAAAAGGATTGGCCTTCGTTAAGGGCTACTAGCCAACGGGCTAGCGACCGCGAAGGAGCCTCGTGACGCCGCACGTGGAGCTGGCTTACAGGACGCTCGTGGAGTGGGGGCCAGTGATCTTCAGTGCAGGTGGTGCTGGAGGCTAGGGCTACTCGGAGCCCAAAGCACGACTTCTTGGGAGACCCAGAAGAGGATGCACTTGCAAATGTGCTCGGTGTCCAGGGGTCACGGTCTCAAGTCACCCACGATGGCCACGGGCCTCAGCTTTGCTGGGGACTCAGGGTAGCCTCGGGAAGTCTGAGAATCCACCTCTGGTGATGCGATGACTTCGGCGTCCGACTGGAGCTTCAGAAATGCGAACCGGACAGATGCTTCTTTGGTGCCTGCCAAGCAGGGGAGTCACTCCTTGACCCCAAGGGAGATTCTTCAGTCCTCTAATCTTGTCGTAGAGCGTCGAAGGTCCAGGATTCAGTTTCAGAGTTTCGTCCAGGTATAATCTAAAGTCCTAAGGACTGGGTTCCTACCTTTATTCTAAAAATAGGGGTTGGACTACTCTGTGGCCCCACCTATGGGTGTGTCAGGGCAGAGGGGTGGCTACACCCCTTTCCCTTTGTCCAGTTCGCGCCAAAGCAGGGGCTGCAAGCCCCTGATCCGGTTTGAACTGGGGTATGCACTAGGGACACCAAATGTGCCCCCAGTGCTGGACTTCAAAGCACCCGAAAGTGCTCCCGCCCAGCCCCAATACACATTATCCTGTCTGGGGAGGTGGTCACACCTCCCTGGGACAGGAAACCTATTGTCCAGGCCTCCCCTGCCGGAGTTTCGTCCAGCAGCAGGAGGCCAGACTCGTGTCTGTGGCAGCAGCATCCATTTTGTGATGCCAGGGCTCTGGTAAGAAGTTACCGGACTAGTCAGAGTTAACATGTCTTTCCCTCTAGAAGGGTGGAATGCTACCCCCGCCGCCAGGATTGGCGGGGGGTAGTATTCCAAGATGTTTGACACCAAACACGACATGTTTAGGTGCAGCCATTCCAAAGTTAGCATTTTACCGCGAGGATATAATGCGCTTAAGAGTATATGGTCAGGCTGCACTACAAACCGCATCAGAGATGGTCTCCGAACGCTGCAGAGGGGCCCTGCTCATGCAGGGGCACCCTCTCACATAGGAACCACGCACTCTGCCTTTAGGATTGATAAGGCCTGCCTTAGGAGTGACTTATAGGTTTATATGTGTGTATGTATTTCGTGATATAGGTAACCTATATCACAGTAAGAGGTGCATGCACCACCTTACCCAGGCTGCAGTAGCAGACCTGTGGTGTCAGTTTGGAGGGCCTTCCAGGGGTGGCATAATACATGCTGCAGCCCCTGGCAGGCCTCTGAGGTACCTATGCCCTTGGTACATAGTATACCATATACTAGGGACTTATAAGGGCACTCCAGATCCCAATCAGTGATGTGCCTAAGGCACATGGAAACCATTTTAGAGAGGAAGCAGCTAGGCTGGGGTTCTGATTATCAGGGCCCCAGCCAGACTAATGTCGAAAAACAGTGAAGCATCAGCAAAAAGTGGGGGTACCCATGTGAAGCAGATCCTACTCTCCTACACAACCCCCCCAAACGTAGGGACATTAAACTAACCTTGCCCAGTTAAGTCTTCATGTTCTAAGTGGAAATACCTAGAGAGTCCATCTGCATTCGCATGGTTACTCCCAGGCCTATGTTCCACTGTAAAGTCCATCCCCTGTAGGGAAATGGACCACCTAAGCAGTTTGGGGTTTTCACCCTTCATTTGTTTTAGCCATAAGAGGGGCTTATGGTCTGTCTGAACCAGGAAGTGTGTACCAAACAAGTATGGCCTCAACTTCTTCAGAGCCCAGACCACAGCAAAGGCCTCCCTCTCTATGGCTGACCAACGTTTCTCTCTAGGGGTCAGCCTTCTGCTAATAAAAGCTACTGGCTGATCCTGACCTTCTTCGTTCAATTGTGACAGTACAGCCCCTACCCCCAATTCAGATGCATCGGTTTGAACAATGAACTTCTTGGAGTAATCAGGACTCTGCAGAATTGGAGCAGTGCACATGGCCTGCTTGAGGTCATCAAATGCCTTTTGAGAGCTAACTGTCCACTGAACCTTTTTGGGCATTTTCTTAGAAGTTAAGTCATTCAGGGGTGTCACTATTGATCCATACCCCTTGACAAATCTCCTATAGTACCCAGTCAGGCCTAAGAAGGCTCTCACCTGAGTCTGGGTAGTGGGAGCAGTCCAGTCCATGATGGTCTGGATCTTGCTCTGCAAAGGTTGAACCTGGCCTCCACCCACAAGGTGGCCCAGGTACACAACCTGACTCTGCCCTATCTGGCACTTAGTGGCCTTGATAGTCAGGCCTGCCTTTTGCAGGGCCTGTAAAACATTCCTGAGGTGGACCAGGTGATCCTCCCAGGTGGAGCTAAAGACAGCAATATCATCTAGATAAGCTGCACTATAGGCTTCCAGTCCTGTGAGAACTGTATTCACCAACCTCTGGAAAGTGGCAGGTGCATTCTTCAGACCAAAGGGCATTACCACAAATTGATAATGCCCACTAGGGGTTGAGAATGCTGTCTTTGGCTTTGCATCATCAGCTAGTCTGATCTGCCAGTAGCCAGCTGTTAGGTCAAATGTGCTGAGATATTTGGCAGAGGCCAAAGTATCTATGAGCTCATCTGCCCTGGGTATTGGATGGGCATCAGTCCTAGTGACTGCATTGAGACCCCTGTAGTCCACACAAAACCTCATCTCTCTTTTTCCACCACTGGTGTGAGGTTTCGGTACAATGACTACTGGACTAGCCCAAGGGCTATCTGAGGGTTCAATAACTCCCAATTCCAACATTTTCTGGACTTCAGTCCTGATACAGTCCCTGACATGGTCAGGTTGCCTATAAATCTTGTTTTTAATAGGCAGACTGTCCCCAGTGTCCACTTCATGATTGCACCAGGTGGTCTGACTGGGTGTCAGTGAAAACATATGTCTAAACTGATTGAGGACTTGCCTGCAATCAGCTTGTTGCTGGGTAGTGAGGCTGCCTGCCAAGGCTGCACCATCAACTGACCCATCGTCAGGGTTCTGTGAGAGCAGGTCAGGGAGTGGGTCACTCTCTTCCTCCTGCCCTTCATCAGTAGCCATGAGCAAGCCCATGTCTGCCCTGTCCACATATGGTTTTAACCTGTTGACATGGAGAACCCTGTGGGGACTCCTGGGTGTTCCTAGGTCCACTAAATAAGTGACCTCACCCTTCTGCTCAACAATAGTGTGGGGTCCACTCCATTTATCTTGGAGAGCTGCTGGGGCCACTGGCTCCAACACCCACACCTTCTGTCCTGGCTGGTAAACAGTCAGAACAGCCTTTTGGTCATGCCAGGCCTTCTGAAGTTCCTGGCTAGCCTCAAGGTTTTGGTTGCCTTTTTCATGTACTCAGCCATCCTGGAGCGGAGACCAAGTACATAGTCCACTATATCTTGCTTTGGGGGCTTGAGAGGTAACTCCCATCCTTCCTTCACCAAGCACAGTGGACCCCTCACAGGGTGGCCAAACAGAAGTTCAAAAGGGCTGTAACCAACCCCTTCTGAGGCACCTCCCTATATGCGAATAAAAGGCAGGGCAAGAGTATGTCCCATCTACGCCTAAGCTTTTCTGGGAGCCCTTTAATCATGCCCTTCAAGGTTTTGTTGAATCTCTCAACTAAACCATTGCATTGTGGGTGATAGGGTGTGGTGAACTTATAAGTCACTCCACACTCCTTCCACATTGCTTTTAAGTACCCAGACATGAAGTTAGCACCCCTGTCTGATACTACCTCCTTAGGAAAGCCTACTCTTGAGAAGATTCCCAGGAGGGCCCTTGCCACCACAGGTGCTGTAGTGGTCCTGAGGGGGATAGCTTCTGGGTACCTGGTGGCATGATCCACTACCACCAGGATAAACCTGTGCCCAGAGGCTGTTTGGGGATCCATGGGACCAACAATGTCAATCCCTACCCTTTCAAAGGGCACCCCCACCACAGGTAGTGGTATCAGTCGGGCCTTTGTAGTGCCACCTGCTTTGCCACTGGCTTGGCAGGTTACACAGGAGCGACAAAACTCCTTACTGTCTTCAGACATGTGGGGCCAGTGAAAGTGAGGGACAATTCTGTCCCAAGTCTTGTTCTGGCCCAGGTGACCTGCTAAGGGAATATCATGGGCTAGGGTCAATAGGAAGCCCCTGAACTTCAAAGGTATTACCAACCTCCTGGTAGCACCAGGCTTGGGGTCTCTACTCTCTGAGTACAGGAGTCCATCATCCCAATACACTGTATGGGGACCACTAGCTTTCCCAGCAGCCTCAGCAGCAGCTTGCTGTCTGAGGGGTTCAAGTGAGGGGCAGCTCTGCTGCTCCTGGCTCAGATCTGCCCTAGAAGGTCCCCCTGTCCCCAAGAACTCAACCTGGTCAGGTTCAAGTTCCTCTGGGACAGTTCCTTCTTCAGGGCTGAGATCATCCCCCTCAAGGGACTGATCTTCCTCCTGAGCCAAGGGGAAGGCACTGCCTTAACCCTACTACTCCTCCTCTTGGAAGGCACTTGGTCCATTCTTCCAGAATCCAAGGCCTGTTCAGTGCTAGACATTTTGGCTTGTGACCTGGTCACAGCAAACACATCTGCAGGATCCCCAGCATTTCTGCATGGGTCCTGAGCTCCACTTCTGCCCAAGCAGAAGTCTCTAAGTCATTGCCAAGCAAGCATTCGACTGGTAGGTTTGCACTTACCACAACCTTGTTAAGGCCAGTTACCCCTCCCCAGGAGAAGTTAACAACTGCCAGAGTATGGTCTGTTCTGACATTGCTAGCATTGGTCACTTGGTACATCTCACCAAGCATAACTTGCCCAGGTAGCACAAGGTCTTGTGTCACCATTGTGACACTTGCCCCTGTGTCCCTAAATGCCAAAGCCTCACGTCCATTGATTAAAGGCTGTTGTCTGTACTTGCCCAGATTACTGGGACTCACAGTGGAGGTCACATCCATGCCTCCATCACAGACTAACACAGCCTGAGTCAGTTCCCTGACTAAGTCAGAGCCCAACTCAGTTCCCAGGGTGAACCCTACTAAACCCTTTGCTGGAGCACTTCCACCAACTGTACTAGGGGGAACAGGTGCCTTAGGGGCATTGGTGGGTGCTGGACTGGAGTCTTTGGACTTGGTGCAATCACTGGTCCAGTGGGTCTTTTGCTTACAGACCTTGCACCATGGTTTTCTTTGGCCTTTCCCTTTGGTAGACTGTGAATCCCCACCAGAAGAAGATTTTTGGGGGCCTGATGAAGACTTTTGACCTTTACCCTTCTCCCCACCCTTGTCAGAGTTCTTAGCATCTTGCTTCTTGGTTTCCCCACCTTGGTTCTGTACCTTCTGCTTCACCCTGGTTCTGACCCATTTGTCTGCCTTCTTTCCCAATTCTTGGGGAGAGGTCAGATCAGAGTCTACCAGGTATTGATGCAACAGCTGATTTTGACAGTTATTAAGAATCTGCTCCCTCATTATCAGATTGTATAATCCTGAGAAGTCACACACCTTACTGCCCATCAACCAGCCTTCCAGAGCCTTGGCAGAACAATCCACATAGTCTACCCAGTCTTGAGTCTGTGCTTTTTGGGTGTCTCTGAACTTCAACCTGTACTGTTCAGTGGTTAGGCCAAACCCATCAATCAGAGCACTCTTCAAGACCTTGTAATTATCAGCATCCTCCTCTCTAACAGTGAGGAGCTTATCTCTACCTTTGTCAGCAAAGGAGAGCCACAAGATTGCTGCCCACTGCTCTTGAGGGACCTTCTGTACTTTACAGGCCCTCTCTAATGCAGTTATCCATTTGTGGATATCATCCCCACTCTGGTAGGGAGGGACAATCTTGCTCAGGTTCCTATGGTCATAGGACCTTTCCCTGTCTCTAGGGACATGGCTGCCACCATGGGACTCTAGTCCCAACTTTCTTCTCTCTCTAAGGAGATCTAGGGATTCCCTATCTAAAGCCAATTGCTTTTTCTGATCTCCAGCTGAGTTTCCTCATACTGGACCAGTCTGGTTCTCCTCTCATGAGAGGATTCCCTCCTGTGAGAGGAGACAGAGCTCCCTATAGAGGTGCCAGAGTGGTTAGACTCCTGAGAAGGAGATCTAGACTTCCTGGGCACACTCTTAATCCTTCCTGGGGGGACAAAGAGGGCATCATCTTGATCATCCTCATCATCATCCACAGGAGGGATTGGGTTTTCCAGGTCAGGGTCATTGTCACCCTCCTGGCCAGTTTCAGAGGGGGCTGGGGGTACTGGTACCCCTGGCCTCGTCCTCTTCTTCTGCCCCACCCTCAGCTCCTACCCCTTCAGTCCCTACAGGCTTACTAAGGTCATAAGCCACCAACAACTCCTTGAGGTGTTGGGTGGTGGGGCTTTGGCCTGTCCTTATTTTTCTCAAGTTACATACACTCCCATTCTTGGAATTGAGAGCTTTATCATACTTGGAGGGTGGAAGCTCAATGGCTTCCTGCAAGGATTCTTTGGATCCTGCCCTTAAAGACATTACTAGTGTGGTGTGGTGTATGCACTACCTACTCTAGTGTGGCCTACTAAACTCTCTTGAGTTGTAGAAAGGGTTGTGCTATCCCTTAACACACAACTCTAAGTTCAGTAGAACTTACTGTATTCTAAGCTTAAATTATATGTACCTTAGGTACCTTTAGTGGTTTTCAGTTGATCAATTCAACTGAGATTATCTGGTAAAACAATAGCAAGCTGGAATCCCACACGCTGCACACCAATGTGAGAAGTTGGCCTGGCATATGCTGTCCACTAATTATAGTGGGCACCGTGCACCAGTCCAAACAACCCCTTATTGGAGATAGGTTAAAGACAACCTTTATTGAAAGCTATCCTAGTGGTAGCTATGGAGAGCAGCCTTCAGGCTAAGTCTTGAAGGAATGTAAAGCAGCTTGTTTTACCAGTCTATAATCTCTTGAGTGATCAAATGAAAGAGCACCACACCAGGTATATATTCAAAATATATGTATTTATTGCTAAACACACCCCTCTAGTCTCTTTATGAGGCTAGAGTTCGAAATACATAAGTTATAAGTTATTAAATCACAGTAATAGCACAAATACACGTTTGGGCCCTAGGGGCGTACCAAACCATATACCAATAAAGTGGTATGCGAACCACGACTGAACTAGACACTAGGCCTAGAGCCTCTAGAAGTGCTTGGACCACAAGGAACCACCCAAGGTAGTGACACAGGGGACCCACGGGAGACGCGTGCAGTGTAAATACACAACCGCGATACGCCGTTAACTTCTATGGAGAAAGTCGGGATCGGGAAAATAGAGAAAAGGGACACTTAAAAGAGGACTAGGACAAAAACCCTTTGAGATCTAGGACTTTGAAGAGTCTCTACCCACGGGAGCACCGGAGTACTCGTGTTACCTCACCCAGGGAAGCCGGGTGCATAGGTGCCTTTCGGGGTCGGGTTTCGTCGTCGATTCGAATGGCGATCTGCTGCAAAGTGCTGCTGGCGGCCAAGAGAAAAGTGTCCGGGTGGATCCAAGAGTGGATCGGAGTTCTGAAGAACCTGAAAGCAGAGGGGACAGAGTCTGGGTCACTAGCCAGTAACCAGGAAGGCGATGGACAGATGCCCACCGATGTCGAGTGCTTCAGGTGCGTTGACTGTCGTCTTGACTCTTCAGCCACGAGGTCCAGGAGGCGTTGTCGGCGACCAGGAGCAGGATTCGGGCTGGTACACGATGTCTGTCGAGTGCTGAGGTGTCGGCGACCGGATTGGACCCAACAAGCCTTGGCAACGGCAAGTCTCGGTGAAGATGTAGATCGTCGATGGTGCAGACCAGCAAGGTCTGTGGAACTCACCCAGCGAGGGTAAGTGAGGGCAGGCCTGGAGCAACCAGGATGCCAAGTAAGAAAAGGATTGGCCTTCGTTAAGGGCTACTAGCCAACGGGCTAGCGACCGCGAAGGAGCCTCGTGACGCCGCACGTGGAGCTGGCTTACAGGACACTCGTGGAGTGGGGGCCAGTGATCTTCGGTGCAGGTGGTGCTGGAGGCTAGGGCTACTCGGAGCCCAAAGCACGACTTCTTGGGAGACCCAGAAGAGGATGCACTTGCAAATGTGCTCGGTGTCCAGGGGTCACGGTCTCAAGTCACCCACGATAGCCACGGGCCTCAGCTTTGCTGGGGACTCAGGGTAGCCTCGGGGAAGTCTGAGAATCCACCTCTGGTGATGCGATGACTTCGGCGTCCGACGGGAGCTTCAGAAATGCGAACCGGACAGATGCTTCTTTGGTGCCTGCCAAGCAGGGGAGTCACTCCTTGACCCTAAGGGAGATTCTTCAGTCCTCTAATCTTGTCGTAGAGCGTCGAAGGTCCAGGATTCAGTTTCAGAGTTTCGTCCAGGTATAATCTAAAGTCCTAAGGACTGGGTTCCTACCTTTATTCTAAAAATAGGGGTTGGACTACTCTGTGGCCCCACCTATGGGTGGGTCAGGGCAGAGGGGTGGCTACACCCCTTTCCCTTTGTCCAGTTCGCGCCAAAGCAGGGGCTGCAAGCCCCTGATCCGGTTTGAACTGGGGTATGCACTAGGGACACCAAATGTGCCCCCAGTGCAGGACTTCAAAGCACCCGAAAGTGCTCCCGCCCAGCCCCAATACACATTATCCTGTCTGGGGAGGTGGTCACACCTCCCTGGGACAGGAAACCTATTGTCCAGGCCTCCCCTGCCGGAGTTTCGTCCAGCAGCAGGAGGCCAGACTCGTGTCTGTGGCAGCAGCATCCATTTTGTGATGCCAGGGCTCTGGAAAGAAGTTACCGGACTAGTCAGAGTTAACATGTCTTTCCCTCTAGAAGGGTGGAATGCTACCCCCGCCGCCAGGATTGGCGGGGGGTAGTATTCCAAGATGTTTGACACCAAACACGACATGTTTAGGTGCAGCCATTCCAAAGTTAGCATTTTACCGCGAGGATATAATGCGCTTAAGAGTATATGGTCAGGCTGCACTACAAACAGCATCAGAGATGGTCTCCGAACGCTGCAGAGGGGCCCTGCTCATGCAGGGGCACCCTCTCACATAGGAACCACGCACTCTGCCTTTAGGATTGATAAGGCCTGCCTTAGGAGTGACTTATAGGTTTATATGTGTGTATGTATTTCGTGATATAGGTAACCTATATCACAGTAAGGGGTGCATGCACCACCTTACCCAGGCTGCAGTAGCAGACCTGTGGTGTCAGTTTGGAGGGCCTTCCAGGGGTGGCATAATACATGCTGCAGCCCCTGGCAGGCCTCTGAGGTACCTATGCCCTTGGTACATAGTATACCATATACTAGGGACTTATAAGGGCACTCCAGATCCCAATCAGTGATGTGCCTAAGGCACATGGAAACCATTTTAGAGAGGAAGCAGCTAGGCTGGGGTTCTGATTAGCAGGGCCCCAGCCAGACTAATGTCGAAAAACAGTGAAGCATCAGCAAAAAGTGGGGGTACCCATGTGAAGCAGATCCTACTCTCCTACAGCGCGCGATTGCCAGAAGGCGTCTTGGCGCTGGGTCCGATACACAGAGGATTCCTAGAGAGAGAAATGTGCTGCATTAACAGGTGAAAAGCCACGTTTTTACGACTTTTCTGAAGAGCAAGAGTGAAGGACTGCTTTTTATCGCAATCGGGAGGAGATTCCAGTTTTTGGCCGTCCGCAACAGAAAGCTTCTCCCTCCCCACCTCACCTGCTTAAACCTAGGGACTTGTAGAAGTTTTGTGTGGGCTGATCTCAGACTTCTGGTAGGCACGTACCATTTCAGGTGTGTTCTCAAGAACTGTGGTCCTGACCCATGCAAGGCTTTGAAGGCCAGGCACAAAGATTTAAACATAATCCTTTTTTCCATGGGTAACCAATGAAGGGCCCTCAGTCTATGTCCAACCGGCTCAGATCTGGGAATGTCAAGGACCAGCCTTGCAGCAGCATTCTGCAGACGCTGAAGTTTTGAGAGATGTTGGGCTTGGATCCCTACATACAAGGCGTTGCCATAGTCCAGTCTGGACAGGGCCAATGCCGTGACCAGCGTTTTGCGTGAATCGAGGGGAATGAATGGGCAGACTCTTCTAATCATCTTTAAGATATAACAGATGCTCGAGGAGAGGTTGTTTATCTGGGCATCAAGCGTCAGTTTATTGTCAAATATGACTCCTAGATTTTTAACCTTGTCCACTGGTTTTGGGCAGACGCCCAAGCTGTCCGGCCACCAGTTGGGAGACCAAAAGTCCGTCTTTGATCCCAACAGCATAACCTCGGTTTTATCACCGTTCAACTTCAGGCAGTTTAGCTGCATCCACTGATCTACCTGTGACATGCAGTCAATGAATCGCTCGGCTGTTTCCTCCATATTGCCTGCAACTGACACCACTATTTGGGTGTCGTCCGCATACGATGCCGGAAGAAACCCACACTGCCTAATGATCTCTGCCAGAGGAGCAACATAAACATTAAAAAGCGTGGGGCTCAGGGAAGAGCCCTGCGGCACTCCGCAGGGAGATTTAAAAGATTCGGATGTCAAATCTCCCAATTTGACCGAGAATGATCTGTCTTTTAGAAAAGATTGCATCAGCATGAGTGCAGAGTCTTGAAGCCCCAATTCTGCTAGGCGAGCACAGAGTATCTCGTGGTTCACCGTGTCGAAGGCCGCCGAGAGATCCAATAGAATCAAGGCGGCCTTCCCTCCTGCGTCCAAAATACTCCTGAGTCCCTCTGCTGCCATGACCAATGCAGTTTCTGTTCCATGCTCTTCCCTGAAGCCATATTGGGATTGGTCTAAAAAGTTTTTAGATGCTCTAAATTCTGTCAGTTGGTTATTAAGCAGTTTTTCAAAAACTTTGGCTGGAAATGGGATTCTGGATATAGGCCGGTAGCTGCTGGGTTGTTTTGGATCCAGATTAGCTTTTTTAAAAGTGGGAGCACCGATGCTGTTTTCCATGTGTCTGGGAAATAACTTGACTGGATTATCTCCGTGAACACCAGAGCTAGTTGTTCGCTAAGAATTTCTGAGAATATGTGCATCACTTTAGGTGGACAAGGGTCGGTAGGACCCCCGGACCTAATGTTCCTTACCGCCAGACTGATTTGTTCTGCTGGGGGGGGGTAAGAAGCAGAACCCAGTAGTGGGAGTGGGAGTAACCATGCCCTACTTGGCTAAATTGCTGGCCTTATTATTGTTCTTAAAAGATTCATAAACTGATGTGACTTTATCTACAAAGAACTGTCCGAGAGTGTTGCATAGTTCTGTACTACTTTCCATTTGTTTTACAGCGGAAGGATTCGCTAGTTTTTTAACTGTGGCGAAAAGCTCCTTGCAAGAGTTCTTGGCCTCACTTATTTTGTGTGTGTAATAATTGCTTTTTTCCCCCTATGATCAGTTTTTTGTATTCCGCCAGTGTTTGTGCGTATTCCCTTTTCCTATCTTGGTCATAGTTAATTCTCCATTTCCTTTCGGCTCTTCTGCAGATTTGTTTTTGTGTCCTAAGTTTTTCCGAGAACCATGGTTCTGACGGATTTTTCCTCCTAGAAACAAAGCTTTTTGTGGGGGCTGCAATATTGATTGCTGACTTGATCCATGAACAGAGCCTATCTACGGCCACGTTGCTGTTCGGCGCTAATTCTGGTTTAGTCCTAGTTAATAAGAAACAGCAAAACGCCGGAAGACCACCCCACCTACAAAAACGCCATGACGGAATACCACCAACGCATCAGATCCACCAAAAGGACCTTCATCCAAAACAAGATCCTCGCCAACGCCGGTAACTCTTCAGCGTCATGCAGGAATTCACCAAGCCCTCCAGCGAAACCACGGACATCACCCCTTCCCAAGACCTCTGCGACAAGCTCGGATCCTACTTCCATCGGAAAATCAAGGCACTCTACGGCAACTTCAACGACTAGACACCCAACTCCGAATCCACTTCCTGCTCCAGCAACGTCATCCAGCCCACCATCTCCTCCTGGACCCCAGTCACCACCGAAGACACCACTTCGACCATGAAAGGCATCCACTCAGGAGCCCCCACAGACCCTTGCCCCCGCACATTTTCCACAGAGCTGCCACCACCATTGCTTCGAACTACGACACACCATCAACACCACCTTCAAGATCGGCACCTTTCCCGACGACTGGAAACGCGCAGAAGTCAGACCCCTGCTCAAGAAGCCCTCAGCAGACCCCACCGACCTCAAGAACTACCGACCCATCTCCCTCCTCCCCTTCGCGGCCAAAGTCACAGAGAAGACCGTCCATGCACAACTAACGAAATTCATCGAAGAAAACACCATCCTCGACCCCTCCCAATCCGGATTCCGCAGCAACCACAGCACCGAAACTTCCCTACTCGCCGCCACAGACGACATCCGCACCCTCCTTGACCAAGGACACACTGTGGCCCTGATCCTACTCGACCTCTCTGCAGCATTCGACACCGTCTCCCACTGCACACTAACCGCCAGACTTCACGACGCCGGCATACAAGGAACCGTCCTCGACTGGATCCGCTCGTTCCTCACCGGCAGAACCCAAAGAATCAGACTACCACCCTTCCTCTCCAAACCCACGGAAATCAACTGCAGAGTGCCCCAAGGATCATCGCTCAGCCCCACGCTCTTCAACATCTACATGGCCCCCCTCGCCGGCATCGTCCGACAGCACGGACTCAGCATAGTATCCTACGCCGACGACACCCAGCTCATCCTCTCCCTCACCAAGGACCCAATCACCACCAGACTAAACTTCCAGGAAGGAATGAAGGACGTCGCATCCTGGATGAGCAGAAACTACCTGAAGCTCAACTCGGAGAAGACAGAAGTCCTCGTCCTCGGACCCTCCCTCTCGCCATGGGACAACACATGGTGGCCTACCGCCCTCGGCAGCCCCCCCACACCCACGAACCATGCTCGAAACCTCAGCATCGTACTCGACTCCTCCCTCTCCATGACCCGACAGGTCAACGCCGTAGCCTCCAGCAGCTTCAACACCCTGCGAATCCTCCGAAAGACCTTCAAGTGGATCCCCTACGAATCAAGGAGGGCCTGGAATACGGAAACGCCCTCTACGCCGGGATCAACAAGTCTCTGATCCGCGAGCTCCAGACCATACAGAACACTGCAGCCAGACTCATCCTCGACATTCCTCGACACGAGCACACCACCCAACACCTACGGAACCTCCACTGGCTCCCCGTAGAGAAGAGGCACTTTCAAGATACTCACCCCTGCCTACAAATGCATCCACAACACCGGACCCCAATACCTCAACGAGAGAATCTCCCTCCACGTACCCAAGAAAAACCTCCGATCCGCCAACCTTGCCCTCGCCGTAATCCCGCGCAACCGCAGAGCCAGAACAGGTGGAAGAACCTTCTACATCGCAGCCAGGACCTGGAACGAGCTCCCGCTCAACGTCAGACGCGCCCCCTCCCTGAACATCTTCAGGAAGACGCTCAAGACCTGGCTCTTCGACTGAACGGAGCTGCTCATCTCCCCCCCACCCCCCCTCACCCAGTGCCTTGAGACCCGCACGGGTGATTAGGGCGCTTACAATTCCCCTGATTGATTGATTGATCTAATTACCACCCGATTTCTCTCTTGCCTCTTCTGAGTAAATTATTGGAAAAAAAAAATTATAATAAACAACTCTCCGAATATATTGAATCTACTGGATGCCTCGACTCCTCACAGTCTGGGTTTAGGCCAACATACAGCACGGAGTCAGCACTGATGGCCGTCACTGATAATATAAGACACTCCCTGGACAACTGCCAGCCAGTACTATTGGTGCTGCTGGATTTGTCGGTGGCTTTCGACACAGTATCCCATTCCATTCTGCTCAGGAGACTCGGAGAAATCAGGATTCGTGGACAAGCCTTTCAATGGATCTCGTGTTTTCTTACCCACCAGACACAGACCATTAATCTCGGCTCTTTCCGCTTGCATACTATGGAACTTACCAAAGGAGTGCCTCAGTGATCTTGCCTCAGCCCCACTTTGTTCAGTATTTATGTGGCTGGCAGGGCTACTTATAAAGCTTGGCTTTACTCCGATTCCATATGCTGATGACACTCCGCTCTTACTGTCATTTGATAAAAACTCTAATAATACTCAGACCACTTTTTCAGAAGGCATGACTGCAATTGCTGCCTGGATGATGAATAACTTCCTACAGCTAAATGCTGGGAAAACTGAGATCATGCTTTTCGGGGATGCGCCTCTGCTCGCGTCTCCAGAGTGGTGGCCACCCGAATTAGGCATTGCCCCGGTCCCCAAGACTGTGGTCAAGAACCTAGGCATACGTCTGGACCAGAACCTCACGATGAAAGAGCAAGTTACAACTACCGTGGGTTCCTGCTTCCATATGTTAAGCCTCTTACGCAGGATAGTTCCCTTTCTCCCCCTCTCCGTACGTAAAACTCTCATTCAAGCACTGGTGATAAGCCGCCTGGACTACTGCAATACCCTCCTGATTGCGGCATGTGGATCTTATCTAAATAGACTTCAGGTAGTTCAAAACACTGCGGCTCATCTTGTCATGAATTCACCAGCCAGAACAGCCTCTCTCCCCCTATTACAACACCTGCATTGGCTACCGATATGTAAGCGGGTTAAATTTAAGATATGTTGCATTGTGCACAAAGCACTAAACGGTAAAGGCCCTGAATATCTAGCAGAAAGACTTATCCAATATCAGCCAAACAGACCCCTCCGTTCAGGAGCGAAATCCCTGCTCCTCATCCCTCGCTTCAAGAAATCCCGCATGGGTGGTAAAGCTTTCTTCCACTTAGCCCCCCATTACTGGAATCAGCTCCCAATTCATCTCCGGAAAGGCCCAGAATATCTCTTATTTAGAAAGCTTCTTAAGACTGAGCTTTTCTAAATTGTCCGCATCTGGTCTGCTCGGACTGCTGTACCTCCCTAGCGCGGAAATACCCCTCTGGGGTGATTCGAGCGCTTTACAAATAAATAAATACATATAGCATCTAATGTACTACCATTTGATTTAATCCTGAAGGCACCACTGGATCAAGTTGTACTCAGTTGCTCAGTCCTGAAGATTGGCTAGAATCAGTGAGGCTTATAAATCGACCTCCACGTCGAAGAGGCCAAGGATTCTGTAATTTGACGAATCACGCCGATTGGCCTTCTTGTAGATTTCATAGATGTAAGAGACTTACCAAGAAGATGGAATTTATTTTGAGTAGTAGCAGTTGATAAATGTTGCAGCCATAGGTTCCAGACAAAACTCTGAGCTATTTTTTAAAATTTGGGCTGCATCACTTCCGCTTTTGTGCATGATCCTGTCAAGCTCCTTCTTACTAGGCCATGGCAGACCATTTTGAGCACCACTAACGTTTGAGGGGTTCTTAAATTGTATATCATCATTTATGCATTGACAGCTTGATGCAGAGTCGAGGAGTGGCAGGACTAGGGCAATCTCATCTTTTGGTGTTTTTTCCTTTGTTGTATATAGCTGCTCCATAAATTCCTCTCACTCAAATTAGCTGATTTGACTCTGTGGGTTGAGAATTCCCAGTGGAAATTCTGTTCACCCAGCCCTGGAAATTAGCGGAGTCCACACCCCTGCAGGCCTGGTGCAAAACATCCAGGTTTTTTCATTGGCAGATCATATGTGTGAGACCTAGACTCCGGTCCAGGCCAGCACTCTCCCCAGCAGCGCCGCCTCTACACCTCGTCGCTCCAGCCTCTGAGCCTCCTCTGAGCAGGGTTCGTGCCTGCACTCCGCCCGCTGTCCCGCCGTTTTTTTCCCGCCGCCGCCCCCACCGCGCCTCCCGTATCCCCGCACTGCACATCTGACTGAGTGACTGTTTTTGCCCCCTGTTATTGGTGTGACTGTAATTTAGCTGTTATTGGTGTGACTGTATTGTAGCTGCCCCCTGTTATTTCTGTACCCGCCCTGCCGTGAGTGCCTGCGTGTTGCGTGTTGTTTTTCCCGCCGCTGCTACCTTGCGGCCCCGCCCACCGATCCAGCCTGCTCCTGCCCCCTACCTCTGCTCCCGCCCCCCTCCCCTTCTTATGGCGACCGCTGTGCGGTTGTGCCGCTGGCGCGCCAAAGGCCCGCCTAAGACAAGCCCGTCTGCGCCCGCCCGCGCCTGGACCGCGCCCAGCGCCAGACCCCCTGGCCCCCGCGAGCGCCACAACACCGCTACGACGCCACGACCCTCCACGCGCTCAACGCCGGCCGGTCCTCCACCTGCTTGCAGGCCAGCCCGAAACTCACCCACGGACCCTTCACCTGCCGAAACTGCAGCTACACCAGCCAGCGCACACCTGCACGTCCTGCCCACCCCAACATTGCTGGCCACAACCACCTCAGCTGTGTACTACTCAACACCCGCTCAGTCCACAAGCACGCCGTCGAACTCTGGGACCTGCTCGACTCCTCCGCCCCGGACGTCGCCTTCCTGACAGAGACCTGGATGAACACCTCCTCAGCGCCCGACATAGCCATAGCCATCCCGGACGGCTACAAGATCACCCGCAGGGATCGAAACAACAACAAACCAGGAGGAGGAATCGCCATCGTCCACAGGAACACCATCAGCATTTCGACCAACACCGAAGACTCCCTCAGCACGGCCGAACACCTACACTTCCAGATCCTTGTCGATCACAACACCACCCTCTGAGGCACACTCGTCTACAGACCTCCGGGACCCAGACCGCAGTTCAGCGAATCCATCGCCGACCTCATCAGCACGCACGCCCTCGCCTCCACAGACTACATCCTCCTCGGAGACCTGAACTTCCACCTCGAGAACGCCAACGACAGCAACTCCACAACGCTGATCGACAACCTCGCCAACCTCTGACTCAAACAACTCGTCACAACTCCCACCCACTCCGCCAGTCACACGCTCGACCCCATCTTCTCCGCCAGCGACCACGTTACCTTCAGCCACACCACCGAACTCCACTGGACTGACCACCACTGCATCCACTTCTCCTTCTAGAAACACAGCGCACACAACCAACCGCAACGCATCCCACACTGCAGCTGGAAAAAAGTCACCGAAGACCAGCTCACCACCACACTCGCCCGAGACCCTCCGATACCGACGCAGCAGCCAACAACTTCAGACAATGGATCGATGACTGCGCCAACACCCTCGCCCCGATAAGGAAACCCTCCAACAGGCGCACCGACACGAGAGCCATCTGGTTCAACGCCGACCTCCAAAACTCCAAGCACACCTGCAGAAGACTCGAGAAACATTGGCGCAACGACCAGACACCAGACAACCACGCAGCCCTCATAAACGCCAGACGCAAACACCACCAACTCATCCGATCCACCAAAAGAACCTCCTTCAAAGAACGCATCGACAACAACGCACACAATAGCAAAGAGCTCTTCATCATCGTGAAAGAACTCGCCACCCCCAGCTCCTGCTCCAACGACATACCGTCATCACAAGAACTCTGCGACTCCCTGGCTACCTTCTTCCACCGCAAGATCGCAGACATCCACAACAGCTTCGACACCCAGACACCGACGATAGACGCCATCACCCCCGACTCTGCACCCACCAAGCACATCGACCCTCTACTCTCATGGCACAACGTCAACGACGAAGACACCATCAAAATCATGAACACCATCCACTCCGGCTCACCCTCCGACCCCTGCCCCCACCACATTTTCAACAAAGCAAGCTCCATCATCGCACCCCAACTCAGGAAGATCATCAACAGCTCCTTCGAGACCGCCACCTTCCCAGAAAGCTGGAAACACGCCGAGATTAACGCCCTTCTCAAAAAACCCAAGGCGGACCCAAAGGACCTCAAGAACTTCCGACCCATCTCCCTGCTCCCGTTCCCGGCGAAAGTCATTGAGAAGACCGCCAACAGACAACTGACCCACTTCCTGGAGGAGAACAACGTCCTGGACTCCTCCCAATCCGGCTTCCGCAGCAATCACAGCACCGAAACCGCCCTCATCGCCGCCACTGACGACATCAGAACCATACTGGACAACGGCGAAACTGCGGCCATCATCCTCCTGGACCTCTCGGCCGCCTTCGACACCGTCTGCCACAACACCCTGCGCACACGCCTCCATGACGCAGGGATCCGAGACAAAGCCCTGGACTGGATCACCTCCTTCCTCACCGGCAGAACGCAGAGAGTCCGCCTCCCCCCCTTCAGGTCCGAAGCCACCACAATCACCTGCGGCATACCCCAAGGCTCATCCCTCAGCCCGACCCTTTTCAACGTCTACATGGCACCGCTCGCTAACATCGTCCGAGCACACCACCTCAACATCGTCTCATACGCCGACGACATCCAGCTGATCCTCTCCCTCACCAAGGACCTGGCCACCGCCAAATCCAACCTCCACGAAGGAATGAAGGCAGTCGCAGAGTGGATGAAGACGAGCCGGCTGAAACTGAACTCGGACATGGCTCCACCCCCACCGCATGGGACGACTCCTGGTGGCCGGCCACGCTGGGTGCCGCCCTGACACCTACCAACCACGCACGCAACCTGGGAGTCATCCTGGACTCAACGCTCTCTATGACCAAGCAAGTCAACACGGTCTCCTCCTCCTGCTTCAACACCCTCTGCATGCTCCGCAAGATCTACAGATGGATCCCCACCGAAACCAGAAGAACGGTCACCCAAGCACTCGTCAGCAGCAGGCTGGACTACGGCAACGCCCTCTACGCAGGAACCACAACCACACTCCAGAAGAGACTCCAACGCATACAAAACGCCTCCGCACGCCTCATCCTTGGACTCCCTCGCCACAGCCACATCACCATCCACCTGAGAGACCTGCACTGGCTCCCGATCAACAAGAGGATCACCTTCAAGCTCCTCACCCACGCTCACAAAGCGTTCCACAACACCGGACCAGCATACCTCAACGAACGACTGTCCTTCTACACCCCGAACCGCCAGCTCTGCTCCGCCGACCTCGCACTCGCCTCCGTCCCACGCATCCGCCGAACGACCACCGGCGGAAGATCATTCTCCCACCTCGCCGCCAAAACATGGAACACCCTCCCTATCCACCTGCGTCAGACCCAGGACCTGCTGTCCTTCAGGAGACGTCTCAAGACCTGGCTGTTCGACCTGTAGCTGCTCCTCCCTTCTCTCAGCGCCTTGAGACCCTCACGGGTGAGTAGCGCGCTTTACAAATGATTGATTGATTGAAACCCCGGACAGTGGTATTAAGTATAGGTGAACGGCGCCACTAAGAAGAATCACACAATAAAATATCTGGATATACCAAGTTTACGTGACGGTGCTGAAGGGTGAGGAGAACCACCAACCTCCCCAAGATAGGCCTGAGCCAACAAGAACAATTAATACTCCCCAGCACACGTCGAATATAAGTAAAGTTTTCAATTAAGCAGTGTACATAGTTAGCAATACATATATAATAAACATGATTCTTTTCTCTTTCTTCTTGGTTGTTTATTAGCGTAGATCTTCAAACAGCTCCCAACAGCCAAGTATCGGACGCCGCCACTCGTGTCATGCCGAGTACGGTTACTCGGCATGACACGAGTGGCGGCGTCCGATACTTGGAGAAACTGAAATTAAGCCTTTTGAAGACGGGCCATACCGAGAACCCGGGATATTGATAGGAGTTTTGACTTTGACGCCGCCTGGACAGAAACCCTTGTGGGTTGGAAGTATCACCACAAATCGAAAGTTTTCTACTGAGGAGTTATAGCCTTGAGAAAGTCGCGGGATAACCTCCCTGTATGCGACAAAACACGTGTTGGCTGTTGGGAGCTGTTTGAAGATCTACGCTAATAAACAACCAAGAAGAAAGAGAAAAGAATCCTGTTTATTATATATGTATTGCTAACTATGTACACTGCTTAATTGAAAACTTTACTTATATTCGACGTGTGCTGGGGAGTATTAATTGATTGATTGATCATATTGCTTTTCATATGCGTTTGTTGCACTATTTCCTTTGCTTGATTATTTCCATTTTTATGCTCCCTTTTTCATTGGATTGCGTTTTTGCCTGACAGATGGCTCTTTGCAATTTCCTCTTCTCCAGCCTTAGATTATTCGTAAACGACGTGACGGGATTGTATGAAGTTCCCAGCCCATTATTTTGTTTCTCACTTTCAAGAAATTTCCCTAGATCCTCTAAGGCTTCTGACCAATAATTTATGATATCTTCACTCATTGTCGCTGATGGCAGCAGGAGGTGGGCAGAAGGATCTTCACTCCCTGTCGCTGGTGATATCAGGGAGTGCACATGAGGAGTCTCAGCTTTCTCTTTCATCCAGTCAGCCAGTTTTTCTGCCACTCTTGACAACCATCTTCGGCCCTGTGCTTTATTATCGGTGTTATCCTTTTCCACCGATTTTGCTTGCTGCACTATGTATTTATTGTCAAGATCATCATTTGGTCGCTCTCCAATCTGTGCTCGATCATGAAATCAGTGAATTGGTTGAGTAGATATAGAGGTGTTAATGTGTAATTGAGAACTGCCTTCCGCTTTGATGTGATGTGCTTATAGGGAGCGGGTTTATCTGAAATCATGCTTCCGTTCAATACACATAAAATCATGGCATGGAATGCTTCTAGTAGAGCAATCCCCTGGGTCTTGTTTCTCTGTGGTTAGTTTATGGAAGTTGGATTATCCCATACATAATCTTCTTCATTTGTTTGAACGTTCTGGGCATTTAAATGCAGCAGATTGAGGTTGAAGTCCCCTGTTGTTGTAAGATTTGGATTGGGATTTGTAATTCGCAGGTATTATAAGTAGGATGTAAGGGCATCCATTGTGGTCTTTGATTTGTTCACCATAGGATTTATATAGACATTTAGTAGTAGTAGTTTCTGAGACTCCTTTGTGGGAAAGATTATTTTCCATTCCAAGAAGCCATGGGAGGCCAGTGTTTAGAATATTAGCTTTGGCTTTTAGGGATTTCCTGACGAGATTTGCCAGGCCACCTGAGAGCTGTCCCTTCTGGTGTGTTTTCACTGCAAAGGTTTCGAAAACTTCGTATCCGGCTAATTCCATTGGTTCTAAGTGCCATGTCTCCTGGAGACATGGAAGATCAAAGTTTGTTACAAATGACAGCACAATCTCTTGCAAATGGACATGGTTCTGCCCAGCGATATTCCAGGAGCAAATTTGTCCAGAATTGAGTAAGTGGGCCCCTAATTGTACACAATGTATCGCTAAATCAGAGCTAGGAGCAAATTTTTGTGAAACTATTGTTAATTGGAATTTGATTAGAGCTTTAAAAGGGTTCTGGAAGGCAAGACCTTGGCGGTATGCTCTTCATTCCTTAATTTTCAATATTTATTCCCTCTGCTGGTAATCTTTGCTAATAACCCATTGTTCTAAAAAATTGGAGGCAATGAGTCTTTGCTTACTAGTGTAAGTCTCTAGGGTATGACTCTGGTTTGAGTTGTGACTTTTTCAGAGTTGTTGCTGTGTTGGCCTTGATGCCAATTTTAATAGATCTACCGGTTCTCAGGCAGGTTATTTTGCCTTTTGGGGATGTTAAAAATATTGTTGGGTAGCATCCTGGTTCGGTGGTGACGATTAGGATACCTCATTCAGCAAAGATTGACTTATGCTTCATGATGTAGTCAAACTCATCTTAGTATATTACTGTCATTATTGTAATTTCCCTGCCGCATCCTTTCCCTGGTGGGAGGAAAGCTATATTGGTTATTGATATTTCAGAAAACATACCTTGTGCATTTGGGAGGGACTCTAATGGCTTTAAAATTTTTACCTCGATTCAGGAAGTCCTGTGGTTCTCTTGAGTTAAATAGGGGTTCTAAAAAATGGCTAATAACTCAGGCTCTCCTTTATAATCAGAGGAGTTGCTGATAGTGCATTGGTTATCTGTTATTTCGCTTATTGGTGCCTGACAGATAAAACAGTTTGTTTCCCTTTCTAGTGCAGTCCATGTGTTCATCTTATTGATGGATTGAAAGCTCCTTCTCCCAAGGAACAAGATGCCTCGTCTGTTGTTGACTATGTACTAGTCACATTAGTTATTTGTGAAACTCTGTCTCCCGAGAAACAATTTGACGTTTAGAAGGGAGGTTGTGACTGATTCAAGGGAGAGAACTGATGTAGAAACTCCCTCCTAAATTTTTCTTGTTCAGCTTGATGGAACACAGCAGCTGGGCTACTGCTGTACCTTGCCGGATGTTTTCCTGCTCATTTTCACTTGGGGATTTGTCTTGCAGCGGTGAGCCCCTGCGGGGCACCTTGGCATGTGTGAGGGGCCAGTTGCATGGGGACCTCGTGGAACTTTCCTTTGTTGTTTAGTTAGCTCTGCCCCTCCTTTCTTGCCTTCAGGATTCTTAACATTAACATATGCTTCATTAGCAAATGATGAAACTGTTTCCTTTTTCAAAGCAAGTTCTTGCCTATGGTCAAAAGGAAGGTTTGGTGGGTTAATAACCGATGCTCCTAGTTCAATATCTGATGCTCCTGGGATTGGTGGAGCATTACTTACAACCTGCTGAATGGATAATGAGGGATGGTGCATGTGTCAGCACCGAACCTTTGATGCTCACTCCTCCATCAAGA
The DNA here is from genome assembly GCA_963921515.1 of Calotriton arnoldi. NCBI lineage: Eukaryota > Metazoa > Chordata > Amphibia > Caudata > Salamandridae > Calotriton > Calotriton arnoldi. The sequence goes on along the minus strand of CAWUFW010006849.1, from coordinate 328,424 downwards.
CTGAAACCGCTGTCTACTCCGAAACTGTCGACAACGGACTCCAAGGAAAGGCCTATCCTCGAAAGACTGCAACAGGAGCTGGATGAGAGGCACAGTGTTTCATCATCCATCTGCTCACAGGCAAGACCTTCACTTCAGAAAAGACTCTAAGAAACAGTCTTGCCGTTGACGATGCTCCACTTGTGGATCTTCTGGGGGACCCAGATCTCGACCGCGTTCCTGTCCGGGCTTCCTTGCCAAATGACTCAAGGGCATACCACAGCACTATTCCATGCCTGGCCACCTATCATAAGATGTAAATGTATGTCACTCGCAAGGATGACATTTTGTTGTGTCAAGGCACTTTCCAAAGCAGGGCGTTCTCTCCAGTACTTCCCTATGTTGAAGGGTGTGATAAAATCTGCCACAGAGATTTTCAGGGATCTTGTCAAATCTCACGTGGTAACACCCCAGATTAAAAAAATATATAAACCGGTATCCTCTAACCCACTTAACATCAGCATTGCGTCCCACCAGAATCCTTGGTTGTCTCCACTGCCAGCAAAAAGGCAGTAACCCAGGCCACAGGTGACGCTCCACCTCCTGACAAGGAGAGCAAGCAGATCAATGCTGCAGGTAAGAGAGTTGCAGTGGGTGCACATTGTTAGCTGGCTGTGGAGCACATCTGAATGACATGACAGCCCTGGGTCTGTGGCCACCTCATCAGCAAGGTCTCCACATCATCCACTTGGAACTGCTAGCCATTAATCTAGCCTTCAAAGCCTTTCTTCAACAGATTCAAGGAAAGGTAGTTCTTGTGCTCACAGACTGCATGACTGCCATGTGTTACCTACAGAAGCAGGTGGGCACACAGCTCCCTCAGCTGTTGTCCCTAGCACAGCGAATCTGGTGTTGAGCCATTCATCATTTTCAGGGAGTAGACAACAACTTTGCACACCAGCTCAGCAAGACACAGCAACAAGTCTATGAATGGGAACTCCACCCACAAATCCTACTTTAGTTTTAGAGATGGGGTACCCCAAACACTGACCTTTTCACCACATACGAAAACGCAAAATGCCTGAGCTTCGCTGACAGGTTTCCACACCCCCAATATATGGACAATGCTCTGTGGGTGAACTGCTTTTCTTCTTCTCCCACTGGTAATGTGCATGGTCAGGAAGCCCAAATTAAACATCCCTTACCTGTATCCTGGTGGCTCCAGTGTGGACCAGAAAACCTTGTTTCTCAGCCCTTGTGAAAATGTCCATTGCCCCTCACACGAAGCTCCCCAACAGGTCGGACAGTCTCACACAAAACCATGACAAAGTAAGACACCCCAGACCCCAGGCAGCTCAACCTGAGGTCCTAGAGTTTGGTTACATTGGCCTACCTCAGAAGTGCATAGTAATATTCAGAAAAGCCTGTATGTCCATTACACACACCTGGTATGCTGGTAAGTGGAAGCGTTTTGTCCACTATTGTACTCCAAACCACATCAACACTCTTATGCCTGTGCTGCAAAACATTATTTGTCACCTACTACATTTACTGAAGTTGGCTACACCTAGCTGCTATTGCTGCATATATGCAGAAGAGGAAACACTCCTCACACTTCAAAAGTCCTGTAATTAAGGCGTTCGAGGCATGTGAGCTGTAGATCACATGCTTTGCATAGCCTGCCATCTAGTGTTGGGTCCAGATGTTTTCACTTTGTTTTTCTTCGGAGAAGTCTTTTCCAGCCACGAGGTAGGTGACTCCTTTCGGTGATAGTGCGCATGGGCATCGACTCCATTGTTAGATTGTTTTTTTCTGCCATCAGGTTCGGATGTGATTTGCTGCGCTCCAGTTCGGCACTATTTCTCGGGTTCCCTTCAATCCACTACCCTCGATGGTATTGTTTCTCGATCGCGTTTCCCATTCTCCGCGTATCGTTTCGACTCAAAGGTCTTCGATCGGAAAACTCGTGGAGGGCCGTTGGGCCTACCCACGTCGGGCTCGCTAGCAGTCGATGGAACGGACTCCATTCAAGCTCTGTCCCGGGTGTCGCGCAAAGTTTCTGCGCACCCCCGAAAACACGACGAACAAGACTGCGTCGCATGCCGATTGTTTCGATCCAAGAAGTGCTCCGTGACCGTCGGGCTTGACGTCACGAAATACATCAAAGCGGCTCTGCACCGGACATTCCGACAGAGAAGAATTCCACGCTCAAGGAGCCGAAGAAGAAGCAGAGCATATCTCCGTGTCCGAGGCCGACTCCGACAAGGAAGAACAGGAGCAAGTTACACCGGGTCAGCATACAACGAGTATAGAAACCCCCTTGCCCCAGCAATGCAAGAAGAAAAAGGCTCCGGTCCTTCCTCTGCCCTCGGGCCAAGGTCGGCACTGAGAAAAAGTTCCGGACGCCCGCCCTCTGGCTCGGCGCCGAAACACAAGGAAAAGCCTTCTGGCTCGGTCTCGAGTCGTCCCCATTCCGGTGCCGAGCCGAAATGTTCGGCATCGAAACCCAAGCATGTCTTAGTGACCATTCCCTCGCTACGAAAGAGTAAATGTTCGGAGCCAAGAGCTTCGGAGCTGAAACTTTCGACGCCAAAAACAGCGCCCAAAGAGAAAAAGACGCCATCAAAAGAGCTTGCTCTCGACGTTCCGCCTCCAGACCCGAAACAAAAGGAACTGGTCATACATCCAGACACTGGACATATTCATGCCAAATTGCCAGAAAAGAGGAAAATGGTTCTACAAGAGGACTACCACATTGCTTTAAAGAGAAAAAATGTGGTACTAACCCTTCACCACCTCACATTCCGCCTCCTTCACCCACTGATCCAAATTTGCTCATCACACCCACAAATTCTCCACTATCACCTGACTCACAGGATGAAGGGGATGGGAAGAGGATAGGCCACAGGACATTAATGACCCATGAGAGGACCATGACACTGATCCGAACACTAATACTGATCCGGATCTATATCCTTCCAAACCCTCACCACCCGACAACAACAAAGGATACATAAAACTACTTAACAGGGCCGCTCAATATCATGGGGTGGAGTTACATAAAGAGGCTCTTGAAGAAGATTTCTTGATCGAAACCTTAAGTTCCTCTCAGAGAGCTACTCACACATAACCAATGCTCAAAGGGATGCTTAAGCATACAGACGAGATCTTTAAAGATCCTGTGCGGGCAAGAATTATAACACCCAGGGTGGAGAAAAAGTATAAGCCAGCACCTACTGACCCCACTCGCAAAAGAGCAAACTCACAAACCACAGGTGAGGCCCCTCCTCCTAATAAGGAGTCAAAATTAATCAATGCCTCAGGCAAGAGAGTAGCGTCGCAAGCAGCCAATCATTGGCGCTTTGCTAATGTGCAAGCTTTATTAGCTCGCTACGACAGGGCTCATTATGATGAGCTAGAGAAACTGATGCAATTTCTGCCCGATGAGCACAAATCAAAGGCCTATAATGAATTCGAATGAGGTAGTAGTGGTCCCCAAATGGGAAATTACCTTATAGTGAGGGAGCTTATCAGGGATCTTCTCACAAGTGGAGTACATATTTAAATTCACTGCGGAACCTAACGCATTTCCATTTCCATTTTGTCCATTTATAGAGCGCTTGTTTACACCGCCGGTGTGTCCCCGCGCTAATAGCAGATTCTCAGATGACAGAGAAAGGGTAGGAGATACAGTTCGCATGTTTGCCAGTTCTAGATACCTGTTGGAAAAAGCCATGTTTTTAGCCTTTTCCTAAAGGCAGCTTCACATGGTTCAGTTCTCATCTCAACAGGCAGCGAGTTCCAGTGTTTGGCAGCTAAAAGTCTGAATGATTTTCCACCCATTCTGGCTTTCCTGAATCTAGGCACATTTACTAGCGCCTTTCCCTCTGATCTTAAAGTTCTCCTGGGAAAGTATGCTGTTATCATGGTTTGTAGGTACTTAGGACTTTTATTGGCCAGAATGCGATGACAGTAACACATTGCCTTAAACAATATCCTTTTTTCCACAGGCAGCCAGTGTAGATTGATTAAGGCTTTTGTAGTAGAAGGTTTTTAGGGAGATTCAGCACTAGGCGGGCAGCTGCATTCTGAATTGATTGTAGCTTTCTTAGTCTTTTTTAGATACGCCAAGATACAGAACATTTCCGTAATCAATCTGAGCGGTGACTACTGCATGTACTACGGTTTTTCTGGCCTGGATTGGAAGTAGGTCCAAAACCTTCCTAAGGGTTTTCAGTGTTCCAAAACATTTCCCCGTTACTTTTCGAATTTGGCTATCATACGTCAATTTGGAGTCAAGCCATATCCCCAAGTTCTTGACTGCTGTTTTGGGAGTTGGCCCAGCGTCTGAGGCCACCAAGCAGCTGTCCATACCGATGGCGCTCCTCCCACTATCATCACCTCTGTTTTACTGCCATTAAGTTTAAGGCAGTGATTTGCCATCCATGCTGTAACCTCTTCCATACAATGGGAAAATTGGTGGGCGGTGATGTCCGGGTTTTGAGACAGTGTGATGATAAGCTGAGTATCATCAGCGTATGATGCAATGGAAACCCGGTGACCTTCCACTATGCTGGCAAGTGGTCCCATGTATAGGTTAAACAATGTAGGGCTCAATATTGAGCCCTGAGGGACTCCTTGTAGAAGGGGAGATCTTTTAGATGAGAATATATCTTGTATCACCTGAAAGACCCTTGATGTCAGGAAAGAACTTATCCATCTTAGGGCCAAGCCCTTGACTCCACATGACTCAAATCTGTGTAGAAGGAGCCCATGTGAGACGGTGTCAAATGCTGCACTGAGATCCAACAGGATCAGTGCAGCAGTTTGACCTTCGTCCGCTCGTTGTCTTAGGGTTTCAGTAGCCAAGAGCAGCGCAGTTTCAGTGGAGTGTGCAGCTCGGAAGCCTGATTGAGATTCGTGCAGTAGGGCATTCCTATTGCTATGGTTAGTGAGCTGTAGATTGACTACTTTTTCTGCAATTTTTGCAAAATAAGGTAGGAGCGAAATGGGCCGTAGATTCTCTAATACCTCATGGTCTATTGGTGGTTTTTTTCTTAATAGACGGACCATGGCCTGTTTCTAGTCGTAGGGGACTATTCCCGATTGAAAGGAGCGGGAGATTAGTTCTGATATGAATGGCATAATCCAGTTCTCTCCTTGTATCAGAATTTCAGGGGGTGCTGGGTCCTCCGGGGAGCCTGATTTGATTCCGTTAGCTAGCTTCCTCATCTCATCTGGCTCTAGCACTTTAAACTTGTCTAAGGTCACTCCTTTGACTACTATATCTGTAGTGCTTTTGGTGCATATGCCCTGACGTGCCTCCAGAGGAAAGGCGTCATAAATCTTTGTCACTTTTTCTGCAAAAAAATTGGCGATTCTGTTACAGGATTCCTCTGATGTATGTGGGGGTTCTGTTAATCTATCATCTGATTGTAGGGATTTTAGTAAGGTAAACATTTCTTTTGATTAGTTTTTAGCCATTTTAATTTTTTCTGGTATAAAAGTCGCAGCGACTTTCCTTTATCAGTTTGTAATACATTTTTTGTTCTTGCTTGTACTCCTCCTTAATTTTAATACAATAGTTTTTACGCCATCTGCGTTCCAACTGTTTGCATTTTTGTTTGGCCTTTAATAAGGTTTCATTGAACCAAGGTGCAGATGTTTTGGCTCTTCTGGCATTTTTAGTGGTCCATGGTGCTACATCATTGAGTGCCTCCCTTATCCAGGTTTCTACTTGTCTGTTGGCTATATTAATGTCCTTATCCAATATAGGCTCATTTTTTTGTAGAGCCAGTGTAAACGTGTTTGAATTAAAATTATCCCACTTCCTGTGGGTCACTGTCTTTTTGGGTTTACTGACTGTTAAAACCCGACGTGGAATGTGGAAGGGGATTGTATGGTGATCGGACCATGGGACTGGCCATGATCCTCCTAATTCAATATTGGTTATATTTGTAAAAATTGGATCCAGGATATGACCTGCTTGGTGTGTGGGAGCATTAACTTTTTGGACTAAGTTGAACATCATGAGGTCATTACAAACAGTTTGTACCTCTGATTTCTCAACTTCATCAAAGTGTATGTTGAGATCCCCTAGAACGAGGAATCTATTGTGGCGGATTGCTGTATGTATCACTTTTTCTCCTAGGCTAGTGATGAATTGAGCTTCAGGGCCAGGGGGGCGATAAATCAAGAAGCCTGCTATGGTGTCATTATCAGTGACGGTAAGTGTGAAAAAAGACCCTTCACATTTATCTATGTCGGCTTCCTCCATGCGGCATTTCATAGACAATTTGAAAATTATTGCAATCCCACCCCCTCTTTGTCCCACCCGATCCTGTTTTGTGATCCCATAACCTTCCGGTAGAGCATCTAGGATATCTGGGGTGGAACTATCGCTGAGCCACGTTTCTGTAAGAAACATGGTATCAGGTTTTTGTCCCTTGAGTATGTCATGGATTTCATATTTATATTTGGTTAGGGACTGACAATTCAGCAGGAGGAAGGACAAGTTTCCCCCCTGTTGTGTGTCCGTTATCGAGGGTGAGAAGTCCCTGCTGCAGTGTCTACAAATTAGAGTCTCCTGGTCTCCATGAATGCATTGCTTACATGTATTCTTAATCGGTGGCATCCAGCTCCGCAGTTCATTTGCGGTGTTGCATCCTACGGTGGGGGGTTCGACCGGCAGGGGTTCTGGCTCCTGGTCCCGGCCGGGCGCGGACGGGTGCAGACGGGCTTGCCTTAGGCGCGCCAGCGGCACGGCCGCTGGCACATCTGACCTAAATAGGGTAGTGTGCGGCTAACTCCTCCTTTTCCCCCTCCACCCCCAGAAGTCTGTAGGCTCTGATGCTGCCTTCCACGCCCTCCAAACAATCAGCACACAGCTGCGCTGGACCAGGACGGGAATCAGGTGAGAAGTGCCCAGAAATGTGCAAATAAGCAAGTTTAACGAGGTATGAGAGGTAGACAGTGCTAAAAACAGTTAAAGGCTTTTCGAATCTGTTAAAACTTCAGCAAGAGTATGTAGGAGCGGCTGCAGCCTACCGTGATCTGCTGCGCGGCCGCTGGCACAACTGACCTAAATAGGGTAGTGTGCGGCTAACTCCTCCTTTTCCCCCTCCACCCCCGGAAGTCTGTAGGCTCTGATGCTGCCTTCCACGCCCTCCAAACAATCGGCACACAGCAGCGCTGGACCAGGACGGGAATCAGGTGAGAAGTGCCCAGAAATGTGCAAATAAGCAAGTTTAACGAGGTATGAGAGGTAGACAGTGCTAAAAACAGTTAAAAGCTTTTCGAATCTGTTAAAACTTCAGCAAGAGTATGTAGGAGCGGCTGCAGCCTACCGTGATCTGCTCTGACGCAGTGACTCGGTTTAGGCTACACGGACCAACGAATATAGTTATACTTTTTGCGGGTAAGTCGAGTCTATGGCCCTAACATATAATTGTAAGACCTCATAGAAATCTGTAGTATAGTTACTGACATTTCCTACTGGTCATTCTTACTCTTTAGAGAGGAAGCCTACCAGTGACCGCCCTGTGACCGGATTGTTTTATTGGGAACTGCGGTTTTATACTATGTGCCAGTAGGACACTGAAACTAAGTGTGTGTGTATATATATATATATATATATATATATATATATATATATATATATATATATATATATATACATATTTTTTTGAATGGTAAATATATTTTTCCTTATATGCCATTATGCCTGGACTCCGTGTCACGTAAGAAGTTTTATTACAGGTTAACGAATACTAGAGCGGGGATTATTACCTTGGTATATAGATTGGGGCCATGATAGAATACATACTCTTTATTGTATTGATTAATTTTTATCTATTTGGTAGAGATAACACTGGCCTAGCCGAGGCAACGCTGTTTGAGGATTGAGACTTGGATGCCATACAGGGATGCAGACTCATTTTCATCGAGCATCAAGTATGTTAATCTGGAATGACTAGAATATGAATCATGACTATATTTATGCCAGTGTATAGTACCAAGAGTGCTAGAAGGACTTTATAATGGGCAGACTTTATAATGGGCATAATTAGGAGCTTCTTGTCCAGATCTACTACACTGGGGATCATGGACATATAGTCTTTAGAATTCTTTTGTCAAGAGGACAGTCATCTAATACAATCTTCTCTTATTACAACAGATTCATTTCTGATATTCTACTTTTCGCTATCATTTTAAGACGTCGCGGCGAGAAACTATACGTCAGGAAAGTCTAGACCTCTTACTTGCAATCGGTGGGTCTATTAGCACATTTTACTTGTTGAGATTGTAGTGGGAACAATCACGCGTGACAAAACAAATCCTTTTTATATACTCTTTTTTTCTAAATGTCACTCTTTATGGTGAAATCTGCTGTTTCCTATCTATTATTATTGGTGATCAATGGGGACAATCATTTCTATCCCTCATTCTTATAGTAATTCCTTCCTCTTCTGCTCAACACACATGGTGATTAAAGATCTCTCTTCCTAAATCTAAGCATGGATAGCACTTCCTGTTATCTTCACTTTATCTCTTATAAACTAAAGAGTCATCTCATGGCCGAAATAATGGCTACAGCACTATGTTAGATTAATGTTGCAATCTCACCATCATTGTATATCTTGATATATACTTTTTTTGTATAAACAAAAAACATGAATGGTATTTACTTTTCCAGCCTTGAAAAAGTCTATGTTGGCCGAAACACATGTTGGCAGGCAAAATCCTTGCTGGGAGTACCAAAAGAATAAACCAACAAGTTGAATATAAATTTCTGGACTCTTATATTTTGAGAAAAGATATCATTGGCCTGTTTTGAATTACTGCTTAATGTAAAAGTTGTGCTCAAAATATTTTTGTGATTGTTAAACTTATACACTACATCTTGGACAATTGTACTCACTTATGAGGGTGCTGAACATAGCTCTATTTTTGTACAAATCAAATGCCAATGACCCTATTCAGGAGGGTAAATTAATCACTAATACCTCCATCAGGTGCGCCTTAGACGCAGCAGACACAACAGCCGGCGCAGTGAACACCAGCGTACTCATACGCAGGCATGCTTGGTTGAGAATTTTAGGGTTCAAACCTCTTCACCTCTTCGGCCCAACAGTGGACACTTCGCTAGAAAAAATGAAGAAGGACGCTGAGGTCGCCAAGTCAATGGGGGCTTTGCAATTACCATCTAATAGGGGATCCTTTCGTCACTCCTTTTACAGGGGTGGCTCCAAAAACGGTTCCACAGAGGATCCCTCCTCCTCTTACAAGGGCAACAACCAATCGCCCTCATCAAGAGATTATTTTAGAGGTGGATTTAGAGGTAACAACGGCAAGGGAAGAGGCAGAGGAAACTCAACACGCACTTCCCCTGAAAATAACAAACAGTGACTTCCTTCCGCTACCCCCGATCATTCCACTCCTGTCTGGGGACGTCTCTCCCAATTTCCACCCGTCTGGAATACAATCACCTCAGACAGATGGGTTCTACAAATTATCCAATATGGTTACTGCCTGGAACTTACAGACACTCCCCCAAACATTCCTCCAAGATCAAACGCAATGTCACAAGAACATCTCGCCCTTCTCAAGCAAGAAGTTCTCTCTCTGTTAGGGAAAGGAGCTATAGAACCAGTCCCATTACGATGTCAAGGGGCCAGTGTGTATTCCCTGTACTTCTTGATTCCCAAGGTGGGACGGATCTCTCAGGCCTATACTAGACCTCAGAGACCTAAATCTATACATTCAATCGGACCACTTTCATATGGTAACACTCCAACAAGTGCTCCCGCTCCTTCAGCAAGGTGACTTTCTGTCCACTCTGGACTTAAAGGACGCCTATTTACACATCCTAATACACCCCGCTCACCGCAAATACCTCAGGTTCGTGGTAGCGGGACAACATTATCAATTCAAGGTGCTCCCATTCGGAGTCACCACCGCACCCAGGGTTTTCACCAAATGCCTGGCAGTAGTCGCAGCTCATCTACGAAGACAACACATTCACGTCTTCCCATACTTAGACGACTGGCTCATAAAAGCCAGCTCGCAACAAAGCTGTCTAAGTCACACTCACAAAACAGTGCAGCTGCTCCACGATCTTAGATTCACAGTAAATCTGTCCAAGTCCCATCTACAACCATCCAACACACAAGCATATTTGGGAGCCACTATAGATACACAAAAGGCTCTGGCCTACCCCAATCCGACCAGAATCCGATCTGCAACATGCAGACACTACTATCTCAGTTTCAGCCTCAACACTCATTGCCAGCTCGAGTGTTCATGCAGTTACTAGGGATGATGGCGTCTTGCATCCTAATAGTCCCTTAGGCAAGACTTCAAATGCGTCCCCTTCAGGAATGCTTAGCACGTCAGTGGAACCAGGCTCACGGTCAGTTATCAGATCTAGTGTTGGTGGACGGCCGCACTCATCGCTCTCTGCAGTGGTGGAATCCACAAAACCTTTCAAAAGGGCGGCCCTTCATCGACCCGGTTCCATAGACAGTGTTAACAGCAGACGCATCGCTCACTGGTTGGGGAGCTCATCTCCAAACACACACAATTCAGGGCATGTGGAGTTTGCAGCAAAAGCAGCTTCACATAAATCATCTAGAGCTTCTAGCAAGTTTTCTAGCGCTCAAAGCCTTTCAAGTTCATCTAGTAGGCAAAGCTGTCCTGATACGTACAGACAACATGACAGCAATGTACTACATACAAAAACAGGGGGGGGCACACTCTCTCCAGCTGTCACAACTAGCACAGACCATCTGGAGGTGGGCCATACGCCACAAAATGTATCTCCTCGCAGAACACCTTCCAGGAGTAGACCATCAAATAGCAGATCTGCTCAGTCGTCAAAAACAACAGATCCACTAGTGGGAACTCCACACCCGAGTTCTCCTCCCATTCTTTCAGATGTGGGGCTTCCCAGACATAGATCTGTTCGCCACACACCTAAACGCAAAATGCCCAAGCTTTGCATCCAGGTATCCACACCCATTGTCCAGAGGCAATGCACTATGGATGAATTGGTCAGGGATATTTGCCTTGGCTTTTCGGCCTCTCCCACTCGTTTCATTAGTGGTTCGGAAGCTCAGACAGGCGTCCCTATCACTAATCCTAGTTGCTCCCACATGGGCCCGTCAACCCCGGTTCACCACCCTGTTGGAGCTCTCAGTAGTTCCTCACCAAAAACTACATCTTACACCCAATCTCCTCACGCAGAGCTGTAGAGAGATAAGACATCCAGATCCCAGTCATCTCAACCTTGCGATCTGGCACCTGAAGTCTTAGAGTTTGGCTACCTCAATCTCATGCCAGACTGCATGAACATTATCAAAGAGGCTAGACGTCCTACCATAAGGGCTTGCTATGCAGCAAAGTGGAAGCGGTTTGTCATATATTGTAATAACAATCAAATCAACCCGCTTGATGCTTCAGTTCAGAACATTATATGCTATTTATTACATCTACAGTGTTCAAACTTAGCGGACACATCCATACGCTTACATCTTGCTGCAATAGCTGCATACCTTCAAAATAGACAACATCTGTCTCTCTTCAGAGTGCCTGTCATTAAAGCATTTATGGAAGGACTTAAGAGTAATTCCCCCAAGACTTCCACCTGCTCCAGTGTGGAATCTCAACATTATCCTCACCAGACTGATGGGTCCACCTTTTGAACCATTGCATGGATGTGAGCTGCAATTTCTCACTTGGAAGGTAGCTTTCCTCATAGCTATCACATCACTGAGGAGAGTAGGTGAGCTTCAGGCACTAACCATAGAAGAACCATTTTTACAAGTACACCAAAACAAAGTGGTTCTTCGGACTAACCCTACATTTCTACCAAAGGTCATTTCTGCCTTTCATATCAACCAATCTGTTGAGTTGCCTGTGCTCTTCCCTCAACCAGATTCAGTGGCAGAAGGTACTCTACAAACCTTAGATGTGAAAAGGGCATAACTCTACTACTTAGAAAGAACCAAACCTTTCCATAAGACAAACCAACTCTTTGTGGCTTTTGCTCCACCACATAAAGGCAATCCCATATCAAAATCAAGTATTGCACGGTGGATAGTCAAATGCATTCAGACATGCTATGCAAAAGCAAAACTAACATTAACAATTCCCCCTAGAGTGCACTCCACCTGCAAACTAGGGGCTTCTATGGCATTCTTAGGAAATATCCCCATATATGACATCTGCAAATCTGCAACATGGGCTACACCTCACACATTCACAAAACACTATTGTGTAGATGTGTTAGCAAGACAGCAAGCTAATGTGGGCCAAGCAGTTTTACGTACACCATTTCAAACCACTGCAACAGCTACAGGTTAGCCACCGCTTTGGGAGATCACTGCTATATAGTCTATGCAAAGCATGTGATCTACTGCTCACATGCCTCGAATGGAAAATGCTACTTACCCGGTATGCATCTGTTCTTGGCATGTAGAGCTGTAGATTCACATGCGCCCACCCACCTCCCCGGGTACCTGTACCTGTTCCAGTGATATCTTACTTAAATACATATACATGGACATCTCTTTCTACCACTCTGACTAACTCCATTATCACCCTCTGCGGGAAAACAATTCAAAAATGGAGTCGATGCCCATGCGCACTATCACCGAAAGGAGGAGTCACCTACCTTGTGACTGGAAAAGACTTCTTCGAAGAAAAACAATGTGCAAACATCCGGACCCAACACTAGATGGCAGGCTATGCAAAACGTGAATCTACAGCTCTACATGCCAAGAACAGATGCATACTGGGTAAGTAGCATTTTCCTTTTATGGAAAATATTAAACGTGTCATCCTACCAAGGGTTGCTCTAGCACCAGTCTGGAATCTCTGTATTGTCCTTGCCAGACTTATGGGGCTCCTTTTGAGCCACTACATTCATCTCCTCTGCAGTTTTTTTTATTGGTAGGTTGTCTTCCTCGTATCCATAACATCCGTTAGATGTATTGGTGAACTACAGGCCCTCACACTGCGGGAACCTTTTTTCTAGGTCCACAATGACAGACTGGTTCTTAGAACCAATCCTAAATTCTTACCTAAGGTGGTCTACTCATTCCACCTTAACCAAGCAATCGAGCTCACAATCTTTTGTCTGCAATCCGACTTGGTAGCTGAGAGAGCACTTAACACACTTGACATCAAGCGTGCTCTCATGTATTATTTAGATAGGACCACGTTCTTTAGCAAGACACAACAGCCTTCTCATAGTCTCATAAAGGTCAAGCCATTTCTAAGGCAGGGATTGCCAGGTGGATTGCTAAATGCATCCAAATCTATTACACTAAAGCTAAAAGAACCCTACCTTCTCACTCCAGGCCGCACTCCACCTGCAAGCAGGGTGCCTCTATGGCTTTTCTTGGCAACATACCCATAGCAGACAGTTGTAAACCTGCCACATGGTCCACTCCACATACATTCACAAAGCATTATTGTGTGGACATTCTTGCAAAGAAGCAAGGTAGAGTTGATCAAACAGTCTTCAGGACTCTGTTTCAGACCTCTTCACCATCCTCTAACTAGCCACTGCTTGGGGCAGTACTGCTTTACAGTTGATTCAGAGCATGTGTATCTATATCCACACATGCTATGAACAGATTATTTTGGATACACTGTAAGAAACTGTTCGTTGCATGTAGTGCTGTAGAATCACATGTGCCCACCCTCCTCCCTGGAAGCCTGTGTTTTTACAGATGTCTTTCATCTTCACATTCCTCCCTTCATACACGCATGTTCACTATTCCATTCTATACTCACTACTCCATACCTATTCTGACCCGCTGGGCAAAAAGGAATCTAACATGGAGTTGGTGCCGAATGTGCATTCATGACCAGAGGAGGAGTCACTGAGATCTAGTGACTTGAAAGACTTCTTTGAAGAGAACCAAGTTGCAATCAGAGCCCACCATGAGATGGCAGGAGTATGCAGAGCATGTAAATTTACAGCGAAACGAGCATATGCTTTCAAGGTAAATAACATAATCCTTTCTGATAGAGACTTCTAACTGTAGATTCCTCACATTTTAAATATTCTCCAAACTTCAGACTGGATCTGTAAACTTTTGAGCAATACTTCTGCGTGCTGCTAGGTGTGGCTTTGCTGCCCCACACTGGCTCCTTCCCACTCCGGTAATGACATGCAGGGCAGTACAGGCACCACTCCTGCACGCTGACAGAAGTTCCTTTCTTTCTTCACCACCAGACTCCGATCCGGTGCGGGCGTCCCTGCCTTTTAGTCGCTTTACCTTTCTCCTGACAGTTTGGTGATGCAGGCTTCCACCAGTCACAAATCCTAATACTTTCCTAACTACTCCCCCGCATAGGGAGTTCAAGAGAGCGGATACCTTTGGGACAGGCGTATTTTCTTGCACTAGTTTGTCTCTCTAGTCTGTCAATGGCAGTTGCCTGCTGGGCTGCTATTCCCACGCCCTCTGGGATTAATTTTTTCAAGACCTACCAGGCGTCCCAGAAACCCTTCACCTTGTCCTAACCCAAAACCATACAGGACGGCCATGATGCTGCCAAATTCACAATCCTTTTGTGGCCTAAATGCCATGGATTCCATTGGGCAAACCACTGGCACTAGTGTCGCTAGCCGTCGCCATGCCTCGTTGCCTTTGACAGGCTTTTCAGCTGATGTTCAGTCGTCCCTTATAGAGATGCCCTTTGACGAGATTCGCCTCTTTGGGGACAAGGCAGATTCCTTTCTGGAGCACTTCAAAAATAGTAGGGCCACAGCAGGCTCCCTGGGCTTATTTGCCCAGCCTGGCCATGTGCAATCACCCCCGCTCCCTGTTTCTTTTGCGGTTTCGGCAGAGGTGCCCCATACCGATAGCCACTCCAGCCTCCGCAGGGTGCTCAGCAGTTTCATGGCCGTGGCACCCACCGACCCCTCGGTCTGGTACAGCATGCCAGTCAGTCTACTGCCCTGCCCCCATAGTGATCCAACTTGCCAAATCCCTTTAATGTTCCTTTGCTGGAGCGCAGCCACCCAGCTGGATGCATGATTCAATGATTCTTACCAGATCGGCAGGCCATAACATCAGCCAGGCGGGTCTTGACAATTGTCCAGAATGGGAACGCCCTACCCTTCGTGGCTGCTCCACCACACCTTCAACTATCCCAGGAACGACTTTCGGTAGTTACATGCAAGCCCTTTTGAACAAAGGGGCTATTGAGAGGGGCCTGCAGCAGAAGTAGTTCATGACCGTTACTCTCACTACCTTCTGGTGCCAAAGACTGCAGGGACCTTTGTCCTATTTTGGATCTGCACCCACTCAATGCCTTCCTCTGGAAGGACAAATTTAGAATGCTTACGATGTCCAAGGTCCTGTCTACCCTCTGCCCTGGAGAATGGATGGTGCAGTTGGATCTGCAGTATGTCTATTTCCATATATCCATCTTGCAGGTCTGTTGCTGCTACCCTGCAGTTCATGGTGAGACAAGAGCATTTTCAGTTTGCTGTGCTCCCTTTTGGTCCCACGAGTGCCCCTCTTATGTTCACAAAAGCGATGGAAATGGAAGCAGCACATTTTCGAAGGTCAGGAGTCCTAATCTTCCCCTACCTCGACAACTGGCTGTTGAAGGTGGAGTTACCCCAGGCGGTCGTCCCCCCACCTCCAGACTATGGTGAACCCTCCTGTCATCTTTGGGGTGCACTATCAACATGCCAAAGTCACACCTGACTTCTTCTCGGACACTCCCCTTCATTGGAGCGATTCTAGACACAGTTTGGTTTTGTGCGTTTCCCCCAGAAAGGAGTGACCAGAATAGTCAGGCTATGATCCCGCTCTTTCAGCCTCTGTACTAAATTTCAGTGAGGACGACTCTGAGTCTACTGGGACTAATGGCCTCCTGCATCCTGCTGGTCAAGCATGCCAGGTGGCATATGCGGGATCTGCAGTGGGGTCTGAAGTCTCAGTGGGCCCAATATCAAGTGGGCGTCTTCAACCACATCCAGATTTTGGAGAAGGTGGTGAAAGACATGAAGTGGTAGTTACTAGACCGCAGTTGAGTCAGCTGCAAACCCCTTTGCCTACCCCAGCGAGGGCTGACAGTGGTGACTGATGCATCACTTCTGCGTTAGGGCGACCACCTGTGAGAGGTGGAGGGAAGAGGCCTCTGGTCTCCAGCCAAGTCCTGACTCCATATCAACTTTCTGAAGCTCTGGGCCATCTACTTGGCGTTGAAAGGCTTCCTTCTATCTGTCAATGGGAGGATGGTATAGAAGGTTATGGACAACACCACCGCCATGTGGTATTACTACAAACCGGGCGGGTTGGGGTCATAGTCCCTATTCCAGGAGGCGCCATGTCTCTGGAAATGACTGGACCCTCAAGGAATTTTGCTGGTGGTGAACCATCTCACAGGTTCTTTGAATGCCAGGGCAGATGAGCATGGCTGTCGACCACCAGCAAATCACGAGTGGCAGTTGCAGCTGAAGGTGGCACATGACCGCTACCGTGAATTGGGAGAACCTTGGTGCATTCTATTCACCACTGCCAACAATGCACAATGTCAGCAGTACTGCACATTGGAGTTTACAAGGCATCTCTCGCTAGGGCGATACTCAGTACGGTTGAATGCCATCATTGGAACGAATGCTTCTTTAGTACGCATTCGTTCAGCACGCAAGTCGTTCTAACGACTTGCCTTAGGTGGGCGCTGGATTTTGGAATAGTTTTATTTACTATTCCAACTCCGGTCTGCATAACAGTAGGGAAGGTGTTGGACTTGTTGTAACAAATTGCATGCTTAACGAATGCGTTGCTAAAGAGGCATTCGTTCTATGGCTGGCGTTGTGAAGGTACAGGGTGATTCCGGCTTTGTCCTAAAGGACGTTTCCCATGGCTGCACCATAAAAGTTCCTTTCGTACCATTAAAGGACTATTGAGGTGAATGCAAACTTGGAGTCCAATGCCCCCGAACTTGCAAACCAGATAAACGAAGGACTACTGTTTTCTAAAGCCTAGCGAGATGTGTCAGCATGTCCTCAGGCAGTCATAAGAAGATCCTGTTGGTATAATCCAATTACAGAAGTGCCAATTTAGCTACAGTACTCAATCTCTAAGTGTACTACATTTATAGAAACATCTGCTCTAATGACTAAATGTCAAAATAACTTTTTTCACCATTACGATCACCCGTGTCTGCATGGTTAGTACTGGATATCCAAGGCAGTGGACTTGAACAGCTGGATTCAGTCACTGATCCATGAATGTTGCCCACATAAAAAGGCACCAAAGGATTGACTGTGTAATTGCTTTCTCACTAGATTAAGCTTCCTCCTCTTGTTGCACGTCCATCTTCAATAGCTTGCATGAATACACTAAAATGATCTAAGATGTTAGCCAAAGCAGAGGTTAGTTTAACCAAAAGCTGCATGCTGATGACCAGTCAGACAGAACACAGTTGCACCGGTCCAGCTTCCAAGATATTCTTGCTAGGGACAAAACAAAACTGAACATTCCCATGGAGGCCCCTTAATTCAACACATAGAACATTCATAAACTGTGAAGCATCGAGCAAGAGCAAAAGTTACGTTCCCATTCGTTTCAGGTCTAATAGCAACGATGAAGAAACTATTTCAAACTATAAGCTTCAGTGAAGGCAGCTACACCTTGGCTTACTTTTTGGCGAAAGACAATTTCTATTTGACTTCCTAAACATTCATGCAACTTAGATTATCTCAGTTTGCATAAGTGTGAAATATCCAGATATAACAGTTGATCATGATTCAGAAATGTTGTCAGATCATTCCCAGATCAGACTTGTGATACATGTTCCAGTGGCACATACAGCAAATTATTGGTGCATGTTTGACAGATCTCTACTTGAGAAATCTGAGATTGAATTAGAGAAAAAATGCCTGAATATTTAGCACAAATAGAAGTGCAGTAGTTTTGACCCTAGTTTGGAATACACGGAAATCTCATCCAAGAGTTGGATCACTGAATGCATAGCAAAAGTGTCAAGATTGAGGAAATAAACTTTTAACTGATTTTGAGGTGGGTCTAATATGGATAATGTAAAGGGTATTGCAAATATTAAAACATGCCAAAACCAGCGAATAAGAACAAACAGATCCAAGAAGTGGCTATCATGTCTATTGGATGTGGGAATGGAAGAAGAGCAGTGTTAGCATGACAAATTGGATTAATAGTGTGATCGATGGTAACGCCTATTGGTTTAATTGAATTGGAGGTCTGTCTGGATTTGTATGAAAACTTCTGTTGAAAAATAAATTAGTCTTATCAAGATCAGCAATCCACATACCCAGGTAAATTTTCATTGCTACCTCTGAGTACTGATCAAATTGAGCTTCTTGACTAAACAATCTCATCTGAAGACCTAATAAGCATAACACTAACCTCATAAAGCCCAGAGTCACTGGGCCCACATGGAATCTGCTCTGAGAACTGTAAAAGTTTACCTATGATTTTTTTTTTTTACAGTTTAGAAACTCAAAGCAGATTGAAACCTGTTTATATGAGTCATTGAGCAGCTACGGTTAGGAGAGGAACCTATAGACCGGAACACTTACAGCCTGTCAAAACTGGTGTCTTGTGACATTCAACTATTTTACTAGGCACATTTTCTAAAGTAATAGTCATCCTTTTTATTAATAAAATATTATTTTTCGAGGGGCGTGACCAACCATCATGGCTGAGTGAATGTAATCCACTGAGGCTCCACGTCGTCCCGCTGAGTTTTCCTGCATGCAGGCAGCCAGAGGGTTCCGCGCTGGGCGGAATTGAGGGGTGCTGCTGGCGCAGCATTCGAGCGTGACGGGAAGCACCAGCCCTGCCTGTGCAGCCCCGAGAATCACTGTGGAGCGACGCCCGGACTGGTAACTGAGCCTGTCATGGCACACGGGACTCGTAAACAAACCAATTAGGGCATAGGAAATCCAGTCAGTGATAGATTTGTTAAAACTGCAGAAGTCCCCAGGCCTAGATGGGCTTACAGCTCAGTTTTACAGACCATTTAGTTCAGATTTGACTCCCCATTTAACAACACAGTTGAACTCATTTGTAGACACTAAGGCGGTCGCTTCCTCTGTGAAAGAGGCACTCATTACAGTGATTCCAAAACCTGGGAAGGATCCTGGCATTTGCTCCTCTTACCGCCTGATAACCTTGCTCAATCTAGACGCAAAGTTATATACCAAGGTCTTAGCTAATAGATTAGAAGAGACCCTGCCTGATCTGATACACCCTGACCAATCGGGGTTTATTAAGGGAAGACAGACTCATGATAACCTACGACGGGTGGTCCACCTGGTTGAGAAAGTGGAGAAGATGAGGATACCAGCGGTTCTGTTGGTGCTAGATGCCGAAAAGGCATTTGACTGAGTGGATTGGTCCTTCCTCTTCGCCACCCTACAGCGATTCGGCTTTGTCGACAAATTCATTACAATGATCCAAGCAAACTATGCCAATCCCCGTTCGTGAGTATTGGTGAACAGAATGATCTCAGATTTCTTTCCATTGGGTAAAGGGGCACGACAGGGGTGCCCCCTCTCCCTTCTCTTTTTTGCGCTCAGTATTGAGCCCTTGGTGTCAAGGATAAGCGCCTCTCAGGATATACAAGGGATTCCCTTTGAGTCGGTCAACCATAAGATCTCATTGTTTGCGGACAATGTGCTTTTGACGCTCACCTCCCCACAGACTTCATTGCCAGCCCTACAACAGGAACTACAGGAGTTTGAACCACTGGCGGGGTTTAAAGTGAACTTAGACAAATCATTCCTTCTTAATCTAACAATCCCAACAGGGGAAATGGGTACAGTAGCCGCTAATACTCCCTTTCGGATAACGCACAAAGAGATTACATACCTAGGTATGAAGATCACACCCCAGGTCACTGATCTCTACAAAGCTAACTACCCACCCCTTCTTCGCCAACTACAACAGGATCTGAAGAGATGGTCCCCCCTGTATTTAACCTGGCTATGTAGAATAAATGCCATGAAAATGTTGGTGCTTCCCCGAGTGCTGTATCTCTTTCAGGGACTCCCGGTGGAAGTGAACAAAATTCTTTGCTACTTTGCGCTCCCAACTCATGTCTTTCATCTGGCAGAACCGCAGAGCTAGTCTGTCAAATAAAGTATTAACAATGCCGAGAGGGGAGGGAGGGCTCGCACTTCCGAACTTCTGGTTATACTATAAAGCGGCACAACTTAGGGTGATCTCGGAATGATCCATGAGGGAGTCACATAAACACTGACTCCATATGGATAGGGCGATAGTCGGCGGACAATTTAGGATGTAATATGGAAGCCCAGGGAGGCCAGGCCCACCAGTGCCTATCTGAGTATGCTAACTAGGACTACATTAAAAGTGTGGGATGAGGTGACGCGCAGGGCAGGACTGACAACCTGCCCGTCTCCCTACACTGCCATTAATGGCAATAAAAATTTCCCACCTACCATTACACAGGGGCCCTTTAACCTGTGGCGAGAAGGGGCGGTGCCTCACTATTTCAGATTTGTATTACAACTGGTCTATACGCACGTTTGACAACTGTTGAAGAGATTTTAATCTTCCCAACATGGAGAGGTTTCATTACAACCAACTGATACACTGGGTAACACAACCTGAGAACAGAAAGGCAGCCATCTGACACCTGCTAACCAGCGAGAAATTTGGCTGTCAAATGGAGGGTCCTAATGGGGAATATTTCCTTTCTATATGCTATTCTTAACGCAGTCTCTGCTACACATATCTCGAGACACAGGAGCTTATAGGACCAGATTTTGGGAAGCACAATTAATACAAAACAATGGAATAGACTGCTGAGCAATATCCCTAGATATTACCGCTCCCTGGGTCTAAGAGAGGCTCACTATAAAGTTTTATACGATTTGTATCTCTACCCTCTCAAAACTCCATAAGATCTATCTGAATACATCCGATTGCTGCTGGAGAAGCTGTGGGCTTCTGGGGGATTTTAGACATATATGGTGGGACTGCCCCTCAATTATACCATACTAGAATGAAATCCTGGCCCAAATGAAGGAGATTTTGGGATACCCCATTCCACAGGCACCTGACTTTGTTCTGCTGGGACTTCGAGATCCTTCCTTAAAACATCAGACTTTGGGGGATAGGTCTATTATCTGTTTCTGCTTGGGAGCCGCCAAAATGGCGTTGGCTGTAACTTGGAAAAAGCCACATGCTCCTTCGATATCGCAGTGGCATGCTAGTCTGTGGCGATATCTCCCTATGGAACGGTTAACGGATAAACTAACAGAGTCACAGAAAGGGTTTGACTATATATGTGTTCCTTTGGTGAGATACCTCTCGGTGGGATCACCGTTGTTCTCTTGCCACCCAAATACAAGAGCCCTACACTTGTTCCAGGTTTGACTCTCTTCATGGAGCCTCCTCACCTCCACAAATCCGCCAATGACAACTATAATTAGAAGATGCTGATGTATTCCTTCCTTGTACCTGTTAGGACTATTGAAGTTCCCTGTGTGCATGTATATTTTTTCTTTTTGTTTTCCACATTATTCTTTGCTGTCCCCACAAGTTTTTCGTTCTGTTAAACGAATACCACTAGGGAGGAAATGGCGTTGCAAGTCCCCTTCCTGATGTGTAAGCAGCAGGAGGCACTAGCCTAGGGGCAAGCACTGTATTAACTATGCAGTAACCATTCTACACTATTCTGTCTTTTACTATGGCATCGCTTTGTGCTATGGTGCAGATATTGCTGTAGATTCCTGTTGCTTTTCGGTTTGAAAATAAATCAAGATTTTTTGTGGAAAAAAATGTATACTTCTCTGAAGCAATAGTGTAGAGTTTTTCATACTATATGTAAATAATATAATTTATAAACATAATATAATTGTTAGAAAACATACAGAATTACACAGTGACTGTGCAGGACAAGATGCATTCAACATCATGGTCTCGTCTATATTAACTGTTAAAAAAAACAACAGGCTGTCTTCTACATTTTGTCACTAAATAGGAATTTGGAGTGTACTGTACTGCAGCTCTTTTGCAGGGGGCCTTGATGTTTTTGATTATGAAGGAATGACGTTCCTGGGCTTTGAAGGCATTGTTACATAAACAATAACCACTTTGAACAGGACCAGTGTGTATCATCTAGGGTTTGTAAAGAGGCAAGAATTAACCCTGGGCGAAGTGCTACGCTACGCTCGCGTAGTTTGCGAAGTTTGCGCTACTTCGCACAACGCGAATTGCACGTAGCACAGTGCGAACACGCGTAGCGTAGCGTAGCGTAGTGCCGCGGTCATCTTTGCTTGCTCGCGGTCCTCAACGTCAAGTTGGCGACCGCGAGCAAGCAAATGACATCCCGGCGAGACTTTTTCTTCGTCTCGCGATCAGCAACATCAAGTTGCCGATCGCGAGCGTGGAAAATAAACCTCCCGGCGAGATTCTCAACGCGGGGAGGTCAGGTTTCTCATTGCGAGTGGTCGCGTATGCTTGCGACCGCTCGCGATGAGAAACTACCAGTCCGCGTTGAGAAAGCTGCCGCTCGAGTAAAAATCTACTCGAGCGGCAGTAAAAGACAGCTCGCACTGTGCAAGTTGCCGTTTTCAATGATTGCACAGTGCGGACAAGCATCCGGCACTGTGCAATCATTGCGAACAGTGCGCTACGCAGTTCGCGTAGTGCTACGCGAAGCTTGCGTAGCGCGAACTGCACTTTGCGTAGCTTCGCGAAGCATTACTTCGCGAACTACGCCCACCCTTAGCAAGAATGTATTGCAACACCATCACAGTCCATCCTCAAATGAAGAATGCCACCAGGTACTATGTGGTGCACACTGTCTCTTAGGACCAATAAGAACCAATATTCCATTGGGTATGCCTTAAGACCTGGCCCTTCCTGTAGCAGGCACATCATCCACATGGATGCCTCTTGCCCAAGAGATGATGCAGAAATGGGTCAAGGTGCATCAAAACCGACTAATGGCCTTACTATGGAGTATCAACAGGTTTCCGGAAGGGCCTCAGGGATGGCTAGCCAGGAAGGATCATTTTCCAGATGATGCCTGGTGAGGAAATGGCGGAACAGACTCGTCAAAGATCATCATTCCTGATCAAGGGCTAAATCATGTAGATGCTGATTTCCGCTAGGAGTGCTGGGTCAATATTTCTACAAGCTAGCACTCGCAGTACCTCAGTAGAACACAAAGAGTACTCTTGTTGAATAAAAAGTGGAGTGAAAATCGCATTATTCACTGAGGTACTCTTTGCACCCTTGTCTGGCTGAACGGAGTCTTTGAGGACGGCCATTCTAGCACAGGTCTTGGATGTCCAAAACAAGAGTGGGGGGGCGGTCAATGTAATGCTTGGCTGGGACATGCAGTTAAGTGCCCTAAAGGAAAGTCCTACTTAAAACTCCAAACTGTGAGCGTGGCCTTTCTCTAGTCAAATCTCAAAGCAACCTGAGCCATACAATAGCACATAGGGGCAGGAGATTGGCCCAGGTGGTGGCTTGTCCCAATGTTGCAAATACTAGAGCCAGCAGTGGTGAGGAAAGCCCCTCCCCCCTCAAGATGCAGCCAGATGAAGCGTAGGCTAAAGCAGCCTCTCTATGCAACCAAGGACAATGTTGCAGGATTGACAGGTTTTGGGAAGTGGCTCTGGAGCCAGGTGGGAAAACGTGCACCCTCCCAAGTGGGCTGGAGTGCAATAGCTTCTTGAGGAGATTGCCCCCACTTTCGACACAGCTCAGTTTCATTGTATTCAGTCACATCTGATGGTGAGCTCCTATATTAAGCCTTAGACATTGACACCATATTCCAGCTCAACTGTACGCTGTACGGAAAACTGCTGGCATAGAGGAGATCATGGTAGTTGCCTTTCTGAGTGGCCACACACACCAGCCCAAAAAATATTTTCTTAGCAATGTAGCGATGCAATAGTCAATACAGATGTCCATAAATCCTGATCATTTTTGTATTTTCTTTTTTAATAATTCTTTGGTATTTCTCATAAACTGATTAAGTGACTGCTACAAAAACTTGTTACCTAATGTGTTCATTATCATTTTGACCATACACTTCAATTACTGTTTTCATCTATTTCTGCAGTATCCTTTTGAAAGAGCAGAGAAATTTAACAGAGGAATCCGAAAGCTTGGCATTTCACCGGATGGGCAAAGTTATCTGGACCAGTTCAGACAACTCATAAGTCAGATAGGTAATCTGCAACATACATACACCATTTTGTTTTGTGTATATTCTTGCATTTAGCACTGCCACCACTTTCAAGTTTCAAGAGAAGAGTTTCAAGTGACAATTTTATTTTGTCAGGTGCTTCTAATACCTGTTTCATGGCTAACTAAAGAAGAAAATTGTAGGAAAGGATTTTCTTTCTATAACCTGAGTGGCACAATATAGAAAACTATCTCAAATTATACAAGCAATGTTAATGATTACTGTACTATACAAAATGTACAGTAATGCTATTGTTAATGAGGGCATAACATCCATCAAGAGTTTGACATGTACAGTAGAAAGAAATCACATCACAAACTATGTGAAGCATTTGAGAAAGGTGTATTAAATATTTGCACATTGGAAAATATAAATGTCTGATATTGTCTACCAAATGATGTATATGACATTAGCATATGCATGCACAGTTTGACACATCTGTTTTTTCCAACACAAGCACAATAAAATTAATTCCTGCATTGACGTATAGCTGTAATGCCATATCGTTGTCACTTAAGTGTTACTTCTTATCCCTGTGTGATCATTCTTGTGCTGTAACATTGGCGGTTAGATAAACTCTTATTAAACAAATGTGATTGAAACCTCAGGCCTCAGACAACACAACACATATTGTGGCAGTATTTTATCCACTCTGTGCTGCTGAAACATACTTATGGATCATTTAAGGATAATGTTTGTGCTCTTACAACTTTGATCGGGGAGCAAACAAAGTCCTCCGTACCCACATGTTGGTAATTTTGAAGTAGTTAGTCATTGACTAATGAGCATTCTCTGTACTATTTGACGAGCTTGTGGTGCTGTACAGTTTCTTTTATATCACATTGCATCACATGATGGAATAATCCATATGAAGATTGGGAATATTGCCAAATTACAGCAGTCCCTAGAAATGTCTGCGTCATGTGTATAAATAAATAATCAGATTTGTAGAGCTCGGCTAATCAACCGTGAGGGTATCCAGGCGCTGTACATAGGCACAGGGAGATTAAGTGATTTGCCCAGAATCACAGGATGTTGAGTTAGCGCTCAGACTGGAACCTGGATCCCCAGCTCCGAAGTTGACAGCTCTGACCGTTATACCACATCCTGTGCATAAAGGTCACATTGTATATCCCTTCAAACCTCACTTTTCTGTTCTCCATAACACCAGATGCAGACTTCAGAACATTTTCTTTTTTTTGTATCCATATTATCAAACATGCTAGTTTCTGATATTTTGTAGACTTTCTGAGCATAGGCTTTCGATTTATTAAGTGCCAATTCAGCCGCTAATCTACAAGCTTGAAGTGTTTGATAACTATGGTAGTGGATTCACTATTCCAAACACAATGTATGTAGCACTTAAATTCCAATGGTAAGGAAGGACCACAAATTATAAAATCCTGTAGCATTTCTGTTATTCTAAAAAGCTTGTGGAGTCAGCAACAAGGTTTACTGTGCTGCTTTACACAGAGTCTGATTGATGAACACTGAAACTTAAGCCATAATCTCCATTAGAAGAGGCGCTGATTGAGGAAATCGTCAGAATGCCGGTTGAGGAAGTCGTCCGAGCGTCGGTTGAAGAAGTCATCCGAGCGTCGGTTGAAGAAGTCGTCCGAGCGTCGGTTGAGGAAGTCGTCCGAGCGTCGGTTGAGGAAGTCGGTCCGAGCGTCGGTTGAGGGAAGTCGTCCGAGCGTCGGTTGAGGAAGTCGTCCGAGCGTCGGTTGAGGAAGTCGTCCGAGCGTCGGTTGAGGAAGTCGTCCGAGCGTCGGTTGAGGAAGTCGTCCGAGCGTCGGTTGAGGAAGTCGTCCGAGCGTCGGTTGAGGAAGTCGTCCGAGCGGCGGTTGAGGAAGTCGTCCGAGCGCCGGTTGAGGAAGTCGTCCGAGCGCCGGTTGAGGAAGTCGTCCGAGCGCCGGTTGAGAAAGTCGTCCGAGCGCCGGTTGAGAAAGTCGTCCGAGCGCCGGTTGAGGAAGTCGTCCGAGCGCCGGTTGAGGAAGTCGTCCGAGCGCCGGTTGAGGAAGTCGTCCGAGCGCCGGT
Organism: Calotriton arnoldi; assembly: GCA_963921515.1. NCBI lineage: Eukaryota > Metazoa > Chordata > Amphibia > Caudata > Salamandridae > Calotriton > Calotriton arnoldi. Next base: position 302,168 of record CAWUFW010006849.1, on the reverse strand, counting down.
TGAGAAAATTGTGTGAGCACTTATTTTCACATCCCCGTCGTGCAAGCCCTCAAGCATTACCTGCGGTTCACGGTGGGCAACAAACTTTTCCAGTTCGCTGTGCTCCCCTTCGACCTCACCAGTGCTCCTCGGGTGTTCACAAAAGTGATGGTGGTGGTTGCAGCTCATCTTTGGAGGTTGGGAGTTTCAGTTTTCCCCTACCTCAACAACTAGCTGCTGATGGCTCTCTCGCCCCTGGCAGTAGACACCCACCTCCAGTCTATGCAAACCTTTCGCACTCACTGGGGTTCCCTTCAACATGCCGAAGTCACACCCGAGTCCTTCTCATATGCTCCCTTTAATCTGAGTCATTTTAGATACAGTACAGTTCCACACTTATCCCCCGGAATGGAGAGTCCAGGATATTCAGGCTATGATCCCGATGTTTCTTCCTCAGTGCTGGATTGCCGTGAGATTGACTCTTAGACTACTGGGTGTGATGGCCTTCTGCATCCTGCTGGTCAAGCACATCAAATGGGTCGTTCGGGCTCTGCAGTGGGATCTGAAGCTCCAGTGGGTGCCGCACCGGAGACATTTCTATGACCTGGTTCAAATTTCGAAAGAGACTGCAAAAGAGTGGTGGCTAACAGACAATGATTGAGTCCATGGCAGACTAATCTCTCTTCCCCACCTAGGGCTGACAGTGGTGACCGATGCTTCACTTCTGGGTTGGGGCAGCCACCTGGGAGAGGTGAAGATCAGAGGACTCTGGCTTCTGCTGGACGTTTAGCTCCACAACAACCTTCTGTAGCTGAGAGTGATCCCATTCATTGGCAACACCACTGCCGTGTGGTATTGCAACAGACATGGTGGGTTGGGGTGGGGTCATGGCTCTGCTCCTCTTGACTTGCCTGGAGTTCGAGGACTTATTCTTGGTTTTGCAGCACATGGCAGGCTCATTGAACACCAAAGTAAATTAACTCAGCCTTGCGGATCACGAATGGCGACTACGACTAGATGTGGCACGAGGTCTGTTCCAAGAATGGTGAGAATCTTGGCTCGATCTGTTCGCAACGCCAAAAACACCCAATGTCACCACTTCTGCATGTTGGAGTTTTCAAAGCGGCTCTCGCTCGGAGATGCATTCTGCCTTGAGTGCTATTCAGGATGCCTGTATGCCTTTCCGCCAATACCACTCCTGCCCGAGTTCTCCAGAAAGATCAGGACAGACCTGGCCCAAGTCATCCTATGGGCTTTGGATTGGGCATGGAGAGCATGGTATCCCGAACTCCTGAGCATAAGCATCGGTCCTCCGATCAGCCTGCCCCATCTGCGGTATCTCCTGTCGCAGAAACTGGGCAGGGTCCTGCACCCATACCCACGTAGTCTCTACCTTTATTCATGGAGATTGAGCGGCAACAGTTGAGGGTTTTTGATCTTCCTCCCGAGGTCTTTGATGTCCTCTTGGCAGGCAGGCATCCCTCCCGTAAGACTGCATACCACTGACGTTGGGATACGTTTGTGGCTTGGTGTTCCTCACGCCATGTGAACCCCATTTCTGCACCACTATCGGAGGTGTTGCTATTTGTTTTATCTTTAGTTCATCAAGGCCTTGCCCTGGAAGCTGTTATGGGTTACCTGTCAACCATTCCGGCTTTCCTGCGATTGACGAATCAACCCTCTCTACTCAAGACACTTTCTTACTCATTTTCTAAAAGCAATGCAACACTTGATCCCTCCTACCCCATTTGTGATGCCCCAGTGGGACCTCAATCTGGTCCTCACATTTCTCATATGTTACCCTTTTTAGCCCCTGCACAGGTATTGTCTGCGGCTCTTGATTATCGAAACAGTCTTTCTAGTGGCCAATACATTGGCCAGGAAGGTCAGTGATCTTCGAGCTCTGGTGGTTTACCCTCCATACACCAGCGTTTTCCTTGACAAACCAGGTCTTCGGACGTGTGCCTTTTTTCTGCCGAAGATTGTCACTCCTTTTCATGTTGGTTAGAGTATCACTCTGCCTACATTTTTCGCTCCACCCCATCCTTCCAAGGTAGAGGAGAGACTCCCTTGCCTGGACCCAAGGAGAGCTCTTGTTTTCTACACTGATTGTACCACAGACAATTGGGTGGATGATAAGATCTTCATTGGGTTTACTGGAGGGAAAAAGGGAAAGGCTGTGCAGAAGTGGACAATCTCCCGATGCATTGTACTCTGCGTTAAGATCTACAACGCATTTGCTATGAAGCAGCCTCTTCAGGGTTTGAGGGCCCATTCCACCAGAGCCAAGGCCACTACTACTGTGTTACCATGCACAGTATAAGTCTTCGACAACTGCCAGGCCTCTACATGGGCATTACTCCACATGTTCACAAAGCACTACTGCTTGGACCGTTAGGTCTGTTGAGACTGGCATTTTGCCAGTTCAGTCCTCCAGGATTTTCTGGTTGGAGCCAGTTCACAGACCCACCTCTGGGTATCTATTCTAAGGTGAAGAATCTGTGGTTAGATGTCTCTGTCAGAAGAACAAGTTGCTTACCTTTGGTAATACTTTTTCTGGTAGAGACTCTATCTAACCGTAGATGGCACTTACATGGGCACCACAACATCACTTATGACGTGGATGACTCTAAGGGCACAAAGCTGCTGCTCAACATTTTTGGGATCCAGTCTGATGCCTGGAGAATATTGTAAGGTGAGGAATCTGCAGTTAGAGTCTGTACCAGAAAAGCGTTACCCGAGGTAAGTAACTTGTTCATCTAAAGAGAACATTCTTGCCCTTTATTTTTAAAATGAACATGTACAATCAACTAGAATTTATGATATATTTCCAACCATTCCTCTAAAACGAAACATACAGAAATACGAATATTTTAGCAGCAGCCTCCTAAAACAGGAATTTGACTGCTGATTTTAAGAAAGCAGGCTGCCCCACATCCTCAGAATTCAGTGCAGAGACAGCCTTGGCTAAGTTTTCCAAACTGTGTAGTGAAAAACCTAACTCTTGGTCTCTGTTAGTTCATCTGTTTTTTCTTTACATGTTTTCTGGAGATGCAGTTGTATTGCTTCAAACTATGTTTTTTTCCATTCTGTCTTTACATAAAACATCTTTTAGGAATGTTTGTCTAGGAGTCTCTGTCCTGCAAAAATGATTTCCCTTCATCTATCTTTAAATCCTCTATAAATCTTTTTATGGGGTTTACTATCATGCTGGTATCAGAGTTGTGCATGCAGTCTTTTCCATGAGTGTTTTTCTCTGTTTTAAAGGTGTATTTTTTTAGGTGGCTGCATATGTTCTGCAGGGAGATTTTTCCCGCCTTTCCTCAGTAGCACCTCTGGTCCCTCTGGCACCTCTGGTCCCTGGACATTTTGGTTAAGCCACTGTTGATTCTCACAGCCACCATTAAGGCCATGACATTAAAGGTACTCTGATGTTGAGGGTACCTTGTGGTTCAAGATTAATTGTTCCACTAGAATGCATTTGGCAGGTATGCCTCAGGTGTGCAATTAGAAATAGCGTTTCATTCTTTATGTAGCATCAACCTCAAGTTGGTCTTCTATGGTGAAATTGCTTTGACCAAAGTGAAACCCACTTTCTGAAAATAATATCTCAAAGCTGTCTAAAGAGGTCTCCACTTTCATGTTGAAAGAGCCACTATCCAAACTACATGGTCAAGTGAGAGCCTCATCTTATTCACTATGTCCCTTCAGGATACCATTGGAACCTTTTCTCCTTAGAAACTTACAAATTGTGAATGCACATCCTTCTATGGTCGTACAGTTGTAACTCAGTCATTCCATTACACTGATGTTAGTTCTGTTGTTTCTCAACAGGGAGAGCCTAAACATTTAAGACATTGTAGGCGTTGAGCTAGAGATTAATATGAACCAGTTTCATAACTTCTGCACCAATACCTCATGGGTCTTTCCGAGACACCCTTTTTATAGCACAGATCACTCTTTCCACAACAGAATGAAGGCGGATTCACAGGGGAAGCTATCCTGACACTTCATTGGCACATCCATCCTCACCCTACTCGAGTAATGAGACTCTGTAATTGATAATGCCATGTACATTTGTTTAGTAACCTTTTTTGTTTTCTGCTAATTGAAGACTTTAGACATTCTTTATGTTCTGGGTGTTCTCATTGTTCTGCCTGAATTATACGACTGCTGTTGAATAAAGAATGTGATTTTCATGTCATCATTTGTGCTTGTGTTTGCGCTAAGCGCATCTATTCTGAAGCACCATTCATCTGTGACTTATAGATGAACAATACTAAATTCAAAAAGGTCATCTTAGTCTTTTTTTTTTTTTAATAACAAATTTTATTTGGTATTTTTACCGGTACATTCTGGCCCTGAGCCCAATTACTTTACGCATTACAACAACATAGCCAGTACAAGAGAAGAAATTGAACCGTAACAACTTACTTCGGCACAGGTAATACACCCCACTCCAGCCCATGTAAAGCCAATCAAATGTCCAGTGGAATCATAGCTGTTGACCTTGGAAGACTCAAAACCTGCATGCATAAGTGATTTATACTATGGAGGATCCAGAGGAAGGTATCTGGGTCAGATCAATTCCTCTGTATATGGCCCAACGCGACCAAATCTTGTGATGCTTCGGTGGGGCAACCCCCTGCTCCTTGTACACTGCCACTTCCATCCCATGCATCTATCCATGGCGCGTTTCCAACCTCCCCCTCCCCCCCCCTCCCTCCCCCTGGGATGGTGGCAAAGTCCCCTTCCAATGTTGAGCAATTTCTCGCTTAGCTAGCGTTACTCAGAGAAAAAGAAGGTGTTGCTTATATCGGTTACCACCGATTCCCTCCTTGCTGTGTAATAAGAATAGTTTGGGGTCTAGGGCTAGCTGCCACGTAAAACTTGTTCTAGGCAGAAGCGCCTTGCAGCTCCACACTGTGTGTGGAAAAGTTACCTGTTCGTCCCCACACCGGAGACAATTGGGGTGCGGGATCACCCCATTCGCCACCACAGCCGGGACCTAGTGTAGTACACCCTGTGTAGATACTTAAATTGAATGAGGCGATACTGGGTTGCAATAGCAGCTCCACGAGGTCCAATCGTTGGCAGTGAGATCTGGGATATCACCGTCCTAGGTCGTCCGCAATGTATCTAATGTGGTGCGGTTATGAGTGATTAGTGTTTGGTAAACCTGCCGAATCTTGTGTAAGCCTAGGTCTCCCATCAGTGAAACGTCCCTCCAGTGGGTGGAAGTCCGGCAGGGAGCGTATGTACAGCATCAGTGCATGCCTAAGTTAGAGGTATCTGTAGAATTGACTACAGTGTAGCTGGAATACTGTTTTTTTAATTTTTTTTTTAATATATCTTTATTAACCTTTTAAACATACAGGTTGTACAGCCATCAGCATGCACCAAGACAGAGGCATATCACATTGCTCAGGCATCGTCCAGATCTCTCAGGTCGTAACCCACGTACAGCAGCAGTACTGTACAAACTTTTTTCCCCTCTTGTATGCATCTTCTGTATAATGCCTCAGTCATGAACAACCCTATGACCCCCTGCCATGGCCACACCCCCAGGCTTTTGCACTACGGATCAATTACCCTGTCAACCCTCCCACCCCCTGTCCCCCACCTGAACTCCCCCCCCCCCACCACCCCATCCATGTCCGGTGAAACCCCCCCCCCCCCTTTATACCATACCCTTACGGGCCTAATCTCTCTGTGCCTGTTGCCCCTTCTGGTATAACCATGCTACCCTGCATCTCGCAACCCTTCACTACGTTTCTCCTCTCACTCTGAGTGTACGCTCCCCCCCCCCCCGTTATGTCGCTAACTGTTCCATCCGTACCCGCGGTTACCAGCTCTGCCACCATAGCCCTCCAGGCCTGGACGTCATCTTCTAATTTCTCATCCCTTCTGGTCCGCTGCATCCGAATCACCTCCGCAGTCGCCCACTCCTGCACATCCCGCACCCACTGTAACACACTGGGCGAATGGCGGCCCATCCATGATATGGCAATCCGTCTCTTTGCAAGCACCAACCCTAAAAGGACTAGTTTTCGACTGAGATTCTTCTTCTTGGGCCGCGGCAACAATCCCAACAGTACCACGCGGATCTCTCCTGCTATCTCCCAGCCTGTCGCTCCCCTCAGTACCTCGAGATCTGTCGCCCAGTGTCCCTGCAGCTCAGGGCATGTCCAGGCCATGTGTATGAACTCAGCCTCCGCTTCTCCACACCGCGGACACTGCCCCGACCGCTCGAGGGTAAATCTTGTGTAACACCTTTGGGGTCAAGTATGTTTGGTGCACATAATTAAATTGAATTCATTTAAACTGCGTGTTTGCACTTACTTGTTTGACCCCGTCATGGACCCAGTCCCCGTCGCTAATATTGTCCCCCGTCAGCGCCTCCCACTTCCCGTGAATCGGCAACTCCCCATTTACACGATCATCTCGGATCGCCCGGTATAAATGCGAAATCAACCTCCTGCCTTTAGCCATTATTAACAGAGTCTGTAGTGTCCGGGAGATCGCAGGTTCATCCGGGAACAAGGGCCAAAGGTCCCTCGCCACCTTTGCAATCTTTTCATATTGTAAGAATTGCCCTGGACCTAGCTCAAACAGCTCCCGAGCCTGTTCACGTGTGATGTAGTGCGCGTTATCATATAGGTCGCCCATGGTCAGACAGCCCCCCTCCCGCCATTTCCGCACCGACATTGATGCGGCAATCTGCCGAAATGGCTGGACCACCCACAGGGGCATGTCCGGCGCGTACGGAGCCCTCTTTATGTTTAAATGTATTTATTGAATTTTCACAGAAAAACCTCATAACATACAGAGATGGCATTAGAATATTCATAGTGCAGTATCAGGTAACTTATGGTGGAAAACATAGCCTGGAGGGTGTGTCCAAAAAGAATAATGCATGCTGTATAATGCCGTGTTCCTCTCCCTTGCGAAGGCCACACCCTGAATTGGTTCATTCCGTAATAAACTAAAAACAATAACAATAACACCCACCCCCCTCCCCGTCCGGTAGTTCCTACGCCCTTAAAGGGCCAATGTGATGCAAGCGCTGTTATAGCGTTAGTTAAAGGGTCTGCGAGAGCTATGGGGGTCTCCATAGATCCGACAATCGGAGCACCCGCAGGTATCTGGGTTGTGTAACCTCATTGAATTCGGACGATAACAGTTTCAAGAAGGGGGCCCACACTGTCTGGAATGAAGTAGTGGAGTTCGTCAGGGTGGCCGAAATGCGCTCCATGCCCAGGATGAACCAGAGTCTGTGTAACCAACCCGTGTGAGTGCGGAGCCCTCTTTAGCACCTTTTGGACCGTCACTTCCCACAACTCCGCCACATGTTGCACTATATAGGGGCATGTCGGAGGCACCCCCGTCCCCATCATCAGTAACTCAGGTAGCTCCCTTTCTCCGAAAGACCCCGCCAGCAGGGTCTTTTCCCAGTTGCCGTCCCCCTCTAACCAGTGCACTGCGTGTTGGAGCCGCACTGCGATGTAGTAGTATTCCAAGCAAGGGACCTCTAACCCCCCAGCCTGCCATGTTCGTTGCAAAGTGGCCAAACTAACTCGCTTGCGTTTGGACCCCCATAACAAGTCTACGAGAAGCTTGTCTAGTTCCACAAAAAAGGATCGGGGATCCGATAAAAGGAGTACTGCATCGCATACAGGCATCGGGGCAGGACCACCATTTTCGTCAGCGCTATCCTCCCCATAAGGGATAATGGCAGCTCCCGCCAAAAGCGTACCGAGCCTCTCAGACCCTCCATCACCCTGCCAATATTGTGCGCCAGAAAGTGCTCTGCAGTATCCGCTAGTCGCACCCCCAAGTATCGCGGTGCGGACCGGACCCATGGAAGACCCACCTCTGGTAAGTCCTCGTCCAGGCGCAGGGCCAGTCGGCCCAACGGCCCAACGGAACCAACTTGGACTTTCCCTGGTTGATCCGCTTGCCAGACACACTCCCGAACCCCTCCAAAGCATGCAACAGCACCGGCACTGCTGTTCCCGGGTCCTTGACGTATACCAGGGTGTCGTCCGCATACATGGACACCACATGGTTAGAGTCACCCACCTTGATCCCAAATGGTGCCATCCTCGTTCGGAGGTCCACCGCCAGAGGCTCCATCGCCACAGTGAAGAATAATGGCGATAGTGGGCACCCCTGCCGGGTGCCCCTGTGCAATCGGAAGGCCCGAGATACCAACCGCCCCTCTCTAATCCTAGCACACGGCGCCGAGTACAGCAACTGTACCCACTGTAAATACCGGCCTCCGACACCCATCGCCCGCAAAACCTCCCAGAGATAGGACCACCCCACAGAGTCGAACGCTTGTTCGATGTCCCGAAGTACTAACGCACAGTCCTCCTGCTGAAGTATGGACGAGTGCCAGACATTAGACCGGCGTCTGAGGTTCATGGCCATGCTACGCTGAGGGATAAAACCCGCCTGATCCGAGTGGATGAGCCCTCGCAAGTAGGGTTGCAAATCGCGGTCATGACCCCGCTAAGGATCTTCATGTCGAGGTTAAGTAGGGAAATGGGCCTGTATGACCCTGGAAGTTGATCGTCCCTATCCGCCTTAGGAAGCATCACCACCACCACCTCATTCATGGATGGTGGGAGTGCCCGGGACTATAAGGCTTCGTTATATACCTCGAGGAGGTAATCTGCCAGGACGGCAACACCCCCTCCAAGTCTGCCAATTGGCGCTCGGCAGTCTGCACGTCCCGCTCCAATTGCTTCCGAACGCCATAGGTCGTGCTGAGGCAAACCCCCCGCACCACCACCTTCATCGCTTCCCATTCCATGCCCTGCGACGTCGCTGAGCCCCAGTTAGTCCTAAAATAAGGTGTAAGTTCCTCATCCAGCTTCCCAGCGAAGGGCGGATCCGTAAGCGCCTCTGCTTGGAGCCGCCAAGTAGGAGCCAAAGCCCTGGAACTGGCCATACTCGGCGTCGCCAACAACGGGGAGTGGTCGTAAATATGCCTCGGAAGGTACGTCACCTCCTCCACCTTGGGCATCAAATTCTGCGATGTCAAAAACAGGTCCAGCCTACTGTATGTATTGGATGCCGGGGTGTAACAGGAGAACACCCGCGACCCCGGATGCCGGATCCGCCATGCATCGATCAGGCCCATCTCCCTCATTACATCCGTCAGAGCTCCCGTCATGCCTGGCTTGGTACCCGCGCGTGGAGGCTCGCGGTCCAATGTCCCATCCAGGACACAGTTAACGTCCCCTAGGAACATAACGTCTCCCCCCTCCCCCCCCCCCCAAGTATGGGGTCGCCACCTTCAGCACATCATAAAAAAAGGTGGATGCGTCCACATTAGGGGCATACACGTTTATCAGGCATACAGCCTGGCCATCCAGCCTCCCATGTAATACTACATAACGTCCCTCTGGATTCAGTGCGTGATGTAGATGTTGAAAAGGGGTCCCCGGGCCACCCAGATCAGCGCCCCCGTGCAAATCTCGAGAACGAGGTGGCATAAAGCTGTCCGCGCTACCTACGTCTAATGGATGGTAGTGCCTCCCCCCAAACATGTCTCCTGCAACCCCGCTATGGCAATTTTATACCTCCGTAAAAATGAATGCACCCTTCTCCGTTTCTCTAGCGAGGCCATTCCCCGTATATTCCATGTAAGGAGCTTTGTCAGGGAGGGAGCCATAAGCCCATACATCTGGCGGTCCAATTCCAGTCCCATCCCACCAGGACATTATCAACCTGACCGTTCTGTGGTAAGTTTCGACCCGGACATGGATCCCTTATTCGTCCCCAACAGCTAAAAACAACACCCACAACATTGGAAACACCCTGACCCACCCCCCTCCCCCTGGGCAGTGAAACCATACCTTCCCCCCGCTAAACATAGCGAGTGAGCCATTCTATCTCCCGCCCTACACCACCCCCTCAAACTCACCCACAAACGAAGTAGGATGCCTCCCAACATTATCCCCCTTGAGACCCAGAGTTTGTCCTCTAGGGACAAGCTCCGACTCACTTCGGTCATCAGTGCCATGCAAGTGACCGGCTCCCAAACCGGGCGCGAGGACTAAGCCTCCAGCTCCCGAGATAGGATCCAGCCGCTGGTGAGTGCGTGTCCCACTCCCCCGCGGCCTGCGTATACATTTAATCCTCACCCCACACATAGAACATACATCATATATCTTTTGGTGTCACATGTGATACGAGACAGGCACTTAGCTGCGCGTCCAGTGTCCCAGCCATCGACCACTGTCCCCGCCACTCGTTCAGTCCACATATGTGTCCGGGATAACCTCCGACGAGGCTAGTATTGAATCCTGCGAATCTTCCACCACCTGCAAAGTCCCATCTGTGCACACCTGGACCCTCCCAGAGTCCCTGGCGTCCTGTTGTCCCGATCCTTCGGACATCCGGCATCGGCGTCTATTCCGGTCTAAAGACATTGTGCGCTGTCCCGACTGCGTCTGCGGCTTCCTCCGGAGCTCCCATTCTCCCACGTTGTCCATCCAGTCGGAAGCCTCCTCTGCCGATTCAAAGAACAGAGTCTTGCCCTTGTGCTCCACCCGAAGCTTGGCCGGATACAGAAGACTGTATTTCAACCTTGCTTCCCTCATGCGCCGTTTTACAGCTAGAAAAGTACGTCGCTGGTCCTGCACCCTCTGGGTATAGTCCGGAAAGATAGCAATGTGATGCCCCTCAAATTGTAGGTTGGGCGTGGTGCGAGTAGACTGCAAGAGGTGGTCCTGGTCCCGATAGTTAAAGAAACGGGCTATAATGGCCCGCGGCAGCGCGCCCGACCTCGGTGGAGGAACCAATGCCCTATGGGCCCTTTCAATGTTAAAAATGTTGACGGTTTCCCCGGGGCCAAGATCTTCGTGATCCAGTCTTCGAAGAACAACTCAGCGGAGGGCCCTTCCGCCCGCTCAGGAAACCCCACGAACCTCAGATTATTCCGCCGGGAGCGTCCCTCCTGATCCTCGGCGCGCTCGTCTAGCCTGAACGTCTTCCGCTGGAGGTCCATAACCGTGGTCCGAAGAGCCTTCACCTCCGCTTGAAGAGTATCCACATTCTGCTCCGCCGATGTGACCCTGTCCGAGACCTTACGCAGGTCGCAACGCAGGAGGCTCACGTCGATCGCCACCGCATCTATTCTCGTTCCTGGTCGCCTGCACCGCCGCCAGTATGTCTCTTAGGGAGGGATCTTGCGCGTCTTCCTCCTGTGCCCCCTTATCATCAGCCTCCCCTCGCACATCCTTTTGCTGAGGCCCCTGGGGCAGGGGCTGCGCGTAATTCAGAATCTTGTTTGCTTGCGCCTTAGCCCCCTTATCCTTCCCCATGGTGGGCACCGAGCAGTCACCTCCACCACTCCGACCGGCACAGACGTACCCCGGGGTCCACTCCGCCGTCCTCGTCTCACCTCAATACTCTGGCTCCCAGGATCTTGGGGAATCACAGCCAGCGGGACCGCACCGCACTCAGCACCGGCCGCCAGTCACTCAGGCCGCCGCTGTGGCACACGGCTCCACCGAGGCTGCTCCCCAGTACCAGGATCCGCTGCCTGTAAAATCCAGCCACCTCACCAGTTCACCACTGTAGCTTGCACAGGCTGTTTGCCACCTCCTAGAGACTGCCACGCCTATGGAGGCCACGAGACATCAAGCCAGGTAGATCTGGCGGACTCTCCTTACTATACCACGTGAGAGGGATTCCCCCGTGTCGTCGCTGCAGGTCTGTGGACCTCCCAGCCCTCACATGTCATTCCTGGCCACCGGTACTCCTCAGGGTTCCTCCCCTGCACAGCTCACGCCAGCTCACCAGTGATCTCCCCAGCTTTCTTGGCAAGGCAGGCCTCGGTCTCCCGCGAAGCTCCGGGGGCCGGTCTCAAAGGTCTCAACGTCAGCCAGGAATCCGCCGCCGCACACCCGATCTCCGGGGCCAGTCCCACTCCCAGGGTGCAGCGTGGGCTACCTCCGCCACGAAGCTGCCCAACCTCCGATCCGGGCCCCTGGCGAGAAGATCGCTCCCTTCAGATCACTAGCGTGCCCGACAGCGAGCGCCTCCTGGACTAAGATGGCGGCTCCGCTCTCGGGCCGCACTGCATATCCATCGCCTGGACGTCCACCGGCTCACAGACGGACTCCTTCAGCCCTCCCAGGGGGCTCCCCGGGTGTTCAGAATTCCGGGGCAAGGTTGGCGCTCAAAGCAGCACCACAGGATAATGCAGGATTTATGCAGCGGTAGGACGGAGTTCACTGCTGCACGTCCTACTCGGCCATCTTGTTGGCCACGCCAGCTGGAATTCTGTTTGTAATTGTTGGAAGGACTTGAGTACAGCCCCACGCATTACATCACCAAGTGTTGAGATCTCAATGTTGTCCCAAGCCCTGAACCCGGGTAGTTTGGCAACCTGGTGTAGGTAAGTACCATGCCAGAGTGGAGTTGTTTGCGTCAGTCGCCCTCGCCAGCCCATCCTTCTAACTGAATCCCGCCATAGTCGTATGACTACATTACACGCTGGTGGCAGGTGATCCAGATTTAACCAGGAGTATAGGAGGTCGAGCAAGGTTTGAGGGTGCATTGCTCGTCTTTCGACCGTGAAACCCGGATCTGTCTGCGCGCTGTACCACCACTCGTTTATGTTGAGTAGCCCCTGAGGACGCGGTCAATAAATACTTAGATGACATTGCACTAGGGTGGCTATCCAATGGGCAGCGCAAATATCTGACTCAACCATTTGATGTTGAGGATGTCAAGGAGGCTATAATGTCCTTACCTACCTGTAAGCCGGCGGGACTTGATGGTCTACCCAGTAAATTCTATAAGGCCTACATTGAGGATCTGGCCCCGCAACTGTTGAAGGTCTATGCCGAGGCCTATGAGACGGGTGTTCTGCCTCCCTCCCTCAGAGAGGCTCTGCTTGTCACGCTTCTCAAACCAGACAAGGCTGCCAACAAGTGCGAATCATACAGGCCACTTACCCTCATAAACTTAGATACCAAAATCTTAGCTAAAATGATTGCATGTAGATTACAACCTTTGGTTACCAAATTGATCCTCCCTGACCAGTCGGGATTTGTCCCCAAGCGATCCACAGTACACAATCTTCGCACAATATTTGCGGTGTTGCACCACCTGGATCCCAAGACCCCTGCTGTGGCGGTGCTGCTGGATGCGGCAAAAGCCTTTGACTCGCTTCAATGGGGATATATGTTTGCAGTATTACAAAGAATGAGTATGCCGCCGTTTTTTCTGAAGTGGATACGGTTACTGTACGCAAGCCCGGTTGCCAGGCTGCGGGTCAATGGCTGGGTATCCGAAGCCATCCCTGTTTGTAGAGGTACAAGGCAGGGCTGCCCTCCCTCTCCTATGCTCTTTTCCCTGGCTCTGGAACCACTGGCATGCAAAATGCGTCAAAAACATGCAGAGGCTGCACTGGGGTTCCGGCAGCGCCCGCTGGTTATCTCACTATACACGGACGATGTGATGCTATGCGTTCGCGACCTGGCTACACATCTGCTATCTTTATTGTGGGAATATGTCGTGTTTGAATGGCACTCCGGGTTGGGGCTAAATTGGTCAAAGTCTACGATCTTCCCATTGACAGACTGTACACAAGAGGTTGCGCTGGAATACCCGCTCTCATAGTCCACCGATCCTGTAAAATGCTTGGGGGTTTGGGTTCGCAGAGACCCAGAGACTGTACTAAGTATGAACTATAGGCGCGTTATCACTGCAATCACTGAACAGATCTCCCGCTGGAATTGTTTACCACTGTCACTTGCAGACAGGATCGCTGTGGTGAAGATGGCCGTGCTCCCTAAACTGCTCTACCCATTCGTCAATATTCCAATAAAGCTTAACGTAACTTTTTTTTAAACGCTGCAGTCCAATCTACTGTCGTTGGTATGGGCTGGTAAGCAGCCTCAGTGTAGCTGGAGCACGTTAACTTTACCCTTTGAGCGCGGTGGGTTTGAGGCGCCTGATCTGCGTTTATATTATCTGTGCGCACAGCCGCAATTCGCCCCCTATTGGTATTTTCCGCAGAAATATCTGCTGCATCTAGCTGTAGAGGCGGACTCCGCACACCCAGTGCGGCTAACGATGCGAGATGCGAGGGGGGCAATAGGAAGGTGATAAATCCTGTCTGTTGTACTGTCTGGGCGTGGGGCGCCCTTGCTACGCGTGCGGGGAGGAACTATATATATATATGCACCAGACATGCCGATTGTTGCACATCCGGGAATTTCAACGGCACAGGAACGTGGGGCTCTAAATGTACTACAGTGTGCAGGGATTATTAAACTAGGGGACATGTACTGCAACGGCACGTTCTTATCTCTCACTGAATTTCAAGTAGGACAACCATATAAACCAATGCACGGCTTCATATATGCTAGGCTACGTGTGGCGGTGCGCTCTCTATACCCGGATTCCCCTCAAGAACCACTTCGGTGAAATGCTTTGCAAGTGGTACTAAAAGGGGGTGAAAGTAGAGGGTTGATCACTTGACTCTCTAACTCCTCCCAGCGGTAAAAAAAATGGTCTGATTCTTCTGCTTTGGATAAATGGAACAATGCCCTGGCGGTCCCCTTGTCTCGCTCAGACTGGGAGGACTGCTGTAAATTGACGGGGCGCCCGACTGCCAATTGTAATCTCCGTGTTATTCATTTCAAATACCTGCACCAAATATACTACACCCCCGCACAACTGTTGAAATTTGGCCTGCGGGAGGATGCGAGATGCCCCAGGTGTAGGCGGGATGGAGCAGACTTTATGCCCCTAGCGTGGGACTGCCCCGCTATATCTAGCTTCTGGCAGAGGGTAGCGAACGTTCTCACAGACATGACACTTGAAAAAATTGATTGTACACCAGAGCTGTGTTTATTAGGGCTCTTAAAAAGAATTAAACCATGTAACCGGCGCATTGTGGCGATATCCACTTTATTTGCTAAAAGCGCCGTCGCAATGCACTGGAACACTAGAGCTGTACGTACATTGGGTAAATGGATCCGAGACCTTGCCTTCTGCAGGGAACAAATGAATGCCTATTCTGAGGCAGTACCAAAGGCCTCTAGACCAAAAGATTTCTGGGCGCCACTCACTACGTACCTGTTAGAGCACCCTGGCCTGTTCTAAGGGAATGTGATTAAGGTTGTCATCTGGAATATAAAACTGCTGTAAGATTTGTGAAGTTTCACTGCTTTTTACTGTAACATACGTTTTACGCCGTGCCTTTATTTGAACTGTCTTTTGGTTGTTGGGACTAGGTTGGGGGTGGTATGGTGGGGGTAAAATAAGACAAAAGGAAATACTGTTGTGCACTACGCGGCTATTCTATGATTATTAACAATGTGACTGTGAATATTACCGCTGTAAAGATTTGGCAATTCAATAAATAAAAAATAAAAAATGTTGAGTAGGTGAGAGGCTGTGTAGTAGGCAGAAATGTCAGCCGCGGCGATCCCTCCGCAATAAGTAGATTGTGTGCATGTCCGAAGAGCCACCCAAACTGCGCCTCCTCCCCACAGGAACTGATTCAGGAGAGTGTTAATTTGCCGGAACTATGAAGGGGGGATGTCATGTGGGAAGTTTTGAAGTCGGTATAGTATTCGTTGGAGGGAGACCATCTTAAAGATGGCCGATCTCCCATATAAGGATAAGGGCAGAGGTGTCCATGCTTTGATCTCCTCCCTAAGTTGTGGCACGATCGGGGCAACATTATGTGACCATGAGACTGTAGAGCGCAAGGAAATAAATACCCGTTGGTACCGGAACCCCTCTGTTGTGTGTGTGAGTTGCAACAACTGTGTGCCCCTCCCCAGATCCCCACAGACCGAAAATAACACAGACTTAGCCGGATTCGTTTTAAGCCCAGTGGTTTCTCAGAATACTCGCAGGATACGTGGGCCAGAAAACCAGGGGTCTGTGAAAAAGAACAGGACGTCGTCCGCATACAATGGGATTCTATCTGATGTTTCTGCAGACCAGTCGTATCACCGCACCAGGGGATCTCTCCTTACCCATGTCGCCAGGGGCTCGATTGCTAAAACAAAGAGTAAGGGGCAGAGTGGACACCCTAGTCTCCTGCCCCAGTGGATGGGGAATCGTTCCGAGTGCATCCCCGACACCTGCACTGAGGCCGAAAGACCCGTATATAGCAGGCGGACATATGAAAGGAAACGTGGGCCGAAGTTGAGTGTTTGCAAGAGGAGAAATAAATACTCCCAGCTAAGGGAGTCGAAGGCCTTATCAATGTCCGCAAGTAGAAAAGGCCGCAGGGCGGCCAAGATCTGTAGCTTTAGCAATGGTGTTATGCACCCAACGGATGTTATGTCATGTGGATCTATGCCGCATGAAGCCCGCTTGGTCTGGGTGGGCAAGCTCATGGATGTACGTGTGCAGACGGTCCGCCAGTACCTTACCTAAGAGTTTAGGCTTGACATTTAAGAGCGAGATGGGGTGATATGAGGAGGGCTTTCTTTATCCCCTGTTAGTACACAGATATGCAGGAAAGTGTATATTGTTCTTACCATTTTTCATATTTTATTATCTTTAGAAATGGTCTCTTGTGTTTTTTCTTTTGATGTTCATGCTTTGCAAGTAGGACTTTATAAGGGGTTTCTTCTTTTCTCCATTCTCTATTCATATGATTATCTACTTGGGACTTCTAATAGCAAAATTCCTTATCATGAAAAAATGAAACTATTTTTATGCTTTTTTTCCAGAAATTTGTTGTACAGTTGCCAGATTTTATAGAATTTTTAGAGCATGATAACAATATTCCACAATTTGCAATTCAGTAAGCCCATTCTGCTAAGTTTGAAAATCAGTGGGTGAGCTAAACTTCAAGTTGGTGGTCATAACAGAACACACCAGGACAATAAGAGTAAAGAGAAATTCTACAATCCCTAAATCTCTTACTATTGTTTTGCCTTCTGCCAAACCTGGCATGGCAGTTTGGGCTTTTGGAGGTTAAGGCCACACAAAGGTATAAACAATTGGAGGTAATTAAAACTTTCCTGCCAATTTCGGGACAAACTGCTGAAGAACCAAACATATGTACCCATGTTCCAACCAATCTGCTTTCATTGCTAGGAGTAACATCCTTTGTTTGGCTTACATGTATTTAAACATGAATGTGTGTGTTAAATCAACCACATACTATAATAGTGTGTCCTGTGCAGATGCATTCCCTGAATGGAGGTGAGCTAAGGTGGCAAATTGTACACTATTCGATGAGTATGTGGTTGATGTTTCATACTCTATTCTCCAGTATTTATTGGTCTTTGGTAAGGTGTTGCTTGTGTAGCAAAGAGTACCAGTCAGCTAATTCTAATCTTTTGTAATGTGCTTGATATAAGTGTTGATCTAAACTTAGAGAGCAAAAGCATTTGTCTCAGGTGACAATCAGAAAATAAATACTAAACTTAATATGCCTTACCGAGAATTGTAAGTCAGATCATTCTTTCAAATGTCCCAAGAGGAAAACAATCTCTAGTGTTTTTGATAGAGATAGATTGCCATCTCTTAGCAAACATAATCACCCGTGATGCCTCACCATCAGGCACTCGCTCACACGATATGAGATAGTCATTCGGAGAACCTAAGGCGAATGAAATGGTCGTCCGGCGTTGTCCCCACTGTTACGGGGAAATGCAGTGCCTTTCTACGTTTACAATGCGAAAAAGATGTCGCCGTCATCGACAGCTGGGAATCGCTTGTGAACAGTTTATTGAACGAATTTCCATCCAAATCTTACCCCCAGCAAGACCCACCACAACTTTGCATTTCACCTGCAACAAAAATGTTAAAATCTCAAAGAAATGCTGCTCTACGCCGGGCCAGAAAAAGCCCGGGAAACGTAATTTTATTTAACCTCTACCAGCAAGCTCAAAAAGCTTTCAAGGCATCCGTGCACAGAAACAAACAATCAGCGTCAGACCAGTTCTGGTTGAAGTTAGTCTACGCCAGCAAAAGGTTTAACACAAAGTTATTCTGGTCCCTTGTGAACAGAGGCCCATTAGGAGGCAGAGGACACAGCAGCGCAAACATAAGTGCTGACGACTGGACCGAGTTTCTATTCAATCACTTCAGTGAACATTTAAGCAGGACAGAGCACCCCAGCCCCCATTCGACATCCAAATCTTGCCCACCACTCACTGAAGGCCGCTGCACAGGAAACACCGGGTCCACTACCACAGTTGAAGGCACCCCGGATGCAACAATAATTGAGAGAAAGGAGCCACGAAACGATTCTACTCCAGAGATGCTGACGACACACAGAGTTTTAAGAAACCCCATCGCCCGGATAATTAGGAAAGGCAGGTCAGACTGAGCCCCTGGCCCCAATGGACTACCTCAGGGCTTGTTCAAGTCAGACGAAACGTTGTGGTCAGGTCTCCTTGCACCT
This sequence comes from Calotriton arnoldi, assembly GCA_963921515.1. Taxonomy (NCBI): domain Eukaryota; kingdom Metazoa; phylum Chordata; class Amphibia; order Caudata; family Salamandridae; genus Calotriton; species Calotriton arnoldi. The sequence continues at coordinate 283,780 of CAWUFW010006849.1, read as the reverse complement.
CTGTGTTTACATTGCAGGCTCAATAACCACATCCCGGATTCTGGAAAGGTGCTATCATTCATCCCATCTACAAGAGTGGTAAAAGAAATGCCCCAAAAAATTACAGAATGATAGCCCTTCTTGATATCGAATCCAAAAACTACGCCAGCATTTTACTAGAAGAACTGTCAACCTGGGCTTAATCAACACAGCGTCTCCCCTTTAACCAGACTGGCTTCGTAGCTAATTCAGGCACAACCAGCAATCTACTGACATTAACTGTTTTGATGGAGAAAGCAGACGTTCGTCGTATCCAACTATACTGCTGCTTCGTCGACTTCAAGGCGGCTTTTGACTGGGTGCCACGCGGCTGCCTATGGCAAAAATTAGAGCGCTGGGGTATACCCCCGCCCTCTTACAAGCCATAATCCAACTCCACACACGGACCAGGATAAGAATAAAGTTGGGCGATGCGTCCCATGTTTCAAAAAAGATCCAAACAGGAAGCGGTGTTAAACAAGGCTGCGTCTTGGCGCCCCTTCTTTTTAACCTGTTCTTCTTGGACCTATCCCCCATACTCCCATCCGCCTCAACTGGACGGAACCCGCATCAGCAACCTGTTATACGCTGACGACCTTGTGTTATTGAGCCACACAAAGGTAGGCCTGCAGAGGCTTCTCGACGAACTCCTTCCCTACACACTTGACAATGCTCTCGAATTGAATCTGTCAAAAACAAAAATAATTCATTTCAGCAAACAGAAGCAGCGGAAAAGTAGGTGGTTTTTCAATAATAAAAGCATCGGTACAGTGCCACACTATAAATATTTGGGAATCTTCCTTGACTCCAGAGGTTCCTTCACTAAACAAAAAGATGCCGTCAAGGCTAAAGCACTGTCGCTTGAGGTTGCGTCTTCAAAACTCTCAAAACATCTACTAGGGCCAAGCCTAACTCCACTGCTCAAGGTGATGAAGGCCAAGATCACCAATTCCTTATCATACGGACACGAGATTATGATGGGCTCAACAAACATCTTATTAAATAAATCAACCACCAGAATCTTTAAGCGAGCATGGCGCCTGCCGAGGTCTTCATCTCCGGCACAAGTCAGATTAGAACTTGGCCTGCTAGATCACAACGGCGTCGAGGCTGGTGCTTTTATTAAGTTCTGCAATAGACTGCACAACTCCCGGGATGGCAGCCTTGAGGCCAAAGTTTGGAATGAAATATCGACCAGCATATTTCGCCAAAAATATCGGCACCACTTGGCCCACTCCCTACAGTTACTCGGAGTCACGGAATATTGGGGAACAAATCCATCACAACAGGCATTGAAGACCGTAATTAAGCGAAGTGTTCGGCTCTGGTCTTTTCACTCCGACAGGGCACAATTATCCAGAAGGAAACACACCTGGGCTGTTGTCTCCGATTATAAACCGGGGACTGAGTCATCCTACCTATCAAGCACATACTCACTCTTCTGGAAGGTTAAGTTCATGGCCCTAAGGCTAGGCGAGTGGCCCTTTTTAAAGCATTTGCCACAATGGCGACGTCCCAGTCTCAATATCGAATGCAGGGAATGTGGCCACCACTCCGAAAGCATGGAGCATATAGCCTGCACATGCCCAGCTCTGCTTAACGACAGAAGGACTTTATTGCGAGAGGAGTGGAACAAACTAGGTGCTCGCACATGTCGTCGGGCCATAATAGCGGCTATGAACCCAGAAAATACAAAGCTGAACATTCGGTTCACCAAATTTGTCATCAGAGCTGCTAAAATGCTGGGGAAAGAGAAGGCAGCAAATCTTCCGCCGGTTGGCCTTGCCACTTCTTTGTAATAAAAATTCTAGCGGCCGCTGGCCCCTTCAGCTAGGCCTACCTGGACACTGTCTTCAGTATTTTAATACTGGCTGTCATATTTATTTGTCTCTTCTTTTAGACTTTCTTAAAACCATTCCGTGACTGCTATGTTATCCAATGAGCTTGAACCGTAAAGACAAATGAATATTCGGATAATTTTTTATCTCAACCCATTTTTATCGCAAGATTACTGCACTGTTTTTGCACTAACCGGGGTCCTTTTTTGTCTCTTTTTAAATTTTTGTGTATGTACTCATGAGTTACACGGTTTTAACATTTTGTTATGGTTTTTAGTAATCAAACAATAAATTTGAATTTGAATCACCCGTGACGGTATCCAGGCGCTGTACATAGGCACAGGGAGATTAAGTGATTTGCCCAGAATCACAGGATGTTGAGCTAGCGCCGAGACTGGAACCTGGATCCCCAGCTCCGAAGTTGACAGCTCGGACTGTTATGCCACATCCTGTGCATAAATGTCACATTGTATATCCCTTCAAACCTCACTTTTCTGTTCTTCATAACACCAGATGCAGACTTCAGAACATTTTCTTTTTTTTTTTTATATTCCTATTATCAAACATGCTAGTTTCTGATATTTTGTAGACTTTGAGCATAGGCTTTTGATTTATTAAGTGCCAATTCAGCCGCTAATCTACAAGCTTGAAGTGTTTGATAGCTATGGTAGTGGATTCACTATTCCAAACACAATGTATGTAGCACTTAAATTCCAAAGGTAAGGAAGGACCACGAATAAAAAAATCATTTAGCATTTCTGTTATTCTAAAATGCTAGTGAAGTCAGCGTCAAGGTTTACTGTGCTGTTTTACACAGAATCTGATTGTTTAACACTGAAACTTAAGCCATAATCTCCATTAGAAGAGGCGCCGGTTGAGGAAGTCGTCCGAACACTGGTTGAGGAAGTCGTCTGAGCGCCGGTTGAGGAAGTCGTCCGAGCGTCAGTTGAGGAAGTCCATTAACCTCCATTAATGTTGTCATAGTCCTGAGGTAGTGATCCAGAATGGAGTACATGTATTTAAAAAAAGCACTAGCCTGGTATTTTACTAAATTAAGCAATCTTTTAAAACACATTATTTTCTTAGTAGGAGGTATCTGGAGAAAGTATAGAATATCAGGAATAGGTGTGATTTCGATCTATGACTTATAGGAGCGTAAAAATGACAATTACAGCCTCCGTAGCCTTGAAGCAGGCAAACTGTAAAAGAGGCCATAAAATATAGGTGGGAACTGGGAAAATCCAGACCAGCTTCAGAGATGGACATCCTTAGCCTTTGCAAGTTAAGGTTTGGTTGTCGCGCTGGTCATATAAAACTGGTAAGCCTGCTTTCATCTTGTTTTCAAAAACCACATAGGCATTACTTTTTCCACAGCCTCTTTAAAACCCCCACTCCCATGGCAAATCTAAACTGAAGAAGACCTTGAAAAGATCTTGAGATGATTTTTAAAGGACTTCTGCCTTACTCAACTATCTTAAAATCTCAGAATCATAACTCAGAGCCATAACTGAACCTAACTATGAAAGATCTATTGAACTACTACAAAACTACATTAGAATTTGTGAATGAACTACCACCACTTCCTCTCAAGTCTGTCAAACTATTCCAATGAACCAAACATCAATAAAAGAATAATAGGAAAATGCAAAAACATGGAGAGCACTGCTAACAGAAGAGTCTTTTGTAGCCTTAAAATTACAGAGTAGAATTCAGAAAGACCTTATACTGAGGACAAAGGCAAAATATTTCAGAGAACAAATCAATAGGGCAAATAAACTTCCCAAACACTCTTCCAAACCATTTAAAATTGTATCAACCCAATTTTTAAGCCCACCATTCCAGCATCTTCCACCATCGCTACCGAAATTGTACATTTCTTTTTTACAAGGAAATGTCTAATATACATAAAGATCTAAAGAAAAAAATTGCAACCTCTGAAATTCCACCAATACTCATTACCAGATGTTTTTCTTCAATCTCCAGTTGCTATTGAAAATTGTCTCAGAATCTAAATAGTCATCCTATGTCAATGATCCTATACCAGCCAGTTTAATGAAAGCATGCAATTTATGGCACACATCTTAAAATAAGCTCTTAAATTACTGATTAGGATTCCTTCTATTGCAGCACTGAATCGCTACTCTTGCTAAACTGGATGACGTTCTCACAACCCTAGACCTAGATGACTCCTTTCTCCTAGTCATAGTGGACCTTTTGTCTGCATTTACTGTGCTCCATGGAACCCTTTTGGCTTGCTATTCCTCAGAATGGAAATTTAAGGTCAAGTACTAAAATAGTTCTCGTTATTCTGTCATCAAGATCTCCATACATTTAAATGAAATCATTTATAACTTCTACTTTACAGCTAAAATGTGGCTCAAGATTGTCCCCTTACATACTCAAACTGTACATTGAACCTCTGAGGTCCATGGTCTAAAAAAAGGGTATAAGCATTCATCAATTTGCAGATGATACCCAGATGCTTATGATACCTAACTTTACTTGAAAATCTCCAAATCATCAAACAGTGAGTCTCTAAAGCCCTTCCTGAATGAGTATGTTCTCTCTTAAACTAAACTCATCCAAAATAGGAATCCTACATCTACAGTCAATGTAGCACTCTTCCCCCTCCCCCACCCACCACACCGTCTTGAATTAATATGCTGTCTGCCACATTGGTCCCTTCAACTAACTCACTCAACATTAACAACAACTCAAAAAAGGGTGCAAATCCCCACATATCTAACATGGGCAAACTTTTCCAGCTGTACCTCCTCAGGAAGGTCAAACCTACTATTCCACCAGTGGTGCAAACTCTGGATCTAGCTGACCTTGATTGTGGCAATACAATGCTAGCTGGCCTTCCCAAAACCTCTGTGGCAACTCTTGGTGTCATATTACACTCTGCTGTATGCCTGGTCAAGGAAGGAAATAAACCAGACAACAATACTCATATGTCAAGAGCCCTACACTGGCAGGCAATCGCTAACAAGGAGGGACTATCTGGCAGAACAGTTCCTCAAATCCCCATAACAAAAAACAAAAACAAAAAAAAAAGCAAAAACTCTGAATCAGGCTTTATCTTCTCAAGATTCCAGAACATAGAATAGCCTGCATGAAGAACTTTCTAGCCTTCCATAAGTCTCTAAAACTCACATGTTCAGACTTCACCTGAAACCGGGTAATTAATGGTCCTATCTATTTCCATTGTTGCTTCATTCTTGTTCGGTTCTCTTTGTAGTTTTTCATTTAACACTCTACACCTGTAATTTGAACCTCTTTGCGCTGTTAGCTAGTTCAGTTTAACCATTCCGCTTCACCCATGCAGTATGATCTGCTCTATATAAATACCATAATAAATAAATAAACATAAAAAAGTGGCAAAATTAACTTTTTAATCAGAGATGCACCAGTTTAGAAAGAGAAATAAGATCCCATCATTACAGCAATTTTTCTTTCTGATGAATACTTCCAACTGCAGATTCCTCACCTTTAGAATTTTCCCCAGGCACCAGAATAGATCCGGAAATTTTCATAGCAGTGCTCCTGCGTGCCCTTAGGTGGTGTTTTGTGGCTCCACGTTGGCCATGTGCTGCCCCAGAAATGATGCTGTATGTCACTGAGCACTGAAATAAGTCATGGACGTCATGTAAATCCCTCTCAAAGTCGAGGGCGGGGACTCTTTCCCACTCTTGAGCCCACTCCTGCAACAGATCCTCTTTGCATTAGAGGTTGTCCAGTAAGTCCAAATCCAAGGTGAAGCTCAAGAAAACAAAGGGGGACTCGTTGCCACCCACCACATCCCTGTCCACAGGGAAGTCAGGAGGGCGTCGGGTGCCAACCAACTCTCTCCCAGTCCCTGATTGCGGAGCCGATCACTCATCTGGTCCTGATGGGCCCTGACTTTCACAGGCCATTGGTAATGCTGCAGCAAGTCAAGGCATTGAAAGAGGCCATGCTACATATTTTTGGTACCCTTTTGGCGCCCTTTGGCATGCCTTTATTCCCTAAGGATCTGCAGGGACCTCCAGTCAGGTTACCCCCGGCGCATTCATCCTCAGCATCATCTGTGCCCCATAGAACTCAGGTGCTGGCTTCCACTCTGGCTCAAAGATCTGCACTGGTCCCTTATCCACTGATGCCTGTTCCAATATCACCGGCTCCGGAGGTCAGGCTTCTCCTAACTCCGATGTCTGACCTAAAGCTGAATTCCCTTTGACCATGACGAGGTCATGGCCTGACTCCACTCTAGTGCACCCAGTCCCAGTATGCTCATCTGATTCTGATCAAACTCTTCCTCTCCAACGAGGCTTTTCTCAGAGGCTTCAACACCTTTTTGTTTAGAGACTCTAATCAACCTACCAATGACGATGGTGATGATGGGGATAATTTACCACCACGCTAGGTTGATGATAATACTTACTAGGAATTTCACTGAGGCCCTCCCCACCCCCAGACATAGGATTTGTGCTGCCCCTTGGGCCCCTTCAGAGGAGAAGGCATCGTTTTCTCTGGTCATTAGATATGCAGATAAGGTCTTGGACCTGGAAGTCAAGATGGATGTCCTTATCAAGGCTTTGCACCTGGGACCAGCCTCAGGTAGGCCCTTTTTAATATAGCCCTAACTAGCACCCTTATGGGTACTTCGGCAACGGCTTGCTCTTGCCCGCTAGTATACAGGCAAGAGCCCAGGCACCATACTCCAGCACCAGGTGACCCAGTCTTCCTCAAATAGCACCTGACTCCTGAAAGTTTGGTGGTCCAAGCTTCCACATGTCGAAAAGAACTGAGGTGTTCAGAAAGCAGGTGTTTTCCTCGGCCAACTTGGCGTAAAGAGCTGTCACTGCTGTCTGCCTACTAGGCCACACCACATATGCCTTTTGGGACATGGCTAGCGACATCTTGCCATCGGGTCCTGAGGAGTTTGAGGCCTCTTTGGTTCAAATAATTTAGGAAAGTGAGGATGCAGCTAAGTATGTTATTATGGCTTGCCTTGATATGACTTACTGCTTGGGGCTTGTAGTTGGTACTAGTTTGGTGCTCCGCCCCCACTTGTAGATTCAATCCATGGACTTTTCTGGGAATGTGCAGGCATCTCTAATGAATAAGGCTTTTGATGTGTCTGGCTCCTTGGCAAAAAGGCTGATTTTTTCCCTCAAGTGCTTTAAAGAAAGTAGAGACACAACACGTTTCTTGGGCCGTTCTGCATCTGCCTGGCCGTTTCCTCAACAGTTCCGACCCTTTGGAGGCTAGTTCAGGGGGCTGGCATATAGGCATAGCCAAGCCCGCCACCACTGCAGCAGTCACCTCAGTCCTTTCGGGGCTGAGGATGATGAGGTAGACATTGTGCAAGACACCAGGTACATTCTTCCACTCAATCCCCCCAACCCTGCAGTAACAGCCTCCAGGTGGCTTTAGTTTGAACTTAGCAGCACATAGCCACCCTGTGGGAGGCAGGACTTCCAGGGTGAGAAGCAGTCACTTTTGACAGATGGGACCTCCATATCATGCAGCAAGGCTATGTCCTGCTATTTCCTTCTGACCCTCCTAAACTCCTACATCAGAGCTGTTTTCAGAGGAGCAACTATTCATTAATTTGCAAGAGGTGTAGGCACTGTTGGCAAAGGGGCCATTGAGAGGGTTTGGGCCTCAGAAGTAGGGACGGTTTGCTACTCCCACTATTTCCTCATGCAAAAGAAGGACAAATAATTTCCTCAGAAAGGACAAATTCAGAATGCTCATACTGGCCCAAGTTCTGTCTGCCCTGGATCCTAGTGACTGCTGGTCACCTTGATCCTGCAGGAAGCACGCTTTTGTGTGCCTGTCTCGCAGTCCCACAGACGTTACCTGCATTTGAAGGTTGGCCAGGAGCATTTTCTGTGCTGTGCTCCTCTTTGGCTTTACCTGCACCCCTTAGGTGTTCAAGAAATTGATGGTGGTGGTGCTGACCATTTTCAGAGGTTGGGGATACCAGCTTTCCCCTAACTCGACTACTGGCTGCTGAAGACAATCTCACCACAGTCATTCATAGACCACCTCCAGGCAATGGTGAACCCCCCTGACATTGTTGGGATTCTCGATCAACAGCTTAAGTCACACTGACTCCTTTGCAGAGGCTTCCTTTTTAGGTCTCGCCTAGCGACGCAGCGCATGCGCTGCTCGCTTGCGAGACTATTGTCGTCGGTTTTGCTTCGGAAGCGGGGTGGAAGCTCCACCCATGCTTCTGATTGGCGCGCGTCAAAAATGCACGCTTTTAATTGGAAGGGAGGCATGTTTGTACTCTCCCTGTCTCCTGTTTGCCGTGCCTGCCCGGACAGGAGATGTGCACGCGCACGGCGTCTCTTTTGCTCGCGGCGTTTCAGGCATTGTATTATGTGCGAAGTGCGTGCTTTCACTTTCCTTTTGTTCGCGCCCGGCATCTCTGGTGACCTCAGCTGCTGCTTGTTAATTTACCAACAACTCGCATTGTTTATGTAATTTTATTGATTTAAATCTGCAAGCCATTGTTTACTTAATTTTATTAGTTGCGATCGACATTTTTTTGTACACATGGGAGAGCTGAAGCCAAGACTCTAACCCAGGTCCCGAGTCCCAAACTCGGCAGCTCTGTAAGTTACACCAAGCCCTCTCACGTCGCTTACTTCAACACACGCTCATAAATAATCGTCGTACATGGGAGAGCTGAAGCCAAGCCTCGAACCCGGTTCCCGAGTCCCAAACTCGGCAGCTCTGTAAGTTACACCAAGCCCTCTCACGTCGCTTACTTCAAAACACGCTCATAAATAATCGTTGTTTTTCATTATGATTCCCTTGCAATTCACATTGTTTAGTTAATTGAATTTATTCCAATCTGCATGCTATTGTTTATTTCATTTTATTAGTTCCTATCTACTTTTTTTGTTACCACAGGGAGAGCACATGCCGACACTCAAACCAGGGGGCATTTTCTAATAAAAAAAAATGAACCGCGCCCTGCTCTAATTAACTCCATCCAGAACCTTCTGCCTTTTCAATGCCACAGACCTGTAAAAGGGAAAGTTTGTTTGTCTGCAGGAGGCAAGCAACCATCAAATTAACAAAAATGGCTGCACGCTCAGTTTTTGCCAAAGCCTTTTCAGGAATTTCCTATCCAGCCTCCCAGCTCATCGTGAGCTGCTGCAGAGGACTTGTCAGACCCCTAGTTTGGCTGGCTCCCCTCCTGGAATGGAAACTGAAGCCCTGCAGACACATGCCGTGGACAGCTTGCAGTCAGTCCCAATGTTTTAGCGTACTGCAGCACTTTTCCCATTTGGGCTAGGAGATGTGGGCCTCCCAAGGGACGCCAAAACTACAAGTCCAACAATGCAGTGCGGTTGAGTTCAAGCCAGACTTGGTAAACCTCACAGATCACACTTACCGAATGCAAAATGCAGTTTGAAATTGGCAAATATTTTCAGAACTGTGGTGCTTAGGCAAATGAAACTTTTCTAGAATGCTTCCTTTGATGAATGTATATGGCACATTGTACTATTAAATGATACCATTTACATTAGTATAAAATACCTGTGGCGTATGTTGGGTTACAAGCAACACTTCTCCAATACACCCTTTAGTTGGCTTATCTTTTTGCAGTGATATTAAAACACAAAGCAGGGGAAAGGGTGCTGAAAAACATTTTTTATGATAATAAACTCTGGAAAGTACAAATAGCAGTCAAGGGTTTGCCTTCTTTGTTCAAGGATTCTGTCCGTGTGTAACATAAATGGTGCTCATGTAACCTCAAATACCTTTGCTGTGAAAAAACAGATCGCCAAATCCATGCACTTTCAATGGTTGTGAGGAAAACTGTTGAATGACCTAGCGATAAAGCAGCACATCCACTTTCACAATCAACCAGCATTAACGAAGAAACAGGAAAATAATTATAGGCTCTAGCCTCCCGGAAAACCTCTTTCATGTGCTCGTTAACTTTTCATTGAGGTTTTAGTTTCAATGTACACAGTGGTGTAATGCAATTTATGCCCCTTCCTCCACCTCACAGAATGGGAAGAGCCCTTCTCAGTCTCACACATTTTAGTTGTGCTTTTCTGACATTTTTTAGTGGAAGCTAAATTGTTTTGGGGGGAATGTGTGCACAAACAAAGGCCACCTTTCTTTATAATTGTTTCATCATTTTCAAACTTGGTAACACACTCCACACAAATACACTCCACACTATACCACATAATTTCAATCAGCTTAATTACACTAAACGGCATACACTTCCACACTACACAATTCTACTCTACACATTTCCATTCCGGACCACATAATTCAAATACAAGCTCATAACTCAACAACACAATTGCACAACACACCGCATACATCCAATCCAAACTGCAGAATTCCACATCAAACCACAAAATACCATTCCACTTAATTACACTCCATAACATACAATACCACTCCACATAATTCCAGTACACAAATCCAATCCACACCACACAATTCCACAACTAACAATTACAATCCAACCCACATATTTCTACTCCACACCACATACATCTACTCCAAACCAAAACATATGGGTAAAAGACATCATAATTTACAACACCAATAACTCTAACTCTCACAAATGCGAGACCTATTGCATTGCAAATGCTTGTATAAGAGCTGTTCTGGAAATGCAAGCTGTTCTCCAGGACCTTCAAGCTATGAACTTGATGTTTCAGCCTCGTTCCTGGATCTTGGTGAGAGCTGCTCTGAGGCTTCTGAGTAGGTTCACCTCTTGCATCCTACTTGTCCACTTCACCAGCTGGCATATGCGGGCTCTGCATTGGGATCAGTGGGCCCGCACCAAGAAAATGTCAGACACATTTTGAAAGAGACTGCACTAGATCTGCAGTGGTGGCTGCCAGACTGCAGCCTGACAAGTGTCAGGCCCATTTCGCCCCCTCCACCCAGAGCTGATGGTGGTGAAGGATGCATCCCTGCTGGGCTGAAGCGTCTTCTGGGATAGGGGGATATCAGAGGACTGTGGTCTCCGGTGGAAATCCTGCTCCACATAAATCTGTTAGAGCTGTGGGCCATTTGCTTGTCATTGAAGAACATCAAGAGAAGGCAGGTGCAGGTTCTCACGGCCAATGCCACCACTATGTGATACTGCAACGGGCAGGGTGCAGTGGGGTCATGGGCCATGTGTCTAGAGGCACTCAGCCTCTGTAGTTGGGGGGGGGGGGGGGCGTGCAGGCATTTCCTTGATCGTGAACTACCTGGCAGAATCTTTGAACTTCAGAGCAGGCGAGCTCAACGAGCAGTGTCCGGTGGATCGCGAATGACAGTTGTATCATGAGTTGGCGCAGGACATCTTTTGGCAGTGGGAAGAGCTATGGCTAAATCTTTTTGCCTCCATCGAGAATGTACAGTGTCGAGACTTCTGCGCGTTGAAGTTCCCAAAAACATTCTTTCTAGGAGATGCATTCAGGCTAAAGTGGAGCACGGGACTCCTGTCTGCCTTTCTGCCACTGCCTCTCCTACCCAGAGTTCTGAAGATAAGGACTAACCGGGCCCAAGTCATTCTAGTAGCTCCATATTGGGCCACAAGAGTGTGGTACCTGGAGTGTTTGGACCTGAGAATTTGTCCAACATTCAGGCTACCACTTCGGGAGGATCTTCTGTCGCAGCAGCAGAGTTCTCCATCCAAACCTGCATAATCCACACCTCCGTGCGTGAAGATTGAGCAGCAGTAGTCAGCTGTGTTTGATCTCCCACCTGAGGCTCTGAATGTCATCCTCGTGTCCAGGTGTCCTTCTACAAAGTCCAGCTACGCTAGACTCTGGGACAAATTTGCAGCCTGGTGTGAAACCTGCAACACAGATTCTTTACAAGCCAGATTTTCAGATGCATTACTATTTTTTTTGTCCTTGGCCTAGCAATGTCTCGCAATGCACACTCTTAAAAGTTATTTGTCTGCATTTTTGCGATTGTCGGACAGTCGTTGTTTAAATGTGTTTTATTAACGGTTTGACAGACCTTTTTCTCCCCAAACCGTTAGTGATTCCACATTGGGATCTCTGTTTGGTCCTAATTTTACATACGTGTACCCCTCTTCGAACCCATGCACAGCTGCTCGCCGCACCGTCTCACTCTCCATACAGTGTCTCTCATTGCCATCATTTCATGCTCGTCACCTGAGTGAGCTCCAGGTTCTATCTGTGCAGCCGCCCACTGCCACCTTTTTGCTAGGCAACTTATGTTGATGACCAGGCAGCGTTCTTGCCAAAAACTGTGACACTGTTTCACATTGGGCAATCCATCCCCCTCCCAACGTTCCTTGCTTCACCTCAACCCTCTAAAGAGGAGGAGAGATTCCACAGCTTGATTCCAAGAGAGCTCTGAGATTTTACAGTGATTGCTTCAAAGAAGGCCAGCTGGATGATCAGCTCTTTGTGCCGTCATGCAGAGGAAAGAAATGAAAGGCTGTCCAGAAAAATACTCGGTCACCGTGCATAGTCCACTGCATTAAGACCTGCTGCGCCAAGAAGCAGCCTCTGGAAGGGCTGAGGGCTCACTCCACCAGGGCCAAGGCTGCTATCACTGCGTTGGCACACTGAGAGCCTGTTATTGACATCTGCCAGGTCGCGAAGTGAGCTTCAGTGTACACATTTACCAAGCACTACTGCCTTCAAAGCCAGGTCCAACGGGAAGGGCGTTTCGCCCAAGGCAGTTTTTTGTCTGAGCCCACTCCACAGACCCTCCACCTTGGGAGGTATAGCTGTGGTATCCGTTCTAAAGGTGATTAATCTACTGTAAGAAATATCCACCAGAGGAACAAGTTACTTAACTTCGTTAACTCTCTTTCTGGTGGATACTCTGTCTAACCGCGGATTTCTCACAGCCCTCTCACCTCCCCATTCTGTCAAGTAGTTTCCTTTTATCATTTAAAAACGTTGCAAATTAGAGATCTGCACACTAGTACTTCTGATTGTTTTTGTGCTCCGCGTTCAAGGGCTTGAAAAGAGTCAACCAAGGAACTGACGGGGAATGCACTTATATGCTCCTCGGTTCAGTCAGTTCCAGTGCGGAATGAAGCCAATGTGGAGCAGCTCAGTGCCACCTCGCTGGAGCACTGCTATGGAAGCGTTCAGATCCAGTCTGGCACCTGGGGGATATCCTAAAGGGGAGGAATCTGTGGTAGATAGATTATAGATCAGAAAGAGTTTTATAGAGGATAAGTAACTTGCTATTTTAGCAAAGGGGGATAATTGAAATCTGGATCTTCTGATAAACACCCAGATATATATTTGGCCGCAAATCATAGCAAAGGCCAAGATGTAGAGGATAAATCATCTGTTTAAAGTTTAATTGGTGTAATATCCTTTATAGGAGATACCATTTTGTCAATTGACATTGCAAAAGGGTTTCATAAAAACGCAAACAAGACTGGTGTCATCATGCAGCCTTGCCAGGTTTCTGCTGTCACCACAATCTTGCAGTATCGTTAATAATGATGTAAGCATTAGAATTATGATGTAAGAAAACAATTGACTCTTTGAGCTGGGAGTGATAATTGAATGTTGTAAGAATAACGAATGAAAACCTCCAGATCATGAGGTTGAACTCCAATAGAAAGATGACAGCAGGGATCACAAATCCACAAGAAGTCTCTGCTCAATGCATCAAGTGGTAAATTCTGTTTGGTTTTTATGAATTAGAGTAGATGAAAATCTCAGCAGTCTTTTGGCCAAACCTTTCTGAAATTACATGCATCTGTATTGTAGGAAGCTGGCTGTCTATATACTATACCAAAAAGAGGTATAGTGTGCAGAGAGTCCAATGGCTCCCCAGAGGCTTTACAGAGGCTAAGAAAGATGATACTAATGCTCTCTTTTGTGGTAGTGTGGGCGAGCAGTTAGGCTTATCAGAGGGTATTGTTAAGCATTTGTTGTACACACAGTGGCAATAAATGAGACGCACACTAAATGACTAAATCCGAGACCAAATTATAAAAATGGTACTTGGTTATGTTTATTTTTCAGAACCACAGAACTTTATCATAGTTAAATATGTTTTTCGGGGGCGTGGCCAAGATGGTGACCGAGTAGGACGTGCCTGCTCGTCGCTCTGACCCCTGGCCTGGGCCCAAGTCGCATAGCAGTTCATAGCGGATTCCCAGACGACGTCTCGGACCTCACTTCGGTCCGGTACATGCCGTAGAGCCGGAACTCTGAGAGCTGCACGGTGCTCGCACTTCGCTTCAGCGATCGGTGCCCCGCCCACACTACGCGGCCCGCGGCCTACCCTGCGGCCAAGCTGAGAGGTGCGGGGGAGCGGTCGCACACTCCGGGACAGAGCCCAGCTGAAGTCCCCGGAGCGTCAGTGTTTGGCCCCGGGGAGGAGAAGAGACACCGTGAACCCGCTGTCGGCGGGAGTAGCGGGCACCCCTACAAGGCGACCCCGGCTGCGGAAGGAAGGGGTGGAGCGGCCCTCAGCAGAGACCTCTGGAGGAGATGACTTCACCGACTCGGGCAGGTGAGCCCACACCTAACAACTGCGGGCCCCCCGGAGCATACTAGGCGCTGTGACTCTCACCCCCCCCCCCCTGCGCCGTTGGGAGATGCGGGGGCCGAGCGGATTGGGCCCGGGCCTACGAACACCTGAAGGCGACCCGAGGTGGCAGTGACTGGGCCGCGCGCCTGACTCCCTGGAGGGTGCCCTCCTCCTTAGCCGGTGGGGTGCCCCTGTCAATCACCCTACGGAGTGGGGTGCCGCGAACTGCGCGAGTGCAAGGCCGTGTTCAGCAACGCAGGGAGGAGCGGGGACCTCTCAGTACTGGAAGGTGGGAAGAGGCCGATCTGACCGAGGTGCGGCGCTGCCCGGGCCTCCAGCATCGCAGCCACACTTGCAGGGCCTGGAGCTAGAGGAAGACACTACGGAGGCAGTCCTTGCGGCCTCTGGGAGCGGCTAGAAGTGGAGTACTACGGCGTAGCCGCGGTGTAGCCCAGTCGAGAGGTTAGGCCGAGGGAACCGCGCGCTGGAACCTGCGCGCCGAGGCATAGACTTTCAGGCTCCTTTGAGCACGACTGGCGGCGGCGATAGCTTGAGCGGATTGCAGGGGAGTCTGGCCGATCCCTGGGGCTTGCATTCTCTTTCTGTATAACACCGCTTCCCAACCGCAGGCAAGGGGAGCTGGCCGCTTCACGATGGCCACCAACAAATCCAGGAAAGACAGATCTGTAAAGGACCTTCTACTCAAGGCTGGGGCTGGAGGAGCCGAGGCATCGACGGCGCAGAGTGGTCCCCCGGCGGGACACTGCCCAGACGATCCGGACGGGCCGGTCACGCATAGTGTCCTTGAATCTCTCTTTGCAGACCTCACGACAGAATTCCATACCATGAAAAAGGACTTGACCACAGAGATCCGGGAGATGCGCAGAGACATAGATTCGGTGGGAGAGAGAGTCGATGAGTTGGAGACCCAAACAGCCGCGCGAGACGAAGAGGTGACACAGCTTCAACAAGAGGTCCTGCGTCTCCGGGACCAGCACTTGGATCTCCAAGCCCATGCAGAGGATCTCGAGAACCGCTCCCGCTGGAATAACATCAGAATCCGGGCGGTTCCTCAGGGGTCAGAGGGGCAAGACATTGAGGCCTTCGTTGTGGAACTGTTTCAGCATATCCTGGGGGGTCCTCCGGAACAAAGGATCAAACTGGACCGGACACATCGTGTGGGGCCCAGGAGGCCAGCGACTGCTCCCCCTCCTGATATCTTAACATGCGTGCATGACTTTCAGCTTAAAGAACGCATCCTACGGGAGGCATGGGCCAAGCACCCCATAGACTTTCGCTCCTGCAGGCCTCTTCTCTTTCAGGATCTGGCAGCCTCTACCTTGCAGAAACGGCGGGAGTTTCGACCCGTAACAGCGTTTTTGCGTTCTAAAGACGTCTCCTATTCCTGGGGCCACCCTTTTCGACTCATCTTTAAATGGGAGGGCAGGCTTCGCCAGGTCCGCTCTTAGTGAGGCCTCGTCACTTCTTCATCTACCAGGGGACGATCACGACACTCCAGAGAGGGAAGTCACCGCAAGGCGCCGCAACGATTCAGCACGATGGCAACGAGTCGGGAACTCTCCACTGCGTCTCCGCCCAGATCAGGAGACAATTGCTAAGGAACGCACGGCGGTGCTGCACTCTCTATCGGAGGACTCGAATACCGCGGACTGAAGTACTCCGGCTCTGGTAATAACAGCTGCAATTTTACTGGGATCCATCTTGATTTGACCGACTGGGCCCTGTGCGAGGTGGGGGCGGCGGGGAGCTCCTGCTATCCATCTCACGTCTCTCCACCGGGCAGATTGCCCGGGACATTTGTGGACTTCGCAAGTTGATGTTTTCAGTTGTAAGTTCTCTGTGGGTTTTTGGGTTCACTCCTCCTTCCTCCAGCTATGATGGGTTGACGGTCTCTACACTTTGTACCTTATATTCGCTTTTACCAATCTGGGGGCAGTTCTTCATAGCACACCCCGGGGTCTACTCTCATGTTGTCCGACATTAACATCCTGTCCCTTAACGTTAAGGGGCTTAACAACCCTACCAAAAGGCGGGCCGTCTTGTCCTTCCTTGAAAACTCTGATGCTCATATCTGCCTGCTTCAGGAGACACACCTTCTGCCAACTGATACGCATAGATTGAGGTCCAGGGCCTTTCCCTATCAAATGTTCTCTTCTCGTACCTCTAAGACTGCGGGGGTGGCGATCCTGGTCTCTACTAAGTTCCCGGGTCAGATAGGTAGCAAGCAGACCGAGATTAAGGGTAAACTTTTGGCACACACCTTCACCTTGGGCACACGCACCCTCACGGTAGCTACTGTATATGTCCCTAATGAGGGCCAAGAGGGATTCATCCGGGACGTGGTACACAAGCTCACTGGCCTCCCAGACAGAACTGTACTTCTAGGGGGGTTTTTAACCTGGCCTTTGATGGCGCGGTGGACCGGTCGGGGCAGCGATGGGGGCAGACTGGGGCCCTTTCTGGGGATGGGAGACGTCTTCTGGCAGAGGCTGGACTCACAGACATCTGGCGACTGCGACACCCGGGGTCCAGAGAATACACCTTTTACTCACATCCTCATAAGACATACGCCAGGATTGACTATGTACTCACCTCTGATACACTGAC
This sequence comes from Calotriton arnoldi, assembly GCA_963921515.1. NCBI lineage: Eukaryota > Metazoa > Chordata > Amphibia > Caudata > Salamandridae > Calotriton > Calotriton arnoldi. The sequence goes on along the minus strand of CAWUFW010006849.1, from coordinate 266,789 downwards.
GCAGCAGACAAAAGGAGTGGAGATCCTCCCCTGCCCCTTATCTGACCACTCGGCAGTGCGGATATCCCTATCCTTGCACCATCGTCGACCCACACGTAGGTTCTGGCGCCTGCGCGAGACCATGCTGCAACGCCCCTCCGTGGTACAGCGAATCCAAAAATGCATGACCGACTACCTAGACCTCAATGACTCCCCTACCATCTCTACGACGACCCTTTGGGAGGGAGGCATTGAAGGCGGTGGTTAGGGGGAATTCCTGGGTATCGCAGCAGCAGACAATAAAGACAGGAGAGAGAAAAGGGAGCGACTATCTGGGGAGGTTGCCGAACTGGAGCGAATCCACCAGCGGACAGGGGAACCCAGAGTCTGGAAGCAGCTTAAAGCGGCCAGGGCGCAGCTGGCGGGACTGGATGTTGATCGGGCCGAGTACGCAGCCCTTCGCCTGAAACATGCATTCTATGTGGGGGATGATAGGTGCAGGAGGCTTCTCGCTAATAGGTTGCGCACTCAGCGACAGGCGTCCCGCGTTACTGGGATCCGGGACCAGCAGGGAAAGGAATGCGACTCCGATCCTGAGATTGTGGATGCGTTCCGGCAATTCTACGAGACTCTATATGCGGCCCAGACTCTGCCAGATGATGGTCCGGCCCACTACTTACAGGGGGTCGCCACGGCTAAACTCTTGCCGAGCCAGGCGGAGGAGCTTGAAGCTCCCATCCGATTGGAGGAGGTCATCTCCGCAATCTTTCGCTTGAACCTCCATAAGTCACCAGGCCCAGACGGATTCTCCTCCGTCTTTTATAAAAGGTTTTGCGCAGTTCTGGCCCCGCTACTGTTGCGGGTCTATAACTCGATCGGGACTGACCCTGCCGCCTCCCTCCCACCCTCTATGCTGGAGGCGTTGATCACAGTAATACCTAAACCGGGTAAGGATAAGCGTTTGTGTGGTTCCTTTCGCCCTATATCCCTCCTTAATGTAGATTTAAAAATCTTTACCTGGATCCTGGCGCATAGACTCTCTCGTCACCTACCCGGGCTAATAGACCCGGACCAATCCGGGTTCGTTCCCGGACGTCAGTGCTCTGACAATACCAAACGGCTCCTGCATCTGGTAGACAGATCTGAGCGTTTCCCGGCGGAACGAATGATTCTCTCTGTCGACGCTGAGAAAGCGTTTGACAGGGTCCACTGGCCGTACCTCAAGGCGACTTTGAGTCACTTTGGCCTTCCTAGCCGCTTCATCAACTGGGTCTTTGGCAGCTACGCAAACCCTACTGCTACGGTGCGGGTGAACGGGACGGCCTCGTCGGCCTTTCCCATATGCAGAGGGACGAGACAGGGGTGCCCCCTGTCACCTCTCCTGTTTGCCCTGTATATGGAGCCCATGGCCCAACGAGTCCGAGATTATCCTGGCATCAGGGGGTACGTTTCGGGGGGTCGGAGCACAAACTCTGCTTATACGCGGATGGCGTGGTGACCACGCTGGAGCACCCTAGGGAATCCCTACCCGCTCTATTGGCTGAACTGGACAGGTTCGCATTGGCCTCGGGCTTTAAGATTAATGTGCACAAGTCACAAGCCCTGGATCTCTCCTTGGAGCCTGAGACGTTGGGGCTACTACAGCGTTCCTACTCGGTCCAGTGGGCCCGCGACTCAATTCCTTACTTAGGATTGCAAGTCTCCGCTACTATACAGGCCACCAAGGTGACAAACTACACGGCAATACTGCGGCAGGTCCGAGATTCTCTCCGGAAATGGAGACCACATTCCCTCTCATGGCTGGGCCGTATAGAAGCTGTGAAAATGGTGATACTGCCCCAGCTTCTCTATCTGTTCCATACACTCCCACTTGTACCTCCGACAGGGGTGCTACGCTCACTGCAGCGGGACATAGAACGTTTTATCTGGCGAGACCAGAGGGCTCGGTTACGTCGGGAGTGTACCTACAGAGACCCTGTTGAGGCGGGTCTGGGGGTCCCCGACCTACAGGCTTACTGGTGTGCGGCCCAAATGAGAGCACTAGTGGAGTGGTCCTGCCCGGAGTCTGAGAAGCATTGGCTATTTATGGATAGGTCTCTCGCTGGTCAGCCTCTGTGGGGGGGGGGGTTCCCTTCCTCGCGCGTGCGGGGCGGCCTCGGAACCTGTACCTCTCTGAGGTGACTCGCCCTACTCTGTGGTGACTCGCCCTACTCTGTTTGCCTGGGACAAGGTTGCTGCCCCTAGAGTGCTTACGACTTTTCCGTCCCTGATTACGCCTATAGTCCACAACCCCGACTTTACACCGGGTCTGGACCCTGTGGGATTCCGCCACGGAAGCATGCCGTTCTATAGGTCACCTTTTTGATCTTTCTGGCCCTCGATCCTTTACTGATCTTCGCAAAGATCAGGATATACCGGAAACGGAGCGTTATCGTTACCTACAGGTCCGACACTGGGTTCTACATAGTGATGTGCGGGGGGGGCGCGGAGAGACACCTCACTCTGTTTGAGAAATGGCTGCTCACACGCTACAGTGACTCACATTTGACCTCGGACTTATATAAGTTTACTAAACGCACTTCTGACACTGGGAAGACTCCCGGCCAACTGCGATGGGAAGGGAAGCTAGGTAGAGCCTTGACGCAGAAAGAATGGAATGATATCTACTATAGGGCCCGACGCACAGCTCGCAATGTGGCTTCCATTGAGACAGCCACTAAAGTGGCCACCTATTTGTACCTAACCCCTGCACGACTTCATAGAGGTAACCCTTCCCGTAGCCCGCAATGTTGGAGAGTTTGTGGCTCATTGGGTACCCTTACTCACTTGCTGTGGGAGTGTCTTTCCCTTGGGGCATATTGGCAGCAGATCCTTGATGACGTGGACTCCCACTTTGACACCCAGATCCCCCGATTCCCAGTATATGCTCTCCTGGGCCTTCCTAACGCCATCACTTTCCCCCTTAAATCCCGGAGGGGTAAACAAATGGCACTTGTCCTGAAGGCGGCGGTCCAAAACATTCTTGCCCACTGGGGTACTAAGGCAGTCCCAACCCGCCTGGGATGGCTCCATAGACTGTGGGGCATTTTGGGAATGGAGAGGATCTCACTTTCTCTGACTCATCCGGGGGCCTCTTTCCATGACCTGTGGGAACCTTTCCTCACGTTATTGACGTCAGAGTTCACAGAGCTCACTTGCCCCAAGTACCTGCGACTCCTGAGACTTGCAGACCCACCTAGGCCACCTAGCCCTAAACACTTCCGCCACCTAGTGTATTTTTCTCTACGGGCCTTTCCTAGTTTGACCTTGATATCCCCATCTCATAGAGGTATACTCTTTACTTGGGGGGGAGGAGGGTGGGGAGTGTGGGAGGGCGTTCCTATTTTCGTTATTTTTGTCATATACTTTGCCACACATAATAATGCGATTGCCGGGTTGCATCCCGATGAACATAGAGCACATTGGCTCGTTCGCTGTTTCCTTTGTTTTGGAAATCAATAAAAGAAATTTAAACAAAAAAAAATTATGTTTTTCAAAAGAAATACTTTTTAGTTTCAAAAATGGACACACTGCAATTTTCAGACTTTGCAGTGTTAACCTGTGGGAGGAAGGAAACATTCAGCATACATAGGGATAGCATTGACTTGCAAGACCAGTCTTCGGAAGTTAAGGTCAGTATTGGGCAAGGTTCAGTTCAGCACCAATAGTGCTCCACCACTTAGTGACACACCGTGTATGTGCACGTGACAATAGTAATCGCCTCAAACCTGGGTAACATCACATTAATCTCCCCACCACCAATGACGCCCGAACCTACTCCAAGATGGTGGGTCCGGGGACTTGGTTGTCACGTCTTACCAAGATGGCCCCCACTGAACACCGGATTTCCTCCTTTGACTCGAGCAGTCTAGTGCGGACTGCGAGTCAATCGGAAACTTCCAGCTTGTCACTTCTAGTATTTAAACAGATCCGCAAATCTTTGCCAGTACCTCCCGATCCCGGCAGAAGTGGGTAGGTCTACTGGCTTGTTGCTGAATCAGCAAACGTGAGTACCCTACATCGGATAATACTGTTTTTCTTGGGGTACACTTTACCCGGAGTCTTCGTAATTTTTCCACTTTAATTGGGGCTTTCTGAATTACCCTGTAACACGTAAGCTCTTCTAACGTTAATTTGGGTTTGGTGTTGCGCAGTTTACCAAATCAACTAACGCTTTATACACCGAGCGGGCCCCATTTCCTCTTGTTAATTGTATTACACCATACCTTCGTGGGAGGTCCCTCCACACATTTAATGCCTCGAGGTGACTAGTAGACTATTGTAACCCTGAGATGTGGCACTGATACTAAGATCGGTCCTGACAGGAGACACACAATTTCTAGCAATAAAGTTTCTCAGCGAGCTGATGCCCATTTGACCACTATTTAATGTCTGCTTTGGCGCGTTAGATTTCATACCAAATGTACATATGGCAGCCTCTCGCTAACTGTTGCTAGTTATAAATAAACTTCTTCATTGCTTATCTGGGCGTTTGGCTGAGCAGAGACTTGGATGAACTCTGGAGAGCCAACTTCGGCCGCGCGGTGGACTGGCTGGAGTCCAAGATCCCCTTTGGAACCGGCTGCCGCTCTCATTGGCCGGGCGCATAGCGATCGCCAAAATGGTGGTGCTCCCGAGTTCCTATATCTCTTCGTTAACATCCCCATCCCTCTCACTGCTCAATTTTTTCGTAAGGTTCGCTCTTTGCTTATTACCTTGGTTTGGGCCGGTCGGCAACCCAGGATCGCTTACAACATCCTTACTCTTCCGATGTCGCGAGCCGGCTGGGAGCCCCGGACTTCAAGCTCTATGCTCTTAGCGCTCAGGCCAGCTTTCTCCATTTCTGGCTCCACCCTACTCCGTTTCAACCCCATGTTGCGGTGGAAGCCGACCTCGCCGCCCTGTGGCCGCTCACAACTGCGCTGTTCGCCCCGGCGAAGCTCCAACGCACTGAAATTGATACGGTCGAGACCCTGCGCTGGGCCTGGGCCGGCATTCGCAAGATCTCTGGCTCTGATACGCTCTCCGCAAACACTATGCCCATTGCTAACCACCCGGCCTTTCCTCCACTCCAGTCGTCGGTGATGGTGCAACACGCCGCTCGTCTAGGCCTCTCCACAATATCGGACCTGTATCCCGGGGATACCTTCTTTTCGCTAGCCGCCGACTCTGGCCCCATAGACACCCTGTTGTTTTATCAGCTCCGGGCTGTCTGCAGGAAGCTCCACTCTACCTTTCCCCAGCCTCCTCCTTCGTTAGCTGCTCTTGACCTGCTCTATGCCTCCCCCTCTCCTAAGAAATTGGTTACTAAAATCTACGCTTGCAGCGTCCTCCATTTCCACTGATCGGGCGCGCATTGCATGGGGTGAGGACCTGGGAATTGAGATCTCTCAAGCGGACTGGTTGTATTGTTGCTCTCAGATCAAACGCCTTTCCCCCAACTATCGATTGCGCCTCATACATTTTAAATACATACACAGACTGTATCGCACCCCCACCCAACTTCGACTAGGTCTCGTAACAAGCGACAGATGCTTGCGCTGCTCCGCGCCCACGGCTGATTTCGCTCATCTTGCCTGGCTGTGTCCCCGGGTCTCGGCATACTGGCGGAAAGTTTGTGCAATTCTCTCTGAAATCACCTCGTCACCACTCCAACCTGAACCTGTGATCTGCCTTCTAGGCTTCGTCAAATTTTGCCCGGATGCCTCTCGCCGTTTAACCGACCAAATGCTGTTGGTCCTCGCGCGGCGCCGACTCTCGATGTGTTGGGGTCGCAGGCCAGCACCTAAGGCGGCCCTTTGGCTTGAAGATGCGTCTCGCTGCCAAACCCTCCTGTCTGAGTTCTGGGACCTCTCGCCCGCTAAGTCTCGTCCACTGGACATATGGGGCCCACTTGTTACTTACCTTTCCAGCCATGACTCCCAGCATTCTGCGACCTCTCCCGCGCTCCCCACCGGCTCCCCGCCCGCGGCGGCCGCCGGTGTTAGTCTATGAGCTGCTCCCCTCTTGTTCCTGGCCCCTCCACCCTCCCTGCCTTCCCCCTCTATGCCCTGTGTCTCCTCTAGTAGTCTACTTTCGCCCGCATTGGGAACCATGACAACTCTTCATGGCATTGTCTTCAGTGTGACACACATGTACGATTATCTCTGCTGTGCTGCAATGTAATGTTGTGCTTAATCTTTTGCTATCATGGAAATGTGTACTTGTGCTGTGCAGCTCTTTCCAAATAAAGGTTTTGAAAAATCAAAAAAAAAAAAAACTTCTTCATTGCTCCACACATCTATAACCACGTACCTACATCATCTCACGTGTTGTGCTTTAATCTCTTTTTCTCCTACACTACAAACCCAAACAGTACATAGGAAAATGCCTTATGTGAGACCTGCCGGGTTTTGATGAAGCATATTGAAAAACCCCATTGGGGTGAGTTCATCATTTCTTTCTGCAACCATGGTGGTGTTCCACCATACGTGCCTGTGTGATTTTCACGATAAAAAGGTTGAGAGTCACCCACACGGCATCCACGTTGTGTATGTTTTTAGCCATCACCACTGTGTGTTGTGAGCTTGTCACACAGGGAACACAAGAGTTTTGTTTATACTGCATCCTCAGATCTTAATAATTGTTTTTATTTCTTCACTAGGTTGGTCATGTTCCATCAGGTACTACATGTAGTATGTGTTAGGTTGGTTTAAAGAGGTAGATTACACCATATAACCACCCATGTGTAGATAGATTTGATTAAATAAGGTCCTGACGAATCGCCACCAGATTGACTGACTACCATGCGAGAAACATGTTGACCCTACAATAGAGCGTCCCACCTGAGACATAACCTCAGACATGAGCCTTTGTTTCTTTTAATCGGGTTGGGAGACCTATTGATTAAAATTGTTTTCGTTGGCACTTCCACACCTGTTTTAACTTCATTTAGGTTACACACCTCCACTCACTCATCTACACTGGTTAGGCCCCTCACCCCCACGGCACCTAACGGCAATTTGGAATAAAAGATCTCCGTCAAAGAGCCCCTCATAGGAAGCCCGTCAGGTTTTGCAGCGCCGACCTGACGAGGAGCAGCCCTATGATGAAGCACGACACCCAGCCGGGTGTGTGAGGGCCCTAAATTCCAAGAGGAGGAATCCCCATCCTCCTGCATCTCATGACCACACATAACCGGTTCCCCTAGTTTTCCTCTTTCTCTTAATTAGGAACAGCATACCCTCCGTATCTCTACTAAGTTTGGGCAGGTATGCTGGACCTGTCCAAAAAAGCTCACAGTCCCTCCTTTGTGAATGATGGACACAGGGATGTGTGCCATGTCGACTCTTCAGTTTTGTCTGCACCAAGACATACAAGCTGCAGTGGCGGAGCCGCGGGTGCTGGCTAGGGGCCGGGGCGCTTCCCCGGGTCCCTCTCGGCCCTCCGCGCAGGCGGCTGCCTCGGAGGTCGTGTCGGTGCCTTTTCGGCGCCGTTCTTTAGCCGCCCCGGCTCCGACCCCGCCCCATTCTCCTGGGGCGCAAGTGGTGATGGGGGTCGTCTCGGCATCCCCGGTGACAGCACTGGCGCCGGTCGACGTCGCACTGGCGCCTGTGGTGGACTCCACGGCGCCGTGCCGGCATCGGATCGTCGACTCGTCTCCAGAGGTCCCCTCCTCTCCGGATGTTTGTCAACTTTTTGTCTCCTCTTCCCCGGAGACGGGACGCCGCGTCGTTGCTTTTTCCCCGGCGTCTTCCTGGGAGGGCTCTTCGCCGTCCCCGCGATCTCGGCCTTCCCCGGAGGCACCTCAGGCCCCCCACTCGTCCGTGGATCCTCCAGCATTCAGGGGCTGGCCGTTTTTTCCTCCAGCTGGACTCTGGGATGGCCGGCTTAGTTTACAGCCATCGCCCACGGAGGAATTGCTCTCTCCCCCACGACGCCCTACGGAGGCGAGTGCAGCTTTTGTCCGGGCCATTTCCACGGCCGCTGGCATTTTGCGCATGGGCGACCCCGGCACCCCATTCCCTACGGACCATTTGTTAGAGGTTCTCCATCAGGGCTCTGGTGGATGGGAGCTGCTTTTTCCATTCGAAGCTTCGCTCCATACTTCTCTTCTGGGGGCGTCCTGCCACGGGTGATCCCGTGCCTCAGCCGCTCCTACATCGCCATCGCCCTGCTCCGCACGATCCAGTCTGCCTTTCTTTCCACCCTTCTACCCAGGGCGCTCTTCTGCAGACTGCTTTTCCTTCCTTGCCCTTGGTGTTGTTTCCTCCGTCACGGGAGGCCCGGTGGTTGGATTCGTGGGGGCGTTACATCTTCGCTTCCTCTAGTGCTGCTTTGCGAGCGCTCAACACACTTTGTGTGTTGGCCAGGGCTACTTCCAGTCTGTGGGATTCCGTGGAGTCCCTTCTGTCTGGTGCCTCCCCCGAAGGTGTCCGCGCTGATCTGCGGCCCCATGTGTTGGATGGCCGGGAGTTGGCCGAGTTTATTCTTCGTTCGGCCTTAGATGTTTCTGATGCTCTCGGCCGCGCAATGGCAAGTTCAGTAGCTCTCCGTCGCCATGCTTGATTGAGGGATGGCGTTTTTCCGGAGAATATTAGGGAGCGTCTGGTTGACCTGCCTTTTGATGGGGTTCTTTTGTTTAACACCCATGCGGACTCCGCCATTCAGCGGCTTCTTGCGGGGCTCTGACCTCCTCCCCCTCCGTAAACTTGGCTTGTCGGTCCTCTGGTGCTTTATGGAAGGCGTTATCCCACCTTTTTTCGGGGGTCTAGTGCTTCGATTGGCCCGGTTGTGTGTTCCGTGTGGTTTGGCGTGCCTTCGGGGTCCTTAGGTTGGCCCCTCTGTGCTGTTGGCTGCTGGTACAGCCCCCTTTTGGCTTCTGTGTCTTTTTTGGCTGATTGGCAAGCCGTCTGTGGTTTTACCCGCAGGTCCTTTATATTCTTGTCCTCTGCTGCAGAATGTTTTCCTTAGAGGTGTTCTCATGTTTTCCTTGGTACGTATCATGCCCAAAGTGGGGTACTTGTAACTATTACATAGCTCTGTCCTGCGCTGGGGCGGTGTGGATGCCCTTTTTCGGGTTCCTTGCCTTTCCTGGCATCACTGTATACCGCTGGTGCGGTCTCTTTTGCCTTTGTCTTGGTGCAGCTTGCGCTGCTCCAACGTCTGTCATTCTCAGTGTTCGCTACATCGCTAGACCAGCCTGGCATACTGTCTACGGCATCGTGTTGTGGCGTTTCTGCCTTCCTGTCCGGCGTTTCGGCCTGGTCCTCTGTCTGGTGTTCCAGGGGGTTAGGTTTCTTCTGGCTTTCCTGTGTTCTGGTTGCCGGCTGGTCCGTCCTCCGTGTCTCTCCTATTTCTCTTCTGGCTGGTCCCACTTCTTTTCGTGGGCCGGTGTGTCTCTGGCACGGCCCCCCTTTGGGGTTTGTTCTGGATATCCCTGGCCGCTGTCCTCGGCTTGCGCCTGGCTTGTTCTGGGTGCACTGCTCCATGGTGTTGCCAGCTGCCGGCTGCGCATGCCTGCTCGTTATGGTCCACCGCCGTGGCCCTTGGTGTGTTCCCTTGTGCCCCTGCCTCTTGTTCTGCTGGGGCTTTGCGCAACTGTGCCTTTCTTCTTCGCCTGCGCTTTTTGGCTGTGGAGCCGCTCCTGCCTTGAGGCTGATGCCTGTTCAGCTGCTCCCTATCGCCGTCTGTGTTTTCCTACGGCGGGCTCTGCCTCCGGTTCTACCCTTTCTCCCTGGAGTTTGAGGTGGTTCTTTTCTTCCTTGGTGCTCCTCTGGCGCTGTCTGCCCCTACGGGGTTTTCTGGCGGTTGTACCTTGGATGGGCTTGGGTTCTCCTGGCCTTCCCTTCGCCTCGTTCTTGCTTACTTCTGCTTGGTGAGGGCTGGGCCGCCCTTCTTGTCCCTGTGACACATCCCCTGCTGGGGCCCTGTGTTTCTTCCTACTGGGGAGGTTCTCTCGCAGGCCTTCCTCCCCTCTGGGTATGGCTAGGGTATCTATTCTACGTTAAGGAATCTGCGGCTAGTAGTCTCTATCAGATGTACAAGTTACTTACCTTCGGTAACGATGCATCTGGTAGAGACGATTCTAGCCGCAGATTCCTTCACGACCCCCCCTTCCTCCCCGTTCTGCGAGGACCTTCCGTTTGGTTTTCTGCACTCGCCTCCCTCCGGTTGGCTTGTCTTCTGTGGGTGTCTGCTTCGTCTCCTCCCGGACAGGATGCTTCGTTCTGCTCGATTGTTCCACCCCTTCCTTTCTGATATGAGGTCGGTTGGTTCATGTGTGCTTCTGCCTCCCTCCACTCTGGTTTTTTTCTCCAGTGTAGGGGCCTACTTTGACGCTTCTCCCTTTTACTTGCTTGGGGTTTCTGCTTCCTTTGCAGTTCTCTGCGTTGTTTTTTTTTTTGCTTGTACCTCGGCCCTTTCGCTCCTTTCAGGGGATACGGCCTTCCTTGATGGTGTCGTCTGGGGGTGCATTGCTGTTACTCCTCTGTTCCGGGCTTGTTGCCCCTTCCCTGTTGTGGATTGGGATTGCAGATTCTTTCTCTCTCTCTCTCTCTCTTCTGCTATTGCGTTTTTCACATGTGTTCTGCCTCCAGGGGGGATGTCGCCTTAGCTTGCAAGGTTATTCCTCAGAGCGGTGCTCTGCTCTTTCCCTGCTATGGCTTTCGCTGCTATGGCTTTTTGGTACCTTGGTGCTTGGCACTTTTCCAATTGGTGCTGTTCCTCACCTTTCGTTTCTCTCTTTTTCACTGATTTTTCGCACACTGTTCCCATAATCTCCACAGTTTTGTTTGTGATGGCTCCGCGTTGTGGCGCAGAAAAGTTCTCCGAAGAAAACTGATGTCAGCGCGCCGGGGTGGGGCTTATGTGACCCCGCTGACGTCACGCCCGTGGACGACATCAGGGCGGAGTCGCGTGGTACCGCCCCCCGGCGCGCAGAGATGCTGGGGCAAAGAAAGTTTTCCGGGTCCAGTCTCACGCCTGGGGATAATTCTACGTTAAGGAATCTGCGGCTAGAATCGTCTCTACCAGATACATCGTTACCGAAGGTAAGTAACTTGTACCTCTCGCTCAAGTCCTGTCTGCCCTGGACCCTGGGGACTTGATAGTGGCGTGGGATTCGCAGGACACATATGTACACATTCCTGTCCTGCCTGTCCACAGACGTCACCTGCGGTTCACGGTGGGCCACGAGCACTTTCAGCTCACCGTGCCCCCCTTTTGGCCTTCCCAGCGCACCTCGGATGTTCGCCAAGGTGATGGTGGTGGTTGCGGCTCATCTGTGGAGATCAGGGGTACCAGTCTTTCCCTATCTCGATGACTGGCTGTTAAAGGCGGGCTCGCCCCAGGCAGTCATCTCCCACCTACAGACACCGACTGACCTCCTGCACTAGCTGGGGTTTACTCTCAAAGTGCCGAAGTCCCATCTGACTCCCTCTCAGACACTCCCTTTCATCTGAACTGGTATGGGCAATGTGCAGTTTCAGGCTTATCCTCCCGAACAGCGAGTCCAGGATATTCAGGCTATACCAATGTTTCAGCCTCTATCCTGGGTTTCGGTGAGACTGCTGGGCCCCATGGCCTCCTGCATCCTGCTTGTGACACCTGCCCACTGGCATATGCAGGCTCTGAAGTGGGGCCTGAAGTTCCAGTGGGCGCAGCATCAGGGGAATCTCTCTAACATGGTCCAGATCTCGGAGAGAACTGCAAAAGATCTGCAATGGTGGTTAACAAACTGTGACTGGGTCAACAGCTGACCCCTCTCCATACCCAAACCAGGTCTGACAGTGGTGACAGTCAGAAGGGATGCACCCCTTCTAGGCTTGGGGTGTGGCCATCTGGGAGAGGTGGAGGTCAGAGGCTTCTGGTCTCCGGCGGAATCCGGACTCCACATCAACCTGCTGTAGCTGTGGGTGATCCAGCTAGTATTGAAAGCCTTTCTACCCTCTATGAAGGGAAGGCTAGTGCAGGTGTTCACGGACAACACCACTGCCATGTGGTACTGCAACAAACAGAGCGGGTGGGGTCGTGGACCCTTTGTCACAAGGCCCTGAACCTCTGGTCATGGCTGGAACGTCTGGTCATATCCTTGGTGGTTCAACACCTGGCAGGCTCTCTGAAGGCCAGAGTGGACAAATGCAGTCGAAAATGCATAGCTGATCACGAATAGCGTCTCCATTCAGAGGTGGTGCAAGGTCTCTTTCAGCAGTGGTCAGAGCCTTGCTTAGATCTGTTCACCACTGCTGAGAATGTGCAATGTCCGCAGTTCTGTACTAGAGTTTCAAAGGCGGCTCTCACTCGGAAACGCTTTTCATCCTGAGTGGAGCTCAGGTCTCCTGTGTGACTTTCCACCCATACCACTCCAGCCCAGAGTACTCCAGAAGACTAGAAACGACCAGGCTCACGTCATTCTTGTGGCTCCGACTGGGCTCGGAGATTTTGGTATCCCGAGCTGTTGAGCATGGCCATTAGTCCTCCGAGCAGGCTGCCCCTTCTGTCGCAGCAGCAGTGGAGAATTCTCCACCCGAACCTGTCAACACTCCGCCTTCATGCGTGGAGATTAAGCGGTGACAGTTGACAGCTTTCCACCTTCACCCGAAGTCTGCAAGGTTATCCCACCACAAAGGCGGTATACCCCTGATGCTGGGGCAAGTTTGTGGCATGGTGTGCAAAAAGCAAGTTGACCCTCTTTCTGCTCACCTTTCTCAGGTCCTTCTGTTTATTCTTTCTCTTGCCTAGCAGAGCTCTGCGTTGGGCACCTTAAAGGGCTATCTTTCTGCCATTTCAGCCATCCAGGTGGTGCCAGAGCAGCCATCCTTCTTCAAATCCCCCATTGTAAATAGGTTTTTGAAAGGTCTCCAAAATATGTTTCCACCTTCACCCTTTATCATGCTTCACTGGGACCTCAATCTTGTTCTTACATTTCTGATGTGCACGACCTTTGAGCTGCTAGATAACTGTCCTCTCAGGCTCCTTACCATCAAGGCAGCCTGCCTAGTGGCGATAACATCTGCCCGGAGGGTCAGTAAGCTCCAGGCCTTATCATCTTAGCCTCCATACCATCTTCCCAGACAAACTGGTACTTCGCACTTAAGCTTCCTTTCTGCCTACCTTTTATGTTCCTCCGCATCCAACTAAAGAAGAGGAGCGACTCCACCGGCTGGCCCCAAAAAGAGCTTTGTCATTCCTTGACTGCACAAAAGACTTCCAAATGGACAACCAGCTCTTTGTGGGGTATGTCGGAGCCAAGAAGGAGAAGGCTGTGCAGAAGCGGACCATCTCCCAATAGATCATGCGCTACATAAAAATCTGCTATGCACTGGACAAGAAGCAACCCCATGGGGGTTTGTGTGCTCATTGAGCCAAGTCTGCTACCACTGCAATAGCACGCGGAGTTCTGGATCTGGGCATCTCTGCACACGTTTACCAAGTACTGCTGCCTGGACAATCAGGTCTGTAGGGATGGGCACTTTGCCCATTTGGTCCTGCAGGACTTTTTAGTGTGAAATTTGTTTTGCAGCCCCACCTCTGGGGAGGCATTGCTTGGGTATCTTTTATTTTTTTAAACCAGATTTTATTGGGTTTTCAAATAATCATAGCATACATTAATTTCCATCAACTTTATGCAAATACAATTAGGTTTATACTCTCTAGTGTGCTCTAACCCTAACACTAATAAACTCCCCCCCCCCTTCCCTCCCTTGAGTTGCATTCGTTTCAAATAAATGTCTCTTCAGTCATTGCACGCGTGCTATGGACCTTGCCTTAATTCTAGATGTTAAAGTGCGCATATCGCTATGGTGGCATCATCTAGTCAACCTATCCCTGGTCTGCCAATTCGCTTTCCCCCTCGTCTCGGTCTGGTGCTACTGGCTGCAGGGATTCCGCTCTGCTGGATCCATGCTCATTAGCTGTTAATTCTCCCACTAGGCGCTCCCATGCTCTCGCTCGGTCTATGTTACCTATACCCCACCTCGCTCCTCTAAGTAAGTGTCTCCCTTCCGCCCCCGCCCATTTTTCTAATTCCTTTTTAGGTTGAGCCTGGGCAGCGCGCATGCTCTGCTCTGCGAGGCATGTAGTATTGAGTTAGGGATGTGAAGCTCCGCCCACTCCACCCATATTTTTACTTGGCTTGTGTCGTTGTACTTTATAAATGCTGGCTTGTGTTTCCTTCATTGCCTTGCTAGTCCCTCCTTAGTACCGCCTTGTCTTCATTTGTAACCTCCCATGGCTACTAGCCCTTTTACCTCTGTTGTTACACAGTATGTCTTATTTAGTCTGTAAGCTCTATTTTCTTTAATGGCTTTTACCCTACGCAGGCAGGACGTGCTTTCCTTACATTCAGTGCGCCATGTGCGCTTTCACTTTCCCGACACCTATTGCATTGCAAGTATTTTAATTATTTGCTTTATGCCACGCTGAGTTGTCCGATGTCTTCCAGGATGCCTTTGTTAGTCCAGACTTGTTTCCTTGTGTGTCAGCGCACTTTTTTTGTTTATATGTAGTTTGCAAGCTCCCTCCCCTCATCACGGCCGACGAGCTTTATGCTCCATGTAGGGGGTGCCGTATTGTTGAAAGAAATCTGCATTTTCTCTGCCCCTTCCTCCGAGGTCCCATTATCCCCCTTCTCCCGATCTATGACCTTCGTGTTGCTTGTTTTTAGGTCGAGCATTAGCGCACATGCGCTGTCTGCAAGACCTGCTATAAACACTCTACCGGAGTGTAATCTGGCAAAATGGCCTGCTTCTTGCAATTGGCTAATTTGTGCGTTGAATTTTGTTTCCTTGCTCCTTATTTGTTCCCGCTCCGATGCATCATTTCCGGTTTTACCCGAGGAGCACCGGCCAATTACAGTTCCCTTACACTCGTAAGTGTTGTGTGTTACTTGGGGACTACTTGTTTATTTAAATCTGAAAGAAACACATAGTGATAGATTCCTTACCTTAGAATATCCCCAGGCGTCAGACTGGATCCGGAAAGTTTTCGTCAGCAGTACCCCTGCGCGTCGGTAGGGGTGTCGTGCGGCTCTGCGTCAGTCGTTGGCGTTGTGGTCGCCGAGATGACGTCGCGGGCGCTACTTGGACGCCGCCCACGCGCGCTGACGCCAGTTCTTTCTTTTTCCGCGCCAGCAAGCGCAGATCCGGAAAGAGCGGTACCCCTAGTCTTTTTTTACTAAGTTTTTTTAGAACTTTTTCTCACCTTTTTCGAGTCGATAGACTCCTGGTGCAGTTAGGGATGCCCGGGTTTAAGTCCTGCGAGGACTGTCTTCGGATGATGTCGGTGACGGACCACCACCGCGTGTGTCTCTTCTGCCTGGGGCGCGACCACGACCCCAAGTCGTGCCCCGACTGCCGGTCCATGGCGCAGAAGTCTTTGCGGGAGCGGTCCCGAAAGCTGCTTGAAGCCCGGCAGTCGGCTCCGCGCCGTGAGAGGTCCCGGTCCAGAGGGAGATCGAGGGACCGTGCGCAGTCATCATCAACAATCATCGGGATCGAAGTCTTCGCACTCTGGGTCAGGTAAGGCGAAGAAACACAAGAAGTCGAAGAAACGTCATCGTTCTCCGACTTACCCTCGCGCGACGCGGCTGAGGGTACGGGTGGTGCCACCCCAGCGACTCCGGCGGAGTCCATGGAGTCGCCGCCCGACTACCCGCCCTACCCGGGGTCGTCGGCGACTCACCCAGATACAGGACTTCCTGTCGGCCATGGCTCACCTCTTTGGGCCGTCGAGTCCCGCCGGTGCGCCTTCGGGCCCCGCGGTCCCGCCTGGTTGTCCTCGCGTTTCCTTGCCGGCGGCTCCGGCGTCGCTGTCGGCTCCGGCCCCGGCGCCGCAGGACACCCTTGGATCCAGGCCTGGATCCCGGTCGACGCCGGTTGACCTTGTTACGCCTCCACCGACGTCGACTCCACCGGCACCGATCCTGACGCCGCCCGCTCCTCGGGACGACGTCGACCTCAGATTCAGCCCCGAAGTGGACGCGGCGTCGGTCCGGCGTCGGTCGATGCCGTTCTCGACGCCGTTTGGGGATTTCTATCCCCATGTCCCTACTCCTTATTTTAGGCCTGTTGAACAGCCTGAGGAGCAAGGGGAGGACTGGGAGGGGTCGGACGACCCTCTCGCTGCAGCCTGTGAGTCTGAACAGGACTGGGCTGAGGACTTGGGGGACGCCAGTGGTCTGGATACCTTACCAGACCTTGGCATGCTGTCTCCTCCTACCGTGGCTACGGAGGAGGGAGCCAGTTATGCAGTGGTGTTGCGTAGAGGCGGCGGAGGCCCTACACCTCCAGCTCCCTACTGTGGCCATCAGGACTAACCTCCTGACAGAGGTGCTTCAGCCAGCAGCTACTTCTGCGGAGCCGCTGCTGCCCTTTAATGAAGCCCTTTCGGACGTTCTTTTGGGCACTTGGTCCAGGCCCACCACAGGGGCTCCTGTGGATAGGAACGTGGCCCAACGCCATCGCCCGGCTCCGGGTGACCCCATTTTCCTCTCCCAACACCCCACTCCCGAGAGCTTGGTTGTCCAAGCCTCTGCTTCCCCAACCGCCTTCCCTTCCGCACCACCGGATAGGGAATCCAAGAAGCTGGATCAGTTTGGGAAGAAGATTCTCTCTTCCACCAGCTCTGCGCTGCGGTTCGTGAACACCGCATGCCTCTTGGGCCGTTATTCCCACTGCCTGTGGGATACGGTGGCGAACGTGCTGTCTCAGTGTCCGGAGGAGGCCCGGACTGCTCTCGCCCAGGCTGTTGCAGAGGGGAGAGACGCAGCCAAGTTCATGATCTGTTGTGGTCTGGACACCGCCGACTCACTGGGCAGATCCATTGCAACGACGGTGGCGGTTTGCCGCCACGCCTGGTTGAGAACCACTGGATTTTCAGGGGATGTCCAAAACACCCTTATGGACATGCCCTTTGATGGCCGTCGCCTCTTCGGCGACAAAGAGGACAGCGCGTTGGAGCGGTTTAAGGACTCACGGGCTACGGCCAAGGCCTTGTTATGTTATGTTATTTCTACTTTTATAGCGCACGACTCACCCGGGGGCATCTCGGCGCTGCTTAGAGACAAACGTAAGATTAGGAAATCAGACCATACAAAATTAAAACAGGTACGCTTTTAGTTGTTTCCTAAATATACTGTAGGTGGAAATTTCACGCAAAGCAATAGGTAATTTATTCCAGTATCTTGGAGCAAGGTGCGAAAAGGCTTTGCCCCCTGTACGACTAAGACGTATTCGGGGCACCTGTAGGAGAGCTAGTGTACTGGATCTGAGATTCCGACAGGGTACGTGTTTGGTAAGTTTCTTTTGCAGATAGCAGGGACCTTTGCCTTTCAAGGCATTGTAAGTAAGACAACAGATTTTAAAATATGATCGCTTCCTCACTGGTAGCCAGTGCAACTCTCTCAACAGAGGGCTGGAGGGGGAGCCTGCCGGGCAATTCAGAATCATTCTTGCCGCAGTATTCTGAATCACCTGTAATTTAGCAAGCAGGGACTCTCCTACTTCGGCCAGCAAGGCGTTCCCGTAATCCAAACTGCTAATCACCATGGCCTGAACCAAAGTTCTACGACAGTTAATGGGCAGATAGGGAAGGATCTTGCGCAGAAGACGCAAACTGTAATAGCAAGAACTAGTCGTGGCAGCAATATGATCTTTCATTGTTAATGTCCGGTCAAGTTTTAGCCCTAGGTTTCTTACACATTGTTTGGGTACGGGAGCTGTTCCCAGCTGTTGGGGCCACCATTCATCCGACCAAATAGTTGAGGCTTTCCCCATTAACATGATCTCCGTTTTTTCAGGGTTTAATTGAAGGCAATTCTCTGTCATCCAACTGGAGATTGCAAGCATTCTGGCAGTGAAACGGATTTTCTCTGTGTCTAAATTAGGGCCGACAGTAAACATGAGCTGAGTATCGTCAGCATATGAAACTATCTCAAAGCCGAGCTGCTCTACGATTTTTGCCAGAGGGGCCATATATATATTAAATAAGGTCGGACTTAGACAGGAACCCTGAGGTAAGCCCTTATCCAGGCGCATCTTTTCTGAAAAATAGGGCCCTAACATGATGGTTTGTTGTCTGTCTGACATGAAGTGCTGCAACCATTTTAAGGCTGTACCTTGGATACCACAGGTGTGTAATCTCTCCACAAGCTTTGAGTGCGAAATGGTATCAAACGCCGCGGAGAGATCTAATAGGATCAATACTATTGATCCTCCCGCATCCATTACCTGCCTAAGGGAGTCAGTCACAGCCAGAATAGCAGTCTCAGTACTGAAACCCGGACGAAAACCTGATTGTGAGGGGTCCAGAATTTTGTTGGATTCAAGATATAAACTCAGCTGCCTATTTACTATACTTTCCAATTGCTTCCCCAGTAGGGGTAGCAAGGAAATGGGACGGTAGTTGCTAAGTACTTGGGGGTCAGCCGTAGGTTTTTTCAGTATTGGCCGCACATACGCTTCCTTCCATGTCGTGGGGATGATACCCGTTTGTATCGAACAATTGAAAATATTTCGAATTTCTGGGGCCCAGCTGGTGGCTAGGGGAGCCTTCGTCTTCGGGGGACAAAGGTCTAGAGGCGAACCGGATTTTGCTGTGGACAGAAAGTTAATAACCTCCTCTGACGTAACTGTTTCAAAACAGTCCAAGGTACTGGGTGTCACCTTTCCTGGTTCCCCATGTCTAATATTAGATTCTGAGTTCTGTATGGCAGTAGATGGAAAATTAGCATAGATATTAGAGATCTTTTCTTGAAAATAGGTCGCTAATGAATTACAGAGCTCTTGAGATTCCACTGGGGATTGTCTACAAACTTGTGGGGACACGAAATCCCTTACTATATTAAAAAGAACTTTTGAGGAGTTAGTAGCATGTTCTATTTGGTGCATGATAAAAGTTCGTCTGGCTATTTTTATATTCTGATGATAGCTGGACAAAGACTGTTTATAGAGTTGTCTATCTTGGGGGTCTTTACTATTCCGCCAGAGTCTCTCCAAAGTTTTACATTTGGATTTTTCAGCTTTTAAATCAGATGTATACCAAGGGGCTGATGGACGCCGCTGTAAAGAGCCATAATTTTTAGGTGGAATTACTGTATCCAATGCTGTTACAAAGGCGGAATTAAAGTCTTCCAACACTTTGGTACTTCCAAGTCATTGTCTGGTAATTTGGGATGGAATGCCTCACTGAAAGATTCCAAGGTAAGGTCGCGCCATGGTCTACGCACCTTTTTTTTCCATTCTATGTTCACTTCTAAGCCCGTCAGGCACGGCGATTGAATAGAGAACATAATCATAGAATGGTCTGTCCATGTAAGAGGGACCGGAGGGTTACAGGTCAGGTAATCTATGTTGGAGAAGATTAAGTCTAACGAGTGGCCAGCCAGATGTGTTGGGCCTTTAACTCTTTGAGTAAGCCCAATTAAGTCTAGGCTAAAAAGGAGTTTATTAACTTCAGGATTGATGAAGTCTTCCCCATGAAAATTGAAATCACCCAATAGAAGGAATTTATTAGATGCGAGCACGTGCATGGCTATTTGTTCTACCAATTGATCAATAAAATTGGCCCTAGATCCTGGGGGACGATAGATCAATGCTCCAGTCCAACTATCTGTTGGTGATATACAGATCTTAAAGATCCCCAGTTCCATGCTCCTGTTACTTAAGGTGGAAATCCAATTCACATTAAGGTGATTTTTAAATGCAATGGCAATGCCACCGCCCGTTTTTCTTTCCCTGTCCAGGTAAATAAATTTATAACTGTCTGGAATAGCTAAATTTATCAGAGGATGATTTGTAGGGTTTAACCAGGTTTCTGTGAGAAAACAGATGTCTGGGGAATGTGAGGTAATCAAATCCCATATTTCAATGGGGTGCTTTGCCAAAGATCTAACATTACACAGTATACTGTTTAAACCAACTATATCTCGATCCATGCTCTTCATAGGAATCGATGGGCTAACCATTATCAAATCTCTTTGAAAGCAGCAGTGCCTACAAGCTACTGGACCCTCCAACACATTTGGAAACTTCCTAGGACAGCTCATATGAACTGAGCGCCTAGCGAGTTCGTGTGTTCTAATCGAGAACAGGGATTTAGCAGAATATGCTAGACGGCTAGAGTTTGGACTATTTACCTAATTTTGGCCAGCATTCCTGGCCTCAGGGCTCAGTCGGGCGCGGACGGGCTCAGACGGGCTTGCCTGCTGCGCGCCCGCTGCGCGCGTCCGCTGCGCGTTCGCGTTAGCGCGTGCATTTATGGCGTCAAGGGTAAAGACTAGCCTGCTGCCCTTCAATTTCCCCCAAGATGGCGGCTCGCTCCGCCGGCAATCACCGAGGGCAACGATGTCACCTCCCCTCCCCGCGACTATCTCCGGCTAAGCTGCGGTGAGTACAGGTTAAAAAGCCAAATGCAATAATAAAATCAATTTTAAAAGTTTTAGAAATCACAAGTGCAAAATATGCGAAGTGTGCAAATGCGCTAGGGTTGGCTCCCGGCTTCCGCCTCAGGAGTCCTTGGGACTCTCGGCAGTCCGCCCTCCTCCGCCTTCCGCTTTTCGCTCCTTTTGTGGCACAGGAAGGGGCGCCCCGCAGCGTTCGCAACAGAGCCACAGGCCGGCGCAACAGTCATCCCAGCGCGGACGCGGTGTCCGCCGTGGCGGACAAAGGGGCCAGCGGGCGGGTCAGACCACCACTACCACCCCCGCCACCTCTGCCTCCAAACCTTCCTAGTCCGAACTTTCAGGCCCATCGAACGCCAGTGGGCGGCAGGCTCCGCCATCACCTCCCCCACTGGCGCACCATCACTTCGGACAGGTGGGTTTTAGAGATAGTCCGAAGGGGCTACTCCCTCCCCTTCGAGACTACCCCCCCAGCCATGCCACCTCAATACCACCGCGTGTCGGGGGATCACTTGGTGCTTCTTCAGCAGGAAGTTGCGGCCCTCTTGGTCAAGGGGGCCATCGAGCGCGTTCCGACGCACGAAGTAGGTCGTGGTTGTTATTCCCACTACTTTGTTGTGCCCAAGAAGGACAAAGGCGTGCGTCCTATCTTGGACCTCCGGAACGTCAATCGCTTCCTCCGCAAAGAGAAGTTCAAGATGCTCACTCTAGCTCAGGTCTTGTCTGCTCTCGACCCACAAGACTGGATGGTGGCGCTGGACTTGCAGGACGCCTATTTCCACATCCCCATCCTGCCAGCCCACAGGCGTTACCTGCGGTTCATGGTAGGCCACGAGCACTTTCAGTTTACCGTGCGCCCCTTTGGCCTTACCAGCGCCCCTCGGGTGTTCACCAAGGTGATGGCGGTGGTCGCAGCTCATCTGCGCAGATCAGGGGTCTCAGTCTTCCCCTATCTCGACGACTGGTTGTTGAAGGCGGGCTCGCCCCAGACAGTCGTCTCCCACCTCCAGTCTACGGCTGACCTCCTGCACTTGCTGGGATTCTCCATCAACGTGCCGAAGTCGCACCTGATTCCCTCCCAGAAGCTCCTCTTTATCGGAGCGGTTCTGGACACGGCGCAGTTTCGGGTCTATCCTTCCGAACAGCGAGTCCGGGACATTCGGGCTCTGATTCCCATCTTTCAGCCCTTGTCCTGGGTTTCGGTCAGGGTGACTCTGAGGCTGCTGGGCCTCATGGCCTCCTGCATCCTGCTGGTCAATCATGCCAGGTGGCATATGCGGGCTCTGCAGTGGGACCTGAAGTTCCAGTGGGCGCAGCATCAGGGAAACCTGTCCGATCACGTCCGGAGGCACTGCACAACAATTGCAGTGGTGGCTCACGAACCGGCATTGTGTCGACGGCAGATCCCTCTCCCTTCCCCAACCGGAGTTCACAGTGGTGACAGATGCGTCCCTCCTGGGATGGGGCGGCCACATGGGAGAGGCGGAGATCAGAGGCCTCTGGTCTCCGGCGGAATCCCGGCTCCATATCAACCTTTTGGAGCTGCGGGCGATCAGGCTTGCACTGAAGGCATTCCTTCCCTCTGTCAAGGGGAGAGTAGTGCAGGTGTTCACAGACAACACCACCGCCATGTGGTACTGCAACAAACAAGGCGGGGTGGGGTCGTGGACCCTCTGTCAGGAGGCTCTGCGTCTCTGGACATGGCTGGAACATCAGGGCATGTCCCTGGTGGTTCAACACCTGGCAGGTTCTCTGAACGCCAGGGCGGACGAACTCAGCCGCAGCTGCATGCTCGATCACGAATGGCGCCTTCACTCGGAGGTGGCGCAAGGTCTCTTTCAGCAGTGGGGAGAGCCTTGGTTAGATCTATTCGCCACCGAAGAGAATGCGCAATGTCATCAGTTCTGCGCGTTGGAATTTCCAAGGCGGCACTCGCTCGGCGACGCTTTTCGTCGCGAGTGGAGTTGCGGTCTGTTGTACGCCTTTCCGCCTATACCACTTCTGCCCAGAGTGCTGAAGAAGATCAGGCGCGACCGGGCCCAAGTCATTCTTGTGGCTCCGGACTGGGCTCGAAGAGTATGGTATCCTGAGCTACTCGGTATGAGCATGGATCCCCCAATCAGACTGCCTCTTCGGGAGGATCCTCTGTCGCAGCAGCAGGGGACGGTCCTCCACCCGAACCTGTCCAGCCTCCACCTCTTTGCGTGGAGATTGAGCGGTGGCAGTTGATTCCCTTCGACTTGCCTCCTGAAGTTTGTGACGTTATTCTGGCAGCCAGGCGTCCCTCTACTAAAGTGGTATACGCCTGCAGGTGGAACAAATTTGTGGCATGGTGCACAGCAAAGGCTGTGGACCCTTTCTGCCCCTCTTTCTGAGGTTCTACTGTTCCTTCTTTCTTTGGCCCAGCATGGCTCTGCTCTGGGCACTATCAAGGGCTACCTTTCTGCTATTTCGGCCTTTCTCAGGCTCCCTGATCAGCCCTCTCTTTTCAAGTCCCCTGTTGTAAATAGGTTTCTTAAAGGCATTACTCACCTTTTTCCTCCTATTCCTTTCGTGATGCCTCAGTGGGACTTGAATCTGGTTCTGACGTACTTGATGTGCGCTCCCTTTGAGCCACTTCACAACTGTCCTCTTCGTCTTTTGACGTTAAAGACTGCCTTCCTGGTGGCCATCACTTCCGCCTCCTTTCCTTTCAGTCCATCCGGACAAGGTTGTGTTCAGGCCCCGTCCTTCCTTTTTGCCAAAAGTGGTTACGGCCTTTCACATTGGGCAGACTATTACCTTGCCCACCTTTTTTCCGCCTCCGCATCCTTCCAGAGAGGAAGACCGGCTCCACCGTCTGGACCCAAAACGTGCGCTTTCTTTTTATCTTAACCGCACACAGCAGTTCCGGGTGGATGACCAGCTTTTTGTTGGCTACGTTGGCACCAAGAAAGGTCGGGCGGTCCATAAGAGAACCATCTCCCGCTGGGTTGTCTTGTGTATCAAAGCCTGTTACTCTTTGGCTAAAAAAGAACCTCCGGTGGGGCTGCGTGCTCATTCCACCAGAGCTACTGCAGCCACTACTGCATTGGGACGTGGTGTCCCCCTGCAAGACATATGTCAGGCAGCCACGTGGGCCTCGCTGCACACGTTTACCAAACATTACTGCCTCGACAGCCAAGTCCGGAGAGATGGCTTCTTTGGCCGTTCTGTTCTCCGTGACTTTCTGGTGTGATCTTTGTTC
Source organism: Calotriton arnoldi (assembly GCA_963921515.1). Taxonomy (NCBI): domain Eukaryota; kingdom Metazoa; phylum Chordata; class Amphibia; order Caudata; family Salamandridae; genus Calotriton; species Calotriton arnoldi. Next base: position 243,168 of record CAWUFW010006849.1, on the reverse strand, counting down.
GCAGACCCACCACCGGGGTTGGTATTGCTGGGGTATCTATTCTAAGGTAAGGAATCTATCACTATGTGTTTCTTTCAGATGCACAAGTTACTTACCTTCGGTAACAATATATCTGTAAGAAACATTAGTAGTGATAGATTCCTTACCGCCCCACCCATCCTCCCCGTTCTGCGAACTGATTTCTAGGGTTAAGGTCATCCCTTTCAGGGCCCTAGTTTCAAGGCACCAGTGGTCAGTATCTTGCATGGCTCTGCGTTCCTGGCGCGGAAAGTCGTGTACAGAACTGACGTCAGCGCGCGTGGGCGGCGTCCAAGTAGCGCCTGCAATATCATCTCGGCGACCACGACGCCAACGACGGACGCGGAGCCGCACGACGCCCCTACCGACGCGCAGGGGTACTGCTGACGAAAACTTTCCGAATCCAGTCTGACGCCTGGGGATATTCTAAGGTAAGGAATCTATCACTACTAATGTTTCTTACAGATATATCGTTACCGAAGGTAAGTGACTTGTGCATCTCGACGATTGGTTGTTGAAGGCGGGCTCGCCCCAGACAGTCGTCTCCCACCTCCAGACTACGGCCGACCTCCTGCACTTGCTGGGGTTCTCCATCAATGTGCCGAAGTCGCACCTGATTCCCTTCCAGAAGCTCCTCTTTATCGGAGCGGTTCTGGACACGGCGCAGTTTCGGGTCTATCCTCCCGAACAGCGAGTCCGGGATATTCGGGCTCTGATTCCCATCTTTCATCCCTTGTCCCGGGTTTCGGTCAGAGTGACTCTGAGGCTGCTGGGCCTCATGGCCTCCTGCATCCTGCTGGTCAATCATGCCAGGTGGCATATGCGGGCTCTGCAGTGGGACCTGAAGTTCCAGTGGGCGCAGCATCAGGGAAACCTGTCCGATCACGTCCAGATCTCGGAGGGCACTGCTCGACAATTGCAGTGGTGGCTCACGAACCGGCATTGGGTCGACAGCAGATCCCTCTCCCTTCCCCAACCGGAGTTCACAGTGGTGACGGATGCGTCCCTCCTGGGATGGGGCGGCCACATGGGAGAGGCGGAGATCAGAGGCCTCTGGTCTCGGGCGGAGTCCCGGCTCCATATCAAACTTTTGGAGCTGCGGGCGATCAGGCTTGCACTAAAGGCATTCCTTCCCTCTGTCAAGGGGATAGTGGTGCAGGTGTTCACAGACAACACCACCGCCATGTGGTACTGCAACACACAAGGCGGGGTGGGGTCGTGGACCCTCTGTCAGGAGGCTCTGCGTCTCTGGACATGGCTGGAACATCAGGGCATGTCCCTGGTGGTTCAACACCTGGCAGGTTCTCTGAACGCCAGGGCGGACGAACTCAGCCGCAGGTGCATGCTGGATCACGAATGGCGTCTTCACTCGGAGGTGGCGCAAGGTCTCTTTCAGCAGTGGGGAGAGCCTTGGTTAGATCTATTCGCCACCGAAGAGAACGCGCAATGTCATCAGTTCTGCGCGTTGGAATTTCCAAGGCGGCACTCGCTCGGCGACGCTTTTCGTCGCGAGTGAAGTTGCGGTCTGTTGTACGCCTTTCCGCCTATACCACTTCTGCCCCGAGTGCTGAAGAAGATCAGGCACGACCGGGCCCAAGTCATTCTTGTGGCTCCGGACTGGGCTCGAAGAGTATGGTATCCTGAGCTACTCAGTATGAGCATGGATCCCCCAATCAGACTGCCTCTTCGGGAGGATCTTCTGTCGCAGCAGCAGGGGACGGTCCTCCACCCGAACCTGTCCAGCCTCCACCTCTTTGCGTGGAGATTGAGCGGTGGCAGTTGATTCCCTTCGACTTGCCTCCTGAAGTTTGTGACGTTATTCTGGCAGCCAGGCGTCCCTCTACTAAAGTGGTATACGCCTGCAGGTGGAACAAATTTGTGGCATGGTGCACAGCAAAGGCTGTGGATCCCCTTTCTGCCCCTCTTTCTGAGGTTCTACTGTTCCTTCTTTCTTTGGCCCAGCAGGGCTCTGCTCTGGGCACTATCAAGGGCTACCTTTCTGCTATTTCGGCCTTTCTCAGGCTCCCTGATCAGCCCTCTCTTTTCAAGTCCCCTGTTGTAAATAGGTTTCTTAAAGGCATTGCTCACCTTTTTCCTCCTATTCCTTTCGTGATGCCTCAGTGGGACTTGAATCTGGTTCTGACGTACTTGATGTGCGCCTCCTTTGAGCCACTTCACAACTGTCCTCTTCGTCTTTTGACGTTAAAGACTGCCTTCCTGGTGGCCATCACTTCCGCCAGGCGGGTGAGTGAGCTCCAGGCTCTTTCCTGTAAGCCTCCTTTCCTTTCAGTCCATCCGGACAAGGTTGTGCTCATTCCCCGTCCTTCCTTTTTGCCAAAAGTGGTTACGGCCTTTCACATTGGGCAGACTATTACCTTGCCCACCTTTTTTTCCGCCTCCGCATCCTTCCAGAGAGGAAGAGCGGCTCCACCGTCTGGACCCAAAACGTGCGCTTTCTTTTTATCTTAACCGCACACAGCAGTTCCGGGTGGATGACCAGATTTTTGTTGGCTACGTTGGCACCAAGAAAGGTCGGGCGGTCCATAAGAGAACCGTCTCCCGCTGGGTTGTCGTGTGTATCAAACCCTGTTACTCTTTGGCTAAAAAGGAACCTCCGGTGGGGCTGCGTGCTCATTCCACCAGAGCTACTGCAGCCACTATTGCATTGGGACGTGGTGTCCCCCTGCAAGACATATGTCAGGCAGCCACATGGGCCTCGCTGCACACGTTTACCAAACATTACTGCCTTGACAGCCAAGTCCGGAGAGACGGCTTCTTTGGCCGTTCTGTTCTTTGTGACTTTCTGGTGTGATCTTAGTTCGCAGACCCACCACCGGGGTTGGTATTGCTGGGGTATCTATTCTAAGGTAAGGAATCTATCACTATGTGTTTCTTTCAGATGCACAAGTTACTTACCTTCGGTAACAATATATCTGTAAGAAACATTAGTAGTGATAGATTACTTACCGCCCCACCCATCCTCCCCATTCTGCGAACTGATTTCTAGGGTTAAGGTCATCCCTTTCAGGGCCCTAGTTTCAAGGCACCAGTGGTCAGTATCTTGCATGGCTCTGCGTTCCTGGCGCGGAAAGTCGTGTACAGAACTGGCGTCAGCGCACGTGGGCGGCGTCCAAGTAGCGCCCGCGACGTCATCTCGGCGACCACGACGCCAACGACGAACGCGGAGCCGCACGACGCCCCTACCGACGCGCAGGGGTACTGCTGACGAAAACTTTCCGGATCCAGTCTGACGCCTGGGGATATTCTAAGGTAAGGAATCTATCACTACTGTTTCTTACAGATATATTGTTACCGAAAGTAAGTAACTTGTCCTTCAGTCTAAAGATATGGTCTATCGTGCTTACTTTTTTGCAGAACCCTGATTATAAAGGGGATAGAATTTTAACTTTGTTCATCCACTCAGAGAGTCTGTCGAGAACCTGGTGACAAAACACTTTTTGTAGGTTGTTGATCCGACTGATAGGTCTGTAGTTGCTGGGGATAGATCTATCACCTTTTTTTAAACAAGGGCATTATTTCTGTACCACACCATGAATCTGGTATTCTGTTTCCTCCCATAATCCTATTGGACAATACATTTATATATGATCCCCACACAGATAATTCAGACCGAAACAAATCTCCAGGTACCATGTCTGGGCATGGTAGTTTTCCAGGTCTTAATGACTTAATGGCTCTAAGTATCTCATTTAATGAAAATGGTATGGGGACATTGTAGGAGGCTGGCTACGTATATGGTGCACACTTGTTTAAGTGAAGCACCTTGCACTAATCCAGGCAACCATTATGGTGATTTTAGTGGTCTTGGACAACCATAGAAAGCTCTCTAAGTAGTAGCTGTGGAGAGCAGCCATCAGGCGTATGCAGAAGGAGTGTTAAGCAGCTTGTTTTAACAGATCTAATCCGTAGTGTAGGTTAAATGAAAAAGAACCACACAGTGTATATATAAAAATATGTCTATTTATTACACAACACTCACTAACACATTGGTATATCTCTACCCGGAGATATCAACACAAATACACAACAATACATCAATTGCAAATAGGTAAGTATGCACAATACACAGTGGTCTCCAGGGGGGACCAAACCATATACTAAAAAAGTGGAATGTGAACTGCGACCAAAGTCTGGACTTAGATCAGGAGACTCGGAAGAGCTGGGGACACAAGGAACCACCCAAGGTAAGTACCCAGGAACCCCACAGAGGCTGCGTGCAGAGTGGAAACACAGACGCAGTCTCAGTAGAAGTCAACGGGAAAGTCGCGGTTGCAGTTTTGAAGAAGGACCCTTCCCAGTGGACCCTTAAGAAACCCTGTGGAAGACAAAGGTTGGAGAGTCACCCCACCTGTGGATACCCCAGTAACCAGGGAAGCTGGGTGCAAAGTGACGTCGGAAACCACCGTAGACCACAATGGAGGACTTCAGAAAAGATGCCGCTGATACAGACTGTGCAAGAGTCCAGTGGAGTCCAAGGGTGAATTCTTGAAGAGGAGAACCTGCAAGCAGAGGGGACAGAGTCTATGCCACTCGGGAGTGACCAGGAGGCACGGAAGAGCAATGCCCACCAATGTTAGAAGGTTCAAGAGTGATGATGGTGACCTTGTTGCTGCAGCTGTGAGGACCAGGCGACGCTGAGGAAGACCAGGAGTCGTGCACGAGCTGTCCCACATCGGAAGTCGAGAACTAGGTCAGTGTCCGGCAGGCGCACCAACAAGCCTTGGCAGCTGCAACAGGCATGGAAAGTGAAGAATGAGCAACGTTGGGACCAGCAAGGGACTCACCACAAGCAGGAGAGTCGGAGCAGGCCCGAGCAAGCAGTTGAGCCCACTGAAGCAGGAGAAGAACCTCGAGAGGACCTAGAGGCCAAAGGCACAAGAGTTGCAAGAGGACCTCAAACAGCTCACCAAAGATGAAGGCCTACGGTGCAGAGGGTGCGGTGAGGACGCTGATCTTGGCAGGAAGAGATGCTGGAGGCTGGAGCTTCTTGTAGCCCGACGATCTCTGGAGTGCAGAGCAAACAAGACTTGGCAATGGCAAGTCAACACGGTACACAGAGGTTCAGTTCCAGCGGTTCTGGTGAGGGATACTGGCTCAAAATTGCAGAGAGGACAGGTCAGGCCTCGAGGGAGTTGCAGAACCACCACCTGTGTTGCTAAGCCATTCGAAGTCCATGGCACATCAGGAGCAGCAAACCGGTCAGCTTTGTTGCGGTGCCTGCAGATGCAGTGGAGTCACTCCTTCACTCCAAGGGAGATTACTTCGGGCGTCTTTGACACCCACAGGTCTGTTGAAGATCCTGGAAGAAGCACAGACGCAGACGACGAAGAAGACTTGCAGAACAGCGAGACCAGGAGCAGCAGGAGTCTTCCGTGATGCAGTCTCGGTTCCAGGTGAAGTCTAAGTGTCCAGAGTGTCGAAGAGTGACGTGGTTTCAGGCATGAGTCTTGTCCCACGAATCTGAGCACTCACACAGATAAGCCCTTTAATACCATGGGAAAGGGGTTGGGACGACTCAGGGGTCCCTCCCAGAGGAGGGGCTGGACACAGGGAGGATACTCCCATATCCTTTGTCCAGTTTCACGCCAGACCAGAAGCCAGGGGCTCCCTGAACTGGCTCAAACTGGAGTATGCTAGGGGGGCACCAAATGTGCCCTTCAAGTCTGGTGACGCTGGCAAGCACCCCCACCCCAGCCCAATACACTAAGTCCTGTGTGGGAGGTGGTCACACCTCCCTGTGACAGGACACCTATTGTTCTACCTTCCCCTGCTCGAGCTGAGCTCAGTAGCAGGAGGGCAGAATCATGTCTGGGGTCGGCAGCAGTACTAGCTTTCTGGCAGACCCTGGAAGGCTGTTACCTGGAGTAATGGGGGCATCCCAGAGGAGCCTCCCAGTGCATGGAATCATACCTCCAACAATGGTAGTGGTGTTGGAGTATGATTCCAACATGTTTGATACCAAACATACCCAGGTTCGGCACTGCAAATATATAGTTCGACATTGCGTAATGACGGATGGCCACTAAATGTATCAAAATGACTGACTTCACTTACAAAGCCTGGAGAATCGACTACAGGGTTTGTAGGGGTGTCTTGCTCATGCAGGGGCACCCACACACTTATAACCCAGCACCCTGCCTTCAGAATTGAAAGGCCTGCCTTAGGGGTGACCTATAGGTTTTAAGTGTTGATAGCTCCAGCTTACACAGGCTGCAATGGCAGGCCTGTAGTCACAGTTTGAGTGGTCTCTCATGGGTGGCACAATACATGCTGCAGCCTATGGGAGGCCCCTGGTGTACCTATCCCCTGGGTACCTTAGTACCATATACTAGGGACTTGTAGGGGTACACCAGTAGCCAATTGTGGAGGTACAGAAGTACTTACCATCACTGTTCCCTGTAAGGTGCGCGCCTGCGCTCCCGCGCACCTCTGTTCTTCCGAGCGCGCAGTGCTGCGTGTGAAGCGCGCACACACAGCACATCCCGATAGAGCGTTCCTGCGCCGAAAGGAAGAAAATGCTCCTGCACTGGCTGCCTTTCTATTCAAAATAGTGCGCGGTTGCCGTGCTGATTGTGGGCCTTTGAAAGTATTTGTTAGTCACAGCGCCCATCAAGGGCTGCATTTAACATAAATACTTTCAAAGGCAAACGATCAGCCTCACAGCTGCGCTCTATTTAGAAAAGAAATGCAGCAAGTTTACAAACAATCATCTGAAAGCACACGTTCGTGCTTTAAACTTGCTGCATTTCTTTTCTAAATAGAGCGAAGCTGTGGGGCTGATTGTTTGCCTTTTGAAAGTATTTGTTAAATGCAGCCATTGATGGGCGCTGTGACTAACATAAATACTTTCAAAAGGCCCACAATCAGCAAAAATCACTTACTGTTGTTCTACAAGCTTCTCACGGCCATTCGCATCACTCCTTGAACCTGGTAATTAATTGACCACCGATTCCCTCCCAGGTTTCCACGCGCTCACTTTAAGGACCGCAGTGTCTCACAGGCACATTCCACCCATGACGTGCAATTAACTGCGTTCATACCCAGTAAGTGTACCTTTATCACTGGTAGTCGTGCTTTGTCCCTCGCGCCTTACCTGCTCTCATTTCTTGATTAGAGTTCATAAGAGCTTCCATATCAGCGCCGCTGTGTTCAGAATTTTCCTGTAATTCTTCACAACAGCGCCACTCCCTTCCCTGACTGTATCTAATTAAGTATGAACTCCGAATGTTGCCCAGTTTGCAAGTGCATTCTTATCTGTCAGATCTGGTTTACTCTGTTTTGCCGACTACTAATTATGACTCTCTGACACTTTTTCGTTTTCTTAATTACCTATGTTTTCTAAATGACGATTTACTCTACGATATAAATTGTATGCATGAGCTAAATATGCATATTTACTCAATAGGGAGCCTTTAAAATTAAATAGTGACTTAACTATGATAAATATATCCAGGGATCAGACTATGTTATATTTATTATTTTTCCTTTTCTCTCTCCCCCTTCCAATAATTTTAGATTCAGCTTGCTCACCAATGTTTGTCCTGATGATGAACTCAAATAAATGAGTTCAAAACGCCGTCGACCCCCAACAACATGAACTCCTTTTACTTTGTATAACTTTTCTAAGGAGTTCGCACTACTGTTGTCAATGCAATGTTTTATTTTAATTTCACCTTCACTTTTCACTCCACGCTGTTTGTCACTTATTATGTAAGCTCCTGAATACTATTGTTTTTGAATAAATACCTGTATATACTTGACCCTATGATCCCTTTTGTATATTACTTATCGCTCCCTTTCCAAGAATTAATTTCCCACTCTCAATTGTTAGTGCCCCCAGAGGGTCACTCCTGAATGGACCTTTAGGCCCCATCAGAACCATTGTTTCCATAAACAGCATAGAGAGATGAGGTGCATTGTTGGTGAGTGGTGGTGAGGGAATTCATGTAGGAGGAGGAAATGGGGGAGGGGGCGCCACTGTTGCATAGTGTGCGACCAGGGCTAGGGCCAGCCTTGGCTGGGAGTGTTAGCCCCCCCCCCCCACCCCGAAGTTCGGGTCTAGTTGCTCCCCCTGATCACAGCATCCGTCATGGGCTGCATTTAACATAAATTCTTTCAAAAGACAGCCCCGCATTTAGAAAAGAAATGCAGCAAGTTTTATATAGTGCGAACTCAACCCAAAGGTATTGGAGCGATTTACATGATTTTTTTATTCATTTGGCCCTTAGACTCAAAACCCATCTCCTAAATCGGCAGCTCGAGTATTAAGCCACAACCTCTACCACAAGAGCAGAAGCATTTTCAATATTATATACAGCTTTATGCCACAAACAACCATTGACAAAGCCAATAGTCCTGGCTTCTTGTAGGTGTAATGTTACTTGTATTATATATCTGGATGCAATGACAGAAGAAGCAAAATATCAGTCGGGTGGCACACTATGCTAAGCACAGATATCTGAAAGAGACACGTTAGTGACAGATTCCTTACCTTAGAATATCCCCAGGCGTCAGGCTGGATCCGGAAAGTTTTTTGCGTAGCAGTACCCTTGCGCGTCGGTAGGCGGCGTCGTGCGGCTCCGCGTCCGTCGTCGGCGTCGTGATCGCCGGGATGACGTCGCGGGCAGTACTTAGGCGCCGCCCCTGCGCGCTGACGTCAGTTCTTCTTTTCCGCGCCAGCAAGCGCAGATCCGGGAAGAGCAGTGCCCTGGTCATTTTTTGACCATACTTTTTGGTGAATTTTTTCACTGTTTTTTCATCTTTCAAGGTGTCGTAGGGATGCCCGGCTTCAAGCGATGCGGCGCCTGTGCGCGGATGATGTCCGTCACCGACCCGCATTGGGAGTGTCTCTTCTGCCTCGGCCGAGGCCACGACACGGAGTCTTGTACCGACTGCCAGGCCCTCAACCCGAAAGCTTTGCGAGAGCGGTCTCGAAAGCTCCTCGAGGCCCGGCATTCGGCTCCACGGAGGCCCCGGTCGCGTGAGAGGTCCAGGGGTCGATCGCGGAGTCCACACCGGTCGTCGGCGTCGAAGTCTTCTTCGTCCGGTAAGTCCAAACACAAAAAGTCCAAAAAGCATCATCGCTCTAGGACTTCGCCTCGCCGGTCTCGCGACTCGGCTGAGGCCCCTCCCGGCACCGTCCCCGCCCCCGCGGCCCCGGACATGCCTGTGGAGTCGCCCCCGCCATACCCGCCCTTCCCGGGTTCGGGGCGGATCCGGCCAAAGTGCAGGAATTCCTGACGGCCATGGCCCGCCTCTTCGGGCCTCCAGGCCCCTCCGGTGCGCCTTCGGGCCCCGCGGGCCCTAATGGGGTTGCTCCGGCGTCGCCGACGGCTCCGGCCCCGGCCCCGGCGTCGCCCGTGCCTCCAGCCTCGGTCCCGGCTCCGGCTTCGGCCCCGGCCTCGATCCCGGCTCCACAACCCCCATCGACGCCGGTCGACCTAACGACACCTCCGCCGGCGCCGATGTCTCCGGTGCCGTTCTCGACGCCGCCCTGGGCTCCGGGCGGCGTCGTCCCCCAGTTCCTTCCGGCTCCGGACATGGATCCGGACCGACGTCGCTCGACGCCGGCTCCGGCGCCCATGGGACCTTGGGTCCCAACTGTCCCTCCTCCTCCTTATTTTGAACCAGAGGAGGACCAGTTGGACTGGGAGGGGTCTGATGACCCTCTGACACGACACTGTCAGTACGATGAGGACTGGACAGAGAGTCTAGGGGAGGCCAGTGGTCTGGATACTTCCCTGACACTGGCATGCTGTCTCCTCCCGTGGCTACGGAGGAGGGAGCCAACTTTGGTACGGTGTTGCGTAGGGCGGCTGGGGCCTTACGTCTCCAACTCCCTACTTTGACGGTCAAGCCTAACATCTTGACAGAGGTGCTTCAGCCGGCAGCCTCCTCTGCGGAGACTGTGCTGCCGTTTAACGACGCCCTCACTGACGTTCTTTGAGCGCCTGGTCCAAGCCCAACACAGGGGCTCCTGTGGATCGGAACGTGTCACGACGCCATCGCCCAGCTCCGGGCGACCCCTGTTTCTCTCTGTCCACCCCACTCCTGAGAGCTTGGTTGTCCAAGCCTACGCTTCCCAAACCGCCTTCCCTACCGCTCCTCCGGATAGGGAATCCAAACGCCTGGATCAGTTTGGGAAGAAAGGTTTTTCTTCCTCCAGTGCTGGCTTGCGGTCCGTTAACACCGCTTGTCTTTTGGGCCGATATACCCACTCCCTGTGGGATTCGGTGGCGGATGTTTTGCCCCAGTGTCCTGAGGAGGTCCAGACACTGCTTTCCCGCGCCATTGCGGAAGGAAGGGATGCGGCTAAATACACTATACGTTGTGGCCTTGACACCGCCGACTCGCTGGGCAGGTCTATTGCAACGACGGTGGCGCTCCGACGCCACGCCTGGCTGAGAACCACTGGTTTTTCAGGGGATGTCCAGAATACTCTCATGGACATGCCCTTTGATGGAGTCGGTCTTTTTGGGTCCAAAGCAGACCATGCGTTGGAGCGCTTTAAGGACTCACGGGCTACTGCCAAGTCCCTAGGCCTTTCTGCTACACGCCCTCCGCTGACTTCTGCTTTTCGCCCCTATCGTGGCCACGGTAGGGGCGCCCCTTCACGTCAGCAGCCCAGCCACCGGCCCGCGCAGCAGGCGTCTTCGCGTGGCCGAGGACGTGGATTCCGCCGTGGCGGATCGGGCAACCAGCGTGCGGGTCAGGCCCCACCTCCAACCCGTCCGCGGCCTCCAAGCCCTCCTAGTCCCTCCTTTCAGGTTCACAGCACGCCAGTAGGGGGCAGGGTCCGCCATCACCTTCCCCACTGGCGCACCATCACCTCGGACAGGTGGGTCTTGGACATTGTCCGAAGGGGCTACTCCCTCCCCTTCGAGACCACCCCCAGCCATGCCACCTCAATTCCACCGCATGTCAGGGGATCACTTGGTGCTTCTACAGAAGGAAGTCACGGCCCTCTTGACCAAGAGGGCCATCGAGCATGTTCCGACCCCAGAAGTAGGGCGTGGTTGCTACTCCCACTACTTTCTGGTGCCCAAAAAGGACAAGGAGGACATGCGTCCTATCTTGGACCTCCGGAACGTCAATCGCTTCCTCCGGAAGGAGAAGTTCAAGATGCTCACCCTAGCTCAGGTCTTGACTGCCCTCGACCCTGGAGACTGGTTGGTAGCGTTGGACTTGCAGGACGCATATTTCCACATCCCCGTCCTGCCGGCCCACCGGCGTTACCTTCGGTTCACGGTAGGCCCCGAGCATTTTCAGTTCACCGTGCTCCCCTTTGGCCTTACCAGTGCCCCTCGGGTGTTCACGAAAGTGATGGCGGTGGTCGCAGCTCATCTGCGCCGGGCAGGGGTTTCAGTCTTCCCCTACCTCGACGACTGGCTGCTGAAGGCGGGCTCGCCCCAGGCAGTCGTCTCCCACCTCCAGACTACGGCCGAACTCCTGCACTCGCTGGGGTTCTCCATCAATGTGCCAAAGTCGCATCTGATTCCTTCCCCACAGCTCCTTTTCATCGGAGCAGTTCTGGACACGACGCAGTTTCGGGCCTATCCTCCCGAACGGCGATCCGGGATATTCAGGCTATGATTCCCATCTTTCAGCCTTTATCCTGGGTTTCGGTACGGATGACCCTGAGGCTGCTGGGCCTCATGGCCTCCTGCATCCTGCTGGTCAATCATGCCAGATTGCATATGCGGGCTCTGCAGTGGGACCTGAAGTTCCAGTGGGCGCAGCACCAGGGCAACCTGTCCGATCACGTCCAGATCTCGGAGGGGACTGCAAGACAGTTGCAGTGGTGGCTCTCGAACCGGCAATGGGTCATGGGCAGATCCCTCTCCCTTCCCCAGCCAGAGCACACAGTTGTGACGGACGCGTCCCTTCTGGGATGGGGCGGTCACATGGGAGAGGCGGAGATCAGAGGACTCTGGTCTCCGGCGGAGTCCCGGCTCCATATCAACCTTCTGGAGCTCCGGGCGATCCGACTTGCACTCAAGGCATTCCTTCCCTCTGTCAAAGGGAAGGTAGTGCAGGTGTTCACAGACAACACCACCGCCATGTGGTACTGCAACAAACAAGGCGGGGTGGGGTCTTGGACCCTTTGTCAGGAGGCTCTGCGCCTCTGGACATGGCTGGAACATCAGGGCATGTTCCTGATGGTTCAACACCTGGCAGGTTCCCTGAACGCCAGGGCGGACGAACTCAGCCGCAGGTGCATGATGGATCACGAATGGCGGCTTCACTCGGAAGTGGCGCAAGGACTCTTTCTACAATGGGGAGAGCCTTGGTTAGATCTATTCGCCACCGAAGAGAACGCGCAATGTCATCAGTTCTGCGCGTTGGAATTTCCAAGGCGGCACTTGCTCGGCGACGCTTTTCGTCACGAGTGGAGTTGCGGTCTATTGTAAGCCTTTCCGCCTATACCACTTCTACCCAGAGTGTTGAAGAAGATTCGGCACGACCGGGCCCAAGTCATTCTTGTGGCTCCGGACTGGGCTCGAAGAGTTTGGTATCCCGAGCTACTCAATATGAGCGTAGATCCCCGATCCATCTGCCTCTTCGGGAGGATCTTCTGTCGCAGCAGCTGGGGACGGTCCTCCACCCGAACCTGTCCAGTCTACACCTGCTTGCGTGGAGATTGAGCGGCGGCAGTTGATTCCTTTCGACTTGCCTCCCGAAGTTTGTGATGTGATTCTGGCAGCCAGGCGTCCCTCCACTAAGGTGGTATACGCCTGCAGGTGGAACAAATTGGTGGCATGGTGCACAGCAAAGGCTGTGAATCCCCTCTCTGCCCCTCTTTCTGAGGTCCTTCTGTTCCTTCTTTCTCTGGCCCAACAGGGTTCTGCCCTGGGTACCATCAAGGGTTATCTTTGTGCTATCTCGGCCTTCCTCAGGCTTCCTGATCAGCCCTCCCTTTTCAAGTCCCCTGTTGTTAACAGGTTCTTAAAAGGCATTACTCACCTCTTCCCTCCTGTTCCGTTTGTGATGCCTCAGTGGGACTTGAACTTGGTTCTTACCTTTTTAATGTGCGCTCCCTTTGAGCCTCTACATAACTGTCCTCTTCGTCTTCTGACTCTGAAGACAGCCTTTCTGGTGGCCATCACCTCCGCTCGGCGGGTGAGTGAGCTCCAGGCTCTATCTTGCAAACCTCCCTTTCTGTCTGTTCATCCGGACAAGGTTGTTCTTCGGACGCGTCCGTCCTTCTTGCCAAAGGTGGTTACTGCTTTCCATATTGGGCAGACCATCACTTTGCCCACCTTCTTTCCGCCTCCGCCTCCGCATCCTTCCAGAGAGGAAGAGAGGCTCCACCGTCTGGACCCAAAACGTGCGCTCTCCTTCTATATTGACCGCACAAAACACTTCAAGGGTGGATGACCAGCTCTTTGTTGGCTACGTGGGCTCCAAAAAAGGTCGGGCGGTGCACAAGAGGACCATCTCCCGCTGGGTTACCTTGTGCATCAAGACCTGCTATTCTTTGGCTAAGAAGGAGCCTCCTGTTGGGCTGCGGGCCCATTCCACCAGGGCAACGGCTGCTACCACGGCTTTGGGCCGCGGTGTTCCGCTGCCGGTTATTTGTCAGGCAGCTACGTGGGCCTCGCTGCACACGTTTACAAAGCATTACTGCCTTGACAGTCAGGTCCGGAGGGACGGCTTCTTTGGCCGTTCTGTCCTCCAGGACTTCCTTGTCTGATCTATGTTCGCAGACCCACCACCGGGGTTGGTATTGCTGGGGTATCTATTCTAAGGTAAGGAATCTGTCACTAACGTGTCTCTTTCAGATGCACAAGTTACTAACTTGTGTAACAATATATCTGTAAGAGACAGTAGTTAGTGACAGATTCCTTACCGCCCCACCCATCCTCCCCGTTCTGCGAACTGATTTCTAGGGTTAAGGACATCCCTTTCAGGGCCCTAGTATTTTTCAGACACCTATGTCAGCTTCTTGCATGGCTCTGCGTTCCTGGCGCGGAAAGTCGTGTACAGAACTGACGTCAGCGCGCAGGGGCGGCGCCTAAGTACTGCCCGCGACGTCATCCCGGCGATCACGACGCCGACGACGGACGCGGAGCCGCACGACGCCGCCTACCGACGCGCAAGGGTACTGCTACGCAAAAAACTTTCCGGATCCAGCCTGACGCCTGGGGATATTCTAAGGTAAGGAATCTGTCACTAACTACTGTCTCTTACAGATATATCGTTACACAAGTTAGTAACTTGTGCTTTTAGCTTAATTGCTTTTAAGCCACGCCATTAATTGCATCGGTCACGCCTCTTTGAGAGACCCCCAGTTTTTTCATCCCACTTAAAGCCCTGGTCCACAAGCACAGTCGGGCTCTTGGCGCACATATCCTCCGCTGCAGTGCACAGAGACCTTACTCTGCCGCACACAGAGGAAGAAAATTAGAGGGAACATTGCTTACCATAGCCAAATTTAGGGAGGAAGCACAGTGACTGGGGTCCTGATTAGCAGGATCACAGTGACTGGGGTCCTGATTAGCATCAGGATCCCAGTCAGACTAAACAAAAAGACATTGACGCCAGGCAAAAAATGTGGATAACCATGCTAGAAGGATCCTACCTTCTTACAGACGTGATCTCTAGTATTTTCTAAATCATGTGAGGACTCTGTGTTGAAGACCGGCTCTGAACCAATTGGTGTTTACTTTTCTGTGAAATGGTCCACCCATTGTTGGGGCTGCCTGGAAAATTCAAGTGGGCTATAGGATTTTGGACTACTGTGTGTGAGAATGTGCCAAAATGTTTGGGAATCTCTGCTCTTGGATGCCTCAAGCAGGGCCAGCCAATTGTAATCATTCCACTTCTACTTTGAAGCGGAAGTAATTGACTTACATTGGGCACATACTTCTCTAATAGGCTCTTGAATTCTCTGATTAATAGCCTTGATTATTTTCTTCATAGTCTTGTGGCAGTCAGTTGTATACCAGGATGGTGTCTGGGAGGTTGTTCTTTTGCTGCGTTGGACTCTTTTAGTGCACAGCGAGTATAGGGCGTTAAGCAATAAATTGTGCAGATCCAAGAAAGAAAACCTATCGAATGAGCCATGTGTGCAAGGGTCTAAAATGTTATTAAATTGGCTATAGATTTTCGATAAAAAATCACAGTTGACACTTGGGGGCCTATTACGATGTCGGTCGGACGCTCCCATAGCGGAATGGAATCCACTCGACTATCAGTCGGCGGTTCCACCCGATGCAACCACCCTATGTGCGGTCGAAAACATCCATTTTCCCATTGCAGCTTGTGCAGCGGCCGTAAAAGAGCCGCAGCACAAGCTGCAATAGAAAAATTGATGTTTTTCAACATCCCTTCACTGTGTGGCAGGCACCAGTGGTGCCTGTCACATGATGCAAGGATGTTTAGGGGTGCTCCACAGGTGCCACCCAGGCCCCATAGCAGAGGGCCGTGAGAAAAGGGGGCCCTGCTGGGTGCCCCCAAAGTCACTTTCTGCGTGCCTTTTCATGGTGGTCGGACCACCACGAAAGGGCAGGCGGAAAGCGACATTGTAATCCCAACAGCGGATTACTTTTCCAACTGCTGCTCCGTGAGCCAGTCGGAAGCGGAGCGGAATTCGCCCGTGGGTTTCCCTCCGACCGCCAATAGCTTAATACCGCGGTCGGACTGTAACCTCTGATGTCGGGCGGAGGGCCTCCGATGAGCTGTTGGATGGCTTTCTGCCCGACATCATTGTGAGGCCCTTAGTTTTGATCATTTAACAGCCTTTCTAGTGTTTCCTAGAGTTAGCACCATCTCAGAGTATCTACCCTGGTCCGTGCTTTTCATTAACAACTCGTCCTTTAAGGTTAACTTAAAGACGTTATGGTCACTATCTAGTCTAATCAAAATTTTGAAGTCTAATGCAAATTGCCGGAGATCAATGTCTAACATCATATCTGTTCTACTCTGTTGATTACCTCTTTTAAATGTGTAGCCGGGGGACTTATCAGAATTAAATCTCCAGTTGCAGGCTCGTAAGTCGTAAGTCAAGGTGATAGACATTATCTGCACTGTGGAAACTGCCCACGATTGTAAAGGTTTAGCAGTCAACCTCTGGATTCCCCTTGCCTCATCCTCCTTGTGAGTGGTCGATGCAAGGCCATCCAGAGGCTCAAATGTGGTATTGAAATCGCCAGCAATAAAAAGAGAAGCATTGTCTGTTCTTTCGGTAAGTTGCTGGGAAAGACTTTCTAGTGTGAGGGATTCTGTTTCTATGTACAGTACGATTGTAGGCATCATAGACATTTATCTTGCGTCCATTATTTCCTCTAATGGTCAAACCCAGAATATCTTTGCTGTCAATCTCTATCTTTTTTTATAGACACACTTAACAGACTTTTCAATGCATATCAGTAATTCACTGGAAGGATGACCGTCTTTGAATGGGGCCTCTTCTATACTAAAATTAGTGTAACCTTCCCTAAAAATGTGTTCTAGTGCCCAGGTTTCCTGTAACAAAATAATATCAAATTGGTTAATAAAAGATCCCCATTCCTTTTCTATGGGTTTTGTGCGAAGGCCGGATACATTCCATGACTACTAAGAATAAAGAGTTAACCAATCATTTTTGGTTTGTTGCTAGCCTTGAGAACTAGTGGCTATATGAGTTTCAGTTGAACTTTGGAAAACAATGTCAGAGGTTGTTTCATGATCAGACAGACCAATTGGAATATGAAACTGGGGTTGTACATCAAGTTGGCCATGGAGAACAAAGCGTTAACATAGTTAACGCTATTTTAACTATTACGTTAACTATTACTACGTTAACATAACATAGTGTTAGGTGAAATTAGATTGGAATTGCACCGATTATGTTTGTCGTCTGCTGAAATTATTGAGATTTCAGAGGTTTATTAAATCTAATCATGAAAGTCTGATGGGATTGATGGTACACTTTTCTAGTTCAAAGGACTGAGTATGGAAGCTAACAACGTCATTGCAAGTGTTGTTTGGCGCAGTGCTGGGCAGTCAATCTACTTCTTTAGGTGAGGATGAAATGGAACCCTCTGCGTTAGAAGGCGCTTTGTTGCAGGTCTATCCTTCCTCTTCAATGAGCTTGAAATGGCTGACGTGCTAAGGTTCTGGGGCAGTTGTAGTCGAGAAGAGTTGGTAGACAGCTGGTATAAAAATCTGGTGCACTTCTTAATTGAATATTGGAGCTTTAAGGCGGAAATGTTTGGGCATATAGTACCAGTAAACAGTCAGCAATAGCATGATTTTTCAAAGTTCATTGGAAGTCATCATAGATGTCTGAGGTGTTGGACACGCGTTGCACAAAGATTATATCGGAGTGTATCAATGAGAGGCACTTGCGCTTGTGAAGGATCCAATACGTCACCTTGTTGGCCAATGTCTCGGTTGATTCCCTTTGGCCCCCCAGTAATCTAGGGACTCTTGTCTTATAAATAATGAGATCCTTAGCTGCCTTTGACGGTATTATAGGATTCCTGTTGGAAATCAAGGGTAGATTAATTGGGAGATCAGACTTTGTCAGGTGTTGAAAGCGCCTGCTTTCTGCTTGCAGTGGGATCGGAGGTTTATGTGAAGGGGGAAATGGGGAGTAAGGTGTGGTTTTGCACTGAGATCTTATAGGATTTACATGTTTTAGTTGTGTTGCAGTCTTTGCAGTACTAGTGCTTTTCCTCCCAATATGTCGCCAATCGCTCCCGTCCGTGAAATAGCCGTCAGCATTGACTGTGGCACAATAGGTAGAAGTTCCAGAGTTTATTTTACCCCCATACACTGCACCCTCTGAGCCCGTTCAACATGAGCGGCAACCAGTCTGTTCCTCTCGGCACCCAGCCAGGTCAACCACTAGTTTGTTGGATACATTTGTGGGAGACTTTTAGAGCTCTGGCACTCTTAAGTTTAAGAACTGCACGGTCGACTACACAGCATCAAGCACACTCCTTAGGTGGGCAATCTGATAGAGTCGTCTAGCCGCAGATTCCGTACCTTAGAATTCTCACCAGGCACCTGGCTGGATCCGGAACTTTTTCCAGCAGTACCCCTGCGTGTCAGTAGAAGTTGTCGCGCGACTCCATCACCGGAGTCCATATTAGCCCCTCCCCGAAGCACTGACGTCACAGACCCTCAATCTATTTGTATGTGGTGCTTGGGAGAGCACCATGACTGCGAGGAGTGAGACTCCTGTCTACTTCGACCGAAGGCTTTGCGGGAACGTCTGATGAACCTCCTGTCGGCACAGCTCTCGCAGTCACTGGCCGGTCCGTCTGCAGGCCTGGTCCAGGAGCTGTTCCAGTGGACGTCACTCTCTATCGTCATCCCACGGTAAGTCTTGACACAGGCGGTTGAAGTCACGGCATCCCTCGACTTCACCCCACATAGATTCCAACTTTCACGCCTCCTCCCGCTTGCTAATTGAGGACTCCGTGCTCGAGTTCGCCCCACGCCTCCCTGTCTACCCTGGAACCGGGGTGACTCTGACCCAGATGCGAGTCTATTATTGCTCTTTGCATGCCATCTTTGGGTCTTCACCTTCCCCTGGAGCGCCTTCAGGCCCCAAGGAGGTGAGAGGTTCCCCGACTGTGTCCATGCGGCGGGTTTGCCCTCTGGTTCCGTTAGGCCTTTGTGTTTGATGGTCAACTCCATCTCGGCGCCAGTGCACAGCTCTTTTGGGTTCCCATCTTCAGTGCTTGGATCCAACCAGACGACGACGCTGACGCCGCCGAACGACACCATGCCAATTGCCCTTTCTGACTTTGAGGCGTCTCCAACTCGGCGCCGGTCGATGTCGAGTGCGGAGCAAATGATGCTGCCTATCTCTGCCATCCTTCTTTCGCTATCTGTGGAGCCCTCCAATGTTTTTCCTTCTGAGGAACACTGTTTAGGAGGTGATGGGAATGAGTCGGGGTTCCTCCTCCCAATATCTGATGCTGCTCAGCCTCCTGTGGAGGATAGCTGGCTAACTGAACTGGATTAAGCTAGTGGATTAGTCATCGCTAGCTTCGGGCCTTCTTTCCCCTCCTGATCAGGGCCAATCAGGGGTGGAGCCGGTGCTTCCCTATAGTGACGCCCTATATGAAATTTTGTTGGGAGCTGGGCTAAACCAGATACAGGGGCCCCGGTAGTTTGATTTATATCTCACAGATGCCGTCTGTCCCCTGGTGATCTGGCCTGTCTCTTCCGGCACCCTACTCCACATAGTTTGGTGGTACAGGCTGCTTCGGCCTTGCATGATATCGACTCTCTTCCTCATGTTCTGTCAGCCAGAGATTCCAGGAGACAGGACGCTTGTGGCAGGCATATCTTCTCCACAAGTTCTGCTTTGTGTTCCATTATTACATCTTGCGTTCTTAGACTCTTTTCCTATACATTGTGGGATTCCTTGACGCGTCTGTTACCATCGCGTCGGACAACACCCGGAGCGAGCTTACCCAGTTGATCCAAGATGGGCAACCGGCAGCGAAATTATTCATTAGATGTGGGATGGATACCACTGATTCCGCAGGTCGAGCCATGGCTTCTTCAATGGCACTACGTCGTCGGGCCTGGCTACGTACCTCTGCTTTTTCAGAGGTTGTTCAGACCACTTTGCTTGACATGCCTTTTGATGGCACCACCTTTGTTGCGTTTTCGAGACAGTAGGAGTGGATCAGAAACTTAGCTCTGCTCTTGCTCCTGTTTGTCTCCCTTAATCCAACCATTTCAGTTTGTATGGGGCATGTTGGTCCTTCATTTCTTTCTCGATTGAGCATTCCATGGCAGTGTCCATGGTTGTGTATCCCATCTACTAGTGACACCTGGTGTGGTATTCCTGCTTCCTGCAGGTATTATTCTTATCCTTCTTACACTATGGATGACAGGTTACGGTTCTGTGATGACCATACAGGAGTTTTACACCTGTTGCATATGTGTTCTGTTTCTCTGACTATGGACTCCATGCCCAAGAGATCGTTTTTCGATATTATTCTTTTCTTGCACGAAAATAATTACCTGTGTTACATACTCTTTAGAGCACCTCTGTATGCTTTACACGCTAATTATGAGAGCCACTTGTGGTCTAGAGTTAATGAGCTCTGACTCGCATCTTAACTGCTGGAACTTTTTACCCTGGCACTTCACGTTGATAAATAACGTTTCGTATCCCTTATAGGGACTTTTCTTTTCTCCCCATGGGGGAGTTTCTATATAGCTTGTTCAATGAGATCCTTTTCTCGTGAATCTCTGATTTCTTCTTGATCTATACAAGGGGCACCCTTTCTGCCACTCTTCTTGTGTAATTTTGTTTCGCCAAAGGCTCTAAATTTCCACTGGAGCAGTGGGACATGTGCCACAGTCTCTAGTCTGTTGACCATGTTACTGGCCTTGCCATTATTTCCCGCAAGGACATTCTTTTCTCTGTGTGTCCATCATTTCTATAGCAAGCTTCTTGCTCTTCTTCAGCATGGTGCACTTTTAATGGACTACTCTGGTGCACACATTTAATTTACTTCTTGTGATTTTCACAAGGTATTTTTCAACAACAACAAAAAATTTGTTTTCTCCCTCAGTCCTGCTGATTGTCTTGTTTGTGGTTTCCTCCAATTTCCTCATCTGGGTGGTAATACTTAAGTGCCAACTTTTTTCTACCACCGGTCTCGCTGTCCTTGCTATGACTTTTCCTGTCAGGACATCTGTCATATTCACTTATTGCCTACAGGCAAGTCTTTTTCCCTTATTGCCATGAACACCTCCTTTTTCGGAGTTCATACACTCGCATGGCATCAAGGCGTTTGCATGTTTACCCTTGCAAAGACACTATGTGGTCTCTTTGTGATAATGGCTTTTCCACCTTTTGGTGGATTTCTTGTTACTTGAAACTGTTCTAGAGCATTATGGTTTCATCCTCTTGGACTTAGTTTCCTTGTTGGCTTGCTTGTCCCCCTTGGTAACTCTCTTTGGACAACTCTTTTCATTTTGTTCTGTACGGTGTCCTAATATCCTACCCTCAGGGGTTAGTCATTACACCTCTACGTTATCTTTTATTCCTGGGGTTTCTTCTTCAAAAAGAATATCCCCCTCTATTCTGTATTTCACTTCTTTAACCAAATTCTGGGTTTTCTTCACCCATGTATCTTGGTATAATCAGGGCTGTAGGAGTGTTGCCCTTATACTTTTGCTAATTTTGATTCCCCCCCCCTTTCCTGTGGGGCATTTATTTCCTCTAATCAACAATTGTTCTTCTTCTTTAGCTTGCATCTCTTCCGCTGCTTAGCTTTCATTGCTTGGCTCAGTTTTGGAACTGTTCCCCTTGTAGGGGTTTAGTCCCTATGAGACTGTCGGATATGCCTTACTGTTGAATGATAAGACTTGTTACCTTTTTCTAGGCATCTATGGGTTAGCCTCTCTCACCTTGGCCTGCTTCTGGGTGTAGTTATGGTCTTGTTTTTCTCTCTCTCTCTCTCTATCACCATTTTATGGTTAGTACTATGTTGCTGATTACTCGGCCCATACTACTTATGATTCTCAGCTTCAGCGAGGTGATAGCTTTTTCTATCATTGATATATTTATGTGTATGGAGGTTATTGTGTGTGTGTGTGTGTGTGTGTGTGTGTGTGTGTGTGTGTGTGTGTATGTATATGTATATATATATATATAATCAACTACTTCCAGTCGCTAGTAGGTAGTTATAGTTGGGACCATGTTTCTATAGGAAAAGCGCTTTTTGACTTGCCTAGATCAGTGGCGCTGTTTGACGAATCTTCATGAAATTTTCCAAAAAAGTGGCCCGGTGAATCTTGTTCTGAATCAAAATTTTCGGGTGATCTGTTAAGCGGGGCCAAGAAAAAGGGGGAGGTAAAAAAAAGTGTGTTTCCCATGTCAATTCCCATAAGAGCTTTAAACACGACAATAGCCCAAACCGCTGAATGGAATTACACCAAATTTTGCAGAAAGCTAGCTTTTAGTCCGCAGATTGTGCTTTTTGTTATTTGGTGTAAATCCGTTCAGTAGTCGTTTGAAATTTAAGGGGAAAAAATAAGGATATCTTTGGCCGCAGCTAATTCGCGAATAATAACTAGCTCGTGCAGGGAAATGCAGAGCTCTGACTGGCTGCCTCAACCAGAAAGTGTTGGCAGCCATCTTGGGACTCTGCTTGAGCCGAGTCCCCCCAAAAACAGGTTAAAAAAAGAAAAGGATATAGGGTAGGAATACCCTGACCCCCTAAATTTGGTCCTTGGGTCCCAGAGGGACCCCAATAGGCCAAATAACCATAAAAAAAAAAAAACTAATTGCTGCGACTTTGGGATATCCGCAAATTTGCTGGAAAAAAAAAGTGGGGGCTCCCGCGCTTGTTTTTCATTAACCCACCTCAGGTGAGCCAGGTAAATCTTAAAAATAGGTTATCATGTATTTGGCCCCCTCCTCCATTTGTATATGGCCGGGCCCTGGCGGATGGGGTCCCCTTGGCCTCCCTCCCCATTTGTTTATGGCCAGGCCCTGGCGGATGTGTCCCCGATGCCGAAATTGGCCTGGGGGGGCCACACAGCCCCCTCCCCTAATAAAAAAATATATAAAATAAAAGGCCGGGGGATGGGCTTCCCTGGGCCGAGATCAGCCCGGGGGTGGGGGGCTGCATGGCCCCCCTCCCCCACTCTTGCGGCTGGGCACCAGGGAATGGGGTCCCTGGGGCTGAAATCGCCCCAGGGAAGTGGGGGCCACACAGCGCCCCTTCCCCATTTGTTTCTGACCGGGCAGCACCCACTCACAGACCAAATGTGGCCTGGCCACTCACACCCACTCACAGACACTCACACACCCACTCGGACACTCATGCACCCACTCACAGACCCACTCAGAGACTCATGCACCCACTCACAGACCCAGTGAGACACTTATGCAGGTATACCTAGACCCACTCAGACACACACACACACACACACACACACCCAGTCACAGTCCCTTTGAGACATTCACACACCCACTGAAACACTCATCCACTCACTTGCACGCTTACTCTCAAAGGTCAGAAGTTCCAGTTAGAAAATAAAATTAAAAACCATTGAAATTCACTGAAAATACCAAAGGTTACAGGGACGTTATAGGTAGGAAATAGAATTTGAAAAAAACCCTAGAAATTCACTGAAAAAAAAACCAAGGTTGCAGGGATGTTATAGTAATGCTCAGATTTCACTCATACAAAACTAGAGAAATTCAGCGGTTATTTTTACCTGAGCGAACTATAACTTACGCCCCCGCAATGCACTGCTTATGACCTCGCGTATTACATCACTCGTGATGTGGTCAGTGGCATCACTCATGACTTCATCCAAAGAAACACTCACAGTCCCACTCACATCTCAATACAACCTCTCATATCCCCACTCCCTCACACACAACTAATCACAGACCCATTCACAGACTTATGCCAGTACTCACACAACCAATCACTCAACCATAGAGCCACTCACTCAACCACCCAGTCATACTGCCACTCGCACACCCTCTATCTCACCCATACAGCCACCAATTCACACACTCACTCACCAAACAGCCACTCACACAACCAGTCATACAGATGTACAGACACTTACACACCCACTCATACACCCTTATAGCCATTCACACACCCACTCGATCACCCATACAAAACTCACACAGAAATTCACTCACCCATACACACTCATTTACCCATATAGCCACTGACACAGCCACTCACCCATACAACCACTTCCATACCCATTCACACACCCATATAACCACTCACATACCCACTCACTCACTCTTACAGCTACTCACACATTCACTCTCCAATACAGCCACTCACACCCACTCACTTACCTATACACACACTCAGACAGCTACTCACCCATATAGCCATTCACACACCCACTCCCTCACCCCTATTGCCACTGTCACAGCCACTAAGTCACCCACACAGCCACTCTCACACCCATTCACTCCCCAGTACAGCCACTCTCTCACCCATACAGCTACTAACATACCCACTAACACATACATACATCTTCTCATACACTGATACAGTCACACAGCCACTCAGATGAGATATGTTAGAAATAGTATGGCTAATTACTAGTACAGAAAGAATATTAATTTAACTTATGCTGTAGCTTACTATATATCTTTAAGTCTACATTTACCGTACACTTACACTCACGGGATGATGTCATCACTGATGTCATTTGAGATTTCATGAGTGATGTCACTGACTATGTCATGAGTGATGTAATATGTGAGGTCATAAACAGTGCATTGCACGTCCATAAGTTACAGTTAGCTCAGGTAAATATAAAAGCTGAATTTCTCTGGTTTTGTATGAGTTAAATCTGAGCCTAACTATAACGTCCCTGTAACCTTTGTTTTTTTTCAGTAAATGTAAAGGTTTTTTGAATTCTATTTCTTAACTAAAACATCCCTGTAACCTTTGTTTTTTTTCATTGAATATATATATATCAGTACATATATATTGTCTATATCTTTATATATGTGTTATGCTACATTTCTTAAACAGGGCTTGCCCTTCATTCTAATCTTGCAGTCTCATCTTCACTTAGTCACTATGTATCCACCTCTATGGGTTCTACGCGTTGAATAATTCCATCTGTGTCGTTCTGTCTCTGGGACTTTTTTCTTGACACAAGCATTGCGCTGGTCATTTCTTGTTGTTCTTGTCTTCGTGATTTTTTTGACGGTTGCATTAATCCATTCTTCTCCACCGTGGATCTATTCTAAGGTTCCTTCCTCAATGTCTCTCAGGGCAGGTTTGCCTCTAATGCATTCGCTATTGCCTCTGGACCTCTGAGCCGCAGCTGCCCATGGGTTCGGTTCTTGGGCACATTTTCTCTGTTTTGCTGATTACGTTTGACTGATATCATGGTTTTCTAAGTCATGAACCTTTAGCTTAGTGGCATTGGCTGTTGCCTTTGGGTTCCCAAGTCACGGCCAACCATGAGTCAGATCCCACCTTGGGAGCGACCTAGTATTGTATTTATATTCAATATTGTCTACTAACACATTTCTGTTTCCCTGCCATGGGTAACTCTATTGCCATGCTTTTCACTGTTTTTATGACTTTACTTGCCTGTGGTTCTTGCCACAGTTCTTAGGGTGAAGTGTATGCTCTTGCTCACCTAACTCCCTAAGAGCGTCCGGTCTCGTCTGTCTTATTATTGACCGGCTAATTCTATTCAGGGAGTTTTCGCACAATCAGTTCGCAGACCCTCCTCCGGGAATGGTATTGCTTGGGTATCTTAGCGCTAGGACACCCTAGGGTAACAGCACGCTTTACAAATTCGATTAACATAACATCTATTCTAAGGTAAGGAATCTGCGGCTTGTCTCTATTAGATAAGCAAGTTACTTACTTTCGGTAACGCCTTATCTGGTAGAGATGTAGTCTAGCCGCAGATTCCTAACTGACCCACCCATCCTCTCCATCCTGCGAACTGTTTCCATCTTTCCTTTCTTGGTATTCTCATACTGTGCATTTCAACTTCGTAATTGTTAATTCAAAGAGATATTTATCTTTTATGGCACAGTGTTTCCACAGCCAGTTTTTATTATGGCCCTGTGTTTTTGGCACGGTAAATAGTGACAGACCGAACTGACGTCAGAGCATCGGGGAGGGGTTTATATGGACTCCGGTGACTTTGCATACATGGACGACGTCGGTACGGAGTTGCACGATGCCCTCTACCGACGCATAGGGGTACTTCTGGAAAAATTTCCAGATCCAGTCTGGCTCAAAGGGAGAATTCTAAGGTAAGGAATCTGCGGCTAGACCAGATAAGGCATTACCGAAGGTAAGTAGCTTGTTCTTTAATAAACCCATATCCTCTATTACTGTTTTTGGAGAATAGGACTCGGGAGTTTCTTCTGTCAAGCTGACAAGTGGGGCATATTGGTTTGAGCATGCTATACTGGGCATAACGGGTGGGCAGGCATGCACTGATTCTGCCATCGGAGCTTGATTTTTAGCTGCAGTTGATAAATCAATTGGACGACATTCATTTGATTTAGCAGGAATTTCAGGACCCACGGTATTATCTTGGCGATGGATTTCCACATTAGACGTGCTTTTTTATTTATTACCTTTGAAGAAGTGAGCTGCTTTTGGTTTAGAGCCTATGGCCTCAGTTTGTTTTTTCCCTTTGTTTAATATATCCTCTACCAGGTTATCTTAGCGCCGGGACACTCCCAGGAGTAGCCCGCGCTCTATAAATACCACTAACATAACATAACAATGGCATCTAAAGTGAAGTTTTCTGCAGCGTGTCTTTTTGCAGATTTTCCCTCAGACCAATGCCTACAGCATTATCCAAAGCCTTAGTTTTCCCCATTATAATGTTAATAAACACAGACTCGGGTACTCACTGATACAGCTAGGTATATCACCTCCAGGATGCTTCCAAGCAGATAAACCTAAATGGGGTGGCCCTTCCCTGCCTCTTCCTGTCGCTGACGGGCGCAGGACAGGCCCGCCCTTGTCCCAGGCTTTCTCCTGGGCGTGGTCTGCACAGCAGGAGTTGCATCGGCGCTTTATAGTGCTGCAGGGGGTGATACCCAGTCATTTCACCCCCAGGCTGTATAGCCAAAACCTCCTAAATATGGAATACACACCTGAGAATTTTGCCACTGTGCTACAAAATCACAATATTGTTCTTAGGGAATCCATACTGAATTGTGTGTATTTTTAGATCCTTAATGATTGTTTTTGGACCCCTATGAAATTGAGAAGAGTGGGAATTCTTGATCATGACAAGTGTTGGAAAAACAACTCTGATTCAATTTCCCCTATATTCTGTGGGGCTCATCTTTGCTGCAGGATTACTGGCCTAAATTGTTAGATGTTTGTGGCGTAATATTCCCCAAGTCTGTACACCCAGCCATAGTACATGATGTAAAGGATATAAAAGGTTTGAATGTACATAGAGCTAGATGGTTAGTGGTATCTTTGGCTGCTACAAAGCTATGCATTCTAGGAAAATGGTACTTAATTGAACTCCAAAGAATTGCATCCTGTGATGTTATATATATAAAATGAATGATGATCTATAAGTTTTTGATCTTTAATGGGGTCCATTCCTTTCTTCTAATGATTTCGAATGGTGTATTGGAAAACCCAATTGGTTCTGATAAATGTTTGCTGTTAATACCTAAATTTGGATTCTGCCCTTGATAATGATTATTTGACTTCAAGTGGTAAACACAGGAGTAGTACATGAAACTGTAAGATAGCATACTGTCACAAAATGAGCAGACCGTTAAAGGGCAAACAACCACAAAAATGTAAGAATCAGCAGTGCTAATGGGGCCAATGGGCATGACATAATACATTGTCACCTTTCCTATCTAGATTTTTCACCCTTTAAACCTTTCCTTATTTCATTTTTAACCCTCTCTCACCCACCTCCCTCCGCTTTATTTGTATTGATAATTGACAGTGAGTTTCCTGATGAGCAGACAGTTTATTGATGACCTGAGAGCTGTGTATTTTGACTTCATTGCATGTAACTGTAACAGTCCTAAAGTCCATTATGGTACTGGTTAGCACTTCTTGTGTTAGCAGAATTTTCCTAAAAAAGTTATGTTTGTTCTCACATTCAGTAAAGAGAAACTATGTCAATGACAGGTGTATTAACAAATAACGATACTGATAGAGCATTCTTCAGTTATGGTGCAAATATGTTTCATGTAGTCTTCGGAAGTTAGTTGGGAAAGGTATCTGGAAATCTTAGACTGAAACAGCTCTTAAAACTTATTACTAGTGTTGAGTTAGTTCATCTGGGGGTGCCCTTTAAACCCAGTTGGATTTGTGCAGTTTTGCAAAGTAATTGAAATCCATCCATTTAATTCTCCAAGCATTCAAACTAATAAATCAAAAAGTGAGTTTATGTAAGGGGTGGCTCGTTATTAGGAAAAGATTTGCAATGGACACGTTTCACTTGGGTGTCATTTTTGAAGAAAATTGATTTATTTTTCGAAAATGGGTTAAGTAAGGTTTTTGCTGATTTCAATATTTAAGATCTAGTTTCAGTATGAATGCTATGAAGTTAGTACTTGTGCCTCTTGTGATTCTGAAAAGGTGGTGGGCTATGCTGTAGCAGAGAAATGTGACTACTGAGTTCATTGTTAGCAGTCGTAAATAGCATGTCTAAATTGTAATGAAATGCTGTTTACGTAACGCGCTTGACCTGAGAATGGATGCTCCATTAAAAATTGCCTAAGAGAGTTGGTGCCTGCAGGACATTGGGTCGGAAGTGTCTCCCTATAACACTGGCATGGCTCCTCCTGCTAGGCAGCTAGAGATACAGTGTAGAATAAATGACCCCGTCCTGCAGAATATTGTAGATGAAGCATTAATGATCACAGTGACTTCGGGATATTGAAGAAGAATCAGTTGATCTTGGCTTGTTAAGCAAAGAATGACCTGTTCCTGTGTCCTAAAAGGAGATCCAAGATAGTGGTGTTCTTTTCAGCCTGACTGTGGTTGCCCAGCTCAGTACCAGATGTGCCCAGAACCAGAGGGGCATAGGAGCACTGGAGGAGCATCAAAGCAGATCAGAAGCTGTAAAGAGGCTGCTATAAACCGGGACAGAGATGTGAACTCCGTACCCTTAGCAGAGTAGGAAACCTCATGATTTGGTCACTACAATTAGGAACTTATACCTGATGCATGTATCTGAAAGAGACACGTTAGTGACAGATTCCTTACCTTAGAATATCCCCAGGCGTCAGGCTGGATCCGGAAAGTTTTGCGTAGCAGTACCCCTGCGCGTCGGTAGGCGGCGTCGTGCGGCTCCGCGTCCGTCGTCGGCGTCGTGATTGCCGGGATGACTTTGCAGCCAGTACTTAGACGCCGCCCATGCGCGCTGGCGTCAGTTCTTTCTTCTTCCGCACCAGTAAGCGCAGATCCGGATTGAGCAGTGCCCCAGTCATTTTTTGACTGAATATTTTTGTGACTTTTTGTCCAAGTGTTTCGAGTCGTTTCGACTCCAAAGGTGTCAGTAGGGATGCCCGGCTTCAAGCCATGCGGAGTCTGTAATCGCATGATGTCGATTACGGATCCGCACCGTGAGTGTCTCTTCTGCCTGGGGCGCGGCCACGATCCCCAGTCGTGCCCCGAATTTCGGTCCCTCGCCCCGAAGGATTTGCGAGAGCGGTCTCGAAAGCTCCTCGAGGCCCGGCACTCGGCTCCGTCCCGTGAGAGGTCGAGGGGCCGGTCGCGGTGCCGTCGTCATTCGTCGGGGTCGAAGTCTTCGTCCTCAGGTAAGGCGAAGCACAAGAGGTCTAAGAAGCGTCGCTCTAAGACCTCCCCTCGCCGGTCTAGCGACCCGGCCGAGGGTGCAGACGGTCCCGCCCCAGCGGCTCCGGGGGTGCCCGCGCAGCCGACGTCGGCCTACCCGCCTGTTCCGGGTCCGACGTCGACTCCGGCCGATATACAGGAGTTCCTGTCGGCCATGGCCCGCATCTTCGGGCCTAAGGGTTACCCCGGTGCGCCTTAGGGCCCCGCGGGCCCCAGTGGGAGTCCTCCCTCGGCACCACCGGCGGCTCCGGCCCCGGCGCCGCAGGACCCCCTCGGATCCAGGCCTGGATCCCGGTCGACGCCGGTTGACCTAACGACACCTCCACCGACGCCGACCTCACCGGTACCGTTCACGGCGCCGTCCGAGGCCCCGGACGGCACCGTCCCCAGGTTCTCCCCGGCACCGGACACGGAGCCGGATCGACGTCGCTCGACGCCGATTCCGACGCCGATGGGACCCTTTTTCCCTCATGTCCCTCCTCCTTACTTTTCACCTGTTTTGGAGGACGAGGAGGACTGGGAGGGGTCGGAAGACCCTCTCACAGCTCAATGTGAGCCTTATCAGGACTGGGCTGAGGAACTGGGGGATGCCAGTGGTCTGGACACCTCTCCTGACCTTGGCATGCTGTCTCCTCCTTCCGTGGCTACGGAGGAGGGAGCAAATTATGCAACAGTGTTGCGTAGGGCGGCTGCGGCCTTGCGCCTCGAGCTTCCTACGGTGGCTGTCAGGACTAACCTCCTGACGGAAGTGCTTCAGCCGGCAGCTACCTCTTCGGAGCCACTGCTGCCGTTCAACGACGCACTTTCGGACGTTCTTTGGGCACCTGGTCCAGGCCCACCACAGGGGCTCCTGTGGACAGGAACGTAGCCCGACGCCATCGCACGGCCCCGGGCGACCCTCTGTTCCTCTCCCAACACCCCACCCCCGAGAGCTTGGTTGTCCAAGCCTCTGCCTCTCAGAGCGCCTTCCCTACGGCTCCGCCGGATAGGGAATCCAAAAAACTGGACCAATTTGGGAAGAAGGTTTTTTTCTTCCTCCAGTGCTGGCTTGCGGTCCGTGAACACCACTTACCTTTTGGGCCATTACTCCCACTCTCTGTGGGATTCGGTGGCGCAAGTGCTGCCCCAGTGTCCTGAGGAGGTCCAGGCACTTCTCTCCCGTGCTATTGCAGAAGGGAGAGACGCAGCGAAGTTCACTATCAGATGTGGGCAGTCTGCTTTTCGCCCCTTTCGTGGCCACGGAAGGGGCGCCCAGTCACGTCCATTGCCCAGCCACCGGCCCGTGCAGCAAACGCCTTCTCGCGGCCGAGGACGTGGCTCTCGCCGAGGCGGGTCGGGTAACTAGCGAGCGGGTCAGGCCACCACCTCCGCCCAGTCCGTGGCCTCCAAACCCTCCTAGTCCGTCCTTTCCAGTCCACAGCACGCCAGTGGGGGGCAGGGTTCGCCATCACCTTCCCCACTGGTGCACCATCACATCGTACAGGTGGGTTTTGGACATTGTCCGAAGGGGCTACTCCCTCCCCTTCGAGACTGCCCCTCCAGCCATGCCACCTCAGTACCACCTCATGTCGGGGGACCATTTGGCACTTCTTCAACAGGAAGTTGCGGCCCTCTTGGCCAAGGGGGCCATCGAGCGCGTTCCGACCCCAGAAGTAGGGCGTGGTTGTTATTACCACTACTTTCTGGTGCCCAAAAAGGACAAGGAGGACATGCCTCCTATCTTGGACCTCCGGAACGTCAATCGCTTCCTCCGGAAGGCGAAGTTCAAGATGCTCACCCTAGCTCAGGTCTTGACTGCCCTCGACCCTGGAGACTGGATGGTAGCGTTGGACTTGCAGGACGCATATTTTCACATCCCCGTCCTGCCGGCCCACCGGCGTTACCTGCGGTTCACGGTAGGCTTCGAGCGCTTTCAGTTCACCGTGCTTCCCTTTGGCCTTACAAGCGCCCCTCGGGTGTTCACGGAGGTGATGGCGGTGGTCGCGGCTCATCTGCGCCGGTCAGGGGTTCCAGTCTTCCCCTACCTTGACGACTGGTTGCTGAAGGCGGGCTCGTCCCAGGCAGTCGTCTCCCACCTCCAGACTACGGCCGGACTCCTGCACTCGCTGGGGTTCTCCATCAATGTGCCGAAGTCGCACCTGGTTCCTTCTCCACAGCTCCTTTTCATCGGAGCGGTTCTGAACACAACGCAGTTTCGGGCCTATCCTCCCGAACGGCGAGTCCAGGATATTCAGGCTATGATTCCGATCTTTCAGCCTATATCCTGGGTTTCGGTACGGATGACCCTGAGGCTGCTGGGCCTCATGGCCTCCTGCATCCTGCTGGTCGATCATGCCAGTTGTCATATGCGGGCTCTGCAGTGGGACCTGAAGTTCCAGTGGGCGCAGCATCAGGGGAACCTGTCCGATTACGTCCAGATCTCGGAGGGAACTGCACAACAGTTGCAGTGGTGGCTCTCGAACCGGCAATGGGTCACAGGTAGATCCCTCTCCCTTCCCCAGCCAGAGCACACAGTTGTGACGGATGCGTCCATTCTGGGATGGGGCGGTCACATGGGAGAGGCGGAGATCAGAGGCCTCTGGTCTCCGGCGGAGTCCCGGCTCCATATCAACCTTCTGGAGCTCCGGGCGATCCGACTTGCACTGAAGGCATTCCTTCCCTCTGTCAAGGGGAAGGTAGTGCAGGTGTTCACAGACAACACCACCGCCATGTGGTACTGCAACAAACAAGGCGGGGTGGGGTCGTGGACCCTATGTCAGGAGGCTCTGCGTCTCTGGACATGGCTGGAACATCAGGGCATATTCCTTATGGTTCAACACCTGGCAGGTTCCCTGAACGCCAGGGCGGACGAACTCAGCCACAGGTGCATGATGGATCACGAATGGCGTCTTCACTCGGAGGTGGCGCAAGGACTCTTTCTACAGTGGGGAGAGCCTTGGTTAGATCTATTCGCCACTGAAGAGTACGCGCAATGTCAGCAATTCTGCGCGTTGGAATTTCCAAGGCGGCACTCGCTCGGCGATGCTTTTCGTCGCGAGTGGAGTTGCGGTCTATTGTACGC
This sequence comes from Calotriton arnoldi, assembly GCA_963921515.1. NCBI lineage: Eukaryota > Metazoa > Chordata > Amphibia > Caudata > Salamandridae > Calotriton > Calotriton arnoldi. Next base: position 210,783 of record CAWUFW010006849.1, on the reverse strand, counting down.
CTTTCCGCCTATACCACTTCTGCCCAGAGTGTTGAAGAAGATTCGGCGCGACCGGGCCCAAGTCATTCTTGTGGCTCCGGACTGGACTCGAAGAGTTTGGTATCCCGAGCTACTCAGTATGAGCATCGATCCCCCGATCCGTCTGCCTCTTCGGGAGGATCTTCTGTCGCAGCAGCAGGGGACGGTCCTCCACCCGAACCTGTCCAGTCTCCACCTCCTTGCATGGAGATTGAGCGGCGGCAGTTGATTCCTTTCGACTTGCCTCCCGAAGTTTGTGATGTGATTCTGGCAGCCAGGCGTCCCTCTTCTAAGGTGGTATACGCCTGCAGGTGGAACAAGTTTGTGGCATGGTGCACAGCAAAGGCTGTGAATCCCCTCTCTGCCCCTTTTTCTGAGGTTCTTCTGTTCCTTCTTTCTCTGGCCCAACAGGGTTCTGCCCTGGGTACCATCAAGGTCTACCTTTGTGCATTCTCGGCCTTCCTCAGGATTCCTGATCAGCCCTCCCTTTTCAAATCCCCTGTTAACAGGTTTCTTAAAGGCATTACACACCTTTTCCCTCCTGTTCCGTTTGTGATGCCTCAGTGGGACTTGAACTTGGTTCTTACCTTTTTAATGTGCGCTCCCTTTGAGCCTCTCCATAACTGTCCTCTTCGTCTTCTCACTCTGAAGACAGCCTTTCTGGTGGCTATCAACTCCGCTCGGCGGGTGAGTGAGCTCCAGGCTCTTTCTTGCAAGCCCCCCTTTCTGTCTGTTCATCCAGACAAGGTTGTTCTTAGGACGCGTCCGTCCTTCTTGCCAATGGTGGTTACTGCCTTCCACATTGGGCAGACCATCACTTTGCCCACCTTCTTTCTGCCTCCGCATCCTTCCAGAGAGGAAGAGAGGCTCCACTGTCTGGACCCAAAACGTGCTATTTCTTTCTATCTGAACCGCACACAACAGTTCCGGGTGGACGACCAGCTCTTTGTTGGCTACGTGGGCGCCAAAAAAAGGTCAGGCGGTACACAAGCGGACCATCTCCCGCTGGGTCGTCTTGTGTATCAAAGCCTGCTATTCTTTTTCTAAGGAGGAGCCCCCTGTTGGGCTACGTGCCCATTCCACCAGGGCGACAGCCGCCACCACGGCTTTGGGACGTGGTGTCCCATTGCAGGACATTTGTCAGGCAGCTACGTGGGCCTCGCTGCACACGTTTACCAAGCATTACTGCCTTGACAGCCAAGTCCGACGAGACGGCTTCTTTGGCCGTTCTGTTCTCCGAGACTTCCTCGTCTGATCTTTGTTCGCAGACCCACCACCGGGGTTGGTATTGCTGGGGTATCTATTCTAAGGTAAGGAATCTGTCACTAACGTGTCTCTTTCAGATGCACAAGTTACTAACTTGTGTAACGATATATCTGTAAGAGACAGTAGTTGGTGACAGATTCCTTACCGCCCCACCCATCCTCCCCGTTCTGCGAACTGATTTCTAGGGTTAAGGTCATCCTTTTCAGGGCCCTAGTTTTCAGACACCAGTGTCAGTTTCTTGCATGGCTCTGCGTTTCTGGCGCGGAAAGTCGTGTACAGAACTGATGCCAGCGCGCATGTACGGGCGTCTAAGTACTGGCCGCGACGTCATCCCGGCGATCACGACGCCGACGACGGATGCGGAGCCGCACGACGCCGCCTACCGACGCGCAGGGGTACTGCTACGCAAAACTTTCCGGATCCAGCCTGATGCCTGGGGATATTCTAAGGTAAGGAATCTGTCACTAACTACTGTCTCTTACAGATATATCGTTACACAAGTTAGTAACTTGTGCATTGCTCCTTGGTTTCCATTTGAAGATGGGCAGAGATTTGCTCTGGTACAGTAGGCGACTGGGAAAGGAGAAAACATCCTACTATCTTTTGAAGTAGGTCCTACTCAAAAGTCCCCCATCACTACCACTAATTTTCTGTAACAAGTGTTTGAAAGATTCTAAGAACCCTTGAAATAAATTAAATGCCATATGTACGAGAAAAACTAATGTAGCCCCTCATCCGGAGAGTATGAAATAATCTTTCTTATATGTAGTAGTTGAAATGCAGTAGCTGTTGAGGTGACAAAGGTGGATAGGCAAACACAAGATAGATATTGAAAGAGAGATGTTAGCCTCTGTAAACAAAGGAATGAAAGGGGATAATTTCAGTTTCAGAAGCGTTCAACATATGGTACCACTTAGTGTAGATCCATTTTGGTGCCCTTGGGCATTTTCTGGCCCTTAGATAGATTGCAAGTTTAGACTTTAAAAAGTCTAATATCGTATAATTTTAGTTTAACATATGCTCTCGTTTCTGTAAATGTAATGCAAGCAATAAAGATGAAGTTGCTTAATCTGTGGCATAAAAATTAAAAAATGAATAAAATTGAAGGGTTAAACAGAAAGTTTTGTGATGGGGAACTGCCAAGCATGGGCACAATAATAACTCATGAGTCATGCAATCAAATTCAGCAATAGGTAGAAGTACAAATACATGTACATATACAGGAAAAACTAAAACATAATGTCATTTTTGTGTGAGAAAAACTATATGATTTTGCAAAAAAATACTCTGTGCAAATTTTTTCAGTGTGTTAAAATCATTTCCTAAATATTGTTTGCTAAAATATATTTGACCAAAAACTTGTCTTTTTCTGTAATCTGTTATTTTGGCCAAAATATATTTTCATAAATGTCACCCTCCCTTAATATATTTTAACTTAATCTAACTTTGTGTACTATCTTTTATCTTGTTTTTTTAACATATATACACACACAGATTGGTTCTCTTACTTAAGGGTACAGAGCCTATAGCTAAGAACTCTATTTAATTTTGTTTATCATTATTGTCTTTATTTTGATGTTCTGAATTGCTTTTTTGTTTTCTATTCATTTTAAGAAATACCATTACAGATTTAAATTCTTACAATTATCACAAAATGCTCTTTACTTTTGCTTAATGAATGTGACTTTGGAAACTCTGTCATATTATAAATACATATTTTGATGAAATGATCTTTTTGTGCCATAGCATATAATAGTAGATTTGTCATGGAAAAACTAGGTTATTGTGAAAGATGCTTTTGAAAGGTAATTTTAGCAAAAGAGATTGAGGATAATTTGGATATCACATGCGAACATGCAAAATGCAGACATTTCCAAGATTGTGACGCCCACTTCAAGATGAGAATGAATTCATACAATACCCTCACATATTTTGTTCAGTACATTTCATTGTATTTCTAATTGGCTTTAAACTTTGGGTGTTTAGGTAATGCGATGGGCTATGTGCGCATGATCAGGTCTGGTGGTCTACATTGCTGCAGTAATGCAATAAGGTATGTGTACATAAACAGTGATGATTTGTCTCTCTTTTTATGTTCAGACTTTGTTTATTCCTTTCTTTACCCCATTTGCGCTTAATGTCAGTGAGCACCAGAGTTTTGCTCAATAATATATCCTTCCGTGCCTCAATGTGTTCAGTGTAATTATACCATTCTCACTATGTTCTAACCTTACTTTCTGTCAGACGGCAGTCAACAGATAGGCATTAGCCCCACAATATGTGATATATGACAGCAGGTTTCATGATCTGGTCAGTTCTCCTTTCTCATTTTCACTTGTTGAAGGACTCCGTTCAAATTGAGAAGCCCACTTGCACTGTGGCAATTAAGTATCTCAGATGCCTCACTTCTTCACGACATTTTATTGTTCACCAACCCCACAAGACTTCGTTAAATATCAGAGCTTTTAAAATGGGCATTCATAAGACGTAGACAGATCTAATAAAATGACAACACTCAAATACAATTTGTAATAACTGAATTACATTGACATTGGTAAACGCCATTATCAATTTACAGGAAACTGACACTATTAAAGGATTTCATACTTGACATTCACAAGCGGAACAAAATGTGCGCTTATTTGGGTCTGCTGTTCTGTGAATGCTGGCAGGTGAAATAGCATGCTAGAGCGAGCAAGTAGGAGTGCAAGCATTTTTTAAATATCATATATCTTAATCCTTCTCCCTATCAAGTCCCATGCTGGCACTAGAAACTGAGCTGTTTTCAGAACAGTTGAAAAAAAACCCTCTAAGCTCCAGGTTTTCATTCAGTAGAAGAACAACAATGCCTTGATGATCTAAAAAATGAACTCCTTTCAGAAGCAAAAGTGATGACATGTCCGAATTGCCAGTGAGGCAAACAGAATAATCTGTGGAGACCCACTTAGGTCAGAATCTCTGAATGGCACAACTCATATAAACCAATCTGACCGATAATCGTTTATGGTACCTTTACAACCCTAGTGCTGTGTTACTATATTTGAATTGAGCCCTGAATTTGATCATATCAATAAAGGAGCACTGACTAGAACATGAAACCTGCTGCCATATACCACAGACCGATGGGTTGATGTTTTCCGACTGTGGAGCCCGGTGTGCAGCTTATGACACGCTGCCAGTGGAACTCTTGGAGTAGTTGCCCACAGCCATGACTCATAACTGTAGTTCTGAATGTGTAAGATATTTTCAAACCTTTGGCACAGTTCTACAAAGTGTCACGCTGAAGCCCAGTAACAAAATATTAAACCTGGCAATGTAGCAATCTGAAAGAAACACGTAGTGATAGATTCCTTACCTTAGAATATCCCCAGGCGACAGTCTGGATCCGGAAAGTTTTCGTCAGCAGTACCCCTGCGTGTCAGAAGGTGGCGTCGTGATCGCCGGGATGACGTCGCGGCAGCTACTTAGACGCCGCCATCGCGCTGACGTCAGTTCTTTCTTTTTCTGCGCCAGCAAGCGCAGATCCGGAGAGAGCGGTACCCCCAGTCTTTTTTGACTGAGTTTTTTGAGCTTTTTGTCTCACCTTTTTGAGTCGATACGACTCCTGGTGCAGTTAGGGATGCCCGGGTTTAAGTCTTGCGAGGACCCTCATCGGATGATGTCGGTGACGGACCCGCACCGCGCGTGTCTCTTCTGCCTGGGGCGTGACCACGACCCCAAGTCGTGCCCCGACTGCCGGTCCATGGCACCGAAGTCTTTGCGGGAGCGGTCCCGAAAGCTGCTTGAAGCCCGGCAGTCGGCTCCGCGCCGTGAAAGGTCCCGGTCCAGAGGGAGGTCGAGGGACCGGTCGCGGAGCTACCACCATCGGAAGTCGTCCTAATCGAAGTCTTCGCACTCGGGGTCAGGTAAGGCGAAGCACCAAAAGAAGTCGAAGAAACGTCATCGTTCCCCGACTTCCCCCTCGCCAGTCGTGCGACTTGGCTGAGGGTGCGGGTGGTCCCACCCCCGCGGCTCCAGCGGAGCCTACCCAGTCGCCGGTGACCTACCCGCCCTTCCCGGGTTAATCGGCGACTCGGGCCCAGGTGCAGGAATTACTGTTCGCTATGGCTCGCCTATTTGGGCCGTCGGGCCCCTCTGGTGCGCCTTCGGGCCCGTGGGCCCGACTGGGAGTCCTCGCCCTTTGACGCCGGCGGCTCCAGCGTCGCCTCCTGCCTCGGCACCACAGGACTCCCGTGGATCCCGTCGTGGATCCCGGTCGACGCCAGTTGACCTCGTGACACCCCCACCGGCACCACATTTCGCGTCGCCCGGCACGCTGGATGACGTTGTCCCCGGTTTCAGCCCCGAAGTGGAGACGGTGCTGGAACGGTGTCGACCGACGCCGATTCCGATGCCGTTTGGGAATCTGTTTCCCTATCTCCATCCTCCTCCTTTTAGGCCTGTACAACAGCATGAGGAGGAAGGGGAGGACTGGGAGGGGTCTGAGGACCCTCTTGCTGCTCAATGCGAGTATGACCCGGACTGGGCAGAGGAGTTGGGGGATGCCAGTGGTCCGGACACCCCTCCAGACCTTGGCATGCTGTCTCCTCCTACCGTGGCTACGGAGGAGGGTGCTTCTTTTTCTGTGGTGTTGCGTAGGGCAGCCGGGGCTCTCACCTCGAGCTACCTACTGTGGCTGTCAGGACTAACCTCCTGACGGAAGTGCTTCAGCCAGCAGTTACCTCTGCGGAACCACTGCTGCCCTTTAATGACGCACTTTCGGACGTTCTTTTGGGCTCTTGGTCCAGGCCCAACACAGGGGCTCCTGTGGACAGGAACGTGGCCCAACGCCATCGCCCGGCCCCGGGCGACCCCATCTTCCTCTCCCAACACCCCACCCCTGAGAGCTTGGTTGTCCTAGCCTCCGCTTCCCCAAGCGCATTCCCTACCGCACCCCCGGACAGGGAATCCAAGAGGCTGGAACAATTTGGGAAGAAGGTTTTTTTCTTCCGCCAGTCTAGGGCTGCGGTCAGTGAACACTGCATGCCTCTTGGGCCGTTATTCTCACTCTCTGTGGGATACTGTGGCGCAGGTGCTGCCTCAGTGTCCGGAGGAGGCTCGGACACTACTCGCCCAGGCTATTGCTGAGGGGAGAGATGCAGCCAAGTTCACGATCCGTTGTGGCCTTGACACCGCCGACTCGCTGGGCAGGGCGATTTCCACGACAGTGGCGGAGAACAACTGGCTTCTCGGGGGATGTCCAAAACACTTTGATGGACATGCCCTTTGATGGCATTCGCCTCTTTGGCAACAAGGCAGACAGTGCTTTGGAGAGATTTAAGGACTCACGGGCTACGGCCAAGTCCTTGGGCCTTTCGGCCACACGGCCTCCTCAGCCTTCTGCCTTTCGCTCCTTTCGTGCTCGCGGAAGGGGCAACCCACCACGTTCGCAACAGAGCCACAGGCCGGCGCAACAGTCAACGCGCGGACGTGGGAACCGCTGCAGCGGTTCAGGGGGCCAGCGGGCGGGTCAGTCCACCACCACCCCAGCCACCACTGCCTCCAAACCTTCCTAGTCCGACCTTTCAGGCCCACCAAACGCCAGTGGGTGGAAGGCTTCGCCATCACCTCCCCCACTGGCGCACATCACGTCGGACAGGTGGGTTTTACAGATAGTCCGAAGGGGCTACTCCCTCCCCTTCGAGACTACCCCTCCAGCCATGCCGCCTCAATACCACCGCATGTCGGGGGCTCACTTGGCACTTCTCCAGCAGGAAGTTGTGGCCCTCTTGGCCTAGGGGGCCATAGAGCGCGTTCCAACGCCAGAAGTAGGTTGTGGTTGTTATTCCCACTACTTTCTGATTCCAAAGAAGGAGAAGTTCAAGATGCTCACACTTGCTCAGGTCTTGTCTGCCCTAGACCCACAAGACTGGATGGTAGCGTTGGACTTGCAGGACGCTTACTTTCATATCCCCGTCCTGCCGGCCCACAGGCGTAACCTGCAGTTCACGGTAGGCCACGAGCATTTTCAGTTCACCGTGCTTCCTTTCGGCCTTACCAGCGCCCCTCGGGTGTTCACGAAAGTGATGGCGGTGGTCGCAGCTCATCTGCGCAGATCAGGGGTTTCAGTCTTCCTCTATCTCGACGACTGGTTGTTGAAGGCGGGCTCGCCCCAGGCAGTCGTCTCCCACCTCCAGACTACGGCCGACCTCCTGCATTTGCTGGGGTTCTCCATCAACGTGCCGAAGTCGCACCTGATTCCCTCTCAGAAGCTCCTCTTCATCGGAGCAGTTCTGGACACAGCGCAGTTTCGGGTCTCTCCTCCCGAACAGCGAGTCCGGGATATTCGGGCTATGATTCCAATCTTTCAGCCCTTGTCCTGGGTTTCGGTCAGGATGACCTTGAGGCTGCTGGGCCTCATGGCTTCCTGCATCCTGCTGATCAATCATGCCAGTTGGCATATGCGGGCTCTGCAGTGGGACCAGAAGTTCCAGTGGGCGCAGCATCAGGGGAATCTGTTTGATTATGTCCAGATCTCGGAGGGCACTGCAAGACAGTTGCAGTGGTGGCTCACGAACAAGCATTGGGTCAGCGGCAGATCCCTCGCCCTTCCCCAACCGGAGCACACAGTGGTGACGGACGCGTCCCTCCTGGGATGGGGCGGCCACATGGAGAGGCGGAGATCAGAGGCCTCTGGTCTCCGGCGGAGTCCAAGCTCCATATCAACATTCTGGAGCTCCGGGCGATCCTACTTGCACTCAAAGCATTCCTTCTCTCTGTCAAGGGGAGAGTAGTGCAGGTATTCACAGACAACACCACCGCCATGTGGTACTGCAACAAACAGGGCGGGGTGGGGTCGTGGATCCTATGTCAGGAGGCTCTGCGCCTCTGGACATGGCTGGAACATCAGGGCATTTCCCTGGTGGTTCAACACCTGGCAGGTTCCCTGAACGCCAGGGCGGAGAACTCAGCCGCAGGTGCATGATGGATCACGAATGGCGTCTTCACTCGGACGTGGCGCAAGGTCTCTTTCAACAGTGGGGAGAGCCTTGGTTAGATCTATTCGCCACCGAAGAGAACGCGCAATGTCAGCAGTTCTGCGCGTTGGAATTTCCAAGGCGGCACTCGCTCTGCGACGCTTTTTGTCGCGAGTGGAGTTGCGGTCTATTGTACGCCTTTCCGCCTATACCACTTCTACCCAGAGTGCTGAAGAAGATCAGACGCGACCGGGCCCAAGTCATCCTTGTGGCTCCGGACTGGGCTGGAATAGTTTGGTATCCCGAGCTACTCAGTATGAGCATGGATCCCCCGATCCGACTGCCTCTTCGGGAGGATCTTCTGTCGCAGCAGCAGGGGACGGTCCTCCACCCGAACCTGTCCAGCCTCCACCTCCTTGCGTGGCGATTGAGCGGCAACAGTTGATTCCATTTCACTTGCCTCCCGAAGTCTGTGATGTCATTCTGGCAGCCATGCGTCCCTCCACTAAATCGATATACGCCTGCAGGTGGAACAAATTTGTGGCATGGTGCACAGCAAAGGCTGTGGATCCCCTTTCTGCCCCTCTTTCTGAGGTCCTACTGTTCCTTCTCTCTGTAGCCCAGCAGGGCTCTGCTCTGGGCACTATCAAGGGCTACCTTTCTGCAATTTCAGCCTTTCTCAGGCTACCTGATCAGCCCTCTCTTTTCAAGTCCCCTGTTGTGAATAGATTTCTCAAAGGCATTACTCACCTTTTCCCTCCTGTTCCGTTTGTGATGCCACAGTGGGACTTGAATCTAGTTCTTACTTATTTGATGTGCGCTCCCTTTGAGCCGCTTCACAACTGTCCTCTTCGTTTATTAACCTTGAAGACTGCTTTCCTGGTTGCCATCACCTCCGCTAGGCGCGTGAGTAAGCTCCAGGCTCTGTCATGTAAACCTCCTTTTCTGTCTGTTCATCCGGACAAGGTTGTGCTACGCACACGTCCATCCTTTTTGCCAAAGGTTGTTGCTGCCTTCCATATTGGGCAAACTATCACCTTGCCCACTTTCTTTCCGCCTCCGCACCCTTCCAGAGAGGAAGAGAGGCTCCACCGTCTGGATGCAAAACGTGCGATCTCATTTTACCTCAACCGCACACAACAGTTCCGGGTGGATGACCAGCTGTTTGTTGGCAACGTAGGCGCCAAGAAAGGCCGGGCTGTACACAAGAGGACTATCTCCCGCTGGGTTGTCTTGTGTATAAAAGCCTGCTATTTTCTAGCTAAAACGGATCCTCCGGTGGGGCTGCGCGCCCATTCTACCAGGGCAACAGCAGCTACTACTGCATTGGGACGTGGTGTCCCCCTGCAAGACATCTGTCAGGCAGCCACGTGGGCCTCGCTGCACACTTCTACTAAGCATTATTGCCTTGACAGCCAAGCCCGAAGAGACGGCTTCTTTGGCCGTTCTGTTCTCCGTGACTTTCTGGTGTGATCTTGGTTCGCAGACCCACCACCGGGGTTGGTATTGCTGGGGTATCTATTCTAAGGTAAGGAATCTATCACTACGTGTTTCTTTCAGATGAACAAGTTACTTACCTTCGGTAACGATATATCTGTAAGAAACATTAGTAGTGATAGATTCCTTACCGCCCCATCCATCCTCCCCGTTCTGCGAACTGTTTCTAGGGTTAAGGTCATCCCTTTCAGGGCCCTAGTTTCAATGCACCAGTGGTCAGTATCTTGCATGGCTCTGCGTTCCTGGCGCGGAAAGTTGTGTACAGAACTGATGTCAGCGAGCAAGGGCGGCGTCTAAGTTGCTGCCGCTACGTCATCCCGGCGATCACGACGCCTACGACGGACGCGGAGCCGCACGACGCCACCTTCCGATGCGCAGGGGTACTGCTGACGAAAACCTTCCGGATCCAGACTGATGCCTGGGGATATTCTAAGGTAAGGAATCTATCACTACTAATGTTTCTTATAGATATAACGTTACCGAAGGGAAGTAACTTGTTCGTTAGGTATTACTTGGTGATGGTTAGGTTTCAGTGCCTCCATTCTGTTTGTTAAAAGCGTTAAAGATTGTCAGACACCACATATATGATTCAACACAATCACTCGGAAACTGTGTTCTTTACAAGAAAATGAAGCGCCAAACTTTAATTTGTACTATATATAAAATTAAAGTATCGTTATAGGTAGGTGAAATGTTAACTAACAACCTAATATGTCTAATTAAAAAAAACAACAGAAATTCACCAGTTATTGTTATCTCAAGTAACTATAACTTGTGCCCTAAGGTAACTATAACTCGCACCCTGCCATGCACAGTTTTCTCCTCAATAATTTCATTGCAGATGTTGCAGTGATATTATCAATGATGTCATAGAAGATCATGAGTGTTGTAATAGGTGGGGTAATTAGTGGTGCATGGCTAAGGCATGAGTTATACTTACCTTAGGGCACGACTTATAGTTACTTGTGATAACTATAACTCTTGAATTTCTGTGATTTTTTTGTTTTGTTTAAAACTTTACGTTGTTACTGAGCATTTCACCTAACTATAGCGCTACTTTAATCTTAGTTTTATTTCAGTGAATTTCTAGTTGTTTTTTTTTTTAAAGTAAAGTAATATTTTGTCTCATAAGTAAAGCCAAACCCCTGCCGGCCAGGCCCTGCTTCCAACCTCTGCAGACAGCCAACCCCATGCTGTGCAGCCGTCCTCCCCGGGCATTATTAGACCCTGGTGACCCCATCACCGGTGCCACATATAATTGAAAAGGGGAGGGGGACCATGATGCCCCTTCCCCAAGCCTTCTCAGGCCCCAGGTTCTCCATTCCCCGGGGAGTCTATTATAGGTGGGTGCTTTGGTACTCACCTGGCGTACCCCCAGACAACACGTGCTAATATTACATCGAAGCGTAGTCTAAATCCAAATGTCCAGTCCCCCTGAGGGCCTTCCCTTTGTAGTCTTAGTTGCTTCGACACAAAAGGATGTATACCCGTTTCTATAAAATGGTGTAAGACACCAAGTTTCCTGAAATAGGCATATATCGAAGGAGTCAATACATTTACCCCACTCAAGGTCAGGCAGAAGTTTTGACTATTCCTGCTACATTCCATGAAGCAATCCTTACCAATGATTCCAAAGTTAATTCAGCATCCAATGGTGTGGAGTTAACTTTTAAGTTACTATCAATAGGCATAGTATCGATTTTTGATACCATCAGCACTTCCTGCCTATTCAAACAGTTGCTAGACTGCCCTGAATTAAGCTCCCTAACCTTGGGAAATTCCTCTTCTTGGGGGAGGAGTGACAACAAATTCTCAGCCCACACGTCTTCAACTGCATACAGAGTGTGTGGTATCATAGGCTCCAGTCACTGGTGATTCCTACTAACAGCACTAGTCTCTTCACCTGGTCCCCTATCTGTCTTAACACACTGAGGTCTCAGGAGATCTGTGAAGGCACAAAATTTAAGTTGGATGGTGGTATGTGCATTAGATATTGTGCGAGCTTCAATCGCCATGAGTCTCTCCACTAGGTCATAACTTACAAAAGAAACCCGGATTAGATCTTGCATATCAGCTGAGGTTGGGAGCCTTTCCACATTTAGAATATCGCTCCTAATGATCGAGTAGCAGTGTCTGGTTTTACGGAACCAGTGAATGACTTTATTTATCAGGGACTCATTGTCTTCACATGACCCAATAAGCAATTTTGGAACATGAACAAGATATATATATAGCTGCCCTAACACCACCCCCCCCCCTCAGGGCCCCATTTTTCGACCACCACGATCTAGCGGGGGGGGGGTAACGCAGCACCCCTGCCCCCCCCTCCACTGCTCCTCACTTATAACCCCAGACTCTTCAAACCACCTGCCTCCACACAACCTCCGAGGTGGCATCCATTCCCTACTATTTCACAGATGATTTTGCATCACGGGTAGGGCTGTGGGGGGCGGGACACCTGTGTTTAGGGGTGGACTGCACTGATCCGAAGGGCTAGATGGAGAATTAACTTTGCCACAGCTCGTCTCTGGTCTCCCCTCACCAACTCCCCCACCCCTACAACAGCACATATGGGTTTTTGTATACCCCTCATCAGGGTTTCCAACAGTAGTAAGGAGGATTTTAACCTGCTCTTTTAACTCTCTAATGACCTCCATCAAGCTCCGAAACATCATAACCGTCTCAGTGTTCATGCAATCTCTCCCTATAGGTGCGCATCTTTCTGTTTAAGTTTGAACAATGTCCAATACAGAATATCTATTACTGCATTCTATCATTGGAGTCTCATGGGTTACAGATAGAGTTTCACGACAGGCAAGATTTGACGAGCCCTAATTCTCCTCGGGCACTGGCACAAGGGATTTCGAAGGCAGCTTTTCAAACATTTTGTGGGTACGCTTTGGCGGTACACTGGAAGAGACCGTTGGGCTTAGATTAGATGGCCCAGAGTGAGATGAAATAATGTCAGTGCACTCTGACAAAAGCGAGTCAATTCTATCAATTACATCACCATCCATTTTCCTGATAGACGTTTTTTTCCCCTTCGGTGCCCTAAGTGCCCCATCCGTAGCCTTATGTTTTCCCATGTCACCAAGCCGGTATATTAGCTCAAAGAGGAGGAACCGGTATAGATGAGTAGATGAGAGAGGCAAACAAGGGTCCCAGATAATCTTAGAGTCACAGTACCTGGTCTGCCTGAATTACAATCCTCTTAGCAGTCAGTATCACCGTATCTGAAAGACACGTTAGTGACAGATTCCTTACCTTAGAATATCCCCAGGCGTCAGGCTGGATCCGGAAAGTTTTGCGTAGCAGTACCCTTGCGCGTCGGTAGGCGGCGTCGTGCGGCTCCGCGTCCGTCGTCGGCGTCGGGATCGCCGGGATGACGTCGCGGGCAGTACTTAGACGCCGCCCCTGCGCGCTGACGTCAGTTCTTCTTTTTCCGCGCCAGTAAGCGCAGATCCGGGAAGAGCAGTGCCCTAGTCATTTTTTGACTAAGTTTTTGGTGAATTTTTCACTGTTTTCTCGAGTCGCTCGACTCCAAAGGTGTCGGTAGGGATGCCCGGCTTCAAGCCATGCGACGCCTGTGGTCGAATGATGTCGATCACGGACCCACATCAGGATTGTCTCTACTGCCTCGGGCGCGACCACGACCCCAAGTCGTGCCCCGACTGTCGGGCCTTGCAACCGAAGGCTTTGCGAGAGCGGTCTCGAAAGCTCCTCGAGGTCCGGCAGTCGGCTCCGCGCCGCACCAAGCCCCGGTCACGTGAGAGGTCGAGGGGCCGGTCGCAGAGTCCTCATCGGTCATCGAGGTCCAAGTCTTCGCACTCCTCCAGTAAGTCGAAGCATAAGAAGTCTAAGAAGCGCCATCGCTCGATGACTTCGCCTCGTCGGTCTCGCGACTTGGCTGAGGGTCCTGTCGGCACCGTCCCCGCGGCTCCGGGAGTGCCTGTGGAGCCGCCCCCGCATTACCCGCACTTCCCGGGTTCGGGAGCGACTCCGGCCGAGATACAGGAGTTCCTGTCGGCCATGGCCCGCCTCTTCGGGCCTCAAGGTCCCCCCGGTGCGCCTTCGGGCCCCGCGGGCCCTGATGGGGTTTCCCCGGCACCGCCGGCGTCTCCGATCCCGGCGCCGCCTGTCACACCAGCCTCGGTCCCGGCCCCGACCCCGGCTTCGGTGCTGCCACAACCCCGATCGACGCCGGTTGACCTAATAACACCTCCACCGGCGCCGATGTCTCCGGTGCCGTTTCCGACGCCGCCCGGGGCTCTGGGCGGTGTCGTCCCCCCGGTTCTCTCCGGATCCGGACACGGCGCCGGACCGGCGTCGCTCGACGCCGGCTTCGACGCCGATGAGACCTTGGGTCCCGCATGTCCCTCCTCCTCCTTATTTTGAACCAGAGGAGGACGAAGAGAACTGGGAGGGGTCGGATGACCCTCTCACACAGCAGTGTGAGTTCGATCAGGACTGGGCTGAGGAGCTTGGGGATGCCAGTGGTCTGGACACCTCCCCTGACTCTGGCATGCTGTCTCCTCCTTCCGTGGCAACGGAGGAGGGAGCAAATTTTGCAACGGTGTTGCGTAGAGCAGCTGGGGCCTTACACCTCCAATTGCCTACAGTGGCTGTCAGGACTAACCTCCTGACGGAAGTGCTTCAGCCGGCGGCTACCTCCTCGGAGCCACTGCTGCCGTTTAATGACGCGCTTTCCGACGTTCGCTTTCCGACGTTCTTTTGGGCACCTGGTCCAAGCCCGCCACAGGGGCTCCTGTGGATAGGAACGTGGCCCGACGCCATCGCCCCGCTCCGGGCGACACCCTGTTCCTCTCTCCTGAGAGCTTGGTTGTCCAAGCCTCTGCTTCCCAAACCGCCTTCCCTACCGCTCCTCCGGATAGGGAATCCAAACGCCTAGATCAATTTGGGAAGAAGGTCTTTTCTTACTCCAGTGCTGGCTTGCGGTCTGTCAACACCGCTTGCCTTTTGGGCCGATATTCCCACTCTCTGTGGGACTCGGTGGCGCAAGTTCTGCCCCAGTGTCCTGAGGAGGTCCAGACACTGCTTTCCCGTGCCATTGCGGACGGAAGAGATGCGGCTAAATAACCATTAGATGTGGCCTTGATACCGCCGACTCGCTAGGCAGATCGCTTGCGACGACAGTGGCGCTGCGCCGTCACGCCTGGCTGAGGACCACTGGTTTCTCGGGTGATGTCCAAAACACCCTTATGGACATGCCCTTTGATGGGGTCGGTCTTTTTGGAAACAAAGCAGACCATGCGCTGGAGCGCTTTAAGGACTCGCGGGCTACAGCCAAGTCCCTGGGCCTTTCTGCTGTACGCCCTCCGCTACTGTCTGCTTTTCGCCCCTTTCGTGGCCACGGAAGGGGCGCCCAGTCACGTCCGCTGCCCAGCCACCGGCCCGCGCAGCAAGCGTCTTCGCGTGGCCGAGGACGTGGCTCCCGCCGTGGCGGGTCACGCAACCAGCGTGCGGGTCAGGCCACCAACCCCGCCCCGTCCGCGGCCTCCAAGCCCTCCTAGTCCTTCCTTTCAGGTGCACAGCACGCCAGTAGGGGGCAGGGTCCGCCATCACCTTCACCACTGGCGTGCCATCACCTCGGACAGGTGGGTCTTGGACATTGTCCGAAGGGGCTACTCCCTCCCCTTCGAGACCATCCCCCCAGCCATGCCACCTCAATTCCACCGCATGTCAGTGGATCACTTGGTGCTTCTTCAGAAGGAAGTTGCGGCCCTCTTGGCCAAGAGGGCCATCGTGCGCGTTCCAACCCCAGAAGTAGGACGTGGTTGCTACTCCCACTACTTTCTGGTGCCCAAAAAGGACAAGGAGGACATGCGTCCTATCTTGGACCTCCGGAACGTCAATTGCTTCCTCCGGAAGGAGAAGTTCAAGATGCTCACCTTAGCTCAGGTCTTGACTGCCCTCGACCCTGGAGACTGGATGGTAGCGTTGGACTTGCAGGACGCTTATTTCCACATCCCCGTCCTGCCGGCCCACCGGCGTTACCTGCGGTTCATGGTGGGCCTCGAGCATTTTCAATTCACTGTGCTCCCCTTTGGCCTCACAAGTGCCCCTCGGGTGTTCACGAAAGTGATGGCGGTGGTCGCAGCTCATCTGCGCCGGGCAGGGGTTCCAGTCTTCCCCTACCTCGACGACTGGCTGCTGAAGGCGGGCTCGTCCCAGGCAGTCGTCTCCCACCTCCAGACTACGGCCGAACTCCTGCACTCGCTGGGGTTCTCCATCAATGTGCCGAAGTCGCACCTGATTCCTTCTCCACAGCTCCTTTTCATCGGAGTAGTTCTGGACACGACGCAGTTTCGGGCCTATCCTCCCGAACGGCGAGTCCGGGATATTCAGGCTATGATTCCGATCTTTCAGCCTCTATCCTGGGTTTCGGTACGGATGACCCTGAGGCTGCTGGGCCTCATGGCCTCCTGCATCCTGCTGGTCGATCATGCCAGATGGCATATGCGGGCTCTGCAGTGGGACCTGAAGTTCCAGTGGGCGCAGCACCAGGGCAACCTGTCCGATCACGTCCAGATCTCGGAGGAGACTGCAAAACAGTTGCAGTGGTGGCTCTCGAACCGGCAATGGGTCAGGGGCAGATCCCTCTCCCTTCCCAAGCCAGAGCACACAGTCGTGACGGACGCGTCCCTTCTGGGATGGGGCGGTCACATGGGAGAGGCGGAGATCAGAGGCCTCTGGTCTCCAGCGGAGTCCCGGCTCCATATCAACCTTCTGGAGCTCCGGGCGATCCGACTTGCACTCAAGGCATTCCTTCCCTCTGTCAAGGAGAAGGTAGTGCAGGTGTTCACAGACAACACCACCGCCATGTGGTACTGCAACAAACAGGGCGGGGTGGGGTCGTGGACCCTCTGTCAGGAGGCTCTGCGCCTCTGGACATGGCTGGAACATCAGGGCGTTTCCCTGATGGTTCAACACCTGGCAGGTTCCCTGAACGCCAGGGCGGACGAACCTCAGCCGCAGGTGCATGATGGATCACGAATGGCGTCTTCACTCGGAGGTGGCGCAAGGTCTCTTTCAGCAGTGGGGAGAACCTTGGTTAGATCTGTTCGCCACCGAAGAGAACGCGCAATGTCAGCAGTTCTGCGCGTTGGAATTTCCAAGGCGGCACTCGCTCGGCGACGCTTTTCGTCGCGAGTGGAGTTGCGGTCTGTTGTATGCCTTTCCGCCTATACCACTTCTACCAAGAGTGTTGAAGAAGATTTGGCGCAACCGGGCCCAAGTCATCCTTGTGGCTCCGGAGTGGGCTGGAATAGTTTGGTATCCCAAGCTACTCAGTATGAGCGTCGATCCCCCGATCCGTCTGCCTCTTCGGGAGGATCTTCTGTCGCAGCTGCAGGGACGGTCCTCCACCCGAACCTGTCCAGTCTACACCTGCTTGCGTGGAGATTGAGCGGCGGCAGTTGATTCCTTTCGACTTGCCTCCCGAAGTTTGTGATGTGATTCTGGCAGCCAGGCGTCCCTCCACTAAGGTGGTATACGCCTGCAGGTGGAACAAGTTTGTGGCATGGTGCACAGCAAAGGCTGTGAAACCCCTTTCTGCCCCTCTTTCTGAGGTTCTTCTGTTCCTTCTTTCTCTGGCCCAACAGGGTTCTGCCCTGGGTACCATCAAGGGCTATCTTTGTGCAATCTCTGCCTTCCTCAGGCTTCCTGATCAGCCCTCTCTTTTTAAGTCCCCTGTTGTTAACAGGTTTCTTAAAGGCATTACTCACCTCTTTCCTCCTGTTCCGTTTATAATGCCTCAGTGGGACTTGAATTTGGTTCTTACCTTCTTAATGTGCGCTCCCTTTGAGCCTCTGCATAACTGTCCTCTTCGTCTTCTGACTCTGAAGACAGCCTTTCTGGTGGCCATCACCTCCGCTCGGCGGGTGAGTGAGCTCCAGGCTCTTTCATGCAAACCCCCTTTCTGTCTGTTCATCCAGACAAGGTTGTTCTTCGGACGCGTCCGTCCTTCTTGCCAAAGGTGGTTACTGCCTTCCACATTGGGCAGACCATCACTTTGCCCACCTTCTTTCCGCCTCCGCATCCTTCCAGAGAGGAAGAGAGGCTCCACCGTCTGGACCCAAAACGTGCGCTTTCCTTTTACCTCAACCGCACACAACAGTTCCGGGTGGATGACCAGCTCTTTGTTGGCTACGTGGGCGCCAAAAAGGTCGGGCGGTACACAAGAGGACCATCTCCCGCTGGGTCATCTTGTGTATCAAGGCCTGTTATTCTTTGGCTAAGAAGGAGCCTCCTGTTGGGCTGCGTGCCCATTCCACCAGGGCTACGGCTGCTACCACGGCTTTAGGCCGCGGTGTTCCGTTGCATGATATTTGTCAGGCAGCTACGTGGGCCTCGCTGCACACGTTTACCAAACATTACTGCCTTGACAGCCAGGTCCGGAGGGACGGCTTCTTTGGCCGTTCTGTCCTCCGGGACTTCCTTGTCTGAATCTGTTCGCAGACCCACCACCGGGGTTGGTATTGCTGGGGTATCTATTCTAAGGTAAGAAATCTGTCACTAACGTGTCTCTTTCAGATGCACAAGTTACTAACTTGTGTAACGATATATCTGTAAGAGACAGTAGTTAGTGACAGATTCCTTACCGCCCCACCCATCCTCCCCGTTCTGTGAACTGATTTCTAGGGTTAAGGACATCCCTTTCAGGGCCCTAGTATTTTTCAGACACCTATGTCAGCTTCTTGCATGGCTCTGCGTTCCTGGCGTGGAAAGTCGTGTACAGAACTGACGTCAGCGCGCAGGGGCGGCGTCTAAGTACTGCCCGCGACGTCATCCCGGCGATCCCGACGACGGACGCGGAGCCGCACGACGCCGCCTACCGACGCGCAAGGGTACTGCTACGCAAAACTTTCCGGATCCAGCCTGACGCCTGGGGATATTCTAAGGTAAGGAATCTGTCACTAACTACTGTCTCTTACAGATATATCGTTACACAAGTTAGTAACTTGTGCGGCAGGGCCAAGGGGGTGGTCCTGCCCTGCCTCTTCCTGTCGGTGACGGGTGCAGGACGGACCCGCCCTTGGCCTGGGCTTTGCCCCGGCTTGGGCCGCACGCGTCCTGCACCGCAGGAGAGAGTTGCCGCTTTTAAGCGCTTGTTGATCCCTCCCTCCTGGGAGCGCTGGCTTGTGGGGGATGACTGTTTGTCATCCAACCGACACTCTTCTGGGCAATCTCCACACACACGTACCAGGACTTCTACCATGGGGGATCCCCTCTCACTGCACCTCTCATCTAGAGTCTGTAGAGTGTCCCTACCACTATTAGGAGTATGAACCCATGTGCCAGTTCCCCAATCAACCTCAGGGACCCTGCGCCCCACTGGAGCTACCTCATATCCTTGAACTCCCTGGCATGTGTCAACCCCCTCCAAGTCAGGTGCCACATCTCTGGGTGTACGTACTTCTCTCTCAGCACTAAACATCACATTGTTTCTGCCACCATCTGAGCTGGACTCCGCACTCATGGCTTCTGTCTCATGCCAGCCAAGCACAGTTCCTGAGCAAAACGCATTCCCTTTTGCTTGGCTAAGACACTCACGGCTTCAAGCTTCTCGAGCTCCTCATCAAGCTCTTTCATTCTCACCTCATGAGCCAGAATCATTTCCTTTTCTTCTCTCTCTAATTCGCGTTTTGCTAGCTCCCACTCCTGATCCCTGGCCCTCTGCCTGTCCGCCAGCTCCCCTGGGGACACACTTCTAGAGGATACATTGCTGCCAGGCCTGGAGGTCCTTACCTCACAGGCAGATCCTGAGCTACAAAACCCCCTAACTGGTTTTCCTCTCCCAGTTCCACGTCATCATCCTCCACCCTCCGGTTTTTGGCTGTCCACCAGGCAAACAATACCTCCCGCAGTTCCACCCTCCTGGCGGAACTTCTCACGTGACAACCAAGATCCTGACAGAACTGCTTTAGTTAACTCACTGTGTAATAATACAACTTGTTTATGTTAAACGCACTTTCTGCCATAACAACTGCTGGATCACACAGGTGAGACATGACTGACATTCAAGGGGTGTCGCAAAAAATTGGAAGAACAAGAAAACACTATGTGGTCACTCACTGGTCTAAGTGCAGAGTTTGTAGTGCAACCATGAATCACTGTGGTACTCCGCATATGCAAGTCCTATCCTCACCGCTGACAACAAATGTTAGAAATGGGGTTCTGCCTGGCTTAGGTGCATACTACCTCGAACTCTGAGGAATGTCAAGACAGACTGGACCCAAGTCATCGTAATAGTCCCAGACTGGTGTATGAGAGTGTGCTACCCAGAGATCTTCGGCCCAACCATTTATCCTCCAATCTGGCTACCTCATTGGGAGGACCTCCTGTTTCAGCAACAGGAGCGGTCCTGCACCAGAATCTCCACACCCTATACCTCCATGCATAGAGACTAAGCAGCGACAGGTGATCTCTTTTGAATGGTTGCCCTAAGTAGAGGATGTCATCCTTGCAACTAAACATTCTTCAACTAAATCCATTCATGCTGGATGTTGGGAGATGTTTGTGGCCTGGTGTTGAGCTTTCACATGCATGAGAGGAGATAGTTTGGATGACCAGCCCTTTGTAGTTACCAAGAAAGATAAAGCAGTGCAAAAGTGTTCACTGTTGAGGTGGATCATCGTCTTCATTAATCATGCTAAGCACTGGCCAGTAAATCCTGTGGGACCTTTGCACCAGGGCCAAGGCTGCAACAGCTGCACTAGCAAGGGAAGTTCTAGTCTTGGACATTTGCCAAGCTGCAATGTGGACGTCGGTGAAAGCGATCACCAAGCGTTACTGCCTTGACAGCCAGGTCCACAGAGACCATTTTCACTGTGCTCAGTGCTACAAGACTTTTTAACCCCAGTCTACTCCTCAGACCCTCCATCTTTTGGGAGGTGTTTTGGAATCTTTTAGAAAGGAGAGGAATCTGTGGTTAAAAGTATCAATCAGAAGAACAAATTACTGACTTTCAGTAATGTTCTTTCTGGCAAATACTCTATCTAATCACAGATTCCTCACCACCCTCCTGCCTCCCCATTATGTGGAGTGATAGCTGCATATTATAACCAGCATCGGCAAAGCCAATGGGTCTGGCCTTTCACATAGATGTAATAACTGAAGTAATTACTAGATGTCCTTTTCAAGTCATAAAAAAACAGTGTGATGTCTTTAACAAGATTGCAGCCCTTCAGAAATTTTCTTGATGTCCCTCTCAAGTCAGAAGCAACTGCTTAACAAGTCTGTTACAAAGCTGCAGTAATTCATGCTGTTACTAACTGTCCCCCTTGAGTAAGATGTGACTGCTTCAAAAGTTGTAACAAAGTTGAGGGTGTGTGCTAAACTCTGCTTCAAAAACAGACATTTGAGGTGGGCAGATACAGAGTGTTGGTGGTGTTGTAGGGTGCTCCATATAAAAGAGCTGTTTTACACCTAAACTTGGGAACTACCCAGAGTTCCTTGCTTCCCGTTCTTGCATATTTTATCCGGCACTCTAAGCCTGAAAGGGTATTGCCTTGACTTAACCTGGCGACTCGTCCAGACCACAGACAACAGGACCGCCCTCAAGCACGCCACCCGCAAACACCACCAGCTGATCCGTGCCACCAAGAAGTCGGCACTCAAAGAACGACTGGACAACAACGCCCATGACAGCAAGGAACTTTTCAGCATCGTCAAAGAGTTCTCCAACCCCAGCGCCGGAAACAACGACATCACCCCTCGCAAGACCTCTGCAACTCACTCTCCGCGTTCTTCCACCGCAAGATCACCGACATACACAACAGCTTCGACGCACAAACAACGCACCCTACCGCCGAACCAATGCCCGCCACCACCACCCTCTGCAACTGGACCCCGATCAACACCGAAGACACCACCCGCACGATGAACTCCATCCACTCCGGATCACCAACCGACCCCTGCCCACACCACGTCTTCAACAAAGCCGACGCCACCATCGCACCCCATCTCCGGGACATCATCAACTCCTCCTTCCACACCGCCACCTTCCCGGAGAGCTGGAAGCACGCCGAGCTTACCGCCCTCCTGAAGAAACCAACGGCGGACCCCACCGACCTCAAGAACTACCGCCCCATCTCGCTCCTTCCGTTTCCGGCCAAAGTCATCGAGAAGACCGTCAACAGACAGCTTGCCGCCTTCCTCGAGACGAATGGATCCCTCGACCCCTCGCAGTCCGGGTTTCGGGCCAACCACAGCACCGAGACCGCCCTTATCGCAGCCACCGACGACATCAGAACCCTAACCGACAACGGGGAAACAGCTGCCCTCATCCTCCTGGACCTCTCCGCGGCGTTCGACACCGTCTGCCACCGCACCCTAGTGAAGCGCCTCAGCAACATCGGAATCCGAGAGAAAGCACTGGAATGGATCATCTCGTTCCTCGCCGGAAGAACCCAGAGAGTCCGCCTCTCCCCGTTCAGATCCGAAGCCACCGAAGTCATCTGCGGCGTTCCACAAGGATCCTCACTCAGCCCGACCCTCTTCAACGTCTACATGAGCCCCCTCGCAGCCATCGCACGCCGACACAACCTCAACATCATCTCCTACGCCGACGACACCCAGCTGATCCTCTCCCTCACCAACGACCCCACCACCGCCAGAGCCAACCTGCACGACGGGATGAGAGACGTCGCCGACTGGATGAGGAACAGCCGCCTTAAACTGAACTCAGACAAGACGGAAGTCCTCATCCTGGGCTCATCACCCTCCGCCTGGGACGACTCCTGGTGGCCCCCGGCCCTGGGCACCGCACCCAAGCCAACGGACCACGCACGCAACCTGGGCTTCATCCTGGACTCCTCCCTATCGATGACCAGACAAGTCAACGCCGTCTCATCTTCATGCTTCAACACCCTGCGCATGCTCCGCAAGATCTTCAGATGGATCCCCACTGAAACCAGGAAGACCGTCACCCAGGCACTCGTCACCAGCCGACTGGACTATGGGAACACCCTCTACGCCGGAACCACAGCCAAACTTCAAAAGAGACTCCAGCGCATCCAGAACGCCTCCGCACGACTCATCCTGGACATCCCCCGACACAGCCACATCACCGTACACCTGAAAGACCTGCACTGGCTCCCCGTCAGCAAGAGAATCACGTTCAGACTCCTCACCCACGCACACAAGGCCCTCCACGACCTGGGCCCAAAGTACCTCAACGACCGCATGTCCTTCTACACGCCCACACGCCAGCTACGATCAACCAGCCACGCCCTCGCCACCGTACCACGCATCCGCAGAACCACCGCCGGAGGAAGATCCTTCTCCTACCTGGCGGCCAAGACCTGGAACTCCCTCCCCACTCACCTTCGGCGAACCCAGGACCATCTCGCCTTCAGGAAGCAGCTCAAGACCTGGCTGTTCGAGCAGTAACTTACCCCCTCCCCCAGCGCCTTGAGACCCTCCCGGGTGAGTAGCGCGCTCTATAAATGCCGTGATTGATTGATACTGGGTCCTCCCTTGTGTCTGGACAAAGCTGTACCTCTCTGATGAGCTCTACCTAGAGTGAAACACATGTATCTGAAAGAAACACATAGTGATAGATTCCTTACCTTAGAATATCCCCAGGCGTCAGACTGGATCCGGAAAGTTTTCGTCAGCAGTCCCCCTGCGCGTCGGTAGGGGCGTTGTGCGGCTCCGCGTCCGTCGTTGGCATCGTGGTCGCCGAGATGACGTCGCGGACGCCGCCCACACGTGCTGACGTCAGTTCTTTCTTTTTCCGCGCCAGCAAGCGCAGATCCGGAGAGAGCGGTACCCCTAGTCTTTTTTGACTAAGTTGTTTGAGATCTTTTTCTCACCTTTTTCGAGTCGATTCGACTCCTGGTGCAGTTAGGGATGCCCGGGTTCAAGTCCTGCGAGGACTGTCATCGGATGATGTCGGTGACGGACCCGCACCGCGTGTGTCTCTTCTGCCTAGGGCGCGACCACGACCCCAAGTCGTGCCCCGACTGCCGGTCCATGGCGCCGAAGTCTTTGCGGGAGCGGTCCCAAAAGCTGCTTGAAGCCCGGCAGTCGGCTCCGCGCCGTGACAGGTCCCGGTCCAGAGGGAGGCCGAGGGACCGTGCGCAGAGTCACCATCGGCGATCGTCGGGATCGAAGTCTTCGCACTCGGGGTCAGGTAAGGCGAAGCAGAAGAAGTCGAAGAAATGACATCGTTCTCCGACTTCCCCTCGCCGGTCGCGGGACGCGGCTGAGGGTACGGGTGGCGCCACCCCTGCGGCTCCGGCGGAGTCCATGGAGTCGCCGCCCGACTACCCGCCCTACCCGGGGCCGTCGGCGACTCCGGCCCAGATACAGGACTTCCTGTCGGCCATGGCTTGCCTCTTTGGGCCGTCGGGTCCCGCCGGTGTGCCTTCGGGCCCCGCGGTCCCACCTGGGTGTCCTCGCGTTTCCTCGCCGGCGGCCCCGGCGTCGCTGTCAGCTCCGGCCCCGGCGCCGCAGGACACCCTTTGATCCAGGCCTGGATCCCGGTCGACGCCGGTTGACCTCGTTACGCCTCCACCGACGTCGACTCCACCGGCACCGATACTGACGCCGCCCGCTCCTTGGGACGACGTTGACCTCAGATTCAGCCCCGAAGTGGACGCGGCGTCGGTCCGGCATCGGTCGATGCCGTTCTCGACGCCGTTTGGGGATTTCTATCCCCATGTCCCTACTCCTTATTTTAGGCCTGTTGAACAGCCTGAGGAGCAAGGGGAGGACTGGGAGGGGTCAGACGACCCTCTCGCTGCAGCCTGCGAGTCTGAACAGGACTGGGCTGAGGAATTGGGGGACGCCAGTGGTCTGGATACCTCACCAGACCTTGGCATGCTGTCTCCTCCTACCGTGGCTACGGAGGAGGGAGCCAGTTATGCAGTGGTGTTGCGTAGGGTGGCGGAGGCCCTACACCTCCAGCTCCCTACTGTGGCCGTCAGGATTAACCTCCAGACAGAGGTGCTTCAGCCAGCAGCTACTTCTGTGGAGCCGCTGCTGCCCTTTAATGAAGCCCTTTCGGACGTTCTTTTGGGCACTTGGTCCAGGCCCACCACAGGGGCTCCTGTGGATAGGAACGTGGCCCGACGCCATCGCCCGGCTCCGGGTGACCCCATTTTCCTCTCCCAACACCCCACTCCCGAGAGCTTGGTTGTCCAAGCCTCTGCTTCCCCAACCGCCTTCCCTTCCGCACCACCGGATAGGGAATGCTAGAAGCTGGATCAGTTTGGGAAGAAGATTTTCTCTTCCACCAGCTCTGTGCTGCGGTCCGTGAACACCGCATGCCTCTTGGGCCGTTATTCCCACTGCCTGTGGGATACGGTGGCGAACGTGCTGTCTCAGTGTCCGGAGGAGACCCGGACTGCTCTCGCCCAGGCTGTTGCAGAGGGGAGAGACGCAGCCAAGTTCATGATCCGTTGTGGTCTAGACACCGCCGACTCACTGGGCAGATCCATTGCAACGACGGTGGCGGTTCGCCGCCATGCCTGGTTGAGAACCACTGGATTTTCAGGGGATGTCCAAAACACCCTTATGGACATGCCCTTTGATGGCCGTCGCCTCTTCGGCGACAAAGCGGACAGCGCGTTGGAGCGGTTTAAGGACTCACGGGCTACGGCCAAGTCCTTGGGACTCTCGGCAGTCCGCCCTCCTCCGCCTTCCGCTTTTCGCTCCTTTCGTGGCACAGGAAGGGGCGCCCGCAGCGTTCGCAACAGAGCCACAGGCCGGCGCAACAGTCATCCCAGTGCGGACGCGGTTTCCGCCGTGGCGGACAAAGGGGCCAGCGGGCGGGTCAGACCACCACCCCGCCACCTCTGCTTCCAAACCTTCCTAGTCCGAACTTTCAGGCCCATCAAACGCCAGTGGGCGGCAGGCTCCGCCATCACCTCCCCCACTGGCGCACCATCACTTCGGACAGGTGGGTTTTAGAGATAGTCCGAAGGGGTTACTCCCTCCCCTTCGAGACTACCCCCCCAGCCATGCCACCTCCATACCACCGCATGTCGGGGGATCACTTGGTGCTTCTTCAGCAGGAAGTTGCGGCCCTCTTGGCCAAGGGGGCCATCGAGCGCGTTCCTACGCACGAAGTAGGTCGTGGTAGTTATTCCCACTACTTTGTGGTGCCGAAGAAGGACAAAGGCCTGCGTCCTATCTTGGACCTCCGGAATGTCAATCGCTTCCTCCGCAAAGAGAAGTTCAAGATGCTCACTCTAGCTCAGGTCTTGTCTGCTCTCGACCCACAAGACTGGATGGTGGCGCTGGACTTGCAGGATGCCTCTTTCCACATCCCCGTCCTGCCAGCCCACAGGCGTTCCCTGCGGTTCATGGTAGGCCACGAGCACTTTCAGTTTACCGTGCTCCCCTTTGGCCGTACCAGCGCCCCTCGGGTGTTCACCAAGGTGATGGCGGTGGTCGCAGCTCTTCTGCGCAGATCAGGGGTCTCAGTCTCCCCCTACCTCGACGACTGGTTGTTGAAGGCGGGCTCGCCCCAGACAGTCGTCTCCCACCTCCAGACTACGGCCAACCTCCTGCACTTGCTGGGGTTCCACGACGCCAACGACGGACGCGGAGCCGCACAACGCCCCTACCGACGCGCAGGGGTACTGCTGAGGAAAACTTACCGGATCCAGCCTGACGCCTGGGGATATTCTAAGGTAAGGAATCTATCACTACTAATGTTTCTTACAGATATATCGTTACCGAAGGTAAGTAACTTGTGCGTCAGGGGTTGCTCTTATTCATTCCAGGTTGGCTTGAATGGTATTTTTCAATCCAGTGCTGTAATATTGTGCTTGGAGTGGTAAATGGCTTTTGTCATTTTTCATCTTGGCGTGGATGGCACAGTGCTGATCCTATGATTAAAGACTGCTGTAAAAATGGAAAAAGGCTTTGTCCCTTTCTAGGTCCTCGTGGATGGCACTGTGCTAATCCTATGCTTAAATCTGTGCTAGAAAAACAGATATTTGAGGTGAGCAGATTCAGAGTGTCGCTGGTGTTGTAGGGTGCTCCGTATAAAGGAGTTGCTCTCCACCGATGCTTGGGAACTACCAAGAGTGCCTTGCTTCCTGTTTTGTGTGTTTGTGTGTACACACACATATATATATATATATATATATATAATATGTATATATATATATAATATGTATATATATATATAATATGTATATATATATATAATATGTATATATATTAACTGAAAAAAACAAAGATTAAAGTGACCTAGTTAGGTGAATATGTCAGTGACAACATTAATTGTCACTGACATAGCTCCCCTCCCGAGAATTCTTGGGCAGCGTGGACCCCATCCCTGGGGCTAAAATCTAAGAGGGGGGTGCAGCCACCTTCCCCAAACCCTGATAGGCCCCGGGGAGTCCGTCCCCAGGGCCAAATATAATAGGCTTGGGGACCCCACTGGGCCAAATACAATAAAAAGGGGGAAGGAGAGCCACGCAACTCACCCCCGAGCTGTATTAGGCCCTGAGGACACCATCCCCTGGGGCCGTGCGTTATTTTAAAAGGGGAGGGGGCCGCGTAGCCCCCCTCCTTGAGCTTTCGCAGGCCCGAGTTCCCCATCCCCTGGGGCCGGCTGTTTTTTAAAAGGGGAGTGGGGCTGTGTGGGACCCCTCCTCAAGCCTCTTTTGGCTCCGGGGAACTCATCACCTGGGGCCAAAAGATATTATAAAGGGGCGGGGCCGCGCGTTCCCCTTCCCGCGTTGTAGAGGACGCCGGGGACCCCATGGGGCCATGTGTTTTTTTTAAAGGGGGGGCACGCAGCCCCTCTCTTTGAGCCTTCTCAGGTCCCTTGAACCTCATCCCTCATGCCGTCTGTTTTTCTAAAAGGAGAGGAGAGGGAGGTGTCGCGTGGCACCCCTCCCGGAGCCTATTTTGTACCCGGAAACACCATCCACCGCCTCCATTATTTATAGGTGGGTGCCTCGGTGTCCACCCGGGGAACCCACCAAGCAGAATGTTGGAGGACGTGGGGCCCAGCCCCAGAGGGAGCATCTGCTTTGTTCATGCTCCCTCCAGGCAGGAGCAATATGTGTTTTGTTTTCCTGCCCTCATCAGTGCAGGTAGGGAAGTCTGCTCCCAGCCAGCTGGAACATTTTTAAACTTCCCGTCGGCTGAGAGCAGAGTTAGTGTTTGCTCCCGTTTGGCGGGAGATTTAAAAAAATGCTAACGCCAGATGGGAGCAAACACATAGTTTCCCTGCTCGCTATAGTTCAGGAAGGGAAACTACTGTGTCCCGGGGATGGGATCCCCGGACACAGTAAATGGTCCCCGGGGCCATTACAGGTCACGCACCCCCCTACCCGTTTAATTTAATTTAAGACTCTGAGGGATAGGGTACCCAGGTGCCTTTTTAAGACTCAGGGGGGCGTGTGGCCCCAGGGGATGGGGTCACCGGGGCCTAAGTAGGCTCAGGGAGGGGGGTCCTTAATTCTGGACAGGGGACACTAAGTCCCTGAGTCCTCTAATGGCTGCGAGCAACATTCTTCTCATGTTGCTGGAAGCCAATCCGAGTGCTTGTTCCCGCAAGACCAAGATGGCCAAGGGAGAAGAAGCTACCTGGGCCAATCGGTATGCTCTATGTTTAAATTGCCGCTCCCGCAAGACTCTCGTGGACCCAACCGTCTCGATATACAAATATTTTTGTAATTTTCTTTTTCAAAAATGACTGAACGGATTTACACCAAATCACAAAAATCACAATCTGTGGACCAAGATCTAGCTTCCTTCCAAGTTTGGTGTAATTCTGTTCAGCAGTTTTTGCAGTAGCGCTTCTTAAAGAAGTCTATGGAAAATGCATGGGGATTTTGCGTTTTGAACCCCCCTTTTTTTTTTTTTGCCTGAAAGGTGTTGTGACGATTTGGCCAACAGCACCACCGTTATTAGCAACTATAACCACATATATACTGCAAAAATCAAAGGTCACCGGGACGTTATAGTTAGAAAAAAACCTTCAGAAATTCACTTAAAAAACAAAAGGTTACAGGGACGTTATAGTTAGGAAATGTCACTAACCATGTCATGAGTGATGTAATATGTGAGGTCATAAGCAGTGTATTGCGGGGGCGTAAGTTATAGTTAGCTGAGGTAACTGCTGTATTTCTATGGTTTTGTGTGTGTAAAATGTTTACCCAACTATAATGTGCCTGTAACCTTTGTTTTTTTCAGTGAATTTCTTTTTTTTTCTTCAAATAATCTTTATTCATTTTATTTTACATGCAGGCTCCCCCACCCCGACTCCCCGCATCCCCCTCAGACAGGTAAAACAGTAACACTTAGTTCATCAGGTGCAAGAAATAACATCATTAGTCATAAAAATACAGATCGGCTTTCCAAGAATATAAATCATCCAAATACAATCCTATGAATCTCAATTCAAGTAAAATATTAAAAAAGGTGCATGTGCGTTTCTAAAGTGGCATGTGCATATACCCTATTTGCTAAAGAAAAAAAGAAAACTTATACAAAAAGATGATAAAAACATGCATAGGTTCTATCAAGACCCGTTATGCCCTTGCATCCATTTAATCAGTGGATCCCAGATTTCCATACCTTTTTTACGTACAAGACGCCCTTTCCATTTATATATGGCTACCTCCAGGCTACATGTTGCTAACAATCTGGCATGCCACTGTTGAAAAGGCGGTGGCCTTGGATCCAACCAGGCAGAGGCGATGCATATCCTTAAGACAGCCATAGCTAAAAAAATCAGACCATGTCCGTTCCTTACTCGATTTGCACCTGACGTGCCTAACATTATTTCATCTTCTGATAATACTATTTCAGTTCTTAACACTTCTGATAAGAAATCCAAAATATCCTTAATCAGCTTTTGTAATACATTACAGGATGCAAACATATAGATGATGTCAGCTTTATAAAGTGCACAGCGTGGACATACTGTTCCTTTTCCGGATCCCCATTTGGCTATCTTATTAGGTGTATAATACAGTGAAAAACATGTCTTGTAAAATTGTGCTTGCAGCCAAGAGGACATTAAAAGAGATTGTGATAATTCATAAGCGTACAAAAAAGTTTCAGCTGAGATCCCCAGTTTGGTCCGCCATTTTAAAGAACATTTGTCCAGGTCGTTCGGGTATAGCAGCATTGATGAAACCATAGATTTCCCCAATAGATCCGGTTTTATCACTAACTATACTTTCAATGATTTCTACTTTCTGAAACTTAGCCCTTCCCCCTCCCTTTCCCCAGAGAAAGTCCCTAGCCTGGAGGAACTTAAAGTCCGTTCGATCGAGGGTATATTCATTTTTCATTTCGTCAAAGAACTTAAGCCCTAAAGAGGAAAACAAACAGCCAATCTGGACAATCCCAGCCCGAACCCATTTATCCATACAAAAATCTCCGGGAGATTATGGTTGTTGGATATAGGTGTATAAAAGGATATTCTACCAATTCCTAAGGTTTTACGTACGGTACTCCATACTTTGTGGATACTAAACAGAGTTTTAAAATGAAGTTTCTTGTATAAACTATCATGTAGTTGCTGCCACAGACATCCTCCCGTTTCCCCCACCTTCCCTACCCCCCCCGACATAAGTTTTTGGTTTTTAAGTGGCTTTCTAAGATTTTTTTAAATTTTATTTCCCAACTATAACGTCCCTGTAATCTTTGGTTTTTCTGTGAATTTCTAAGGTTTTTAAAAATTTTATATCCTATCTGCAATGTCCCAGTAACCTTTGGCTTTTTTAAGTGACTTTCTAAGGTTTTTTAAATTTTATTTACAAACTGTAACCTTAGAGATCTGTGAGTGACTGTATGGGTGTGTGAGCAGGTGTGTGAGGTGGTGTGTATATTTTTGAGTGGATGTGAGAGTGGCTGAGCGGGTCTGTGAGTGGATGTGTCTGTCTGAGTGGGACTGTGAGTGGGTGTGAGAGTGTCTGAATGGGTTTGTGAGTGGGTATATGAATGTCTAAGTGCGTCTGTGAGTGCATATATATATATATATATATTTTCATTTTATGTCCGGTTTCGCGGATCCTCTGTGATTTTACATGGGGAGGTCGCACTGAGCGTCGCAGTGGATCTGCAAATCCTAACACGAGGGAAAAATAATAGTTTCCGCCCATTTTCTTGCCCATCATGGGTCCCTCACAGACCCCTATTTTGCACCCATGGGGTCAGGGTACTCCTACCTCTGACCCCTTCTATTGCATTTAATCTGAATTTTCACAGCCTGGGACCGTTCCCCGATATCTACAATGGTGGCCACAACTTGCTACTCTGATTCTGGCCAGTCAATCATATCATTGCTGTTGGCGCGAGGATTCGCAGAGTGCCGTGAAGGATCCACGATGGCTCTGCATCCCTAGATATAAAAATGTGGTTTTCCTTTATTATCTCAAAACCTACTGAATGGATTTACACCAAATCACAAAAAGCACTCTTTCTGGACCAAAATCTAGCTTTCTGACAAATGTGGTATAATTCCATTCAGCAGTTCGGGTTGCAGTAGTGTCTAAAATCTCTATGGGAAATAACATTGGAAGCGCACATTTTTTGACACCCCCCATCCTCCCTTTTTCTCAGCCTCCACTTTACGGATCACCCTGAAACTTTCCATGCACAACTAGAAACAGGAGGTCACTTTTTTGGGGAAAATGTTGTGAAGATTTGCAAACAGTGACAAAGTTATAAGTAAACCAAAAAACCCTTTTCCATTGAAAACTAGGTCCTAGCTATAAACTACCAACTGTCAACTGGCAGGAGATATATAGATATCCAGAGTCCAGTGCAAAAGCATTTTTATTCTTTTGTGAAGGTGCAGTTCTACGAGTCGTAACTAGGTGTCCCTCATAAGTCAATTGCAAAAACCTTGAAATAGTTTCATGAAGCTGCAGTTCCACCTTTTGTTAATAGAGGGCCAGGTCAAGTCAGAAGCAACTGCTTCAAATGACCTGCAACCAAGCTGAGGGGATTTGGCTTTAATATATACATTTGCAACACACTTCCTATTTTAATCATTTGTGCTTGTTTTCAATAGGATTAATCATTTGCCAAACCTGGTTCATAATAATGAGTCAAAATACAGATTATATTTCTTGATTTCTTTGTTTTTTCTTCTTCAAAGTTTGTGATCACATCCTTCTATTTATAGGAACTTCTATTCACTGTTACGTACAAGTACATTTAGATAGATTATTTTGGCTATCTATATTTCAGTGGGTGTAAGCTTAATCTTTGAGTTGAGAGGAGTGTTGTCTGCATACTGGTAGTGCTGATACAACATTCCAATAGGGGAGATGTAGTTCTACAAGTAATTATTAAAGTGCTCTCTCAGGTGGTTGAAATGTCAATCACAACCTAGGAATCTACATATACACGCTAGCTACTTTAATGACGTATGCTCATTTTCAGTAGGACAAATAAGTATACCAATGCTGGTTTATGGTGAGAAATCAACAGTGTAATTTATAATAAAGATCTTGAGAGTTCTGAAAATAGTTGATGCAACTCTACTACACATTGGGACATTCAGTCATTGGGAAGTGCAATTGTCTAACATTTTCTATGTTTTGGGAACTCTTTTTTTTTTTAGGTAGGTGTGTGTGTGTAAGTGTGCAAGGAAAAAATGAAGTCTCTCAAAGTGAAAGCATCCAATGGCTGGAGTGGACTTGTCTGTTGGTCGTCTAGGGTCGGGAGGGAGTATAATTTAAGTGACATGTGAAAAGACCAATGGTGAAAGAATATTGATATGAGCCCCTATTTATGTATGTATTTTTTGTATGATATTGTTTGCAAAACATGATGCTGGTATCACAGCTAAAGATGTCTTTAGGCCAGGCCTAAAAAGGTCTCAATCAATTATTTGTTTAGACTGATCCTTGTCTGAGGGTATGGAAGAGAAGTAAATTAAGAAAACTGTCAGTGAAAAGGGTTGGTGGCAATATTTGGTTCAGTTTGTCAATTTCCTGGGTAGTTCGCTGTCGCCACAGATCCACACGGTGCCACTTAGTGGCATGCAGGAGCCATTGCTGCATGCAGTCTGTCGCCTTGGCTATTCAAACGATGACTGATCTGCAGTCAGATAAGAGTATTCGCCAGAAAAGATTTACAGAACGTAAGTACCCTGTTCGTTTAGGCCACTTGGAGCTGGCTACCCCAAAGCAAGCATCACTGCTGATAGTAATGCTACATTTGCATGTATGGTCGTTTAATTTAATAGTGACGTTAGTTATTCAGGCAGTAAAAACACAAATGGTGTCTAATCTCAGAACATTTTTCCAAAAACATAGGGGAGTTTAACCCCAACCTTCCCCCCCCCTCCCCCCCCAACACGGCCCCACGCCCTCTATCATATGTTGGTTTGCAGCCCATGTAAAAAATAAACAAAAAAACATTCTTTCTGATTTGATGAGTTGTAGTACTGTTTGTGGCTGATATATTGCTGTAAGAGTGGTGTTTGTTAGCTTTCTTTTTAAACACAATTTCATAAATTTATTGTGCCCATAGTAACGCTTTTAAACATTTTTGGAAAGCAATGATGTGAATAAAACAAATCTCTTTACTATTGCTCAGATTTGTCCCTGATCTTGAAGATATTGTCAATTTTGAAGAGCTGGTGAAAGAAGATGGACTTGCAGAAGAGACCTTGAATGCAGCAAGGTATAGTTTTTTTATTTTTTATTTATTGTTTATAAAACAATGTAATGCTGTTCCTGAAATTCTAAAGTATTGTCACTTGTTGGAAGAAAATAGATACAAGTAGAGAATTAGATTTTGTTTACCAGGCCTGCAACTATGTGTGAAAACCCAAAACTGGCCTCAGAAAAGAAAACTACTGCATTTTGGATTTGACATTTAAATATCCTTGTCAATTTCCGCTGCACCCATTGCACCCAAACCTCTTTAATACATTTGATTCATTGCATCTTGAGTCACCTGTGAGGGGATTCCCTAAATATACAGGTCTTAAAAATAATACAATGTTAGGGCTTCCTCTTAATCATCAGGAACCTGGCACCAGCCCATCCACACCAATTCAACACTTTACAATGTTGCTATAAGGTCTAGGGCACAGAGTTAGCACAGTAAGCAGTGCAGTGCCCTCTACTTCACTCAGTCTTGCAATTGAGATTCCTTAGCAAGTTCCTCCAGACGATTGAACATGGTACAGATCTCCAGGATGACAGTGCTGTGTTAATACAAGGGTTTCTGATGGCTACACCTACCTGTAGAGTACCCATCCTTATGAATTATTTTTCAGACCTTCTGAATGGTTCACAGCAATAGATCTCCAGTGGTGCCATTCAGCTCTAGCTGCAGCTCCGCCTTCGGACCTAAGGAAGTATATTAAGCACCGGTCGGCACGATGGCACCCATTACTGTTTTTCAACACCTTATCAATGCGGATTAGGAGATCTCTCTCTGCGTCTCACTCAACAAGATTCTTCAGCACTAGCCAGCATCTAGGTTAAACGTCTCCTGCAAAATGTAATGGTTTAAAGCCTTATTGTGGATGCTGCAAAAAGATATCCCCATGACAACTGCATGTGGTGTCTCAGATTGGAGCATGATGCACCCGAAGGCCATCAGGGAGCATGATGCCAAATTGCTTCTAACTAAATCTCCCAAGCAATCTCCTTCATCCCAGGTAGGTCACCTGTCCGGGAAAGATGTCCCAAAGGTTCTGTGTGCATAAGCACAAAAAGCACCATGAGAAGGGGAAGTCCTCTCCATTCCCCAGTGCGGGACTCTTCATAGGCGGACATCCAGACATTGAAACAGATGAGACCACAGTTCGTGTCCACCATCCAACCCCACGTAGGACAAGGCATTCTAGCTTGCGGTTTTAAATCAATACAAGATGACTCCTGCATCCTCTGGGCCGCCTTTCATGGGGAACCACATTCCTGCAGGTTTGCCAAGTCTGGTGGCTCCGATGCTGCAACCTTGCAGGCTCCAGCACCTAAAAGTAAGTCAATACGTTAGTCAAAACCTGCCAAACAATGTCCCCCATTAGATTAGAGCCTTCCTCTATGCCATTGTAGTAATCACCCACAGAACCTACTATGATACCATTCTCAAAGCCATCTGCATCAGAAGTTGTTATCCATGTGGAAGGGAAGAAGTTAAGGTGAACTTTAATGAGGTTCGCCCGTACGAACATCACCCTAGGGCTCAAAGGTTTGCCCAGAGGAGACTTTCAGCCTAGACTCCGATACCTTCACAATGCATGAAAATGGTAATGGCCCTACAGAGGATGATGAGTTGTAGGCTGATGAACTCCTTTCCAAGTATAATACTGATGCTGGCTTATGTCAGGGCTTGCAAAATGTGAGTTACTTAGATATCACACTACAAGGGGACATTTTTTATCATCCCGTCACAGCGAGACACCCCCATACCACCCCCCCACCCCATTTATGAAAGTAGTACCTAAAACAGCTAAAGTCATGGAATCGACCATGCCCTCCCTAGTGGTAAAGTCGAACTTGAAGACTTGAGATATTGCCACCCTCTTCTTCTGTGACAAAGCCCTTGTTTCTTTTCAATCTATTCCTGATGGATCCTGTTGTGGCTGAATGAAAGAAATTGTTTTTGGGCCCCGCAGTTTACTGACAGATGGGCAGACATCATAGGCCTGCTGCGAGTCATCCCATTTTTTTTATCCTCTCACTTGTCACTAAGACGTCTGTTTGTCACAATGTCCTACTCGAAGCAGAACCCAAATTCGTTTCCTGCAGCACCTCCTTCTAGAGTCAAAGAAACTAGACTCTTTGGACAGAAAAGTCTTTGCTTCCAGCAGTCTTGCTCTCTACACTGCCAATGCCTCCTGGGACAATATGTTCATGCCATGTGGGAATTGGCAGCGCTTGCTGTGATCAGTTTGCCAGGCCACATGAAAAAGACATTTTCTAGGCATGTGAGCTGTAGATCGCCATGCTTTGCATGCTCCTGCCATCTAGTGTTGGGTCCGGATGTTTGCAAGTTGTTTTTCTTCGAGTCACGAAGTAGGTGACTCCTCCTTTCGGTGATAGTGCGCATGGGCAACGACTCCATGGTTTTTTCCCACCATCGGGTTCGGACGTGTATTGCTGCGCTCCGCTTCGAAACCGTTTCTTCGAGTTCCCCTCGGTGCGCAATCCACTCTACCCACGTCGGTATTGTTTTGAATGCGTATCCCACTTCTCCGCGTATCGTATCCGTCGCGGAAAGACTATTTTGATCGAAGATCATCAGGAAGGCCGTCCGGCCTAACCTAACGCATCAATCCACTTCGCAGTCGATGGAACGGACTCCATTCAAATTCTGCCCTCGGTGCCACGAGAAGTATCCGCACACCGACTTACACGAAATGTGCAACTTGTGCTTGTCTCTGGAGCACAACGAACTGGACTGCGACACGTGTAGATGGTTCCGATCGAAGAAAACGCTCCGTGATCCTCGGGCTCGACGTTGCGAAATGCAAAGTCAAAACGTCAAATACACGCCGGACATCTTCGGCGAAGGATCCGAGCTCAAATTCGATGCACAAGGGGCCGAGGAAGAACAAGAAGAACTTGCCTCCATTCCAGAATCGGACTCCGGGATGGGAGAAGACTTGCCACATGGTCAAAGTCCCGTGAGTACTGAACGCCCCTTCGCCCAAACTCCAACTCAACCGAAACAAAAGGCTTCGGTCCCACCGCCGCCTGTGGGCCTCGGTCGGCACCGAAACACGTCACTAAGCCTTCCGGCTTGGGATCGAGTCGGCCAAAGTCTGGCACCGAGCCAAAACCTTCAAGCTCGGAGCCCTTAACCGCTTCGGAGTCGAAATCATTGACACCCGAAAACGAAACATCCTTCAGCACCAAAACCTTCCGCATCGAAAACTCTTTCCACACCGGCACCAAAGTCCTCGGTGCCGAAACCTAAAAATGTTCCTCCGAAGCTGCAGGATCCGATTTTCGACGCCCCAACACCCAAATCGGACCCAAAACAAAAGGAACTCTATATGAATCCATATACAGGACGTGTCCTTACTAAACCACCTCAGAAACGCAAACCTGAGTCAGAGGACACATCTTATCATATTCCTTTGAAGAGGAAGAATGTAGGTACTAAGCCCTCTCCTCCTCCTCTTCCTCCACCACGTTCCCCTGCACCACCTTCCCCACCACTGGAGCATTTACTCATTACACCAACTAACTCTCCACCACCTGATGATGATAATAATGGAGATGGGGGACAATATTTTACCAATAGATCCCTGGAAGGATTACAACACTGATTCACCCACAGATAACGACCCAGATCTTTACCCTTCAAAGCCTTCTCCTCCTGATGGCAATGTAGGATATCTAGCATTACTTGCTAGAGCTGCAGAATATTGTGGGGTAGAGTTACACAAGGAATATCTAGAGGAAGGTTTCCTATTTGAAATGCTCAGTAGCACGCAAAGGGCCAGCCACACTTTACCTATGCTTAACGGTATGATGAGACATGCCGATGATATCTTTAAAGATCCAGTGCGTGCTCGCATTCTCACCCCCAGAATTGATAAAAAATATAAGCCTGCTCCCTCAGATCCAGTCTTTAATAAAGGACAGTTACCACTAGACTCCTTAGTGGTATCTAAAGGGGCCCACCCTCCCCTTCATTTAAATATTGGCCCTGTGGAATGGGGTCCCCGGGGCCTTTTTATCCTCAAGGAGGGGAGCACAGTGGCCCCCAACACTTTCATTAAAATATCGCCCCCGGGGGATGGGGGTTCCCGTGGCGTCTTGGAGGCTTGGGTCAAGGGACCAAGTCTCCCCCCCTCCTAAATTATGTAACCCACCACCAGGCTTGGGGGTCAGAGTATCTCTACCGTGGCCCCTTATTTCTCTTTTTTAATGTCATTCTGGATTGGGTCCCGAGCAGTGGCGGCTCCTCCGCTAAGGCGGAAGAGCGTCGCCCCACTGTTTAAAAGGAAAAATAAAATGATAATAACGTATCGTTATCATTTTATTTGTCCTATTTAAGTCAGTGGCTCTCGGGGCAGGGCTGGCCAAAGCAGGGAGAGGAGTGGTGTGCACTCCCTAAGTGCGCATGACTGCTTGGTCGGCCCTCTCGGGCCGGCCAAACAGTCCTGCACACTTTGCATCTTCCCCACCAGGCTTGCTTTACACAGCCTGCTGAGGAACATGCAAAGCCTCCTAGTCCCTGTCTGAGCGCCGTGGTTCGGCGCTCAGACCAATCACAACGCTGCATTGCAGCGTTGTGATTGGCTATGGAGAGCCTGGGTGCTTCCTGCTGCCGGCAGAGACAGGAAGAAGAGGACGGAGGAGAGGTGGCTGCCGGCCCAGGTAAGTGTTTTTTTTTTTCCATTTTGATCCCGCCCCACTACTCCCAAGTCCTAAAATGGCTGCCACCACATTGTTGTTTTTTTTTATTATTGATTTTCGCACATAATATACAATAATGTGGCTTATACGTATTTATACATGCAAAGGAAACGTTTAGACTAGTATGCTTTTATGTCAACTGATATAATTGTTTTAAAAGATGCAATCAGACATGAAGAGGTACTCCAAAAATAACTAAAGGTAAACTCAAGATAATACCTTTATGTAATGGGTACCTTTGGTAAACCTAAAAACAATGAGGGGGATGATGTACAGGTACAGTGGTCCCATAAGGGAATAATTCTATGTTTCCCATATGGTATGCCTCTTGACGAATATGTGACTACAGAGGATACTATTTCTACCTAGACATGACTTTTTTTCCCCGTAATATTAGCAAACTTTATCCTGAGGTATCAAGATAGGACTCGCGCTGACACCTATATTCTTCTTACTCACTGACTTAGCGTGAGTTATAGAGATAGGGCTCCTCATTGGCTCTGAAGAATACCCCTAACCAGCATTGGAAAATGTAAGGGGAGAAACATGTTGGCTTATGACGGATAGTGGTACCATTGTACCTGTACACCATACCCCCTGACACGTTCGTCGTGGGGTGAAGGTAGAGTTGATGGTGCTTAGAAGTACTCCCCGATCGGAACTCAACATTCACACTCAAGCGAATTTGGAGCTTTTATTATAATGACGATATGTTATTTGCCTTGATGAAGTCTGTTGGTGTATTAACCGTATAAGACGAAATACGTGTTAGCTAATGTGTGGAGAAAACGTCAAGACTACAGCTCACTATACGCAAATAAAGGATACCAGAACTTTGAACACAAAGGAACTTTGTATTGATTATTTGGGAATGCTTGAGATCCCCGTGTATGTTATGGACTGTGTTCCTACTGAAGAAGACATGGTGGCTTTTCTTCATCTTGGAGCACCCGGGATATACTGTGACTAGTCAATTGTATTGCCTTGCTTAATTTTGGTTTACTGAGTGTGTTTGCACCATATTACCCAGCCGCCATCACTTCTTCTTAATGTTCCCATTGACTAAGGGGTTAACTTTAGTTGTTATATCTCTTATCCTAGATTGGGAGTGTTACCCTTCTCTCTGCCACAATCATACAGCTAGTTACATGGCATGTTACAGCTGCTAGACAGAGCGGATTCTTCCTTTCCAATGAGGTCTTCTCAGAAAGGGCGGTACAGGTGTGTACAAGGAAGAGTGCTTTCAGAAATTGAAAATATGTTGTGCTATAGCAGCTCTATGATCTCTTCGGCTTACAAAGTAGACATACATTTCTTAACAATATAAGAATCATATCTTGAATATGAATGTCATTCGTTCTACCAACAAACTTTGCAGCATATGAAGAGAGCTTAGATTTGTGATTCCAGATATCTGAAAGAGACACGTTAGTGACAGATTCCTTACCTTAGAATATCCCCAGGCGTCAGGCTGGATCCGGAAAGTTTTGCGTAGCAGTACCCTTGCGCGTCGGTAGGCGGCGTCGTGCGGCTCCGCGTCCGTCGTCGGGATCGCCGGGATGACGTCGCGGGCAGTACTTAGACGCCGCCCCTGCGCGCTGACGTCAGTTCTTCTTTTTCCGCGCCAGTAAGCGCAGATCCGGGAAGAGCAGTGCCCTAGTCATTTTTTGACTAAGTTTTTGGTGAATTTTTCACTGTTTTCTCGAGTCGCTCGACTCCACAGGTGTCGGTAGGGATGCCCGGCTTCAAGCCATGCGACGTCTGTGGTCGTATGATGTCGATCACGGACCCGCATACGGATTGTCTCTACTGCCTCGGGCGCGACCACGACCCCAAGTCGTGCCCCGACTGTCGGGCCTTGCATCCGAAGGCTTTGCGAGAGCGGTCTCGAAAGCTCCTCGAGGTCCGGCAGTCGGCTCCGCGCTGCACCAAGCCCCGGTCACGTGAGAGGTCGAGGGGCCGGTCGCGGATTCCTCATCGGTCGTCGGGGTCCAAGTCTTCGCACTCCTCCGGTAAGTCGAAGCATAAGAAGTCTAAGAAGCGTCATCGTTCGACGACTTCGCCTCGCCGGTCTCGCGACTCGGCTGAGGGTCCTGTCGGCACCGTTCCCGCGGCTCCGGGAGTGCCTGTGGAGCCGCCCCCGCATTACCCGCACTTCCCGGGCGACTCCGGCCGAGATACAGGAGTTCCTGTCGGCCATGGCCCGCCTCTTCGGGCCTCAAGGTCCCCCGGTGCGCCTTCGGGCCCTGCGGGCCCTGATGGGGTTTCCCCGGCGCTGCCGGCGACTCCGGTCCCGGCGCCGCCTGTCACACCAGCCTCGGTCC
Source organism: Calotriton arnoldi (assembly GCA_963921515.1). Lineage (NCBI taxonomy): Eukaryota > Metazoa > Chordata > Amphibia > Caudata > Salamandridae > Calotriton > Calotriton arnoldi. The sequence continues at coordinate 170,376 of CAWUFW010006849.1, read as the reverse complement.
CGGCCCCGGCTCCGGCCCCGACCCCGGCTCCGGTGCTGCCTCAACCCCGATCGACGCCGGTTGACCTAATAACACCTCCACCGGCGCCGATGTCTCCGGTGCCGTTTCCGACGCCGCCCGGGGCTCCGGGCGGCGTCGTCCCCAGGTTCTCTCTGGATCCGGACATGGCGCCGGACCGGCGTCACTCGACGCCGGCTCCGATGCCGATGGGACCTTGGGTCCCGCTTGTCCCTCCTCCTCCTTATTTTGAACCAGAGGAGGACGAAGAGAACTGGGAGGGGTCGGATGACCCTCTCACACAGCAGTGTGAGTTCGATCAGGACTGGGCTGAGGAGCTTGGGGATGCCAGTGGTCTGGACACCTCCCCTGACTCTGGCATGCTGTCTCCTCCTTCCGTGGCAACGGAGGAGGGAGCAAATTTTGCAACCGTGTTGCGTAGAGCAGCTGGGGCCTTACACCTCCAATTGCCTACAGTGGCTGTCAGGACTAACCTCCTGACGGAAGTGCTTCAGCCGGCAGCTACCTCCTCGGAGCCACTGCTGCCGTTTATTGACGCGCTTTCCGACGTTCTTTTGGGCACCTGGTCCAAGCCCGCCACAGGGGCTCCTGTGGATAGGAACGTGGCCCGACGCCATCGCCCCGCTCCGGGCGACACCCTGTTCCTCTCCCAACACCCCACTCCTGAGAGCTTGGTTGTCCAAGCCTCTGCTTCCCAAACCGCCTTCCCTACCGCTCATCCGGATAGGGAATCCAAACGCCTGGATCAATTTGGGAAGAAGGTCTTTTCTTCCTCCAGTGCTGGCTTGCGGTCTGTCAACACCGCTTGCCTTTTGGGCCGATATTCCCACTCTCTGTGGGACTCGGTGGCGCAAGTTCTGCCCCAGTGTCCTGAGGAGGTCAAGACACTGCTTTCCCACGCCATTGCGGACGGAAGAGATGCGGCTAAATACACCATTAGATGTGGCCTTGATACCGCCGACTCGCTAGGCAGATCGCTTGCGACGACAGTGGCGCTGCGCCGTCACGCCTGGCTGAGGACCACTGGTTTCTCGGGTGATGTCCAAAACACCCTTATGGACATGCCCTTTGATGGGGTCGGTCTTTTTGGAAACAAAGCAGACCATGCGCTGGAGCGCTTTAAGGACTCGCGGGCTACAGCCAAGTCCCTGGGCCTTTCTGCTGTACGCCCTCCGCTACCGTCTGCTTTTCGCCCCTTTCGTGGCCACGGAAGGGGCGCCCAGTCACGTCCGCTGATCAGCCACCGGCCCGCGCAGCAAGCGTCTTCGCGTGGACGTGGCTCCCGCCGTGGCGGGTCAGGCAACCAGCGTGCGGGTCAGGCCACCAACCCCGCCCCGTCCGCGGCCTCCAAGCCCTCCTAGTCCTTCCTTTCAGGTGCACAGCACGCCAGTAGGGGGCAGGGTCCGCCATCACCTTCACCACTGGCGTGCCATCACCTCGGACAAGTGGGTCTTGGACATTGTCCGAAGGGGCTACTCCCTCCCCTTCGAGACCATCCCCCCAGCCATGCCACCTCTATTCCACCGCATGTCAGGGGATCACTTGGTGCTTCTTCAGAAGGAAGTTACAGCCCTCTTGGCCAAGAGGGCCATCGAGCGCGTTCCGACCCCAGAAGTAGGTCGTGGTTGCTACTCCCACTACTTTCTGGTGCGCAAAAAGGACAAGGAGGACATGCGTCCTATCTTGGACCTCCGGAACGTCAATCGCTTCCTCCGGAAGGAGAAGTTCAAGATGCTCACCTTAGCTCAGGTCTTGACTGCCCTCGACCCTGGAGACTGGATGGTAGCGTTGGACTTGCAGGACGCTTATTTCCACATCCCCGTCCTGCCGGCCCACCGGCGTTACCTGCGGTTCATGGTGGGCCTCGAGCATTTTCAATTCACCGTGCTCCCCTTCGGCCTCACAAGTGCCCCTCGGGTGTTCACGAAAGTGATGGCGGTGGTCGCAGCTCATCTGCGCCGGGCAGGGGTTCCAGTCTTCCCCTACCTCGACGACTGGCTGCTGAAGGCGGGCTCGTCCCAGGCAGTCGTCTCCCACCTCCAGACTACGGCCGAACTCCTGCACTCGCTGGGGTTCTCCATCAATGTGCCGAAGTCGCACCTGATTCCTTCTCCACAGCTCCTTTTCATCGAAGCAGTTCTGGACACGACGCAGTTTCGGGCCTATCCTCCCGAACGGCGAGTCCGGGATATTCAGGCTATGATTCCGATCTTTCAGCCTCTATCCTGGGTTTCGGTACGGATGACCCTGAGGCTGCTGGGCCTCATGGCCTCCTGCATCCTGCTGGTCGATCATGCCAGATGGCATATGCGGGCTCTGCAGTGGGACCTGAAATTCCAGTGGGCGCAGCACCAGGGCAACCTGTCCGATCACGTCCAGATCTCGGAGGGGACTGCAAAACAGTTGCAGTGGTGGCTCTCGAACCGGCAATGGGTCAGGGGCAGATCCCTCTCCCTTCCCCAGCCAGAGCACACACTCATGACGGACGCGTCCCTTCTGGGATGGGGCGGTCACATGGGAGAGGCGGAGATCAGAGGCCTCTGGTCTCCGGCGGAGTCCCGGCTCCATATCAACCTTCTGGAGCTCCGGGCGATCCGACTTGCACTCAAGGCATTCCTTCCCTCTGTCAAGGGGAAGGTAGTGCAGGTGTTCACGGACAACACCACCGCCATGTGGTACTGCAACAAACAAGGCGGGGTGGGGTCGTGGACCCTTTGTCAGGAGGCTCTGCGCCTCTGGACATGGCTGGAACATCAGGGCGTTTCCCTGATGGTTAAACACCTGGCAGGTTCCCTGAACGCCAGGGTGGACGAACTCAGCCGCAGGTGCATGATGGATCACGAATGGCATCTTCGCTCGGAGGTGGCGCAAGGTCTCTTTCAGCAGTGGGGAGAGCCTTGGTTAGATCTGTTCGCCACCGAAGAGAACGCGCAATGTCAGCAGTTCTGCGCGTTGGAATTTTCAAGGCGGCACTCGCTCGGCGACGCTTTTCGTCGCGAGTGGAGTTGCGGTCTGTTGTACGCCTTTCCGCCTATACCACTTCTACCCAGAGTGTTGAAGAAGATTCGGCGCGACCGGGCCCAAGTCATCCTTGTGGCTCCGGACTGGGCTCGAAGAGTTTGGTATCCCGAGCTACTCAGTATGAGCGTCGATCCGCCGATCCGTCTGCCTCTTCGGGAGGATCTTCTGTCGCAGCAGCAGGGGACGGTCCTCCACCCGAACCTGTCCAGTCTCCACCTGCTTGCGTGGAGATTGAGCGGCGGCAGTTGATTCCTTTCGACTTGCCTCCCGAAGTTTGTGATGTGATTCTGGCAGCCAGGCGTCCCTCCACTAAGGTGGTATACGCCTGCAGGTGGAACAAGTTTGTGGCATGGTGCACAGCAAAGGCTGTGAATCCCCTTTCTGCCCCTCTTTCTGAGGTTCTTCTGTTCCTTCTTTCTCTGGCCCAACAGGGTTCTGCCCTGGGTACCATCAAGGGCTATCTTTGTGCAATCTCGGCCTTCCTCAGGCTTCCTGATCAGCCCTCTCTTTTTAAGGTTGTTAACAGGTTTCTTAAAGGCATTACTCACCTCTTTCCTCCTGTTCCGTTTATAATGCCTCAGTGGGACTTGAATTTGGTTCTTACCTTCTTAATGTGCGCTCCCTTTGAGCCTCTGCATAACTGTCCTCTTCGTCTTCTGACTCTGAAGACGGCCTTTCTGGTGGCCATCACCTCCGCTCGGCGGGTGAGTGAGCTCCAGGCTCTTTCATGCAAACCCCCTTTCTGTCTGTTCATCCAGACAAGGTTGTTCTTCGGACGCGTCCGTCCTTCTTGCCGAAGGTGGTTACTGCCTTCCACATTGGGCAGACCATCACTTTGCCCACCTTCTTTCCGCCTCCGCATCCTTCCAGAGAGGAAGAGAGGCTCCACCGTCTGGACCCAAAACGTGCGCTTTCCTTTTACCTCAACCGCACACAACAGTTCCGGGTGGATGACCAGCTCTTTGTTGGCTACGTGGGCGCCAAAAAGGTCGGGCGGTACACAAGCGGACCATCTCCCGCTGGGTCATCTTGTGTATCAAGGCCTGTTATTCTTTAGCTAAGAAGGAGCCTCCTGTTGGGCTGCGTGCCCATTCCACCAGGGCTACGGCTGCTACCACGGCTTTAGGCCGCGGCGTTCCGTTGCAGGATATTTGTCAGGCAGCTACGTGGGCCTCGCTGCACACGTTTACCAAACATTACTGCCTTGACAGCCAGGTCCGGAGGGACAGCTTCTTTGGCCGTTCTGTCCTCCGGGACTTCCTTGTCTGAATCTGTTTGCAGACCCACCACCGGGGTTGGTATTGCTGGGGTATCTATTCTAAGGTAAGGAATCTGTCACTAACGTGTCTCTTTCAGATGCACAAGTTACTAACTTGTGTATCGATATATCTGTAAGAGACAGTAGTTAGTGACAGATTTCTTACCGCCCCACCCATCCTCCCCGTTCTGCGAACTGATTTCTAGGGTTAAGGACATCCCTTTCAGGGCCCTAGTATTTTTCAGACACCTATGTCAGCTTCTTGCATGGCTCTGCGTTCCTGGCGCGGAAAGTCGTGTACAGAACTGACGTCAGCGCGCAGGGGCGGCGTCTAAGTACTGCCCGCGACGTCATCCCGACGACGGACGCAGAGCTGCACGACGCCGCCTACCGACGCGCAAGGGTACTGCTACGCAAAACTTTCCGGATCCAGCCTGACGCCTGGGGATATTCTAAGGTAAGGAATCTGTCACTAACTACTGTCTCTTACAGATATATCGTTACACAAGTTAGTAACTTGTGCGTCAGGTCCTCCTCGGAGTTCAATTGTCCAAGCACAACTAAGGCAAACTTCTTATGAGGCTGTGCAACAAGAAATATCTGTGTGATGCAACGCTCTGCTTGCCAAAATTAAATTTGGCAATGCCACAATATTAAATGTGAGACTAATGGGCGCAGGCCTATTGCCAGCGTTTCCAAATATTCTGCTTTTTTGACAATTTGCAATGTATATGCTCAAAATGCTGATGACCCAGATCTGTTTCAAAAGTTATTATTGAAACTTGCTGCCTGGGTAGGCCCCTAAATTCTATGTGGTAATAGTAGCCTAGGCAGTGAACAGCATAAGGAAACAACTGGTTTAACTGGGGCTTCAGAATGCAAAACTCACAAGCATCTTTATTCTACATCATGTTTTCCTATGGTCTTGTGGTTGCATGTCCAAGCTGCTTCCCCACTCATCCTGCTTTTACTTATTATTCTGTGCCTCATGAATTGTGCTTGAGGATAGATATTTTCTTGGTAGCCCAGGATCACATTCCACACATATCAATTTAGTTATATCCACAGGTTGTGCTTGTTAATATCCACTTGTGTTATGCATATCAAACAGTTATCTGAAAGCTCCAGTCGCTCCTCACAGATAGAAAACTTCTCACAGGCTCCAAATATCAAGAATACATGACTGAAGTAATCTTCAAGTCCCTTACAATAAATAATCAATCTGTATTCCCCAATATAGTATGAGATTGTCAGAACACAGTTATAAGAGGGGGGCAATTAATTGCTTCACAATATCCAGGAACAATATGGATAGATCTTCAATAGATCAATTAAAATGCATTTGGGCAATCATGGTCTTTCAGTAAATAATAATTTATCATCCAAGAGATGCTCCTTAATCAGTTAACCTCTGTTAAAATGCTTATAAAAAATTGTGGAACAGAACAACCCAGATGTCTAAGCAAAATCACCTCAAGTGTTTTGAGAATAGTCAAAATATGGGCAGCTTATCAGCACAAAAATTAAAAGAGCTGCCAATGACCATATATAGGCTATTCGGGATCCCCAAGGGAATATTGTACAGGATAATGAGTTTATTATTACTGTATTTCGTGATTAGTATACCAATCTTAGTCAGGTAAACCAAAGGGCCACTCCTTTACAAATTGCTTCTTATATCTCTTCTTATTCTTATATTGAAACATCTAATGTTAAAGGATTATCAATGTTACAGTGTCAAAGTTGAGATATAAAGAAGCCTTAAAAAGTTACTGAAAAATGATCACAAATACTAAAATTAAGACATTTGCTGGATCTAATAGCTCACCCAGAAAACTCCTCCAGGGAGAATTTTATGATTGTCAGGTCCTTTTGTCCCCAGACACAAGTCAACAAAAAATACCTGTGTCGCAATCTTTGGTTGATAATCTTTCAGATTTCTTCTATGAGAAGGTAGCGGACATCTCTACAAGCACAGATTCTTCTTTCCGGCCTCAGTTCGCACTTGTTCGAACCTATTGTGATTAAGTAGTGTTGACTATCTTTAGCAGCATTTCCCTAGCAGAATCCTAATCAGCCATTTCGAATGCCTGCTTGGGATCCCCTTTATGTTATGTTAGGTTATTGGTTATTTATATAGCGCACGTTCACCAAAGGTCTCTTGGCGCTAAAGACTCTTTAGACTTCGTCCCCTGGAATTCTAAAAATGATATATCTCTGATATAACAAAGCAATTAATCTGATCTTTGACCAATTGATCGGATTGGTTTCAGTCCCTCTCTGTTGGAGAAAAGTTTTAGTGCTACTGCTGTGAAGAAAAAGAAAATGCAGACCTAACAATTACGAGTAATTGTAGGCCGATTTTCTTGCTCCCCGTTTTGGGGAAAATCGTAGAAAAAGTGGTGAATAAACAGCTCACCCAGTGTACAGCATTAAAAGGGATTTTGCATTCCACACAATCTGGTTTTCGCCCCAGATTTAGTACCGAGGTTGCACTCTGAGAGGTCTCTGAGTTCAGGTTAGATGGAGGCAATAAAGCAGTTGACATATAGTTTTGGATTTGTCTGCAGCTTTCGACATCGTATCTCATAATATCCTGTTGGAGCGTTTGGAGGCAGTCTGTGTGAAGTGTAGAGCCAATTTATGGATAAAATCCTTTCTGTCAGATAGAGCGCCGGCGGCTTACCCCCCCCATTTACCTCTGATTTTAAGGAATTAAGACACGGTCTATCTCAGAGCTCGCCTTAATTCTTACTCTGTTTATCATCTAGATGGCACCTTTGGCCAGGGTGGTAGAACCGTGGGGCTTTATTATAATATCGTACACTGATGCAACGCAACACCTGCTTTCCTCCCAGCAGGTAGATGTCGCAATGATGGAATGTTTCCAGGGTTCCCGTGCCACTGTAGCAAATTGGATACAACAGAGCTGTCTTAAGTTGAACTCCAGTAAACCAGAAAAATCGAATATTTGAAAACTTCTCTCTTTTTGATCTACTGAGGCTATGGCCAAAAGACTTTGGAGATCCCCAAACTCCTGCTGTAGTGGTGAGAAACCTTCAAGTAAGATTTGATAAGGATCTTTCCTTTAAACCACAAATCCGGAGATTATTGCAACTTGTTTTGGGGTACTTAAATCTTTACAAAAGACTGTATAAATCTTACCTGCTTACACTAGGAAGCCTATTGTCCAGGCTCTGGCGACCTCCAGGTTGGATTATTCCAACTCCCTTTACCTAGGGATCCCCTCAAGGTTGCTAAACAAACTACAGCTGGTGGAAGATGCTGCAGCCTGCGTTAATTTTAAATTGCCCAAGAAGACAGGCTATACGGCTCATACTAAAGAAGCTCTACTACTTACTTGTGAATAAAAGGGTCATTTTTAATACCATGTTGCTCACCTTCAGAGCCATCCACAAAAAGGAGCCTCTCTACCTTTGCAGGAGATTTAGCGAATATATTCTCAGGAGAGATTTGAGGTCTCTAATCAGGGGCTTCTTTCCATTCCCAGAGTGTGGCTGGCCAGGAAAGGCGATCGTACTTTTTCCCTTCTAGCGGCAAAGCTGTGAAATGGTCTGCCTAAAAAGCCAAGAGACACAAAGTCAGAAGTTCTGAAGACCTTTCTTTATAGGGATGTTTATGCTCGGAAGGCATTTTGCCTGCTTGGAAGCGGCAGGACATTTCCTTGGAAGCAGCTGTTCGCACTTTATAAGAAGTATAAGTTCTTTAGCTCACTTCGCCACCCCAGTTTAGACCCGGCCATATGCAAATCAGTCTTGACCCTGTTCCTTATGGGAACAGTCCAGCCCGAACTGCCAAGCCAGGTCTTCCCTGGGCCGGAAACAAGGGCTGAACTGTTCCCATGAGGCACAGGGTCAAGACTGATTTGCATATGACTGGGTCTGAACTGGGGTGGCGAAGTGAGCTAAAGAATGATGATGGATTCAACCCTGATCTGTGACTGGGGGTGAGTGTCTGAATAGTTTCAGCGCTCCGTCCATCATCTTTTTGTGTTTGCTTTGTTCACCCTAAGTTGGCAGGGTATGCCCAGACGTGGGTCCCTTGCTCACTTTGCCACTGAATTCAAGCTAGCCTGGCTGATGAGGGGTGCTACCCCGAAACCTGTCCCAGGATGCTTGTTATCGGTTCAGGGAAGACCTGGCTTGGCAGTTCGGGCTTGACTGTTCCAACGAGGCACAGGGTCAAGACTGATTTGCATATGGCTGGGTTTGAACTGGGGTGGCAAAGTGAGCTAAAGAATTATGATGGATTCAACCCAGATCTGTGACTGGGTGTGAGTGTCTGAAAAGTTTCAGCGCTTCGTCCGTCATGTCTTTGTGTTTGCATTGTATTGAACATTGTCAGCATTACTTTTGATCTTTTTAATTCCTTTGATAATAGTCATATAATCCGGTCCTCCAATAGGAAACTGATTTTGCTATGTTTCAATAACAAGATAAGGACCTCAGACTCTCTGGGTCTTATTGCCCTATTTTGCTTATTAATTCTGACTTTAAATATGTTTTAAAGTCATAGGTAAAAGGATGTCAGTGAGTGGATCCAATGCAACATGGTTTTGTTCCTCTGAGGCACTACTTCCCACATTAATTTGGCAATGACCACGTTCAGTATTTCGTCAACTAATGATTCTTGCCAGGATGGTCCTGCCTGAGGCAGAGAAGGCGTCTGACAAGGTCTCCTGGCACTTTCTCTCGCAGGTCCTCACAAACTTTGGCTTCAGACAACTATTTATGAGCAGAATAAGAGAATTATTCATACTAACTGCTCAATTTATCTGCATGGGTACATTACATTACATAGATTTCCCTTACTGCAAGGGAAATTTCAAGGTTGCCGTTTACCTACCCAACTCTTTGCCTTATTTTTGGATTCCTATTTTAAGAACTTAGGTTGTCTCCTAAACCCTTGTGGCCATTCCTTAACAGGGCACCACTCAAAAATGTCTCCCTATGCTGACGAAATTGCACTTTTCACTTCTAACCCAGCAACTGCTCACCGGTCCATTGAAACAAAGCTACCTGTTTTTTTCTATAGGCACAAGTTCTGTTTAACCAGCTGATCCTCTACCCAGGTCCCCCTGTATCTCATCTGCTGTACATAGGTGTTAAAATTTCCACTCCATTGGAAGAAGTGTTCATACTCAGGACGCTCTTCTGTCCTTTACAATTGTGAGCTCTTTTAAAATAGCATTGACTTCCCTTAGGGATTGAAGATTAAAATTAAATTTGTTCCAAAAGTTTTGTTTTTTGTTCCAGTTACGTTTTATTTTTCTTTATAAAAGTCAAGTCCTCATTGTTTTGCTTTATCTGGCAACACAAGAAGCCTCACAGGGTTATTGGTATTCTGTAGCTTCATTTACATAATACCTGCTATTCTCTTCCTTGCCCTAAATTTTACTATTGGAGGGCATTGTCATTTGAACTCTAAAAATTAGGGATAACAAATACTCCCTGGCCCCTGAAAATGTTATTCCGACTTATCATCTTTCCCTGGTTTATGTTTCATCCACTATACTTTAAAGAACTCGATATAAGACTAAAGATTCCAAAATGTTCTAGATACATTTCATCTTTGCATAATCCATTCCTACCCAGTTTCTCACATGATGCTTTTCTTCAGTCATGGGTCATTACCTCGTTACAGCATCAAGGACAGCTGAATGAGGGCCCTATCGTTTTCACTTTTTCTTCATTGGTGTTGTGATTTCAATTCCCAAAATAGGGTTCTTTGAGTATCTACAGATGCGAGAATACTTCTTGCATATCTCGAACTCTAACCTGAATATAGCCTAATGCGCTTCAAAAGGTCTACTTGCCCCTTCCGATCGCAAAAGCATTGTTGGCCATGTATACCACGTATTGTTGGAGGGACAGACAAATAACCTTCAGCATATAGCCACCAGACTGACTTGGTCTGTTGGTGATGAGATGAAATAAAGAGCGTTAATACTACGAAGTCCTAAAGTGCTTAATGTCTTAAAATCTGAAAGAAACACATAGTGATAGATTCCTTACCTTAGAATATCCCCAGGCGTCAGACTGGATCCGAAAGTTTTCGTCAGCAGTACCCCTGTGCGTCTGTAGGTGGCGTTGTGCGGCTCCGCGTCCGTTGTTGGCGTCGTGGTCGCCGAGATGACGTCGCAGGCGCTACTTAGACGCTGCCCACTCGCGCTGACGTCAGTTCTTCATTTTTCCGCGCCAGCAAGCGCAGATCCGGGAAGAGCAGGAACCCCCAGTCAATTTTTGACTGACTTTTTATGTTTAAAAGTTTTTATTGGTTTTTGCAAACAAAACCCCCACATATAGCAAGACACAAAGCCCTTGACACCATTCCTTAAGTAATCTACATTTCCGACAACAACGTAGGTACCCCCTTTTGTACATCAAATTGTACGCACTGGTCTGGGTGTCCATCAAAGTCTTGTGCCCGTACAGCCACTCTTATCATTGTTGCTCTGCTGGGGTACAAATCAATACCAAAACAAAAAAATAAAACAATGAACCGAAAAAACATAACTAAAGTCCCTCCCTCCCCCCTCCCCGTGCCGGCACTCTCCCTGATCCTACCACTCCATATCCTCCCGCTCCTTTCTATCGTAGGGTCTACATATTTTGACTGACTTTTTGAGGCTTTTTGTCTCTATTTTTTCATCGAGTCTTCGATTCCTGGTGCAGTTAGGATGCCCGGTTTTAAGTCCTGTGTGGATTGTCACTGCTTGATGTCGGTGACGGACCCGCACCGTGTGTGTCTTTTCTGCCTGGGGCGCGACCACGACCCCAAGTCGTGCCCCAACTGCCGGGCCGTGGCGCCGAAGACTTTGCGGGAGCGGTCCCGAAAGTTGCTGGAAGCCCGGCAGTCGGCTCCGCGCCGTTCGAGGTCCCGGTCCCGTGGGAGGTCGAGGGACCGTGCGCGGAGTCATCACCATCGATCTTCGGGATCCAAGTCTTCGCACTCGGGGTCAGGTAAGACTAAGCACAAGAAGTCGAAGAAACGCCATCGTTCTCCGACTTCCCCTCGCCGGTCGCGCGACACGGTTGAGGGTGGTGCCTCCCCCGCGGCTCCAGGGGAGCCTACGCAGTCGCCGCCTGACTACCCGCCCTTCCCGGGGTCGTCGGCGACTCCGGCCCAAATACAGGAATTCCTGTCGGCCATGACTCGCCTCTTTGGGCCGTCGGGTCCCACTGGTGCGCCTTCGGGCCCCGCGGTCCCGACTGGGTGTCCTCGCCTTTCCTCGCCGGCGGCCCCGGCGTCGCTGTCGGCTCCGGCCTCGGTGCCGCAGGACACCCTTGGATCCAGGCCTGGATCCCGGTCGACGCCGGTTGACCTTGTCACTCCTCCACTGACGTAGACTCCACCGGCACCAGTTCTGACGCCGCCCGCTCCTCGGGACGACGTCGACCTCAGTTTCAGCCCCGATGTGGACGCGGCGTAGAGCCGGCGTCCATCGATGCCGTTCTCGACGTTGCTCGGGGATTTTTATGCCCATGTCCCTGCTCCTTATTTTAGACCTGTTGAACAGCCTGAGGCGCAAGGGGAGGACTGGGAGGGGTCTGAGGACCCTCTCGCAGCTGCTTGCGAGTATGAACAGGACTGGGCTGAGGAATTGGGGGACACCAGTGGTCTGGATACCTCACCAGACCTTGGCATGCTGTCTCCTCCTACCGTGGCTACGGAGGAGGGTGCTAGTTATGCTGTGGTGTTGCGTAGGGCGGCCGAGGCCCTACACCTCGAGCTCCCTACTGTGGCTGTCAGGACTAACCTCCTGACAGAGGTGCTTCAGCCAGCTGCTACTTCGCGGAGCCGCTGCTTCCCTTCAATGAAGCCCTTTCTGACGTTCTTTTGGGCACTTGGTCCAGCGACACCACAGGGGCTCCTGTGGATAGGAACGTGGCCCGACGCCATCGCCCGGCTCCGGGTGACCCCATTTACCTCTCCCAACATCCCACCCCCGAGAGCTTGGTTGTCCAAGCCTCTGCTTCCCCTACCGCCTTCCCTTCCGCCCCACCGGATAGGGAATCCAAGAAGCTGGATCAGTTTGGGAAGAAGATTTTTTCTTCCACCAGCTCTGCGCTGCGGTCCGTGAACACTGCATGCCTCTTGGGCCGTTATTCCCACTCTCTGTGGGATACGGTGGCGCAAGTGCTGCCCCAGTGTCCGGAGGAGGCCCGGCCAGCTCTCTCCCAGGCTGTTGCAGAGGGGAGAGACGCAGCAAAGTTCATGATTCGTTGTGGCCTAGACACCGCCGACTCACTGGGCAGGTCGATTGTAACGACGGTGGCGGTTCGCCGTCACGCCTGGTTGAGGACCACTGGATTGTCGGGGGATGTCCAAAACACCCTTATGGACATGTCCTTTGATGGCCGTCGCCTCTTCGGCGACAAAGCGGACAGCGCGTTGGAGAGGTTTAAGGACTCACGGGCTATGGCCAAGTCCTTGGGACTCTCGGCAGTCCGCCCTCCTCCGCCTTCCGCTTATCGCTCCTTTCGTGGCACAGGAAGGGGCACCCCGCAGCGTTCGCAACAGAGCCACAGGCCTGCGCAGCAACAATCCCAGCGCGGACACTGATTCCGCCGTGGCGGACCAAGGGGCCAGCGGGCGGGTCAGTCCACCACCACCCCGGCCACCACTGCCTCCAAACCTTTCTAGTCCGAACTTTCAGGCCCATTAATTGCCAGTGGGCGGCAGGCTTCGCCATCACCTCCCCCACTGGCGCACCATCACTTCGGACAGGTGGGTTTTAGAAATAGTCCGGAGGGGCTACTCCCTCCCCTTCGAGACTACCCCTCCAGCTATGCCACCACAGTACCACCGCATGTCGGGGGATCACTTGGCGCTTCTTCAACAGGAAGTTGCGGCCCTCTTGACCAAGGGGGCCATCGAGCGCGTTCCGATGCCAGAAGTAGGTCGTGGTTGCTATTCCCACTACTTTCTGGTGCCCAAGAAGGACAAAGGCCTGCGTCCTATCTTAGACCTCCGGAACGTCAATCGCTTCCTCCGCAAAGAGAAGTTCAAGACGCTCACTCTGGCTCAGGTCTTGTCTGCTCTCGATCCACAAGACTGGATGGTAGCGCTAGACTTGCAGGATGCCTATTTCCACATCCCCGTCCTGCAAGCCCACCGGCGTTACCTGCGGTTCATGGTAGGCCACGAGCACTTTCAGTTCACCGTGCTCCCTTTTGGCCTTACCAGTGCCCCTCGAGTGTTCACCAAGGTGATGGCGGTGGTCGCAGCTCATCTGCGCAGATCAGAGGTTTCAGTCTTCCCCTATCTGGACGACTGGTTGTTGAAGGCGGGCTCGCCCCATGCAGTCGTCTCCCACCTCCAGACTACGGCCGACCTCCTGCACTTGCTGGGGTTCTCCATCAACGTGCCGAAGTCGCAGCTGATTCCCTCTCAGAAGCTCCTCTTTATTGGAGCGGTTCTGGACACGGCGCAGTTTCGGGTCTATCCTCCCGAACAGCGAGTTCGGGATATTCGGGCTCTGATTCCCATCTTTCAGCCCTTGTCCCGGGTTTCGGTCAGAGTGACTCTGAGGCTGCTGGGCCTCATGGCCTCCTGCATCCTGCTGATCGATCATGCCAGATGGCATATGCAGGCTCTGCAGTGGGACCTGAAGTTCCAGTGGGCGCAGCATCAGGGGAACCTGTCCGATCACGTCCAGATCTCGGAGGGCACTGCATGTCAGTTGCAGTGGTGGCTCACGAACCAGCATTGGGTCTATGGCAGATCCCTCTCCCTTCCCCAATCGGAGTTTACAGTGGTGACGGATACGTCCCTCCTGGGTTGGGGCGGCCACATGGGAGAGGCGGAGATCAGAGGCCTCTGGTCTCCAGCGGAGTCCCGGCTCCATATCAACCTTCTGGAGCTTCGGGCGATCCGGCTTGCACTGAAGGCATTCCTTTCCTCTGTCAAGGGGAGAGTTGTGCAGGTGTTCACAGACAACACCACCGCCATGTGGTACTGCAACAAACAAGGCGGGGTGGGGTCGTGGACCCTCTGTCAGGAGGCTCTGCGTCTCTGGACATGGCTGGAACATCAGTGCATGTCCCTGGTGGTTCAACACCTGGCACGTTCTCTGAACGCCAGGGCGGACAAACTCAGCCGCAGGTGCATGCTCGATCACGAATGGCGTCTTCACTCGGAGGTGGTCCAAGGTCTCTTTCAGCAGTGGGGAGAGCCTTGGTTAGATCTATTCGCCACCGAAGAGAACGCGCAATGTCATCAGTTCTGCGCGTTGGAATTTCTAAGGCGGCACTCGCTCGGCGACGCTTTTCGTCGCAAGTGGAGTTGCGGTCTGTTGTACGCCTTTCCGCCTATACCTCTTCTGCCCAGAGTGCTGAAGATCAGGCGCGACCGGGCACAAGTCATCCTTGTGGCCCCGGACTGGGCTCGAAGAGTATGGTATCCCGAGCTACTCAGTATGAGCATCGATCCTCCGATCAGACTGCCTCTTCGGGAGGATCTTCTGTCGCAGCAGCAGGGGACGGTCCTCCACTGAACCTGTCCAGCCTCCACCTCTTTGCGTGGAGATTGAGCGGCGGCAGTTGATTCCTTTCGACTTGCCTCCTGAAGTTTGTGATGTCATTCTGGCAGCCAGGCGTCCCTCTACTAAAGTGGTATACGCCTGCAGGTGGAACAAGTTTGTGGCATGGTGCACAGCAAAGGCTGTGGATCCCCTTTCTGCCCCTCTTTCTGAGGTCCTCCTGTTCCTTCTCTCTTTGGCCCGGCAGGGCTCTGCTCTGGGCACTATCAAGGGCTACCTTTCTGCAATTTCAGCCTTTCTCAGGCTACCTGATCAGCCCTCTCTTTTCAAGTCCCCTGTTGTAAATAGGTTTCTCAAAGGCATTACACATCTTTTTCCTCCTATTCCTTTCGTGATGCCTCAGTGGGACTTGAATCTGGTTCTTACATACTTGATGTGCGCTCCGTTTGAGCCTCTTCACAACTGTCCTCTTCGTCTCTTGACATTGAAGACTGCCTTCCTGGTGGCCATCACCTCTGCTAGGCGGGTGAGTGAGCTCCAGGCTCTTTCTTGTAAGCCTCCTTTCCTTTCAGTCCATCCGGACAAAGTGGTGCTCAGGCCCCGTCCTTCCTTTTTGCCAAAAGTGGTCACGGCCTTTCATGTTGGGCAGCCTATTACCTTGCCCACCTTCTTTCCGCCTCCGCATCCTTCCAGAGAGGAAGAGAGGCTCCACCGTCTGGACCCAAAACGTGCGCTCTCATTTTATCTCAACCGCACACAGCAGTTCCGGGTGGATGACCAGCTCTTTGTTGGCTACGTTGGCACCAAGAAAGGTCGGGCGGTACACAAGAGAACTATCTCCCGCTGGGTTGTCTTGTGTATCAAAGTCTGTTACTCTTTGGCTAAAAAAGAACCTCTGGTGGGGCTGCGTGCTCACTCCACCAGAGCTACTGCAGCCACTACTGCATTGGGACGCGGTGTCGCCCTGCAAGACATCTGTCAGGCAGCCACGTGGGCCTCGCTGCACACGTTTACCAAGCATTATTGCCTGGACAGCCAAGTCCGGAGAGACGGCTTCTTCGGCCGTTCTGTTCTCCGCGACTTTCTGGTTCGCAGACCCACCACCGGGGTTGGTATTGCTGGGGTATCTTTTCTAAGGTAAGGAATCTATCACTATGTGTTTCTTTCAGATGAACAAGTTACTTACCTTCGGTAACGATATATCTGTAAGAAACATTAGTAGTGATAGATTCCTTACCGCCCCACCCATCCTTCCCCGTTCTGCGAACTGATTTCTAGGGTTAAGGTCATCCCTTTCAGGGCCCTAGTTTCAATTCACCAGTGGTCAGTATCTTGCATGGCTCTGCGTTCCTGGCGCGGAAAGTCGTGTACAGAACTGACGTCAGCGCGCGTGGGCGGCGTCTAAGTAGTGCCCGCGACGTCATCTCGGCGACCACGACGCCAACGACGGACGCGGAGCCGCACGACGCCACCTACTGACGCGCAGGGGTACTGCTGACAAAAACTTTCCGGATCCAGCCTGACGCCTGGGGATATTCTAAGGTAAGGAATCTATCACTACTAATGTTTCTTACAGATATATCGTTACCGAAGGTAAGCAACTTGTTCATTAAGGATTCATCATTTAAAATGTATTCAGGATGTATACTGTACTCTGATGCCACAGTGTGATTACAAGTGAAACAAGCAATACAATAAACAATAACAAGAAAAAAGAAGTAGCAAAAGAATTAATCTGAAAAAAACAGTTAGTTATATATTCCTTACCTTAGATTTACCCCCAGGCGTCAGACTGGATCCGGAAAGTTTTTCGTCAGCAGTACCTCTGCGCATCGGAAGGTGGCGTCGGTCGGCTCCGCGTCCGTCGTTGGCGTCGTGGTCGCCGGAATGACGTCGCGGTAGCTACTTAGACACCGCTCTCGCGCGCTAACGTCAGTTCTTTCTTTTTCCGCGCCAGCCAGCGCAGCTCCGGAGAGAGCGGTACCTCCAGTTACTTTTTGACTGAACTTTTTGAGCGACTTTTGTCGGCGTCTTTTTGAGTCCTACCGGCTTCTGGTGCACGTAGGGATGCCTGGCTTCAAGGCTTGCGGTTCCTGTACCCGATTGATGTCGGTGACGGATTTGCACCGCGTGTGCCTGTTTTGCCTGGAGCGCGACCACGACCCCAAGTCGTGCTCCGACTGCCGGACCATGGCTCCGAAGTCTTTGCGGGAGCGGTCCCGAAAGCTTCTTGAGCGCCGGCAGTCGGCTCTGCGCCGCTCAAGGTCCCGATCGCGAGGGGGGTCGAGGGACCGGTCGCGGAGCCATCACCACTCGTCATCCAAGTCTTCGCACTCGGGGTCAGGTAAGTCGAAGCACAAGAAGAAGGCGAAGAAGCATCGTCGCTCTTCGACTTCTCCCCGTCGGTCGGCTGACGCGACGAGGGATGCGGGCGCTGCCCCTCCCGCGGCTCCGCGTGCGGAGCCTGAAGGGTCGACTCCGAGTTTCCCTCCCTTCCCGGGACCCGGAGCGACTCCTGCCAAGCTTCGTAAGTTTTACGATGCAATGCATGCAATCTTTGGGCAGCCCGACTCTGTTGGCGCGCCTTCGGGCCCCACGGACCTGGTTGGGGGTCCTAGGCCTTCCCTGCCGACGGCTCCAGCGCCGCAGGGCCCCCATGGATCCTGGCCTGGATCCGGATCGGCGCCGGTTGACCTCATTACACTTCCACCGGCGCTGCTTCCTCCGGCACCGCACCCGATGCCGGTTGAGCCCCCAGCCGGCGTCGACCCCAGCCTCCATCCTGCTGTGGACACGGAGCCGGACCGGCGTCGTCCGGCGCCTATTTTTGTGCCCCTGTTCACTCCTGGGGTCCCTTTCAGGCGAGATTGGCACCCAGAGGACGAAGAGGAGGACTGGGAGGGGTCAGGAGACCCTCTGACCGACCAGTTGGATTATGATCCGGACTGGAGAGAGGAACTGGGGGATGCCAGTGGTCTCGATACCTCCCCAGACCTTGGCATGTTGTCTCCTCCTACCGTGGCTACGGAGGAGGGAGCTTCATATGCAGTGGTGTTGCGTAGGGCGGCCGAGGCTCTCCACCTCGAGCTTCCTACAGTGGCAGTCAGGACTAACCTCCTGACAGAGGTGCTTCAACCGCAAGCGAGCTCTTCGGAGCCCCTGCTGCCGTTCAATGAAGCCCTCACTGACATCCTTTTGGGCACTTGGTCCAGGCCCAACACGGGCCTGGACCAAGGATGATTGCCCGACGCCACCGCCCGGCCCTGGACGACCCCACTTTCCTCTCCCAACACCCCACCCCTGAGAGCTTGGTGGTCCAAGCCTCTACCTCCAAGAGCGCATTCCCCAACGCTCCACCAGATAGGAAATCCAAGAAGCTGGATCATCTTGGAAAGAAAAAAATTTCTTCCGCCAGCTTGGGACTGAGGTCGGTAAACACCGCATGTCTATTGGGCCGTTATTCCCACTCTCTGTAGGACACGGTTGCGCAAGTGCTGCCTCAGTGTCCGGAGGAGGCCCGGACTGTCCTCTCACAGGATGTTGCCGCAGGGAGAGACGCAGCGAAGTTTACCATCCGCTGTGGGCTGGTTACCACCGACTCTCTAGGCAGAAAGATTTCCACGTCGGTAGCCCTTCGACGCTACGCCTGGATGAGATCGACTGGCTTTTCTGGGGATGTCCAGAGCACCCTCCTGGACATGCCTTTTGATGGCCGTCGCCTTTTTGGCGACAAACCGGACAACGCTCTAGAGCGTTTTAAGGACTATTGAGCTACGGCCAAGTCCTTGGGCCTCTCCAACCACCCTGCGCAGTCCGCTTTTCCCCCTTTCGTGGCTACGGAAGGGGTGCCCCACTACGTTCCGTCCAGAGCCACAGGCCAACGCAAGCTGCACAACCTTCGCGCGGCCGGGGACGTGGGAACCACCGCCGTGGTTCTGGGGGCCAGCGAGCGGGTCAGTCTGCTTCAGCCTCCAAACCTTCCTAGTCCGACTTTTCAGACACTCACCCCCAGTCACAGATCTGGGTTGAATCCATCATAATTTTTTAGCTCACTTCGCCACCCCAGTTCAAACCCAGCCATATGCAAATCAGTCTTGACCCTGTGCCTCATGGGAACAGTCCAGCCCGAACTGCCAAGCCAGGTCCTCCCTGGACCGGAAACAAGCATCCTAGGACCGGTTTCGGGGTTTCACCCCTCTTCAGCCAGGATAGCTTGATTCCAGTGGCACAGTGAGCCCAGGACCCACGTCTGGGCATACCTGGCACACTTAGGGCGAGAAAGCAAAAGACACACAATTGATGGACGGAATGCAGAACAAATCAAAACATTCACCCCCAGTCAAGAGATCTGGGTTAAATCCATCATTCTTTTGCTCACCATGCCACCCCAGTTTAGACCTGGCCATATGCAAATCAGTCTTGACCCTGTGCCTCATGGGAACAGTCCAGCCCGAACTGCCAAGCCAGGTCCTCCCTGGACCGGAAACAAGCATCCTAGGACCGGTTTCGGGGTTTCACCCCTCTTCAGCCAGGATAGCTTAATTCCAGTGGCACAGTGAGCCCAGGACCCACGTCTGGGCATACCTGGCGCACTTGGGGCGAGAAAGCAAAAGACACACAATTGATGGGCGGAATGCAGAACAAATCAAAACATTTACCCCCCAGTCAAGGGCGCATTCCCTAACGCTCCACCAGATAGGGAATCCAAGAAGCTGGATCATCTTGGAAAGAAGATTTTTTCTTCCGCCAGCTTGGGACTGCGGTTGGTAAACACCGCATGTCTATTGGGCCGTTATTCCCACTCTGTGTGGGACACGGTTGCGCAAGTGCTGCCTCAGTGCCCTGAGGAGGCCCGGACAATACTCTCCCATGCTGTCGACGCCGGGAGGGACGCGGCCAAGTTTACCATCCGTTGTGGGCTGGATACCGCTGACTCTCTAGGCAGGACGATTTCCACGTCGGTAGCCCTTCGACGCTACGCCTGGATGAGATCGACTGGCTTTTCAGGGGATGTCCAGAACACCTTGATGGACATGCCCTTTGACGGCCATCGCCTTTTTGGCAAGAAAGCGGACAACGCTCTAGAGCATTACAAGGACTCACAGGCTACGGCCAAGTCCTTGGGCCTCTCCAGCCGCCCTGCGCAGTCTGCTTTTCTCCCCTTTCGTGGCTACGGAAGGGGTGCCCCACTACGTCCTGCCCAGAACCACAGGCCGGCGCAAGCTCCCCAACCTTCGCGCGGCCAAGGACGTGGGAACCACTGTCGTGGTTCAGGGGGGCCAGCGGACGGGCCAGTCCACCAACCCCCCCTCTGCAGCAGCCTCCAAACCTTCCTAGTGCGACATTTCAGGCCCATCACACGCCAGTGGGCGGCAGGATCCGCCATCACCTCCCCCACTGGCGTACCATCACGTCGGACAGGTGGGTTTTGCAGATAGTCCAAGGAGGCTACTCGCTCCCCTTCGAGACTACCCCTCCAGCCATGCCACCTCGGTACCATCGTATGTCGGAGGATCATTTGGGCCTTCTCCAACAGGAAGTTACGGCTCTCTTGGCCAAGGGAGCCATCGAGCACGTTCCTGCCCCAGAAGTAGGTCGTGGTTGTTACTCCCACTACTTTCTGGTACCCAAGAAGGACAAGGGCCTGCGTCCTATCTTGGATCTCAGGGACGTCAACCGCTTCCTCCGGAAGGAGAAGTTCAAGATGTTGACGCTCGCTCAGGTCTTGTCTGCCCTCGACCCTGGAGACTGGTTGGTAGCGTTGGACTTGCAGGACGCTTACTTTCACATCCTCGTCCTGCCGGCCCACCGGCGTTACCTGCGGTTCACGGTAGGCCACGAGCACTTTCAGTTTGCCTGCTCCCCTTTGGCCTTACCAGCGCCCCTTTGGTGTTCACGAAAGTGATGGCGGTGGTCGCAGCTCATCTGCGCAGATCAGGGGTTCCAGTCTTCCCCTATCTCGACGACTGGCTGTTGAAGGCGGGCTCACCCCAGGCTGTCTCCTCCCACCTCCAGACTACAGCCGACCTCCTGCATTCGCTGGGGTTCTCCATCAACATGCTGAAGTCACACCTGATCCCCTCTCAGAAGCTCCTCTTCATTTGAGCGGTTCTGGACACTGCGCGGTTTCAGGTTTATCCTCCCGAACAGCGAGTCCGGGATATTCGGGCTATGATTCCGATCTTTCAGCCTCTATCCCGGGTTTCTGTCAGAATGACCCTGAGGCGGCTGGGCCTCATGGCCTCCTGCATCCTGCTGGTCGATCATGCCAGGTGGCATATGCGGGCTCTGCAGTGGGACCTGAAGTTCCAGTGGGCGCAGCATCAGGGGAATCAGTCCGACTGCGTCCAGATCTCGGAGGGCACTGCACGACAATTGCAGTGGTGGCTCACGAACCTGAATTGGGTCAACGGCAGATCCCTCTCCTTTCCCCAACCAGACCACACAGTGGTGACTGACGCATCCCTTCTGGGATGGGGCGGCCACATGGGAGAGGCGGAGATCAGAGGCCTCTGGTCTCCGGCGGAGTCCGAGCTCCACATCCACCTTCTGGAGCTTTGGGTGATTCGTCTTGCACTCAAGGCATTCCTTCCCTCTGTCCGGGGAAGAGTAGTGCAGGTGTTCACGGACAACACCACCGCAATGTTGCACAGCAACAAACAAGGCGGGGTGGGGTCGTGGACCCTATGTCAGGAGGCCCTCCGGCTTTGGACATGGCTGGAACATCAGGGCATATCCCTGGTGGTTCACTGAACGCCAGGGCGGACGAACTCAGCCGCAGGTGCATGATGGATCACGAATGGCGTCTTCACTCGGTGGTGGTGCAAGGTCACTTTCGGCAGTGGGGAGAGCCTTGGTTAGATCTATTCGCCACCGAAGAGAACGCGCAATGTCAGCAATTCTACGCGTTGGAGTTTCCAAGGCGGCACTCGCTAGGCGACGCCTTTCGTCGCGAGTAGAGTTGCGGTCTATTGTACGCCTTTCCGCCTATACCACTTCTGCCCAGAGTGCTGAAGAAGATCAAGTGCGACCGGGCCCAAGTCATTCTTGTGGCTCCGGATTGGGCAAGAAGAGTCTGGTATCCCGAGCTGCTCCACATGGCCATCGATCCTCCGATCAGACTGCCTCTTCGGGAGGATCTTCTGTCGCAGCAACAGGGGGCGGTCCTCCACCCGAACCTGTCCAGCATCCACCTCCTTGCGTGGAGATTGAGCGGCGGCAGTTGACGTCATTCGACTTGCCTCCTGAAGTATGTGATGTAATCTTGGCAGCCAGGCGTCCCTCCACTAAGACGGTATACGCGTGCCGATGGAACTATTTTGTGGCATGGTGCACAGCAAAGGCTGTGGGTCCCCTTTCTGCCCCTCTGTCTGAGATTCTCTTTTTTCTCCTTTCTTTGGCCCAGCAGGGCTCTGCTCTGGGCACTATCAAGGGCTATCTTTCGGCCATTTCTGCCTTTCTACGGCTTCCTGATCAGCCTTCTCTCTTCAAGTCCCCGGTTGTAAATCGTTTCTTAAAAGGCATAACTCATCTCTTTCCTTCTATTTCCTTTCGTTATGCCTCAGTGGGACTTGAATCTGGTCTTATCCTATTTGATGTGCGCTCCCTTTGAGCCACTTCACAACTGTACTTTAAGACTTTTAACTCTTAAAACTGGTTTCCTGGTAGCATCACATCTGCCAGAAGAGTGAGTGAGCTCCGGGCTCTTTCATCCAAGCCTCCTTTTCTGGCTGTACATCCGGACAAAGTTGTCCTACGAACTCGTCCATCCTTTCTTCCCAAGGTGGTTACTTCTTTTCACATCTGGCAAACCATCACTTTGCCCACCTTCTTTCCGCATCCGCATCCTTCTAAAGAGGAAGAGAGGCTCCACTGTCTGGACCCAAAACGTGCGCTTTCCTTCTATCTGGATCGCACAAAACAGTTCCGGGTGGATGACCAACTCTTTGTTGGCTACATAGGCGCCAAGAAAGGTCGGGCCGTACACAAGCGGACCATCTCTAGATGGGTTGTTTTGTATATTAAAGCCTGCTATTCTTTGGCTAAAAAGGAGCCTCCTGTGGAGCTCCGCGACCATTCCAGCAGGGCGACGGCAGCCACAACTGCTTTGGGACGAGGAGTTCCTGTGAATGACATCTGTCAGGCAGCTATGTGGGCATCGCTGCACACGTTCACCAAACACTACTGCCTGGACAGTCAAGTCCGGAGAGACAGCTTCTTTGGCCATTCTGTTCTCCAGGACTTTCTGGTGTGATCTTGGTTCGCAGACCCACCTCCGGGGTTGGTATTGCTGGGGTATCTATTCTAAGGTAAGGCATCTATAACTAACTGTTTCTTTCAGATGAACAAGTTACTTACCTTCGGTAACGATATATCTGTAAGAAACATAGGTTACTTATAGATTCCTTACCGCCCCACCCATCCTCCCCGTTCTGCGAACTGATTTCTAGGGTTAAGGACATCCATTCAGGGCCCTAGTTTTGTGCACCAGTGGTCTGTGTCTTGCATGGCTCTGCGCTTCTGGCGTGGAAAGTCGTGTACAGAACTGACGTCAGCGCGCGAGGGCGGCGTCTAAATAGCTACCGCGATGTCATTCCGGCGACCACGACGCCAACGACTAACGCGGAGCCGACCGACGCCACCTTCCGACGCGCAGAGGTACTGCTGACGAAAAACTTTCCGGATCCAGTCTGACGCCTGGGGGTAATTCTAAGGTTAGGAATCTATAAATAACCTAGGTTTCTTACAGATATATCGTTACCGAAGGTAAGTAACTTGTTCTACAGGTGACATGGCATATACAAAAAGAACCACTCCTCAAACTTAAAGTTTCAAACAGCAATCAATAAAATATGTGGTTACAACTTCATATTATGTACAGCTTTTGACTTGGCCAGCCTAGCCATGATGTGTGCCCATCTATTATGACGAGGCTGACCAAATGCGCACTGCTGCTGTACACAAAACGAGCACATCATCTGTCCTATAACAGCTTTGACTTGGCAGTTCTTACCGTTCTCATCACATCATCTGCCCTGTAACAGACATGGTTTCTTCAAAGTTGGTCATCTTACGTAGCCTACACAACGGCAACAATAATTTCTTGTGCTGTACACCTGATTTTGAGGAATGCTTTATATTGTCAAATACACCCCCCCTTTCATATCAATTGCACAGTGCCTAACCTAATGTAGATATACAGAAATACAGTGTACGGCACAGTTCTGGTGTGATCTCAGTTAAGCAGGATTCAAATTCTAGGTTTGCTTTTAGGTATAAGTATCCTGACAGCAGCGACTTCCTTAGCTCATTTGATATGGCTGTTTTAGTTATTTTTCCAGTAGCTATACTTTACCAGCTCAGCAGTAGACAAATCTATAAGGTTGGGGTTACCCATATTTCTATCTGCTCATACTTTAACAATGTTTTGCCTACGTGGTCAAACAACTTGCATTGCCTGTGATGTGCCAGTTCTGAAACTGTGGAAAAAGTCTTTTTATATGCACCTGCATAAGGGTTCTCTTGTAGCCTGATCCACAGCATGACAGGTCTTAAATCATATATGTTAGAGATGCAATTCAAGCCTTAGTTGCAGGTAGCTGGGTTCTCAGGCCCACTCTCTGGAGAGATCTGAAGAATCAGTTTTCCTGTCTCTGAATTTCAGTGGTTTTGATATACCCTAAAGGCCTATTTCATTTTAAACCTGTAGGATAGCACTTAGTGAGTCACCGCCTAATGTCTGCATGCGTCTCCGCACCGCACCTGCGGTTTGGCACCGTTTGCGAGCCTTTTCCCCCTTTTGGCCGTGTGATTAGCCTTATTCTAAGTATTTGTATAACTTATGAACCAAATGCTTATCCAGAATTACTTATAAATGTTTACCACATTTCTATCCGGAAATGTGTATGTGGAAAATATATATTTTTTTAATACTTGCAATGTTCTTTTTATTATTAAAAGTGACAGGAATTGTTAGAGAAAGAATAGTACAAATTCAAAAACTTGCCAATTATGTGTTTATTTGGTTTATGCAGCTTTGCTGCTCTTTAGGCTACTTGTGCATAAAAATCCCTAGAGTCATAGATGTTGGCTATTTGTGGCTTGAGAATTCTTAATTCACAAATGCGCATCCTGGTAGCAATTTTCCTACTTTTTACGGGGTCAGTACTTGTCATAGAGTCATATCCTGTTTATTAATGAGATTCTTCTGATGTCAGTGAACAACCTTTGAAAGATACTGCTACTCAGCAAAATTAACTTTTTTTGTGCAGGCATTTGGACTCCGTCCTTGGTGATCTGACACGAAATTCTGCTGAAGGCACTGAATATTTTAAAATGCTTGTGGAAGTCTTTGCCTCTGAATTCCGAAGCATAAAGAACATGCACCTTCGCAACTTTTACAGCATTGTGCCTCCGCTAGTAAGTCCTTTCTCCCTTTAAACTATATAACAAATAACATGCCTATACTTTGTTACATGACCTTGTGTGCAGTTTTCTATGAAATTCTGGTTGTAATCACTTATTGCTAGAGAGGAGATATCATTTCTTCCTTGAAATATTGTCCATAGATTCACTTACTTGATAGACTTTCGTGGTGGCGGTTTAAGAAACCTGAACCATCTGTGCTTTATCAAAAGCACGTTTTAAACATTGTAGCACAAACCTATTTCTTCCAGTGGCGTTATACTGTCCCTCCAAGTACCATGTTTGTTTCACCTCCCTGTCACATCACAGAAGAATGCCTTGACTCATTGCCCTTTAACATAGGCTCTTAAAAATGTTGTTGCTTTGATTTTTCACTTTGTCTGAGACTTTTCAGTGTCCAAATAATATACTGTTTATGTAGTTTTTGTGTTAACGACTTAACCAGACTTTGTAATTGAGGAATCTAGTTTTATAGCCTTGTCTCCTTAACTCGTTGCTCACTACTGTCGCTATAAAGGATTCACTAGAGACTCATCATCCAGACGGTTGCCTTGTTCAAGATTCTGTGTTGTATGACAGTTTACATCGGTCTGATTATAAAAATGATGAGCATATTACAAGAATGTCAGAATGGCTATTCACATTTTTCAACATTTGAAGGCTTTCTCATGGGTCTGAAGCTATAAGGGAGTTTCCTGGTGACTTGATTGTCCCATCTTCTTGTGCCGATGAATCTAAATCCATTATTTAGGTGTCTAAATCTTCCAGATTTCTGTGCAACCACTCTGATATACTATAGATTTTTGCTAAATACATGAATGATGGACACAAACATGTTTGAGATTATGAAAAGCAAGCAAAAGAGCGACAGAGTATATGACATTTTTTCTCTTGCCTTAAATGTGTAAAATTAAAGTACTTGGTGAAATAACTCCTGCTTAAATCTTGATTTGTAATATTGCATATTGCATTTTTCATATCTGTACATTTCTGTTTTATATTTGCTTGTTTCTGTCTATATTTTGAGTGTCAGGACCTCAAAACTATTGTATTGTGGCATTTGAAGTTTTGTTAAGGTTCAACAAATGAGGACGCTGCCATCATGTGGAGAATGATTTATAAACCACATGTGGGAAGCTGTATGCTTACTGGAGATAGATACACCAACGTTTTTGTGATTTTACTGTGATGCTTTCTGGAAATATTAGCTCTTGATACTCTTGCCTCTGTTTACTAGAGACGGAAGTGAATTTCTGTGCATGCACTCATGATTGTGAGGTAACATGACCGTGTGCAAAATCCTTTGTGATAATATGAAACTAATGTGTGTGTGTGTCTTTTACTAAATTTAAGACATTTCTGTTGACGGCTTCCATTGTTCATATACTATCACCAAAAACAAAAAAGGTGATGGGTGAAATGTTTGCAATAAGTCTAACCACTGGCAATCGCGGAATCCTACCCTATGGGATAGCCAGTGGTTAGACTTATTGCAAGCATTCCTCCCATCACCTTTTGTGTGTTACACATCACCACCATTGTCCTTCTACTTTGTCTCCATCACATCACATCACATTCATCATCACTTTGTCAATTTAATCAACCAATGGCTTTCTCTTGGCAATGTTATGCAGCATATTATTAGTGTGGCTCACCTTATCGAATAAGTTACTTACCTTCAGTAAGCCTTATCTGGTAGAGACTCTGTCTAGCCGCAGATTTCTCACCTTAGAATATTCCCCAGGCGTCGGACTGGATCCAACCAATCTTGAGCAGTACCTCTGTGTGCCAGTAGGTGGCGCTTCTTGGCTCCATGTAGGCGCCGGATGTGACGTGCACGGTGCCTATATAGGCACCACTCCAGCGTGATGGCATCAGTTTCTTTACGTGACTATTTACGCACCAGAGGCACGGAGCCACGTTAGAAGGCTGTGAGACCAGTGTGAAGATTCCAAGGGCTTTCAAGGACCTTTGTAGGTGGAAAAGTCCAGTTGGCTAAGTGGGGAGGATGAGAGGATCTGTAAGGAATTTGCGGCTAGACTCTCTATCAGATATGGCGTTACCAAAGGTAAGTAACTTGTTAACCTGATAGAGACTTTGAGCCGCAGTTTCCTTACCTTAGAATAGATACCCCAGCAATACCTCCCCATAGGTGGGTCTGCAAACTGTCTCAGACCAAAAAGTCCTGAAGGACCTAACAACAGACCTGACGGTCAAGGCAGTAGTGTTTGGTAAACGTGTGCAAGGATGGCCACATAGCAGCCTGACAGATGTCCAGGACAGGAACTCCCAGAGCTAACACAGTAGTCACAGCTTTGGCTCTAGTAGAATGAGCCTGCAAGCCCTCCGGGGGTTACTTTCTGGCTAATGTGTAGCAGATCTTTATGCAGAGTACAATCCATCTAGAGATGGTCTATTTCTGCACTTCCTTCTCCTTCTTTGCTTTAGTGAACCCAGCGAAGAGCTGGTCGTCCACACTGTGTTCTTTGGTACGATCAATATATAATGACAACGTTCTTTTTGGAACCAAGCGGTGGAGTCGCTCTACCTCCTTGGAGAGATGAGATGGAGCAAAGAAGGTCGGCAGTGTGATGCTTTAGCCAATGTTTAAAGGTGTCACCACCTTGGGTAGAAAAGGGGCACGGGTTCGGAGAACCAGTTTGTCTGGGAAGAAGCTGGTGTATGGAGGGTGAACAGAAAGAGCCTGTCGCTCGTTGGCCCTCCTGGCTGATGTGATGGCCACCAAGAAGACTGTCTTGATGGTCAGAAGTTTTAGAAGGCAGCTATTCATGGGTTCAAAGGGGAAACATATCAAATAAATTAAAACTAAATTAAGAACTCATTGGGTCATAACAAAAGGTTTGGGAGGAAACGTGCCGAAATTCTATTAGAAAACATGTCACAGTGTGTGACTTAACGGGGAGGGTTGGTCCAGCAACCGCAGGAAAACTGAGATGGCTGAAAGATATCCCTTAACTGTGCCCAGAGCAAGTCCTTGCCGGGCTAAAGACAAAACAAAAAGAAACACTTCAGACAAGGGTGCAGAAAGTGGGTCTACATGTTCTTCAGTGCACCAAGCCACAAACTTGTCCAAATGGCAGGCATATACAGTTTTTGTCGATGGATGCCTGGCTATCAAGATGACATTGCATACTTTGAGAGGGACATCGAATACTCTAAATCGCCGCACAATATCTACACATGAAGCCTGAGCGTGTGAAGGTTCGGTTGTAGGGCCCTGCCCTGTTGCTGCTATCCTGCCCTGTGGCAGCTTGATCGGAGGGCCAATACTCATGCTCCGGAGTTAGGGATACCATAATCTTCGTGCCTAATCAGGAGCCACTAGGACGACATGGGCCCGGTCTGTCCTGATCTTCAGAACTCGGGCAGATGAGGCATCGGTGGTAAGATGTACAGGAGTACTTGAGACTTATTGCATCTTTGAGAGAACGTTGCCTTGAAAATTGCAATGCACAGAAGTGGTGACACTGCACATTCTCAGCAGTGATGAATAGATTTAACGAACGTTCTCCCCAGACGCAGAAGAGACCTTGCGCCACCTCTGGAAAGAGACGCCATTCGTGATCCGCACAGCATCGATGGCTGACTTTGTCTGCTCTGACATTCAGAGAGCCCACCAGGTGTTGTACGATCAGGAAAATGTCCTGACGTTTCAGCCATGTCCAGAGGCACAGGGCCCCATGGCACAGGGTCCATGACCCCACTCTGCCCTGTTTGTTGCATTACCACATGGCTGTTGTTTTGTCCGTGAACACCTGAACCAGCCTTTCCTTGATGTATGGGAGGAAGGTTTTCAATGCCAAGCGAATCGCTCTCCACTCCAACAAGTTCATGTGGAGTTGAGACTCTGCTGGAGACCAGAGATTTCTGATCTCCACCTCTCCCAGATGGCCGCCCCAACCCAGGAATGACATTTGTCACCACTGTGAGCTCTGGGTGGGGAAAGGAAAGGGGCCTGCTGCTGACTCAATCGCGGTTCATCAACCACCACTGCAGATCTTTCACCGTGCCCTCCAATATGTGGAGCAGGTTGGAGAGATTCCCCTAGTTCTGCACCCACTGAAACTACAGATTCCACTGCAGAGCCCACACTTCGGCACATTTATCGTGGACCCCAGTGAATGCAGGAGGTCTGCCATAGTCTGGAGGTGGGTGACAGCTACCTGAAGCGATCTCGCCTTCAATAGCCAGTCGTCAAGGTAGGACAAGAATGGAACCCCTGACCTCCACAGATGGGTGGCAACCACCGCCATCACATTCGTGAACACCCGAGGGCCGCTGGTAAGGCCAGAGAGGAGCACAGCAAACTGAATGCACTTGTAGCCCACCGTGAACCACTGGTAACGTCTCTGAGCCGGAAGGATGTGGAAATAAGCGTACTGCAAGTCCAAAACTACCATCCAGGGTTCAGGTCAGACAGGACTTGAGCCAATGTGAGCATTTTGAATTTCTCCTTTTGCAGGAAGTTGTTGAGGGGGTGCAGATCTATGATAGAGGCATCCGTCCTCCTTTGGCACCAGGAAGTAGTGGGAATAGCAACCACAACCTTCTTTTGATGTCTGCGCCCTCTCAATGGCTCCTTTGACTAAAAGAGCCTGTGCTTTCTGATGCAGCAGGGAGAGATGGTCCTCCGTCTTCCGATCTGAGGACGGTGGCAGGGGCAGCAGGGTTTCTGTGAATTGCAGGGCGTAACCTCGCCAAACAATTTGGAGCACCCACTTATCTGAAGTTTTAGCTGTAGGAAGCTGACTTTTTATGTGGTGTACTAATGTAGGGGTATACCATGCAAAAAGTCCAGACAACCCTTATTGGTTTACAGGGGCTTACTTTAATAATCCCAAGTACTCTATTTGTGGTGGTATGGTCGAGTAGTTTAGTCTTATCAGAGGAGTGTTGAGCATTTGTTGTACATACAGAGTCAATTAATGAGACGCACACTCAAAAAGAAATCCAAGACCAATTTAGAAAAATAACACCGGTTTTTATATATTTTTAGACCGCAAGATCTTTGGAATCAGGTAAGTACTTTCAGAGATAGGATTTTAATAGTAAAATGCTCAAATAACAGTTATCTGAAAGAAACAGTTAGTTATAGATTCCTTACCTTAGAATTACCCCCAGGCGTCAGACTGGATCCGGAAAGTTTTCGTCAGCAGTACCCCTACGCGTTGGAAGGTGGCGTCGGTCGACTCCGCGTTCGTCATCGGCGTCGTGGTCACCGGGATGACGTCGTGGTAGCTACATAGACGCCGCCCTCGCGCGCTGACGTCAGTTCTTTCTTTTTCCGTGCCATGAAGCGCAGATCCGGAGAGAGCGGTACCTCCAGTCACTTTTTGACTGACTTTTTTCTCGACCTTTGTCGACTTCGTTTTTTGAGTCCATCGACTCCTGGGGCACGAGGGATGCCCGGCTTCGAGGCTTGCGGTTCCTCTAACCGACTGATGTCGGTGACGGATCCGCACCGCGTGTTCCTCTACTGCCTGGAGCGCGACCACGACCCCAAGTCGTGCTCCGACTGCCGGACCATGGCCCGAAGTCTTTGCTGGAGCGGTCCCGAAAGCTCCTCGAGACCTGGCAGTCGGTTCTGCGTCGTTCGAGGTCCCGGTCGCGTAGGAGGTTGAGGGACCGATCGAGGAGCCAACACCATTCTTCATCTAAGTCTTCGCACTCTGGGTCAGGTAAGTCGAAGCACAAGAAGAAGTCAAAGAAGCATCGTCGCTCTTCGACTTCTCCCCGGCCGACATGACGAGGGATGCCCCTCCCGCGGCTCCGCGGGCGGAGCGCGTAGGGTCGGCTCCGGGTTCCCCTCCCCCTTCCCGGGACCGGGAGCGACCCCTGCCCAGCTACGTCAGTTTTACGAAGCGATGCACGCCATCTTTGGGCAGCCCGACTCCGCCGGCGCGCCTTTGGGCCCCGCGGACTCGGCTGGGGTCCCTGGGCCATCGACGCCGGCGGCCTCGGCGCCGCAGGGTCCCCTTGGATCCAGGCCTGGATTTGGATCGGCGCCGGTCGACCTTGTTACGCCTCCCCCGGTGCCGCTTCCACTGGCACCACGTCCGCAACCGTAGCTCGTGGTTGCTATTCCCACTACTTTCTGGTGCCCAAGAAGGACAAAGGCCTGCGTCCTATCTTGGATCTCAGGAACGTCAACCGCTTCCTCCGGAAGGAGAAGTTCAAAATGTTGACGCTAGCTCAGGTCCTGTCTGCCCTCGGCCCTGGAGACTGGATGGTAGCGTTGGACTTGCAGAACGCTCATTTTCACATCCCAGTCCTGCCGGCCCACCGGCGTTACCTGCGGGTCACCGTAGGCCACGAGCACTTTCAGTTTACCGTGCTCCTCTTTGGCCTTACCAGCGCCCCTTGGGTGTTAACGAAAGTGATGGCAGTGGTGGCAGCTCATCTGCTCAGATCAGTGGTTCCAGTCTTCCCCTATCTCGACGACTGGCTGTTGAAGGCGGGCTCGCCCCAGGCTGTCGTCTCCCACCTCCAGACTACGGCCGAGCTGCATTCGCTGGGGTTCTCCATCAACGTGCCGAAGTCACACCTGACTCCCTCTCAGAAGCTCCTCTTCATCGGAGCGGTTCTGGACACGACACAGTTTCGGGTCTATCCTCCCCAACAGTGAGTCCAGGATATTCGGGCTTTGATTCCGATCTTTCAGCCTCTCTCCGGGTTTCGGTCAGTGTTAGACCCGGGATCCCTGGTTGGCTGAGGTAGCTACCTTAGGCCAAATAGGGACCCGCGATTCCAAGTCAGGGAAAGGAAGGACACCTTCTTAGATAGCCCCCGCTCACCCCCTTGGTAGCTTGGCACGAGCAGCCAGGCTTATCTTCAATGCAAACGTGTAAAGTATTTGCAACCACGCTCACAGCAACCCAATGATGACACCACAAATGGACTCCACACGAGTTTCATAAAAACGAGTATAAATTTATGTAAAAAGATATACAATAAGACCACACGATATAAATCCAACATATGCGTATGTGTAATATTCCTCCTGGCCAGTTATTAGGCCACTGCTGTTGTCTGTATTCCTGCTAGATATACCGACCATTCAACTGGTGGACTCTAAACCGGTGAGACCCCAGAAAAATATTGTCCCAATCCGTCACCACTCTAGGTTCTCGGATATCCACAGATATGGAAAAAGACGCCTCACTCACTAATAGTGACATGCTTCATCATAGGCGTCTTTCCACACCCAGGTAAGATGGTACTACCTGGGCGGACTCAACCAAGAATATTATGGGAGTTCTTATATAAAATATTGACTGGTTATGCAGGGAACCAGATGGGTGATTAAAAAATACCTACAGATATACCCACATTCTATGTTTTATTCTTGGGGTACCTGGGATATTAGATAAAATCGTGAAATCATTTGGGTTCTTCTGAATTTGATTTATTCAAATATACCCTTTTTATAAATGCCAACATGTTTCGGCCCACAACGAGAGCCTTCCGGGTCTGGGGCCTTCTTCAGAGCTGGAATGTATACTCCTCGGTGTCCCGCTCAATACTGTGCTCTTTATTGATGCTAAAGATGAGGCCTATGCACTCACCTACTTCTTTTACTGCCCAGTAGTTTTTCTACTCGGCGGCGGGCGGTGTGAGAGGTATAGGTACAGACGCGGTGACCGATCTTTGAGGAATGTGTGACTACAAGACGGCACCATAGTCCACCAACCCGCATGGTACAAATCAGTACCAGACAGTAGAAAAACTACTGGAGCAGTAAAAGAAATAGGTGAGTGCAATAGGCCTCATCTTTAGCATCAATAAAGAGCACAGTATTGAGCAGGGACACCGAGGAGTATACATTCCAGCCCTGAAGAAGGCCCCAGACCCGGAAGGGCTCTAGATGTAGGGCCGAAACATGTTGGCATTTTATAAAAAGGGTATATTTGAATAAATCAAATTCAGAAGAACCCAAATGATTTCACGATTTTATCTAATATCCCAGGTACTTCAAGAATAAAACATAGAATGTGGGTATATCTGTAGGTATTTTTAATCACCCATCTGGTTCCCTGCATAACCAGTCAATATTTTATATAAGAACTCCCATAATATTCTTGGTTGAGTCCGCCCAGGTGTAGTACCATCTTACCTGGGTGTGGAAAGACGCCTATGATGAAGCATGTCACTATTAGTGAGTGAGGCGTCTTTTCCAATATCTGTGGATATCCGAGAACCTAGAGTGGTGACGGATTGGGACAATATTTTTCTGGGGTCTCACCGGTTTAGAGTCCACCAGTTGAATGGTCAGTATATCTAGCAGGAATACAGACAACAGCAGTTGCCTTTTGTGATAATACAGTACTTGGGAGATTGCAACTTTGCTGCTTCTCTCACTCTCTTCTGTGATAAACAGTTATTAGGCCAGCCAGCCCTTGTCAGTTCTGGCGATATTAATGAGCACTTCTAAACGTTCCACTGCAGTCCTAATACAATGCTATGCAGTTCGTAATGCTAGAATCAGGCACTTTGCAATGTAACAATAATGCAACTCGTAATGCTAGAATCAGGCACTTTGCAATGTAAAAATAATGCAATACGTAACGCTAGAATCTGAAAGAGACACGTTAGTGACAGATTCCTTACCTTAGAATATCCCCAGGCGTCAGGCTGGATCCGGAAAGTTTTTTGCGTAGCAGTACCCTTGCGCGTCGGTAGGCGGCGTCGTGCGGCTCCGCGTCCGTCGTCGGCGTCATGATCGCCGGGATGACGTCGCGGGCAGTACTTAGGCGCCGCCCCTGCGCGCTGACGTCAGTTCTTCTTTTTCCGCGCCAGCAAGCGCAGATCCGGGAAGAGCAGTGCCCTGGTCATTTTTTGACCAAGCTTTTTGGTGATTTTTTCACTGTTTTTCTCCATCGACTTCTAGGTGTCGTAGGGATGCCCGGGTTTAAACGTTGCGGCGCCTGTGCTCGGATGATGTCCGTCACAGACCCGCATTGGGAGTGTCTCTTCTGCCTCGGCCGAGGCCACGACACGGAGTCTTGTTCCGACTGCCAGGCCCTCCACCTGAAAGCTTTGCGAGAGCGGTCTCGAAAGCTCCTCGAGGCCCGGCATTCGGCTCCGCGGAAGCCCCGGTCGCGTGAGAGGTCCAGGGGTCGATCGCGGAGTCCACACCGGTCGTCGGCATCGAAGTCTTCTGCGTCCGGTAAGTCAAAACACAAGAAGTCCAAAAAGCATCGTCGCTCTAGGACTTCGCCTCGCCGGTCTCGCGACTCGGCTGAGGCCCCTCCCGGCACCGTCCCCGCGGCCCCGGACATGCCTGTGGAGTCGCCCCCGCAATACCCGTCCTTCCCGGGTTCGGGGGCGGATCCGGCCCAAGTGCAGGAATTCCTGTCGGCCATGGCCCGCCTCTTCGGGCCTCAAGGTCCCTCCGGTGCGCCTTCGGGCCCCGATGGGGTTGCTCCGGCGTCGCCGACGGCTCCGGCGTCGCCCGTGCCTCCAGCCTCGATCCCGGCTCCGGCCCCGGCCTCGATCCCGGCTCCGGCCCCGGCCTCGATCCCGGCTCCACAACCCCCATCGACGCCGGTCGACCTAACGACACCTCCGCCGGCGCCGATGTCTCCGGTGCCGTTCTCGACGCCGCCTGGGGCTCCGGGCGGCGTCGTCCCCCAGTTCCTTCCGGCTCCGGACATGGACCCGGACCGACGTCGCTCGACCCCGGTTCCGGCGCCGATGAGACCTTGGGTCCCAAATGTCCCTCCTCCCCCTTATTTTGAACCTGAGGTGGACCAGGAGGACTGGGAGGGGTCTGATGACCATCTGACACAACAGTGTCAGTACGATGAGGACTGGACAGAGGGTCTAGGGGATGCCAGTGGTCTAGATACTTCCCCTGACACTGGCATGCTGTCTCCTCCCGTGGCTACGGAGGAGGGAGCCAATTTTGCAACGGTGTTGCGTAGGGCGGCTGGAGCCTTACATCTCCAACTCCCTACTGTGGCGGTCAAGACTAATCTCTTGACAGAGGTGCTTCAGCCGGCAGCCTCCTCTACGGAGACTGTGCTGCCGCTTAACGACGCCCTCACTGACGTTCTTTTGGGCGCCTGGTCCAAGCCCAACACAGGGGCTCCTGTGGATAGGAACGTGTCCCGACGCCATCGCCCAGCTCCGGGCGACCCCCTGTTTCTCTCTGTCCACCCCACCCCTGAGAGCTTGGGTTGTCCAAGCCTCCGCTTCCCAAACCGCCTTCCCTACCGCCCCTCCGGATAGGGAATCCAAACGCCTGGATCAATTTGGGAAGAAAGGTTTTTCTTCCTCCAGTGCTGGCTTGCGGTCCATCAACACCGCTTGCCTTTTGGGCCGATATACCCACTCCTTGTGGGATTCGGTGGCGAATGTTTTGCCCCAGTGTTCTGAGGAGGTCCAGACACTGCTTTCCCGCGCCATTGCGGAAGGAAGGGATGCGGCCAAATACACAATAAGATGTGGCCTTGATACCGCCGACTCGCTGGGCAGGTCTATTGCAACGACGGTGGCGCTACGACGCCACGCCTGGCCTGAGAACCACTGTTTTTCAGGGGATGTCCAGAATACTCTCATGGACATGCCCTTTGATGGAGTCGGTCTTTTGGGTCCAAAGCAGACCATGCGTTGGAGCGCTTTAAGGACTCACGGGCTACTGCAAAGTCCCTGGGCCTTTCTGCTACATGCCCTCCGCTGACTTCTGCTTTTCGCCACTATCGTGGCCACGGTAGGGGCGCCCTTCACGTCAGCAGCCCAGCCACCGGCCCGCGCAGCAGGCGTCTTCGCGTGGCCGAGGACGTGGATTCCGCCGTGGCGGATCGGGCAACCAGCGTGCGGGTCAGGCCACCACCTCCAACCCGTCCGCGGCCTCCAAACCCTCCTAGTCCCTCCTTTCAGGTGCACAGCACGCCAGTAGGGGGCAGGGTCCGCCATCACCTTCCCCACTGGCGTACCATCACCTCGGACAGGTGGATCTTGGACATTGTCCGAAGGGGCTACTCCCTCCCTTCGAGTCCACCCCCCAGCCATGCCACCTCAATTCCACCGCATGTCAGGGGATCACTTGGTACTTCTGCAGAAGGAAGTCACGGCCCTCTTGGCCAAGAGGGCCATCGAGCATGTTCCGACCCCAGAAGTAGGGCGTGGTTGCTACTCCCACTACTTCCTGGTGCCCAAAAAGGACAAGGAGGACATGCGTCCTATCTTGGACCTCCGGAACGTCAATCGCTTCCTCCGGAAGGAGAAGTTCAAGATGCTCACCCTAGCTCAGGTCTTGACTGCCCTCGACCCTGGAGACTGGTTGGTAGCGTTGGACTTGCAGGACGCATATTTCCACATCCCCGTCCTGCCGGCCCACCGGCGTTACCTGCGGTTCACGGCAGGCCCCGAGCACTTTCAGTTCACCGTGCTCCCCTTGGCCTTACCAGTGCCCCTCGGGTGTTCACGAAAGTGTTGGCGGTGGTCGCAGCTCATCTGCGCCGGGCAGGGGTTTCCAGTCTTCCCCTACCTCGACGACTGGCTGCTGAAGGCGGGCTCGTCCCAGGCAGTCGTCTCCCACCTCCAGACTACGGCCGAACTCCTGCACTCGCTGGGGTTCTCCATCAATGTGCCGAAGTCGCATCTGATTCCTTCTCCACAGCTCCTTTTCATCGGAGCAGTTCTGGACACGACGCAGTTTCGGGCCTATCCTCCCGAACGGCGAGTCCGGGATATTCAGGCTATGATTCCGATCTTTCAGCCTTTATCCTGGGTTTCGGTACGGATGACCCTGAGGCTGCTGGGCCTCATGGCCTCCTGCATCCTGCTGGTCAATCATGCCAGATGGCATATGCGGGCTCTGCAGTGGGACCTGAAGTTCCAGTGGGCGCAGCACCAGGGCAACCTGTCCGATCACGTCCAGATCTCGGAGGGGACTGCAAAACAGTTGCAGTGGTGGCTCTCGAACCGGCAATGGGTCATGGGCAGATCCCTCTCCCTTCCCCAGCCAGAGCACACAGTTGTGACGGACGCGTCCCTTCTGGGATGGGGCGGTCACATGGGAGAGGCGGAGATCAGAGGCCTCTGGTCTCCGGCGGAGTCCCGGCTCCATATCAACATTCTGGAGCTCCGGGCGATCCGACTTGCACTCAAGGCATTCCTTCCCTCTGTCAAAGGGAAGGTAGTGCAGGTGTTCACAGACAACACCACCGCCATGTGGTACTGCAACAAACAGGGCGGGGTGGGGTCGTGGACCCTTTGTCAGGAGGCTCTGCGCCTCTGGACATGGCTGGAACATCAGGGCATGTTCCTGATGGTTCAACACCTGGCAGGTTCCCTGAACGCCAGGGCGGACGAACTCCAGCCGCAGGTGCATGATGGATCACGAATGGCGTCTTCACTCGGAAGTGGCGCAAGGACTCTTTCTACAGTGGGGAGAGCCTTGGTTAGATCTATTCGCCACCCGAAGAGAACGCGCAATGTCATCAGTTCTGCGCGTTGGAATTTCCAAGGCGGCACTCGCTCGGCGACGCTTTTCGTCACGAGTGGAGTTGCGGTCTGTTGTACGCCTTTCCGCCTATACCACTTCTACCCAGAGTGTTGAAGAAGATTCGGCACGACCGGGCCCAAGTCATTCTTGTGGCTCCGGACTGGGCTCGAAGAGTTTGGTATCCCGAGCTACTCAATATGAGCGTAGATCCCCGATCCGTCTGCCTCTTCGGGAGGATCTTCTGTCGCAGCAGCAGGGGACGGTCCTCCACCCGAACCTGTCCAGTCTACACCTGCTTGCGTGGAGATTGAGCGGCGGCAGTTGATTCCTTTCGACTTGCCTCCCGAAGTTTGTGATGTGATTCTGGCAGCCAGGCGTCCCTCCACTAAGGTGGTATACGCCTGCAGGTGGAACAAATTTGTGGCATGGTGCACAGCAAAGGCTGTGAATCCCCTTTCTGCCCCTCTTTCTGAGGTCCTTCTGTTCCTTCTCTCTCTGGCCCAACAGGGTTCTGCCCTGGGTACCATCAAGGGTTATCTTTGTGCTATCTCGGCCTTCCTCAGGCTCCTGATCAGCCCTCCCTTTTCAAGTCCCCTGTTGTTAACAGGTTCTTAAAAGGCATTACACACCTCTTCCCTCCTGTTCCGTTTGTGATGCCTCAGTGGGACTTGAACTTGGTTCTTACCTTTTTAATGTGCGTTCCCTTTGAGCCTCTACATAACTGTCCTCTTCGTCTTCTGACTCTGAAGACAGCCTTTCTGGTGGCCATCACCTCCGCTCGGCGGGTGAGTGAGCTCCAGGCTCTATCTTGCAAACCTCCCTTTCTGTCTGTTCATCCAGACAAGGTTGTTCTTCGGACGCGTCCGTCCTTCTTGCCAAAGGTGGTTACTGCCTTCCACATTGGGCAGACCATCACTTTGCCCACCTTCTTCCGCCTCCGCATCCTTCCAGAGAGGAAGAGAGGCTCCACCGTCTGGACCCAAAACGTGCGCTCTCCTTCTATATTGACCGCACAAAACACTTCCGGGTGGATGACCAGCTCTTTGTTGGCTACGTGGGTGCCAAAGAGGTCGGGCGGTGCACAAGAGGACCATCTCCCGCTGGGTTACCTTGTGCATCAAGACCTGCTATTCTTTGGCTAAGAAGGAGCCTCCTGTTGGGCTGCGTGCCCATTCCACCAGGGCAACGCGGCTGCTACCACGGCCTTGGGCCGCGGTGTTCCGCTGCCGGTTATCTGTCAGGCAGCTACGTGGGCCTCGCTGCACACGTTTACAAAGCATTACTGCCTTGACAGTCAGGTCCGGAGGGACGGCTTCTTTGGCCGTTCTGTCCTCCAGGACTTCCTTGTCTGATCTTTGTTCGCAGACCCACCACCGGGGTTGGTATTGCTGGGGTATCTATTCTAAGGTAAGGAATCTGTCACTAACGTGTCTCTTTCAGATGCACAAGTTACTAACTTGTGTAACGATATATCTGTAAGAGACAGTAGTTAGTGACAGATTCCTACCGCCCCACCCATCCTCCCCGTTCTGCGAACTGATTTCTAGGGTTAAGGACATCCCTTTCAGGGCCCTAGTATTTTTCAGACACCTATGTCAGCTTCTTGCATGGCTCTGCGTTCCTGGCGCGGAAAGTCGTGTACAGAACTGACGTCAGCGCGCAGGGGCGGCGCCTAAGTACTGCCCGCGACGTCATCCCGGCGATCACGACGCCCGACGACGGACGCGGAGCCGCACGACGCCGCCTACCGACGCGCAAGGGTACTGCTACGCAAAAAACTTTCCGGATCCAGCCTGACGCCTGGGGATATTCTAAGGTAAGGAATCTGTCACTAACTACTGTCTCTTACAGATATATCGTTACACAAGTTAGTAACTTGTGCATCCGGCAGTTTGTTATACAGAAACAATGCAATGCGTAATATGCTAATCAGGTAGTTCGTTATGCAAAAACAATGCAATGCGTAATACACTAATCAGGTAGTTCGTTATGCAGAAACAATGCAATGCGTAATACGCTAATCAGGTAGTTCGTTATACAGAAACAATGCAATGCGTAATACGCTCCAGCACCATTCACGGTGCCTCAGGCGGTCTCTCCGCCACGCGTATTACTCTCCGTCAGCCTCTGTCAATAGTTGCCCCCCACACGGGTATGATGTGAACAAAGAGTACAGCTCCGCACTCCGGCCCCGGTACTGCCACACCTCTGGCAAGTATGGGCCGCGATACAAGCCAAAGCAGAGGCTCACACTGTAGGAAGGAGAGAGGCCGAGAGCATCTCCCTCCGAGCCCGCACCCCGCCCCAGGCGTGCACACGTTACCTGGGGGGTGCGACCTCGCTCTCCTCTCCTCTTCCCGCGACTTGGGCCTCCGATGCAATCTTTGAGAGTTCCGGGCAGTGGGACTCGGGCCCTTCCTCGACGAGGTTGGCTCGCGGTCCCGCTTTGACAACGGCTGGCTCGGGCTGGCGTCTCAGCTCCTCCGGGGCTGCCGGTCCGGGCCGCTGACGCTACGAAGGTCTCAGGCTGCCACAGGGCACACGCACACAGCGTCGCTGAGACTCCCTTGAGCTTCGGGTGCACGATCACAGGGCACTCCTCACGAAGGTCTCAGGCTGCACAAAGCACACGCACACAGCGTCGCTGAGACTCACTTGGATTCCGGGTGCACTATAACAAGGCAGTCCTCACGAAGGTCTCACGCTGCACAAAGCACACGCACACAGCGTCGATGAGACTCACTTGGATTCCGGTGCACACGATAACAGGACAATTCTCACGAAGGGCTCAGGCTTCAAAAAGCACACGCACACAGCGTCGCTGATCCTCGCTTGGACTCCAGGTGCCCACGATCACAGGGCACTTCTTACGAGAGTCTCAGGCTGCAAAAAGCACACGCACACAGCGTCGCTGAGACTCTCCTGGAAACTTTTGTGTTCCTGAGTTTCCACAACCGGAAGCCAGCTCACCTCGGGCCCTTGGGGATAAGTTACTTCAGGACACAGCACAGCAAAGTCCTTTCAAGCAGGGGGACACAGTACACAGCAAAGTCCCTTTAGCCTTTCCTTGGTTAAAACGGCAAACTGCAGGCCAGGCCCAGAACACACAGCAAGGGTCAGTCCTTTCCTTCAGTCTCTTCAGTTGTTTCTTCCTTGGCAAAGGTTTCTCTTGACCACGAAGTAGCTTCAGTCTTGTTCACTCTTGATCAAGCCATCATTCCAAAGTTCAGGGGCTTCAGCTCTCATAGTTATACCCCTAAATGTCTTTAAAGTCTTTGTGTTCAGGGGGGCACTGACCCCTGTTCAAACCAGTTCTGGGTGCCTTCCTGCCAGTGACACCTTATTCCTTTGATAGTGGGGGGTCTGGATCCTCAATCACTCAGCAGGGGCCGGAGCCATTAGTTTATGGCTGCAGCCCAGGCCTCTTCACCTCTAGGGGCTACTCCTCCCCCTACACTCCAGATGCAGGTCAGCCTGTTGCTGTCTCACCTCCTCCCCTGGGTCAAGACATTCCCCAGATCCTATCTCTTTCAAATCCAGACAGTCAATCCACAACCAGGCAGAGACACACAGAAATGTTAGAGCACAAAGATCCAGCCACTTCTAAAAGAGTGGCTTCTAAACACACAATGCAAAAACCACCTTCATAAAAAGATGTGTTATTACATTGTGAGTTCAGGCACACTAAACATCACCTCTCCATCTTAAGCCTTTGGGAAGATAGGCTGGAAAACATATTACACAGCCTTCCCATTCTATCCTATGGGCAAGATGGCCTTTCAACAGTGAAAAACGAAATGGAGATTGTTTTACTGTCAGGACATGGCACACACCTTAGTACATGTCCTACCTTTCACATGCACTGCACCCTGCCCAGGGGGCACCCTGGACCTACCATAGGGGTGTCTGATGTGCATAGAAAGGGAAGGGTACGATCTGGCAAGTGGATGCACTTGTCAGAACAACATGACAGTTTAACAAACTGCGCGCAGGCACTGCAATGTCAGGCCTGAGTTCCCTTTTTAAGGCTACTTGTGTGGGTGGCACAATTAGTGCTGCAGGCCCACTAGTAGCAGTTGCATTACCAGCCCTGGCACACATAGTGCACTTTACTAGGGACTTTACTAGTAAGGCAAACATACCAATCATGGACATCCAATTACCATTATACTTTACACAGGGAGCACTTGCACTTTGACACAGATCAGCAGTGGCAAAGTGTCCAAAGCATCTAAGTTGGCAACACCATGTCAGGAAAAAGGTCTAGGGGGAAAGCAAAAAGTTTAGGGAACTTTAGCCACAAAGGGCCAAGTCCAACAGTCCGGATGACCCTCAGGCTACTGGGCCTGATGGCCTCCTGCATCCTGCTGGTGGACCATGCCAGATGGCATATGCGGGCTCTGCAGTGGGACATGAAGTTCCAGTGGGCACAACATCAGGGGAACCTGTCCGATTGCGTCCAGATCTCGGAGGGCACTGCACACTGATTGCAGTGGTGGCTAACGAACCAGGATTGGGTCGACGGCAGATCCCTCTCCCTTCCCCAACCAGAGTTCACAGTGGTGACCGATGCATCACTTCTGGGATGGGGCGGCCACATGGGGGAGGCGGAGATCAGAGCCCTCTGGTCTCCGGCGTAGTCCAGGCTCCACATCGACCTTCTGGAGCTTCGGGCGATTCTTCTTTCACTCAAAGCATTCATTCCCTCTGTCCGGGGAAGAGTAGTGCAGGTGTTCACGGACCACACCACCGCCATGTGGTACTGCAACAAACAAGGCGGGGTGGGGTCGTGGACCCCATGTCAGGAGGCCCGCCGCCTCTGGACATGGCTGGAACATCAGGGCATATCCCTGGTGGTTCAACACCTGGCAGGTTCGCTGAACGCAAGGCCGGACAAACTCAGCCGCAGGTGCATGATGGATCACGAATGGCGTCTTCACTCTGAGGTGGTGCAAGGTCTCTTTCGACCCTGGGGAGAGCCCTGGTTAGATCTATGCGCCACCGAAGAGAACATTCAATGTCAGCAATTCTGCACGTTGGAATTTCCAAGGCGGCACTCGCTAGGCGACGCATTTCGTTGCGAGTGGAGTTGCGGTCTTCTATACGCCTTTCCACCTATACCACTTCTGCCCAGAGTGCTGAAGAAGATCAAGCGCGACCGGGCTCAAGTCATTCTTGTGGCTCCGGATTGGGCACGAAGAGTCTGGTATCCTGAGCTGCTACACATGG
Source organism: Calotriton arnoldi (assembly GCA_963921515.1). NCBI lineage: Eukaryota > Metazoa > Chordata > Amphibia > Caudata > Salamandridae > Calotriton > Calotriton arnoldi. Next base: position 127,449 of record CAWUFW010006849.1, on the reverse strand, counting down.
CCATCGATCCTCCGATCAGACTGCCTCTTCGGGAGGATCTTCTGTCGCAGCAGCAGGGGACAGTCCTCCACCCAAACCTGTCCAGTCTCCACCTCCTTGCGTGGAGATTGAGTGGCGGCAGTTGACGTCATTTGACTTGCCTCCCGAAGTCTGTGATGTTATCTTGGCAGCCAGGCGTCCCTCCACTAAAACGGTATATGCCTGTAGGTGGAACAAATTTGTGGCATGGTGCGCAGCAAAGGCTGTGGATCCCCTTTCTGCCCCTCTTTCTGAGGTTCTCTTGTTCCTTCTTTCTTTGGCCCAGCAGGGCTCTGCTCTGGGCACGCTTAAGGGCTATCTCTTGGCCATTTCAACCTTTCTTAGGCTTCCTGATCAGCCTTCTCTTTTCAAGTCCCCTGTTGTAAATCGCTTCCTCAAGGGCATTACTCATCTTTTTCCTCCTATTCCCTTCGTAATGCCTCAGTGGGACTTGAACTTGGTTCTGATTTACCTTATGTGCGCTCCCTTTGAGACACTTCATAACTGTCCTCTTCGTCTTCTTACCTTAAAGACTGCTTTTCTGGTTTCCATCACCTCTGCTCGCAGGGTGAGTGAGCTCCAGGCTCTTTCTTCAAAACCTGCTTTCCTGGCTGTTCATCCGGACAAGGTGGTACTAAGAACCAGACCTTCCTTTCTTCCCAAGGTGGTTACTTCTTTCCACATTGGCCAAACCATCACTTTGCCCACCTTCTTTCCGCCTCCTCATCCTTCAAATGAAGAAGAGAGGCTCCACCATCTGGATCCAAAACGGGCGCTTTCCTTTTATTTGGATCGCACCAAACAATTCCGGGTGGATGACCAGCTCTTTGTGGGCTACGTGGGCGCTAAGAAAGGTCGGGCCTTGCACAAACGGTCCATCTCTAGGTGGGTCGTTTTATGCATTAAGGCTTGCTATTCCTTGGCAAAGAAGGAGCCTCCAGCGGGGCTGCGCGCCCATTCCACCAGGGTGACGGCAGCTACTACTGCTTTGGGACGAGGAGTCCCCCTCAATGACATCTGTCAGGCAGCTGCACACGTTTACAAAACACTACTGCCTGGACAATCTGAAAGAGACACGTTAGTGACAGATTCCTTACCTTAGAATATCCCCAGGCGTCAGGCTGGATCCGGAAAGTTTTGCGTAGCAGTACCCTTGCGCGTCGGTAGGTGGCGTCGTGCGGCTCCGCGTCCGTCGTCGGCGTCATGATCGCCGGGATGACGTCGCGGCCAGTACTTAGACACCGCCCATACGCGCTGGCGTCAGTTCTTTCTTTTTCCGCGCCAGTAAGCGCAGATCCGGGAAGAGCAGTGCCCTAGTCATTTTTTGACTAAGTTTTTGGTGAATTTTTCACTGTTTTCTCGAGTCGCTCGACTCCACAGGTGTCGGTTACTAACTTGTGTAACGATATATCTGTAAGAGACAGTAGTTAGTGACAGATTCCTTACCTTAGAATATCCCCAGGCGTCAGCCTGGATCCGGAAAGTTTTGCGTAGCAGTACCCTTGCGCGTCGGTAGGCGTCGTCGTGCGGCTCCGCGTCCGTCGTCGGCGTCATGATCGCCGGGATGACGTCGCGGCCAGTACTTAGACACCGCCCATACGCGCTGGCGTCAGTTCTTTCTTTTTCCGCGCCAGTAAGCGCAGATCCGGATTGAGCAGTACCCCCAGTCATTTTTTGACTGAGTATTTTTTGTGACTTTTTGTCCAAGTTTTCGAGTCGCTTCGACTCCAAGGTGTCAGTAGGGATGCCCGGCTTCAAGCCATGCGAGGTCTGTAATCGTATGATGTCGATTACGGATCCGCACCGAGAGTGTCTCTTCTGCCTGGGGCGCGGCCACGACCCCAAGTCGTGCCCCGAGTGTCGGTCCCTCGCCCCGAAGGCTTTGCTAGAGCGGTCTCGAAAGCTCCTCGAGGCCCGGCACTCGGCTCCGCGCCGCTCGAGGTCCCGGGATAGGTCGAGGGGCCGGTCGCGGAGCCGTCGTCATTCGTCGGGGTCGAAGTCTTCGTCTTCAGGTAAGGCGAAGCACAAGAGGTCTAAGAAGCGTCGCTCTAAGACCTCCCCTCGCCGGTCTCACGACCCGGCCGAGGGTCCAGATGGTACCGCCCCCGCGGCTCCGGGGGTACCCGAACAGCCGACGCCAGCCTACCCGCCTGTCCCGGGTCCGACGTCGACTCCGGCCGAGATACAGGACTTCCTGTCGGCCATGGCTCGCACCTTCGGGCCTAAGGGTTATCCCGGTGCGCCTTCGGGCCCCGCGGGCCCCAGTGGGAGTCCTCCTTCGGCACCACCGGCGGCTCCGGCCCCGGCGCCGCAGGACCCCCTCGGATCCAGGCCTGGATCCCGGTCGACGCCGGTTGACCTAACGACACCTCCACCGGCGCTGACCTCACCGGTACCGGTACCGTTCACGGCGCCGTCCGAGGCCCCGGGCGGCGCCGTCCCCAGGTTCTCCCCGGACACGGAGCCGGATCGACGTCCCTCGACGCCGATTCCGACGCCGATGGGACCTTCTTCCCATACTTTTCACCTGTTTTGGAGGACGAGGAGGACTGGGAGGGGTCGGAAGACCCTCTCACAGCTCAATGTGAGCCTTATCAGGACTGGGCTGAGGAACTGGGTGATGCCAGTGGTCTGGACACCTCTCCTGACCTTGGCCTGCTGTCTCCTCCTTCCGTGGCTACGGAGGAGGGAGCAAGTTATGCAACGGTGTTGCGTAGGGCGGCCGCGGCCTTGCGCCTCGAGCTCCCTACAGTGGCTGTCAGGACTAACCTCCTGACGGAAGTGTTTCAGCCGGCGGCTACCTCTTCGGAGCCTCTGCTGCCGTTCAACGACGCACTTTCTGACGTTCTTTTGGGCACCTGGTCCAGGCCCACCACAGGGGCTCCTGTGGACAGGAACGTAGCCCGACGCCATCGCCCGGCCCCGGGCGACCCTCTGTTCCTCTCCCAACACCCCACCCCCGAGAGCTTGGTTGTCTAAGCCTCTACCTCTCAAACCGCCTTCCCTACGGCTCCGCCGGATAGGGAATCCAAAGAACTGGAACAATTTGGGAAGAAGATTTTTTCTTCCTCCCGTGCTGGCTTGCGGTCCGTGAACACCGCTTGCCTTTTGGGCCGTTACTCCCACTCTCTGTGGGATTCGGTGGCGCAGGTGCTGCCCACGTGTCCTGAGGAGGTCCAGGCACTTCTCTCCCGTGCTATTGCGGACGGGAGAGACGCAGCGAAGTTCACTATCCTATGTGGCCTAGATACCGCTGACTCGCTAGGCAGATCGCTTGCTACAACAGTGGCGCTGCGCCGTCACGCCTGGCTGAGGACCACTGGTTTTTCGGGCGATGTCCAAAACACCCTTATGGACATGCCCTTTAATGGTATCCGCCTTTTTGGCAATAAGGCAGACAGCGCGCTGGAGCGCTTTAAGGACTCGCGGGCTACGGACAAGTCCTTGGGCCTCTCCGCCCCGCGCCCTCCGCAGCACTCTGCTTTCTGCCCCTTTCGTGGCCACGGAAGGGGCGCCCAGTCACGTCCACTGCCCAGCCACCGACCCGCGCAGCAGGCGCCTTCGCGCGGCTGAGGACGTGGCTCCCGCCGAGGCGGGTTGGGTAACCAGCGTGCGGGTCAGGCCACCACCTCCGCCCCGTCCGCGGCCTCCAAGTCCTCTTAGTCCATCCTTTCCAGTCCACAGCACGCCAGTGGGGGGCAGGGTCCGCCATGACCTTCCCCACTGGCGCACCATCACATCGGACAGGTGGGTTTTGGACATTGTCCGAAGGGGCTACTCCCTCCCCTTCGAGACTACCCCCCCAGCCATGCCACCTCAGCACCACCGCATGTTGGGGGACCATTTGGTTCTTCTTCAACAGGAAGTTGCGGCCCTCTTGGCCAAGGGGGCCATCGAGCGCGTTCCGACCCCAGAAGTAGGGCGTGGTTGCTATTCCCACTACTTTCTGGTGCCCAAAAAGGACAAGGAGGACATGCGTCCTATCTTGGACCTCCGGAACGTAAATCGCTTCCTCCGGAAGGAGAAGTTCAAGATGCTCACCCTAGCTCAGGTCTTGACTGCCCTCGACCCCGGAGACTGGATGGTAGCGTTGGACTTGCAGGACTCATATTTTCACATCCCTGTCCTGCCGGCCCACCGGCGTTACCTGCGGTTCACAGTAGGCCTCGAGCACTTTCAGTTCACCGTGCTCCCCTTTGGCCTTACCAGCGCCCCTCGGGTGTTCACGAAAGTGATGGCGGTGGTCGCAGCTCATCTGCGCCGGGCAGGGGTTCCAGTCTTCCCCTACCTCGACGACTGGCTGCTGAAGGCAGGCTCGTCCCAGGCAGTCGTCTCCCACCTCCAGACTACAGCCGGACTCCTGCACTCGCTGGGGTTCTCCATCAACGTGCCGAAGTCGCACCTGATTCCTTCTCCACAGCTCCTTTTCATCGGAGCAGTTCTGGACACAACGCAGTTTCGGGCCTATCCTCCCGAACGGCGAGTCCAGGATATTCAGGCTATGATTCCGATCTCTCAGCCTCTATCCTGGGTTTCGGTACGGATGACCCTGAGGCTGCTGGGCCTCATGGCCTCCTGCATCCTGCTGGTCGATCATGCCAGATGGCATATGCGGGCTCTGCAGTGGGACCTGAAGTTCCAGTGGGCGCAGCATCAGGGGAACCTGTCCGATTACGTCCAGATCTCGGAGGGAACTGCACGACAGTTGCAGTGGTGGCTTTCGAACCGGCAATGGGTCACGGGCAGATCCCTCTCCCTTCCCCAGCCAGAGCACACAGTTGTGACGGACGCGTCCCTTCTAGGATGGGGCGGTCACATGGGAGAGGCGGAGATCAGAGGCCTCTGGTCTCCGGCGGAGTCCCGGCTCCATATCAACCTTCTGGAGCTCCGGGCGATCCAACTTGCACTAAAGGCATTCCTTCCCTCTGTCAAGGGGAAGGTAGTGCAGGTGTTCACAGACAACACCACCGCCATGTGGTACTGCAACAAACAAGGCGGGTGGGGTCGTGGACCCTATGTCAGGAGGCTCTGCGTCTCTGGACATGGCTGGAACATCAGGGCATTTTCCTGATGGTTCAACACCTGGCAGGTTCCCTGAACGCCAGGGCGGACGAACTCAGCCGCAGGTGCATGATGGATCACGAATGGCGTCTTCACTCGGAGGTGGCGCAAGGACTCTTTCTACAGCAGGGAGAGCCTTGGTTAGATCTATTGGCCACCGAAGAGAACGCTCAATGTCATCAGTTCTGTGCGTTGGAATTTCCAAGGCGGCACTCGCTCGGCGACGCTTTTCGTCGCGAGTGGAGTTGCGGTCTGTTGTACGCTTTTCCGCCTATACCACTGCTACCCAGAGTGTTGAAGAAGATTCGGCGCGACCGGGCCCAAGTCATTCTTGTGGCTCCGGACTGGGCTCGAAAAGTTTGGTATCCCGAGCTACTCAGTATGAGCATCGATCCCCCGATCCGTCTGCCTCTTCGGGAGGATCTTCTGTCGCAGCAGCAGGGGACGGTCCTCCACCCGAACCTGTCCAGTCGCCACCTCCTTGCATGGAGATTGAGCGGCGGCAGTTGATTTGTTTCGACTTGCCTCCCGAAGTTTGTGATGTGATTCTGGAAGCCAGGCGTCCCTCCACTAAGGTGGTATACGCCTGCAGGTGGAACAAGTTTGTGGCATGGTGCACAGCAAAGGCTGTGAATCCCCTTTCTGCCCCTCTTTCTGAGGTTCTTCTGTTCCTTCTTTCTCTGGCCCAACAGGGTTCTGCCCTGGGTACCATCAAGGGCTACCTTTGTGCAATCTCGGCCTTTCTCAGGCTTCCTGATCAGCCCTCCCTTTTCAAGTCCCCTGTTGTTAACAGGTTTCTTAAAGGCATTACACACCTTTTCCCTCCTGTTCCGTTTGTGATACCTCAGTGGGACTTGAACTTGGTTCTTACCTTTTTAATGTGCGCTCCCTTTGAGCCTCTCCATAACTGTCCTCTTCGTCTTCTCACTCTGAAGACAGCCTTTCTGGTGGCTATCACCTCCGCTCGGCGGGTGAGTGAGCTCCAGGCTCTTTCTTGCAAGCCCCCTTTCTGTCTGTTCATCCAGACAAGGTTGTTCTTAGGACGCGTCCGTCCTTCTTGCCAAAGGTGGTTACTGCCTTCCACATTGGGCAGACCATCACTTTGCCCACCTTCTTTCCGCCTCCGCATCCTTCCAGAGAGGAAGAGAGGCTCCACCGTCTGGACCCAAAACGTGCGATTTCTTTCTATCTGAACCGCACACAACAGTTCCGGGTGGACGACCAGCTCTTTGTTGGCTACGTGGGCGCCAAAAAAGGTCGGGCGGTACACAAGCGGACCATTTCCCGTTGGGTCGTCTTGTGTATCAAAGCCTGCTACTCTTTGGCTAAGAAGGAGCCCCCTGTTGGGCTACGTGCCCATTCCACCAGGGCGACAGCCGCCACCACGGCTTTGGGACGTGGTGTCCCATTGCAGGACATTTGTCAGGCAGCTACGTGGGCCTCGCTGCACACGTTTACCAAGCATTACTGCCTTGACAGCCAAGTCCGGAGAGACAGCTTCTTTGGCCGTTCTGTTCTCCGAGACTTCCTTGTCTGATCTTTGTTCGCAGACCCACCACCGGGGTTGGTATTGCTGGGGTATCTATTCTAAGGTAAGGAATCTGTCACTAACGTGTCTCTTTCAGATGCACAAGTTACTAACTTGTGTAACGATATATCTGTAAGAGACAGTAGTTAGTGACAGATTCCTCACCGCCCACCCATCCTCCCCGTTCTGCGAACTGATTTCTAGGGTTAAGGTCATCCCTTTCAGGGCTCTAGTATTTTCAGACACCAGTGTCAGTTTCTTGCATGGCTCTGCGTTTCTGGCGCGGAAAGTCGTGTACAGAACTGACGCCAGCGCGCATGGGCGGCGTCTAAGTACTGGCCGCGACATCATCCCGGCAATAACGACGCCGACGACGGACGCGGAGCCGCACGACGCCGCCTACCGACGCGCAGGGGTACTGCTACGCAAAACTTTCCGGATCCAGCCTTACGCCTGGGGATATTCTAAGGTAAGGAATCTGTCACTAACTACTGTCTCTTACAGATATATCGTTACACAAGTTAGTAACTTGTGCGCCAAGTCTGGAGAGACGGCTTCTTTGGCCGTTCTGTTCTCCAGGACTTTCTGGTGTGAACTTGGTTCGCAGACCCACCTCCGGGGTTGGTATTGCTGGGGTATCTATTCTAAGGTAAGGAATCTATAACTAACTGTTTATTTCAGATGAAGAAGTTACTTGCCTTCGGTAACTATATATTTGTAAGAAACATATGTTAGATATAGATTCCTTACCGCCCCACCCATCCTCCCTGTTCTGCGAACTGACTTCTAGGGTCAGGGAATCCCTTTCAGGGCCTTAGTTTTGTGCACCAGTGGTCAGTGTCTTGCATGGCTCTGCGCTTCTGGCGTGGAATGTCGTGTAAAAGAACTGACGTCAGCGCGCGAGGGCGGCGTCTAAGTAGCTACCGCGACGTCGTCCGGCGACCAAGACGCCAACGAAGAACGCGGAGCCGACCGACGCCACCTTTCGACGCGCAGGGGTACTGCTGACAAAAAAATTCTCCGGATCCAGTGTGACGCCTGGGGGTAATTCTAAGGTAAGGAATCTATAACTAACATATGTTTCTCACAGATATATCGTTACCGAAGGTAAGTAACTTGTTCATTAGTGCAGTGAGGCACCTGGAGGGTCTAGCATCTCGAAACTCGCTGGAGAGACCAGGCTGACCTCTTAGAACCACAATGACCTTCATGGTGAGATGCTCCCTCAGTGGACCCGGTGGTCAGCAAAATAGAGTACTGGAGAAGTGTGGTCGGTGCCTGCAGATGCAGGGGAGAGGCTCCTCCACCCCAGGGGAGATGCTGCTTGGTTGTTAAAGCACTGCGCAGTCCTCCAAAGGCTTGGGGAGGGTGTTCAGCTTCTAGATGAGTCTGTCTTCGTGAGGGTCACAGTGCAAGCAGCCAGGCAGGGTTTCTGTTCTCATGTCTTCTGCTCTTTTTTGTCCTTCTTCTGTTCCCAGATAGAGGAATCTGCATTCCTGGTGTCAGGGGGACCACTAATTACTGAATGTAGGGGTGTTTAGGGGAGTGTAGGGTAGCAGCTAATGGGCTACTTGCCCCTAGGCTGGCTATACCCCCCTATATGACCACTTCCTGTGGAGAGTGGGCATAATCCTGACCCAGAGTTCCTAGTTTCACCAAATTCAAAATTGTGAAACCCTTTCTTGGCTGTCTACTTTAGGTGGCCTACCTTAGGGTTGTGGTTAGCCTGAAAGTGCGTCATGCCTACTGACTATCTAAATTCCTGCCTGCTCTGGTGCCAAATGGGCTCCAAGGCAGGGGTGGCATTCCCCAGGTCTGGTCATATCAAAGGTGGCAGAGACTTTGAAGCCTCTGGCCGTGACATGCTAATTCACTAGCCATCGTGCTGGATGAGGTGTGATCACCTTCTGCCGGAGCAGGCATTGTTTCTGACCTCAGAGTGTGGGCTCTCACCTACAGGGGGTCAGAGACTAGTCTGTGGTAGCATGCTGAGAGATGCCGGTCAGCCAACACACTAGAGGACTAGTAGGTTTTCAGAGGGCACCTCTAAGGTGCCCTCTGGGTGCATGCCACAATTAATCTGATACTGGCATCAGTATAGATTTAGTGAGACGAGGTGTTTGATACCAAACACCATTATTTTCAGTGAAGCCATTATGTAGCTGGGTAAATCGTAATGACCCGTGCCCAATACATACCTTAAGATGGCTTCCTGATCTCTTGCAATGGAACTAGGCATTACAAGGACACATTGGCTCATGCAGATGTGCCCTCACATGTAATATAAAGCACCCTGCCTTAGGGCTCTAAGACCTGCTGTTGGAGAGGCTTACATATAATACTTGCGGTGTACAGAGGCATGGCACACAGGGAGTGTGCCATGTCGTGTTTTCAGAATGGTTTGCACCATTTAATGCATTCTGCAATGGCAGTCTGCATGCAGTTTGTGTGTGGGCCCCTAGGGTGGCTTAATCATGCTGCAAACCCTTAAGGACCCACTTTAGTACCCATGCCCTGGGTACCAAGGGTACCATTTACGAGGGATTTACAAGGGTGCTAAAGTCCTTGCCAACTGGGTTACAGCTGAACATGTGTACAGTTTTAGGAAAAGAACACTCGTACTGGGGCCGGGTTGGCAGACTTCAGTGCACTGTCAGATTCGAAACACAGCATCTAGTTGTTCAATTGGAGCAAAATGTGGGGGGACATCTGCAAAGACAAGTCCGGCTTCCTACACTAGCTTGCCATTGAGGCAGGTGGTGCAAGATCTACAAAAGTGAGTGTACTTGTGTTGTTGTGAGGGGATACTGAAGGGGTTTGGAGGCTGCAGCTGCGAGAGATAGTGGACTGGGCAAATCTCTCACCTTGGGTCCCGTAAGGCTTGTGGGAGCTGTGCCTGCTGCCACAAAAGGACTCGGGAGTCTACTGGCCGTGGTGGCTGGGTGGAAAAGGACATGGCTGTTAGCCCATACCGTAACGACAATAGGAGCGAAAAAAAGAATGTAGCTGGCATGGGGCATTGGTGAGTCTCTATGACCGGGCGATGGCCCTACTCTACCTAAAGCGCTAAATCAGGCTTGTCACCGAACAGGAGAGTGCGGTCGAAGGGCAAGTCCATAAGAGATGCCTGGACATCCCCCAAGAAGCCAGTCTATTCCGCCAGGTGTGGTGGCTGAGCACCACCGATGAAGCTATGGGACCAAACGCCAGCGAAGGTTGTGGATTTGCGACTGGAGTAGTACTGTGCCTGCTGACAACAGTAGTCTATGGCCTGAGCTGGGAGTGACACGAGTAAGTGGGCCGGGAAGACTGCCTTGCAGTGCACCAGTGCCCTGCCCTCTGATCCCCTGTGGCTCCTTCAACAATCGCTCTCGACTACATGACTCCGTCTTGACTTCCACATGTACGGCCTATCACTACTCTGGCTGCAAACTGCTGTACAACGCATCAATTCTGTGGGGACCTCACCTCCCGTTAAGCACTTACCAGTGACTGAAAAGACCTTGTCGCATTACTGTCTGGCCCCAATGCAAGGATTGGCAGGGTTGAGACTACAGTGCAGCCCTCCTCTCTGATTGCGCCGCCTATCTCGGCTCTGGGCCCTCTCCTCCTATTAACTGCTTACCAGCGGCAGTGATTCTTTCTCATATCGGCTCCTACCATCGGCTTGCAGCTCTTGATTTTACTGCTTCCTTCTGTGGATCTATAGGGCTACGATCACAGGGGCAGATATTTAGCCTGAACCATACTCTGAGGGTCCCATTGCTTAGTTGGTTCTTTTAGTAATATGTGCATACACTACCTCACCTACTATCTTTCACAGTTGGTTTAGTTTTTAGTACCCACTGATGCCCAACCAGTGTAGGTTGGGAACGTGCAGAGACACAAGTCCCGGCGGGCTTAGGCCTCCTATACGACCCTGTGGCCTTAAAGTCTGTTCTCTGCCCCCTCCTACTCTTAGAGCGATGTGTTCAACAGGAAGGACTCACATTGGCTCTTAGGAATAGTTAGTACTGTTCATAAGGGGTCACCGCTTTGCTCCAATGAGGGCATTCTCATTGCCCATAAGACCGTCAGATGGTCAATTTGGGAAGACAAAGGTATCAAGATCTTTGGAGATCTTCTTATTGGGGATACTTTTCGTTCCTTTGAGATGTTTCAATCGGACTTTGCATTACCTCAGTCACAACTGTAGTGGTACTGGCAAATGCGAAAATGCCTGTGGGCTCAAATTGGACGGGATCCCATTCACCTCCGTGAATCACCCCTTTTCTAGAATATCTCAGAAATTGTGGACTTAACCAGGGGTACCGTATCCAACCTATCCCAGATCCTCATTAACAAAGCATACTTGCATAGTACACGGATGGCATCTAACACTTACTGGCAGGGACGATTAAGGCTAGCCTACACAGCTGAAGACTGGAAGGAAATTATGGAATGCAATGACTTTTCACTTCGAGAAGCCCAATTAAAGTATTCCCATTTCAAGATTCTACATATAATAAGTTGCGTAGAGACTAAGACTGGCGCTTGCTGGCAGTGTCAATCAACAGAGCAGCGAGCCACTCAAAATACCCCACTTCCCCCAATTACTAAGCAATGTAGCCCTACTACTTGTACCAAATCAAAACACCCACTGCTCCCTAGGTGTGACCAAAATATCTGAAAGAGACACGTTAGTGACAGATTCCTTACCTTAGAATATCCCCAGGCGTCAGGCTGTATCCGGAAAGTTTTGCGTAGCAGTACCCCTGCGCGTCTGTAGGCGGCGTCGTGCGGCTCCGCGTCCGTCGTCGGCGTCGTGATCGCCGGGATGACGTCGCGGCCAGTACTTAGACGCCGCCCATGCGCGCTGGCGTCAGTTCTTTCTTTTTCCGCGCCAGTAAGCGCAGATCCGGATTGAGCAGTGCCCCAGTCATTTTTTGACTGAGTATTTTTTGAGACTTTTTTGTCCAAGTTTTCGAGTCGTTTCGACTCCAAGGTGTCAGTAGGGATGCCCGGCTTCAAGCCATGCAAGGTCTGTAATCGCATGATGTCGATTACGGATCCGCACCGAGAGTGTCTCTTCTGCCTGGGGCGCGGCCACGACCCCACGTCGTGCCCCGTGTGTCGGTCCCTCGCCCCGAAGGCTTTGCGAGAGCGGTCTCGAAAGCTTCTCGAGGCCTGGCACTCGGCTCCGCGCCGCTCGAGGTCCCGGTCCCAGGAGAGGTCGAGGGGCCGGTCGCGGAGCCGTCGTCATTCGTCGGGGTTGAAGTCTTCGTCTTCAGGTAAGGCGAAGCACAAGAGGTCTAAGAAGCGTCGCTCTAAGACCTCCCCTTGCCGGTCTCACGACTCGGCTGAGGGTCCTGTTGGTACCGCCCCCGCAGCTCCGGGAGTACCCGATCAGCCGACGCCGGCCTACCCGCTTGTTCCGGGTCCGACGTCGACTCCGGCCGACATCCAGAACTTCTTGTCGGCCATGGCTCGCATCTTCGGGCCTAAGGGTTACCCCGGTGCGCCTTCGGCCCCAGTTGGGGTCCTCCTTCGGCACCACCGGCGGCTCCGGCCCCGGTGTCTCCGGCGCCGCAGGACCCCCTCGGATCCAGGCCTGGATCCCGGTCGACGCCGGTTGATCTGACGACACCTCCACCGGCGCCGACCTCCCCGGTACCGCTCACGGCGCCGTCCGAGGTCCCGGGCGACGCCGTCCCCAGGTTCTCCCCGGAACCGGACACGGATCGACGTCGGCCGACGCCGATTCCGACGCCGATGGGACTTTTCTTCCCTCATGTCCGCCCTCCATATTTTTCACCTGTTTTGGAGGACGAGGAGGACTGGGAGGGGTCGGAAGACCCTCTCACAGCCCAATGTAAGCCTTATCAGGACTGGGCAGAGGAACTGGGTGATGCCAGTGGCCTGGACACCTCTCCAGACCTTGGCATGCTGTCTCCTCCTTCCGTGGCTACGGAGGAGGGAGCAAGTTATGCAACGGTGTTGCGTAGGGCGGCCGCGGCCTTGCACCTCGAGCTGCCTACAGTGGCTGTCAGGACTAACCTCCTGACGGAAGTGCTTCAGCCGGCGGCTACCTCTTCGGAGCCACTGCTGCCGTTCAACGACGTTCTTTCTGACGTTCTTTTGGGCACCTGGTCCAGGCCCACCACAGGGGCTCCTGTGGACAGGAACGTAGCCCGACGCCATCGCCCGGCCCCGGGCGACCCCTTGTTCCTCTCCCAACACCCCACCCCGAGAGCTTGGTTGTTCAAGCCTCTACCTCTCAGAGCGCCTTCCCTACGGCTCCGCCGGTCAGGGAATCCAAAAGCTGGAACAATTTGGGAAGAAGATTTTTCTTCCTCCAGTGCTGGCTTTCGGTCCGTGAACACCGCTTGCCTTTTGGGCCGTTATTCCCACTCTCTGTGGGATTCGGTGGCGCAAGTGCTGCCTAAGTGTCCTGAGGAGGTCCAGACACTACTCACCCGTGTTATTGCAGACGGGAGAGACGCGGCGAAGTTCACAATCCGATGTGGCCTAGACAACGCTGACTCGCTGGGCAGATCGCTTGCTACGACAGTGGCGCTTCTCCGTCACGCCTGGCTGAGGACCACTGGTTTCTCGGGCGATGTCCAAAACACCCTTATGGACATGCCCTTCGATGGTATCCGCCTTTTTGGCAATAAGGCAAACAGCGCGCTGGAGCGCTTTAAGGACTCGCGGACTACGGCCAAGTCCTTGGGCCTCTCCGCCTCGCGCCCTCCGCAGCAGTCTGCTTTTCGCCCCTTTCGTGGCCACGGAAGGGGCGCCCCAGTCACGTCCATTGCCCAGCCACCGGCCCGCGCAGCAAGCGCCTTCGCGTGGCCGAGGACGTGGCTCCCGCCGAGGCGGGTCGGGTACCCAGCGTGCGGGTCAGGCCACCACCTCCGCCCCGTCCGCGGCCTCCAAGCCCTCCTAGTCCATCCTTTCAGGTCCACAGCACGCCAGTGGGGGGCAGGGTCCTCCATCACCTTCACCACTGGCGTACCATCACATCGGACAGGTGGGTCTTGGACATTGTCCGAAGGGCTACTCCCTCCCCTTCGAGACTACCCCCAGCCATGCCACCTCAATGCCACCGCATGTCGGGGGATCATTTGGTGCTTCTTTAAAAGGAAGTTGCGGCCCTCTTGGCCAAGGGGGCCATCGAGTGCGTTCCGATCCCAGAAGTAGGGCGTGGTTGTTATTCCCACTACTTTCTGGTGCCCAAAAAGGACAAGGAGGACATGCGTCCTATCTTGGACCTCCGGAACGTAAATCGCTTCCTCCGGAAGGAGAAGTTCAAGATGCTCACCCTAGCTCAGGTCTTGACTGCCCTCGACCCTGGAGACTGGATGGTAGCGTTGGACTTGCAGGACGCATATTGTCACATCCCCGTCCTGCCGGCCCACCGGCGTTACCTGCGGTTCACGGTAGGCCTCGAGCATTTTCAGTTCACCGTGCTCCCCTTTGGCCTTACCAGCGCCCCTCGGGTGTTCACGAAAGTGATGGCGGTGGTCGCAGCTCATCTGCGCCGGGCAGGGGTTCCAGTCTTCCCCTACCTCGACGACTGGTTGTTGAAGGCGGGCTCGTCCCAGTCAGTTGTCTCCCACCTCCAGACTACGGCCGAACTCCTGCACTCGCTGGGGTTCTCCATCAACGTGCCGAAGTCGCATCTGATTCCTTCTCCACAGCTCATTTTCATCGGAGCAGTTCTGGACACAACGCAGTTTCGGGCCTATCCTCCCGAACGGCGAGTCCAGGATATTCAGGCTATGATTCTGATCTTTCAGCCTCTATCCTGGGTTTCGGTACGGATGACCCTGAGGCTGCTGGGCCTCATGGCCTCCTGCATCCTGCTGGTCGATCATGCCAGATGGCATATGCGGGCTCTGCAGTGGGACCTGAAGTTCCAGTGGGCGCAGCATCAGGGGAACCTGTCCGATTACGTCCAGATCTCGGAGGGAACCTCAAGGCAGTTGCAGTGGTGGCTCTCGAACCGTCAATGGGTCACAGGCAGATCCCTCTCCCTTCCCCAGCCAGATCACACAGTTGTGACGGACACGTCCCTTCTGGGATGGGGCGGTCACATGGGAGAGGCGGAGATCAGAGGCCTCTGGTCTCCGGCGGAGTCCCGGCTCCATATCGACCTTCTGGAGCTCCGGGCGATCCGACTTGCACTCAAGGCATTCCTTCCCTCTGTCAAGGGGAAGGTAGTGCAGGTGTTCACAGACAACACCACCGCCATGTGGTACTGCAACAAACAAGGCGGGGTGGGGTCTTGGACCCTTTGTCAGGAGGCTCTGCGTCTCTGGACATGGCTGGAATATCAGGGCATATGCCTGATGGTTCAACACCTGGCAGGTTCCCTGAACGCCAGGGCGGACGAACTCAGCCGCAGGTGCATGATGGATCACGAATGGCGTCTTCACTCGGAGGTGGCGCAAGGACTCTTTCTACAGTGGGTAGAGCCTTGGATAGATCTATTCGCCACCGAAGAGAACGCGCAATGTCATCAGTTCTGCGCGTTGGAATTTCCAAGGCGGCACTCGCTCGGCGACGCTTTTCGTCGCAAGTGGAGTTGCGGTCTGTTGTATGCCTTTCCGCCTATACCACTTCTGCCCAGAGTGTTGAAGAAGATTCGGCGCGACCGGGCCCAAGTCATTCTTGTGGCTCCGGACTGGGCTCGAAGAGTTTGGTATCCCGAGCTACTCGGTATGAGCATCGATCCCCCGATCCGACTGCCTCTTCGGGAGGATCTTCTGTCTCAGCAGCAGGGGATGGTCCTCCACCCGAACCTGTCCAGTCTCCACCTCCTTGCGTGGAGATTGAGCGGCGGCAGTTGATTCCTTTCGACTTGCCTCCCGAAGTTTGTGATGTGATTCTGGCAGCCAGGCGTCCCTCCACTAAGGTGGTATACGCCTGCAGGTAGAACATGTTTGTGGCATGGTGCACAGCAAAGGCTGTGAATCCTCTTTCTGCCCCTCTTTCTGAGGTTCTTCTGTTCCTTCTTTCCCTGGCCCAACAGGGTTCTGCCCTGGGTACCATCAAGGGCTATCTTTGTGCCATCTCGGCCTTCCTCAGGCTTCCTGATCAGCCCTCCCTTTTCAAGTCCCCTGTTGTTAACAGGTTTCTTAAAGGCATTACACACCTTTTCCCTCCTGTTCCGTTTGTAATGCCGCAGTGGGACTTGAACTTGGTTCTTACCTTTTTAATGTGCGCTCCCTTCGAGCCTCTCCATAACTGTCCTCTTCGTCTTCTCACTCTGTAGACAGCCTTTCTGGTGGCTATCACCTCCGCTCGGCGGGTGAGTGAGCTCCAGGCTCTTTCTTGCAAGCCCCCCTTTCTGTCTGTTCATCCAGACAAGGTTGTTCTTAGGACGCGTCCGTCCTTCTTGCCAAAGGTGGTTACTGCCTTCCACATTGGGCAGACCATCACTTTGCCCACCTTCTTTCCACCTCCGCATTCTTCCAGAGAGGAAGAGAGGCTCCACCGTCTGGACCCAAAACGTGCGATTTCTTTCTATCTGAACCGCACACAACAGTTCCGGGTGGATGACCAGCTCTTTGTTGGCTACGTGGGCGCCAAAAAAGGTCGGGCGGTACACAAGCGGACCATCTCCCTCTGGGTTGTCTTGTGTATCAAAGCCTGCTATTCTTTGGCTAGGAAGGAGCCCCCAGTTGGGCTACGTGCCCATTCCACCAGGGCGACAGCCGCCACCACGGCTTTGGGACGTGGTGTCCCATTGCCGGACATTTGTCAGGCAGCTACGTGGGCCTCGCTGCACACGTTTACCAAGCATTACTGCCTTGACAGCCAAGTCTGGAGAGACAGCTTCTTTGGCCGTTCTGTTCTCCGAGACCTCCTCGTCTGATCTTTGTTCGCAGACCCACCACCCGGGTTGGTATTGCTGGGGTATCTATTCTAAGGTAAGGAATCTGTCACTAACGTGTCTCTTTCAGATGCACAAGTTACTAACTTGTGTAACGATATATCTGTAAGAGACAGTAGTTAGTGACAGATTCCTTACCGCCCCACCCATCCTCCCCGTTCTGCGAACTGATTTCTAGGGTTAAGGTCATCCCTTTCAGGGCCCTAGTTTTCAGACACCAGTGTCAGTTTCTTGCATGGCTCTGCGTTTCTGGCGTGGAAAGTCGTGTACAGACTGACGCCAGCGCGCATGGGCGGCGTCTAAGTACTGGCCGCGACGTCATCCCGGCGATCACGACGCCGACGACTGACGCGGAGCCGCATGACGCCGCCTACCGACGCACAGGGGTACTGCTACGCAAAACTTTCCGGATCCAGCCTGACGCCTGGGGATATTCTAAGGTTAGGAATCTGTCACTAACTACTGTCTCTTACAGATATATCGTTACACAAGTTAGTAACTTGTGCGTCAAATTGAATCCGAATTTCACAGTTGTTAGAGCACCGATTAGTTACAGTCCATTCAACAAAAGTCCAGTTCCAAATGGCATATATTCCAATTTGTCTTTGTTTCCTTTGGTAATGACATGAGACAGCCAACATGTTTCGTTCACCACCTGTAAACTTCCTCAGGGCACTTAAAATTCTGTATTCGCCAATTGGACAACTCGTTACTCAATTCTACTCCTAGTCGGTTCAATCCCAGTCCCTTGTATTCATCAGGTCCTCATATTCTGAACTGATCCCAATACATCAGTCAGTCATGGTCATCAAGCCCCAGTGGACAACACTTCATCACATGTCCTCCAACATCCAGCTACCGTGGCGTGCGGTTTCACATTTGAGAAGCTTGCTGGCAGTGTAATGACAATGGTTGCGACCTCTATCATATACTATGGTCCTGCTCTACCCTGACCATCTATTTGCGATCAGAATGGAGGACACTTCATAATACTAGCTCTATGCCCTTCAGAGACTCCACCAAACTGGCCTTTCTACATGAGTTTACTGACATTGACAACACGTCTTCTCACTGGATAAGATGGATGTCAACAGCCCTCATGAATGCCAAGATATGTACGACTGTTAGGACACTGGCACTCAACACAGGTGCCCACACACCAGGAGTAGTTCATTGAACTTTACTGACTGGCCACTTATGAAAAGCATATTTATAAGATCCATGATGAATTGCACCCGTTTGATAACATTTGGGGACTTTTCCTATGTCTTCAAGAACTTTAATGTGTTATGGTACTGAGGGCTCCTGTCCCACCTACTCATCCAGGCCGTCGACTGGGACAATATCAACTTCACGTCATATATAGGGGGGTGCATTTGAGGAGCGAAAAATGGGCAAGATGGAGGAGTTACACTCCTTTTCGTCTGTGCAATAGTGTCCTTCATCTATTCTTCGGATGTGAGCCATAGGGAAGGTTAAAGCATAATATGTAATCACAAGGAGAGGTTACCTAAACTGTGACTGCAGTTACTGGTGTTAACAAGCTCATGTTTTGGTATTTTATTTTACTATTGTGTTATATCTGTCGATATGACCTACCAAGCATTTGTGTGCTGGCGCTTTTTGTTTTTCTTTTGCATGTCTGTTTATTTGTGATACTTTGTGATGGAATTACCTGTGACTGCTTGAAAACTCAAGAAAGAAATGTTAAAAAAAAAAAGCACATCTTGCATGCTGGAGGTCAGGATTTCCACTTTCATCATCCCAGGATAATGATTTGCATGGAAATTATTATCCTAAAAATGACCAAGCAAAGTTTCATACTCCTTCCTCTGATTCCTTTGCGTTCTTTTCTGTTCTTTGGATAGGCATACAGATAACTCTGATAAAACAAATCCTCCAGATAAAGAGTTCCATTGAGTTTGGCACAGAGTAGCATCAAAACCTAACATTTTATTCTGGCTAATTTCCCTAGCCAAAGACCGTATAGTGGCTCACTATCCTAGATCATTTTAGATTCAACCAATTCATCATTCCTCTATTGTGTTCTTTGAGGGGATTATCCAACATATCCTGCTTCATCTAAAAGTTATGGTCACTAAAGCAAACAAGTTGAAGATTGGAAAGAGAATGATGGATGCATGGGTGTTGCTTGGCGCCGGGAAAGATGGCCGCGCCGTAACTCGGCACTGCCGCTGACATAAGAATCTTCCCTCATCGCCCATTAATCAGACACCCCTTGTGGGCAGCCACTACCCCCTGTGACAGGGAAAGAACACTGAAGGTGTGGGGCCCTGAAAAACAATGTGCTGCCAGTCCGCCCCTCACCCCCAGAGCCCAGCTGTAGCTGGTGGAAGCCACCCTGCCTAGGTGCACTGTTTGGCGGGGGAAGGGCCCTACATGAGGAAACTGACACTATCTGACTTTTGCCTGATGAAGATTCCTCCTCCTCAAGATCCCCCCTATCTCCATGCTGCCTGAGGCGCTGTTGGTCTTCTGAATAGCGGAGTGGTGGAGGCACTGTATTGGGACGCGACAGCACTGGTTGAGTTTTGGGGGCACTGTCACACGCAGCGAACCGGAGCCACAAAAGGATATTGCCCCCCAACCCTCCCGCCCCCCTCCTCCCTCCCCCCTCAACCCCCATGACTGGGCACTCCTGCAAAATGTGACGCATGGCTGCAGGAGACATGGTTTGGGGTCGAGGCCCAAAACAAATGCAACTGAACAAAATGGATAAGTATGCCGTCGCAATTCCAGCCCTGACTCCGGGGCCAGTGAAGAATGGGACTGGAGGGGCCACATTGCAGGGGAAAGTGCTGCCCACACGTGAGCCCTCATTGAGTGAGATAATGGCAGCGATCAGGGACTTGAAAGGCTTGATTAAACCCAAGATCAATACAGTGGCAGTGGATGTCACTCTCCTCAGATCGGACCTCAAGAAACTCTCGGACAAAATGTCCATGGCTGAAATGGACATTGTCTCCTTACATTCCACGACGAAAGTACTCAAAGGGAAAGTACAACGCATGGAGAAAGAACACACTCTTATGGCAGCAGAGCTTGAGGATCAGGAACGCGCAGGGCAAGGAGAAAAATATCCATGTGGTGGGGGTGCCAGAAATTGCAGAGGGACCAAGCGTAGAATTCTTTTTGGCTGACCTTATTACCTGTACACTCGGACGGAAAAGCCTCTCCAACTTCTTCATCGAACGGGTGCATTGGCGCCGATCCCTCCCCCCAAGAATGTGGTCCCACCCAGGACCATTATTGCACGAGTGTTCAATCACAGGGGTCGCAACGCTATCCTGAAGGCCGCCCGAACGCAGGGAGATGTGCACTATTAGAACACCACAATTCCTTTTTTCCTGGACTTTACACTAAATGTACAGAGGCAGCAGCGCAGCTTCGAGGAAGTCAGCAAGACATTACAAACCATGGAATTGAAATATATGATGATGTTCTCCACCAAACTGCGTATTGTAGCAGAAGGGAAGGCCTGACACTTTGCGAAACCTGAAGAAGCATGGGAGTGGTTGGAGGGCTGGCGCAACCCATAGGGAGAGCGGCGAAGGAATGCAGGAGATAAACGCCAGTGGGGCAAGATCAGTGCCCTCGATGCAGGACACTGTGAGGAACAGTTGACCCAAGAATGACTGAGTAGGGGGTTGCTGGGCACAAAGGACGCTAAACTCCTGGATGGGGTGGTCTCGGACTTCCTGGACACTGCTAAGGTGGAACTGTTTGTATGTAAACCCTCGCAAGGGAGTTGAGCCTTGCCATCTGATGCGCCTTCAAGGGGTGTATTGAACTGAAGTGAACGCATGGTCTACTGTTGCCCTACAGACGGGGCCAGAGGGCACTTTGGGGTTTAAAAAAAAAAAAAAAAGAGGGATGGCCTAAATTTTGCTCAATATATGTTTCTTTCCTAGGGGGCTCAAGCCACACCTATTGCTTGATTCTGATGTTATTGGGGCGATAGGCACTCTGCATATTGGGGTGGTGGGCAGATTTGAGCCTGCCTTGCAGAGGGGCTCGGAGAGGGGAGTTGGCTTACTTTACAGTTATGGTTTTATTGTGTTTGCATATGGTTTTATTTTGTTGCTTAACAGTACATACATGTCCGGCAAGGGTGGGGGGGGGGCATCCAGAGAGCGGATGGGGGCCCGCGGCAATACTAATCTCTGACATATTGTGGCCAGTGGTGAGAGACGGTCACTCCCTTTCTCATCGTTGCAACTGTCTGAGAAAAAGTTAAATTTCTTGACCTGGAACGTAAATAGGCTAGGGAGTAAGATCAAGAGGACGAGTATAATGCAATATCTAAAGAGGCACTCCCTGGAGGTTATACTCCTGCAGGAGACGCACCTTAAGGGCAATAAATACAAGCCGCTTGATAGATATAGGTTTACACTGGTAGCACATGTGGGCTACACAATGGACTCGATGGGGGTGGGTATCCTGTTTAAAAAATCCATACACTTTGCAACGCACATGGTGTGACCCATCGGGCAGGTATGTTTCACTATCTGGCACTTGGGAGGGCCTTGTCTTGAACATCTGTTCGGTGTATATCCCACCTGACTGCACGCACAGACATTAGCTGATTTAGGCACGCTGATAGTGGGAATGCCAGCTGGCATCCTTATCATGGTGGGGACATGAATGCTGTGGTGGACCCTACAACAGACAGGCTGCGCCAGACTGAATCAGTGGAGACAACCAGCCCTCGAGTGGCGTTCATGACGGCCCTCGGGCTGGTGAACCTCTGACGGGATCACAATCCACTTGAATACCAATACACTTACTTTTCAGCATTGCACAATAGCCTCTTTAGGCTAGACCATCTCTTTGCACTCCACTTACATGCGCACAGGTTTCAGAATGCCGTGCATAAGGCGCAGGGTATATCCGATCAATTTCCAGTTAGGATAAAATTCCAAGGCCGGACCCCAGTGGGGATACAGTGCCGTGGGTTGATCCCTGGTATCTGAAAGACAAGGTCCTGAGAGACAAACCTCGGGAAGTAACCAAACATTATTTTCAGGAAAACGTGGGCTTGGCGGCCTCGGCCTGTGAAGTATGGGAGTCATACAAGACGGGGATCAGGGGGCAGGCGCTCTCAATGATTTTGGGTAGGAAGAGGGAGCAGACGGCCTCCCTGCAGACGCTCAAGCATGATAAATATGACATTGAGCTCCGTCTCCTCACTAAGGACAGCCTTGACCTCAAACACCTCCTTCTCCTTAAGCAGTCTGAGTTTCGAGAGATGGCAAAGCAGGCAGCGCTGGCCCATGCCTTGGCCACCCAGAGTTGATTGTAAAACATGGGCAGCAAGGCTGGTAAATAGCTAGCATGGTTGGAGAAAAGGGACCAGAGCAGGAACTGGGTACTAGAAATACACGACCACTTAGGGGTAACGAGACGTAGCAGCACTGAAATAGTAGGCGCATTTGCGACCTACTATGAGAAAATGTATTCCTCCTCCTCCACTATGACACACGGGGACTGCTCCAAGCTCACTTTGCCACTGGATTCAAGCAAGCCTGGCTGATGACGGCTGGAATGCCAGAAACCGGTCCTAGGATGCTTGTTTCCGGTCCAGGGAAGACATGGCTTGGCAGTTCGGGCTGGACTGTTCCCATGAGGCACAGGGTCAGACTGATTTGCATATGGCCATGTCTGAACTGGGGTGGTGGAGTGAGCTAAAGAATGATGATGGATTAAACCCAGATCAGTTGACTGGGGGTGAGTGTTTGATTGGCTCAAGCTGCTCCGTCCATCATCCCCTTTTGTATCGCTTTGTTCGCCCTAAGTTGGCGGGGTATGCCCAGACGTGGTCCTCGCTCACTTTGCCACTGGATTCAAGCAAGCCTGGCTGATGACGGCTGGAATGCCAGAAACCGGTCCTAGGATGCTTGTTTCGGTCCAGGGAAGACATGGCTTGGCAGTTCGGGCTGGACTGTTCCCATGAGGCACAGGGTCAGACTGATTTGCATATGGCCATGTCTGAACTGGGGTGGTGGAGTGAGCTAAAGAATGATGATGGACCCAGATCAGTTGACTGGGGGTGAGTGTTTGATTGGCTCAAGCGCTCCGTCCATCATCCCCTTTTGTATCGCTTTGTTCGCCCTCTAAGTTGGCGGGGTATGCCCAGACGTGGGTCCCTTGCTCACTTTGCCACTGGATTCAAGCAAGCCTGGCTGAAGACGGCTGGAATGCCAGAAACCGGTCCTAGGATGCTTGTTTCCGGTCCAGGGAAGACATGGCTTGGCAGTTCGGGCTGGACTATTCCCATGAGGCACAGGGTCAGACTGATTTGCATATGGCCATGTCTGAACTGGGGTGTTGGAGTGAGCTAAAGAATGATGATGGATTAAACCCAGATCAGTTGACTGGGGGTGAGTGTTTTATTGGCTCAAGCGTTCCGTCCATCATCCCCTTTTGTATCGCCAAGTTCCTTAGAGACATCTATTTCCGACCCCTGTCTGAGGAGGACAGGGCGAACCTTGACAGTTCTCTCACTGCGGATGAAGTAGCTTCGGCACTGCGGGGCTTGAAGTCAGGGAAGGCGGCGGGCCCAAATTGGCTCCCTGACAAACTCTATAAAGGCATGGCCAGTAAGATAGTCAATCACCTCATAGAGATGTTCCATGGGGCCTTGGAGCAGGGGGAGCTACTGTTAGACCAACACATGGCAACCATAGTAGTGATTCCAAAGAAGAGCAAAACTCCAAAATATTGTGCATCCTACAGACCCATCTCCTTGCTCAATGTCGAGGCCAAGATCCTAGTCAAGGTCTTAGCGGCTAGGCTCCGGAGAGTGATCACCGCAGCGATTCACCCAGACCAATCCAGATAAATGCCACACACAGGCACCAGACTCCACCTGAGACGTTTTTACGGGGTGCTTCATATGATGCAGGATGAGGAGGCGGACCCAGCGATGGTGATCTCCTTAGATGCACGAATGGCATTTGATAGCATAGATTGGATATACTTATTTGCAGTTGTCGAACGTCTTCACTTTGGCCCGAAATATTGTGGTTGGGTCAAGCTCCTGTACATTCGACCCATGGCAAGGGTGAGGGTAAAGAACACACTATCGATGCCCTTCTAACTTCACAAAGGGACATGGCAGGGCTGCCGTTATCGATGGTTTTAGCCCTTGGCATCCTGGGTACGTCATTATCATCTGATACAAGATGCCGTTGGCAGGGGGACTGGGAAAAACGCATATCCTTATAAGCGGTGTCAGGACTCAGTCAGGGACTCTGGCAACGTCTGGTGCCAGGGAAGACAAAGTAGGCAGAATACTGGGTACAGGGCTGCCCAAGATCACACAGCGAGTCAAAGGAGAAAGGAAATCCAAAGAGTAAGCTCTGTACAAGAGAATAAGAGGTAAGGCTCAGAAAGGACAGGCCCTCAGAGGTGATTTAGCATTCAGAAAAACTACACACAGGACGGATATGCAAGACATATATATAAAACAACATTAACAATAAAGGGAATGCGGGGTAAAGCACTCGGGAGCTCCACACGGTAAGACTGAAGCTCAGTAAGTTCCTCACCCACAATTGCTGTTACAGATACTGACTGCAAATACCCACATATAGGATAAGCATACAAAGGCAGGGTCTGTGGAGCTGATACCTATGGTGATGTTATAGATGTAAATCAAAGACAATACTCACAGTGAACAAGAAACACCACCTAGGTTGTCAGCTGTGCCCATGGATCCTGGCGATCAAACAGAAACACGCAAGGCAGTAACAGCAAGGGGGTAGAACTAAACACAAGCACGATAGACAAGGAGATAGCAAGGAGGAGTGCTTAATAGGAAAGGAAGGAAATCACAGACACACTTGGCAGAAAGTAACAAACATACAAGGTAATCAGAAGCAAACAGCAGGAATAGAAAGACAGCAAACTAGGAACTGGAACCAAGGAAATGGGAAGAAAGGCAGGGACTGGAAAAGGATATACAGAAGGGGAGACTACAAGGGTATACCAGAATAGTGCAGGTTCAGGAATCAAGAAAACAAAGTAACATTGAAGGCAGTGCTGGAGCAGGAACAAGAATTGAGCTTGGGCTCAGGAGTCAAGGTAGCACTGCAGGCAGTGCTAGTTCAGGAACAGAGAATTACTAAAGCTTTAGGAGTAAAGGTAGCACTGCAGGAAGTGCTAGTGCAGGAACAGGGAAATTACTAAAGCTCAGGAGTCAAGGTAGCACTGCAGGCAGTGCTGGTTCAGGAACAAGGATAGCTATAGTTCAGGAATAAAGAAATAACTAAAGCTCAGGAAACACTGGAAACAAGGATATCAAAAGCTCAGGAAACACTAGAAACAAGGGTCGGTCTCACCGGTACACACCTACAATGACCAACCCTGGGCTGAAGGGAGCTGGGGCTTAAAAGAGCTCACAGTACTCATGCACATCAGGTGTGAGCAGGCTAGTAGTAGCCAGCCACAGGTGAGCTGAATTCCTCCACCCATCCTTGACCTGCAAGGGTGGAGACAAAGCAGTGAGCAGGGGATTATAGGTAATGTGGTTTGCAGCATGAGCAGACTGGCTTCCACAAAACCTGGCATGGATTGGGAATGGATGTCAATTCCCAAATGGTGTCCAAATGCCTGGAAGTCAGGATATGCATGCAGGGGAGTGTCTGGAGGCATATTAGAACACAGGAAAGTCACACTATGCACCCCTCTGGTGGTGGGCACGAGAGTGCAGGGAGCGAATCGTGACAAGGATGACGTACTATTGTATCTCTCGCGGCCCGCTCTGTCTATTGATAGGGTACTGCAGATATTCTGTATTTTTGAAAACCATGCAGGCTACTACATTAATTGGGATAAATCTTGTATTTTCCCACTGAGGGGTAGTGTGCCGGCCTTGCACCTGAGGAATCGTATCCCTCTAGCATCGGAGGGTTTTACCTACTTAAGTATAATAAATATCCCTCGGGAGGGTATGGAATTTTTTTTAAAGGAACCTATATGGCCTTCTAGCCCGGTACCGCTGCCTCTGCCTTTGATGGGCAAGGCTGCCATATACAAGATCAGGGCACTGCCGCGATTTTTTGATGCTCTTCAGAACACACCACTTCCGATACCTTGGGCCTTTTTCCACAGTGTAGCTCATGAAGTCTGTCTGTTGCTTTGGGACGGTGGTGGGTCCCGGATAGCTCTTCATAAGGGTGTATAACGGCGGTCTGGTCATTCCAGATCTACTCACATACTATTGGGCTGCCCAATTGATTGTAATAAACGACTGGGTGTATGCGAATCAGCAAGAGCCAGTGATAAGAGTTGACATAGACTCAGTAGGACCAAGAGGTTATCCGGCTCTACTATATATGCGGAGAGACAGGCTCCCCACTCACACTTGCACAGTGGTTGATGTATGAACAGAGGCAACAAAATCTCTGGGATGGACTTGGAAATTGACGGGGCAGACCCTCCTGTGGGACAGTAACCTTCTTAAGGAAGTGGGGATATTTAAGGGATTCTCTACGTGGAGTCTCCGGGGCATAGACTATCTTGGACACTTAATGAGGGGATCCACTCTTGTCGTTTGAGGCTTTACAAATCTGAAAGAGACACGTTAGTGATAGATTCCTTACCTTAGAATATCCCCAGGCGTCAGGCTGGATCCGGAAAGTTTTGCGTAGCAGTACCCTTGCGCGTCGGTAGGCGGCGTCGTGCGGCTCCGCGTCCGTCGTCGGCGTCGTGATCGCCGGGATGACGTCGCGGGCAGTACTTAGGCGCCGCCCCTGCGCGCTGACGTCAGTTCTTCTTTTTCCGCGCCAGTAAGCGCAGATCCGGGAAGAGCAGTGCCCTGGTCAATTTTTGACCATACTTTTGGTGATTTTTCACTGTTTTTTCCAGCCTTCAGGTGTCGTAGGGATGCCCGGCTTCAAGCGATGCGGCGCCTGTGCGCGGATGATGTCCGTCACCGACCCGCATTGGGAGTGTCTCTTCTGCCTCGGCCGAGGCCACGACACCGAGTCTTGTCCCGAATGCCAGGCCCTCAACCCGAAGGCTTTGCGAGAGCGGTCTCGAAAGCTCCTCGAGGCCCGGCATCTCGGCTCCGCGGAAGCCCCGGTCGCGTGAGAGGTCCAGGGGTCGCCGCGGAGTGCACACCGGTCGCCGGCGTCGAAGTCTTCTTCGTCCGGTAAGTCTCGACACAAGAAGTCCAAGAAGCATCGTCGCTCTCGGACTTCGCCTCGCCGGTCTCGCGACTCGGCTGAGGCCCCTCCCGGCACCGTCCCCGCCCCGCGGCCCCGGACTTGCCTGTGGAGTCGCCCCCGTCATACCCGCCCTTCCCGGGTTCGGGGCGGATCCGGCCAAGGTACAGGAGTTCCTGTCGGCCATGGCCCGCCTCTTCGGGCCTTCAGGCCCCTCCGGTGCGCCTTCGGGCCCCGCGGGCCCTGATGGGGTTGATCCGGCGCCGCCGGCGGCTCCGGCCCCGGCGCCGCCCGAGCCTCCAGCCTCGATCCCGGCTCCGGCCCGGCCCCGGCCTCGATCCCGGCTCCACAACCCCCATCGACGCCGGGTCGACCTCACGACACCCTCCGCCGGCGCCGATGTCTCCGGTGCCGCTCTCGACGCCGCCCTGGGCTCCGGGCGGCGCTCGTCCCCCAGTTCCTTCCGGCTCCGGACTTGGACCCGGAGCGACGCCGCTCGACGCCGGCTCCGGCGCCGATGGGACCTTGGGTCCCAACTGTCCCTCCTCCTCCTTATTTTGAACCAGAGGAGGACCAGGAGGACTGGGAGGGGTCTGATGACCCTCTGACACGCAACTGTCAGTATGATGAGGACTGGACAGAGAGTCTAGGGAGGCCAGTGGTCTGGATACTTCTCCTGACACTGGCATGCTGTCTCCTCCCGTGGCTACGGAGGAGGGGGCCAATTTTGGTACGGTGTTGCGTAGGGCTGCTGGGGCCTTACGTCTCCAGCTCCCTACTTTGACGGTCAAGCCTAACATCTTGACAGAGGTGCTTCAGCCGGCAGCCTCCTCTGCGGAGACTGTGCTGCCGTTTAACGACGCCCTCACGGACGTTCTTTTGGGCGCCTGGTCCAAGCCCAACACAGGGGCTCCTGTGGATCGGAACGTGTCACGACGCCATCGCCCCGCTCCGGGCGACCCCTGTTTCTTTCTGTCCACCCCACTCCTGAGAGCTTGGTTGTCCAAGCCTCCGCTTCCCAAACCGCCTTCCCTACCGCTCCTCCGGATAGGGAATCCAAACGCCTGGATCAGTTTGGGAAGAAAGGTTTTTCTTCCTCCAGTGCTGGCTTGCGGTCCGTTAACACCGCTTGTCTTTTGGGCCGATATACCCACTCTCTGTGGGATTCGGTGGCGGATGTTTTGCCCCAGTGCCCTGAGGAGGTCCAGGCACTGCTTTCCCGCGCCATTGCGGAAGGGAAGGGATGCGGCCAAATACACTATCCGTTGTGGCCTTGACACCGCCGACTCGCTGGGCAGGTCGATTGCAACGACGGTGGCGCTCCGACGCCACGCCTGGCTGAGAACCACTGGTTTTTCAGGGGATGTCCAGAATACTCTCATGGACATGCCCTTTGATGGAGTCGGTCTTTTTGGGTCCAAAGCAGACCATGCGTTGGAGCGCTTTAAGGACTCACGGGCTACTGCCAAGTCCCTGGGCCTTTCTGCTACACGCCCTCCGCTGCCTTCTGCTTTTCGCCCCTATCGTGGCCACGGTAGGGGCGCCCTTCACGTCAGCAGCCCAGCCACCGGCCCGCGCAGCAGGCGTCTTCGCGTGGCCGAGGACGTGGATTCCGCCGTGGCGGATCGGGCAACCAGCGTGCGGGTCAGGCCACCACCTCCAACCCGTCCGCGGCCTCCAAGCCCTCCTAGTCCCTCCTTTCAGGTGCACGGCACGCCAGTAGGGGGCAGGGTCCGCCATCACCTTCCCCACTGGCGCACCATCACCTCGGACAGGTGGGTCTTGGACATTGTCCGAAGGGGCTACTCCCTCCCCTTCGAGACCACCCCCCAGCCATGCCACCTCAATTCCACCGCATGTCAGGGGATCACTTGGTGCTTCTACAGAAGGAAGTCACGGCCCTCTTGACCAAGAGGGCCATCGAGCATGTTCCGACCCCAGAAGTAGGGCGTGGTTGCTACTCCCACTACTTTCTGGTGCCCAAAAAGGACAAGGAGGACATGCGTCCTATCTTGGACCTCCGGAACGCCAATCGCTTCCTCCGGAAGGAGAGGTTCAAGATGCTCACCCTAGCTCAGGTCTTGACTGCCCTCGACCCTGGAGACTGGTTGGTAGCGTTGGACTTGCAGGACGCGTATTTCCACATCCCCGTCCTGCCGGCCCACCGGCGTTACCTTCGGTTCACGGTAGGCCCCGAGCATTTTCAGTTCACCGTGCTCCCTTTGGCCTTACCAGTGCCCCTCGGGTGTTCACGAAAGTGATGGCGGTGGTCGCAGCTCATCTGCGCCGGGCAGGGGTTTCAGTCTTCCCCTACCTCGACGACTGGCTGCTGAAGGCGGGCTCGTCCCAGGCAGTCGTCTCCCACCTCCAGACTACGGCCGAACTCCTGCACTCGCTGGGGTTCTCCATCAATGTGCCGAAGTCGCATCTGATTCCTTCTCCACAGCTCCTTTTCATCGGAGCAGTTCTGGACACGACGCGGTTTCGGGCCTATCCTCCCGAACGGCGAGTCCGGGATATTCAGGCTATGATTCCGATCTTTCGGCCTTTATCCTGGGTTTCGGTAAGGATGACCCTGAGGCTGCTGGGCCTCATGGCCTCCTGCATCCTGCTGGTCAATCATGCCAGATGGCATATGCGGGCTCTGCAGTGGGACCTGAAGTTCCAGTGGGCGCAGCACCAGGGCAACCTGTCCGATCACGTCCATATCTCGGAGGGGACTGCAAAACAGTTGCAGTGGTGGCTCTCGAACCGGCAATGGGTCATGGGCAGATCCCTCTCCCTTCCCCAGCCAGAGCATACAGTTGTGACGGACGCGTCCCTTCTGGGATGGGGCGGTCACATGGGAGAGGCGGAGATCAGAGGCCTCTGGTCTCCGGCGGAGTCCCGGCTCCATATCAACCTTCTGGAGCTCCGGGCGATCCGGCTTGCACTCAAGGCATTCCTTCCCTCTGTCAAAGGGAAGGTAGTGCAGGTGTTCACAGACAACACCACCGCCATGTGGTACTGCAACAAACAGGGCGGGGTGGGGTCTTGGACCCTTTGTCAGGAGGCTCTGCGCTCTGGACATGGCTGGAACATCAGGGCATGTTCCTGATGGTTCAACACCTGGCAGGTTCTCTGAACGCCAGGGCGGACGAACCCAGCCGCAGGTGCATGATGGATCACGAATGGCGTCTTCACTCGGAAGTGGCGCAAGGACTCTTTCTACAGTGGGGAGAGCCTTGGTTAGATCTATTCGCCTCCGAAGAGAACGCGCAATGTCATCAGTTCTGCGCGTTGGAATTTCCAAGGCGGCACTCGCTCGGCGACGCTTCGTCGCGAGTGGAGTTGCGGTCTGTTATACGCCTTTCCGCCTATACCACTTCTACCCAGAGTGTTGAAGAAGATTCGGCACGACCGGGCCCAAGTCATTCTTGTGGCTCCGGACTGGGCTCGAAGAGTTTGGTATCCCGAGCTACTCAATATGAGCATAGATCCCCCGATCCGTCTGCCTCTTCGGGAGGATCTTCTGTCGCAGCAGCAGGGGACGGTCCTCCACCCGAACCTGTCCAGTCTACACCTGCTTGCGTGGAGATTGAGCGGCGGCAGTTGATTCCTTTCGACTTGCCTCCCGAAGTTTGTGATGTGATTCTGGCAGCCAGGCGTCCCTCCACTAAGGTGGTATACGCCTGCAGGTGGAACAAATTTGTGGCATGGTGCACAGCAAAGGCTGTGAATCCCTTTCTGCCCCTCTTTCTGAGGTCCTTCTGTTCCTTCTTTCTCTGGCCCAACAGGGTTCTGCCCTGGGTACCATCAAGGGTTATCTTTGTGCTATCTCGGCCTTCCTCAGGCTCCCTGATCAGCCCTCCCTTTTCAAGTCCCCTGTTGTTAACAGGTTCTTAAAAGGCATTACTCACCTCTTCCCTCCTGTTCCGCTTTGTAATGCCTCAGTGGGACTTGAACTTGGTTCTTACCTTTTAATGTGCGCTCCCTTTGAGCCTCTGCATAACTGTCCTCTTCGCCTTCTGACTCTAAAGGCAGCCTTTCTGGTGGCCATCACCTCCGCTCGGCGGGTGAGTGAGCTCCAGGCTCTTTCTTGCAAACCTCCTTTCTGTCTGTTCATCCAGACAAGGTTGTTCTTCGGACGCGTCCGTCCTTCTTGCCAAAGGTGGTTACTGCTTTCCACATTGGGCAGACCATCACTTTGCCCACCTTCTTTCCGCCTCCGCATCCTTCCAGAGAGGAAGAGAGGCTCCACCGTCTGGACCCAAAACGTGCGCCTCCTTCTATATCGACCGCACAAAACACTTCCGGGTGGATGACCAGCTCTTTGTTGGCTACGTGGGCGCCAAAAAGGTCGGGCGGTGCACAAGAGGACCATCTCCCGCTGGGTTACCTTGTGCATCAAGACCTGCTATTCTTTGGCTAAGAAGGAGCCTCCTGTTGGGCTGCGTGCCCATTCCACCAGGGCAACGGCTGCTACCACGGCCTTGGGCCGCGGTGTTCCGCTGCCGGTTATCTGTCAGGCAGCTACGTGGGCCTCGCTGCACACGTTTACTAAGCATTACTGCCTTGACAGTCAGGTCCGGAGGGACGGCTTCTTGGCCGTTCTGTCCTCCAGGACTTCCTTGTCTGATCTTTGTTCGCAGACCCACCACCGGGGTTGGTATTGCTGGGGTATCTATTCTAAGGTAAGGAATCTATCACTAACGTGTCTCTTTCAGATGCACAAGTTACTAACTTGTGTAACGATATATCTGTAAGAGACAGTAGTTAGTGATAGATTCCTTACCGCCCACCCATCCTCCCCGCTCTGCGAACTGATTTCTAGGGTTAAGGACATCCCTTTCAGGGCCCTAGTATTTTTCAGACACCTGTGTCAGCTTCTTGCATGGCTCTGCGTTCCTGGCGCGGAAAGTCGTGTACAGAACTGACGTCAGCGCGCAGGGGCGGCGCCTAGCACTGCCCGCGACGTCATCCCGGCGATCACGACGCCGACGACGGACGCGGAGCCGCACGACGCCGCCTACCGACGCCGCAAGGGTACTGCTACGCAAAACTTTCCGGATCCAGCCTGACGCCTGGGGATATTCTAAGGTAAGGAATCTATCACTAACTACTGTCTCTTACAGATATATCGTTACACAAGTTAGTAACTTGTGCAACGAGTACATCCTGGCAGATATAAAGCACTACTGATATCTGCAGGTGACACGTGTACTCAGAGTACATATGTCAGAGGAAGAGGAGATGTCGGAGTCAGCACCTCTGAGGAAAGACTTCTCTTAGATCCGATGCAGGAAAAGGCTGTCTCGCTCACCTTCAAAAAGATCCAAAACAATTCTCCTGATAGCCTAGGTGGGCTGCAGGACAAGTGGAGTATAGACCTTGGAGATCTAGATGATGATGAGTTGCAGGGACCCCAGCGCATTGCCATTTGCACAGGGTTTAAACTTGTACAGTTCTGTATACTGCACAGATCCTACTACACTAGGATGTTCCTACACAGGATTGGGAAGGGAAACTCCGCCCTTTACTTGAGAGGCTGAGGGCAGGAGGGCCCCTTTCTCCATACCATATGGGGTTGTTCAGCTATACAGGCATATTGGGAGAAGGTAACGCAGGTGATGTCTGCGGTTCTTAACATTAGAGTCCCAATGGATGCCAAATAGCTTTTCCTGCTCATACCTAGACTGGCCCAAATACACCAGGCTGTGGTAGGCGGTAGGCACGGGGTTGCAAAGCGGAATGTTGCACGGACTTAGGGATCCCATTTGCCTCCAATAGTTGCTGATTGGGAGCAGGATATGGGCTGGTGCAGGCAGGCAGAGAACGTGGTCTATCAGAGTTGGGGAATGAATATCGCGGGCATGGTGGGCTTCAGACGTCCGTGACATGGGATGGACACATTGTCTGCCCCAGGTAGATGGCTGGGACTATCTATATCTGTCGATCTCAATGGCTCCTATTTCCTGGTGGTTACCAACTACGTAACAATGTGTTCTAAGTCAATGCCTCTCTTCTGTGCTGGATTATTGCACTGTTTGGTGTTTTGTTATGAAATAAATAAAAAGTGTTTAAAAAACAAACAAACATTATAAATGCCTGGAAACCTTCTAGATGAGAGCTGTGAAAGAATTGGCTACAACTGTTGTCACCTCGCTGCAAAAATGCCAAGAGCTTTGAAGTAATTCTGCCTGCCAACAGTAGCGTTTCAGAGCATTTCACTTACTAGCAAATTTACTAAACCCATGGCTCTACCTCAGTCATACCCTCACAATTTAGCTTGCTTTTTCAAGAGAGAAATGCATCTCAGAGTTAACAAAGTAACATCTCTAGAAAGCCACCACATTTTGCCAGCAATGTGCCCCCCCCACTTATAAATAATGCTAGAAGGTGGCAGTAGGTGCATTCAGCTGGAAATCTAAAGGTGCAGTGATGGGGAAGAGGATTCCTCTACTTTCCAGGTGTGCAGTTGCAATTTTTGCATTTTTGATCGTTCTGAGATCTTAAAAATTGTGTAGAATAACACTTGTAATGAGACACTTAGGAGGAATTAGGACATGCTTTAAGGTGGTAAATAAGCGTTCAGCTTAGATCTGGTCTCTTAGGAGGAATGGTGAGAAAGCACTCCACTTCATGTGCATCCCCACCTCCTTCTCATACATGCTAACAGAAGAGGTTTTTGTTTAGTTCCAGATCTATAAGGCCCGGTAATAAAGGCAACACCACAGCCCTTATAAAATATTAAGTTGTGCCATTTGAAAGGGGAAATTATGCCTTTGCTAAGGGTACTACAGTTGACCCTATATCTGTCAGAGTATAGCAACAGAAGAGAGATTGAATTCCTAATTGATGTTGGTACTAGTATCCTGTCTCCCCACCTCAAATACAACAAGCATTGGCATAGCCAATAGGTCTCGCCTTTGGGACCTTATAAGTGTTTAGCCTTGCAACAGTTGATGTTGTTGCACGAAGGATATTGTGCTGCATAACTAAATACTTATAAGGTCCCAAAAGCAAGACCTATTGGCTATGCCAATACTTGTATTGTTAGGCCACCTTCCCAGCCTGTCCTTTGTCTACAAGAATGCTCTGCCTATTAGACTAGTCTCTAGATGAGGTGCCCACCGTAGAAGTACAAAGAGGTGTGAGCAGGCTGTGGCAATGCTTTGCCCTTCTGTCATGCATTGCCTTTAGCCAGTTAGGTACATGTTTTGCATGTCACCATGCCCCAGTGGCATAAAGTTAACAGAGCTCTGGAATTATTGGAGTCCCATTGGAGACAATGGAGTGGCAGCGGGCCAATAGGAACTGGTATAGTGTAAGTGGTGCTCATGCAAAGCACTTGAGTCCTTTCCTGGCGAGTTGGTGCTATGTTAAAGCGTGATAAACGGAAATAAATAAATAACGGGCAGCGTGGTGCTGGATCCTTGTGTAATATAAGTGGTGCTTCATGCAAAGCACTTCAGTCCCTTCCATGCGAGTTGGCGCTATGTTAAAGCGCGATAAACGGAAATAACAGAAGTTGCAAAACTCTTGTATCGGCTGAATATGCCTTTATAAATACATACTGTATTCAATTAATATTAAATCAGTAAAGCATTTTTTCAACCGAGAACATGTTTGCAACAGTTAAAGCCCAAACATCTGCAGTCCTTATGATAAAATGCAAACCATGCGACTGCGAGTGTAATACAAAAACATTATCTCCTTCAAATTTCAACAGATGCTGTCTAGAAACGTAATCAATGGCTAGTTGCATAATACTGCACCACTCACTCTTGCCCCGCCCCTCCCCGCATAAACCAACATTGAGCAATCCTATGTCAACAGAGGAGTGCACGAACTCCAAGACAGCCTCAATCACCCGTGGTGCAACTCAGAAAGCAACAGTGTGATCCTGAGCAAAGATATCTCGATGTGCCTCAGTTCCCTTTCTGCCAAATGGACTTATTTTAAGTTTTGGATTTGCTTTCTAGAAATGTCACCTCGGTCAATGTGTACAAGGTATTTCACGACCACGCCCTTCGACCCCGACATGAAACAGCAATTAATCAGCCAAGAAAGGGATGCGCTCGCTTCAGAGATTTACTGGTTGGTGTGCAGGCGGCGTAATCATGACATCAGGATTCTCAGCTACTTGACAATAAAACGAGTGGTCCTGGGCACAAAAAGTTTGGGTTTTATTCGTTAATAAAATACAAAAACAATGCTACAGTTTTCACGATCAAAGTATGCTGCGGGGGGAAGCTGGGAGATAAACTCAGGCAGCGCGGAGGAGGGGGGGTAGATTAATGGACGCTTGTTACAGTGTGTCCGTCTGTCGATTTGTGGAAGCAGCCAAGAAACTGGCATTATTCCGAGATCTGTACTACCCAGGACCCCGTGATCAATTCAATTCGTTTTGAATTATATTTTAAAGAACATTTTGAGACCGGTTTTTATACAAAAACAATGCTACAGTTTTCACGATGAAAGTATGCTGCGGGGGAAGCTGGGAGATAGTCAGGCAGTGCGGAGGAGGGGGTAGATTAATGGAAGCTTCTTACAGTGTGTCCGTCTGTTGATTCTGGAAGCAGCCAAGAAACTGGCATCATTCAGAGATCTGTACTACCCAGGACCCCGTGTGAATTAACTTCGTTTTCAATTCTATTTTAAAAAACATTTTGAGACCGGTTTTCTCGTGAAACAGGGACATGGGTGCAAAAGCACAACCTGAGAGATAGCGGTGTAACGGAGCGAGCCGGTAAAAAAAACTTACGGCGCGGCTAACTTTGCCCTCCGCCTCGGGAAGCCCATAACAAGCCTAGTCAAACACTCGTGCTTGTGCTGGCATCCACGAGAGCGAGCAGCGGCGCGCAGGCCATCTTTTTTCAATTAGGAAGCGCGCCGCTGCTCGCTCCCGCAAGGTGGATGCCAGCACAGGCACGAGTGCTTGAAAAGAGCTGACCAATTCCTAAAGGTCACTCCTAGAGCAGCGCTGCCCGCTACGCTCTAGGCGAGACCTAAAAATTACCCCTGTCCAGATAAAGATGCTTACTCGTAGTACCATACACATCATGTAAAATAACACAAACAAGGCAAACGAAGTATTGTCACAGAGACCATGCGCAGAATGGAAGACTGTGATGCAACACTAAACTGTATCCATTCTACAAACAAAAATGAAAAACCTATTATTAACATAAGTTCAAACTGTAAACCCTGAAAAGTGTGAAAATAAGTTGAAATTAAAGAACATGTACACAATAGATACTATTCAAATCTACACTGTACTTTTTGAGGATATTTTTATACATAGACTGCAACCAAGACTTTAAGCTATATTTTTAAAAGAGCCTCCATTGCATGAATTAACCACTGCTCCGAAACCTACAGTTAAGTCTGCACTTTATAAAATAACGATAAATTAAATAAAAAAAGTCCAAGATGGCAAGACAACTAAACTACTGGGTATATGGATGACCAGGGAATATCATAAGCAATCCTATACCACTGCCCATATGCTGTGCTGGAGATACTGGTCCTAGCTTCCATAATAACCTAGTATATGGGACGTTCCATGCCCCCAAGGGAAGTTGAGTCCTCCCCACAGAGCAAAGGATTTGTCTTTAATGCGGGTGCTAGAAGTCCCACTAAAGGTCTGCACTGCGGCCCCAGCCTAAGATTAATTTGTAAAGCCTATATTGGTAAATATAGGAAGTAGGTGCTTTCTAAGAAAACCAAAGATAACCTCCAATTCTGCCTGAAAAAAGTCGGTGAACTAGAACTGGGAGTAATACGGCCCTCCTTGTAAGGCAGAAATCCCATCCACCATACAACCAGAGTGGTTTCACCTTCATGAAGGACACAGGATTTGGGCAATCGTTTTTCTGCACGAGATAGAGGCCCAGTCGGAAAGCCTACATATCTGCTACGGGCAGGGCGGGAAGCCTCGAAAAAACCGTATATTTGCCACTGCTTTTTCACCTCGCATGCTTACAGTTTTTCTTTGTGGGAAACCTTGCACCCAGGGATCTCGATCAACTCTCTAAACCAAAAAGCATGGTTCATGGGGATTCCAAGCAGGCGTTGACTGTTTGTCCCTTAGTGCTTCTCAATGCATATTGTTGTTTTGCAAGTGCCTTGAAGTGTAGCGATCCATTAGTTTAGCAAGAGTGCCATAGGAGCTAATGCAAGCAGTGAAACTGGACCCCCATCCCCTGGTTTGGTAGTCAAAAAACAGCTATAGTTGGGCTGTTGTCAACCCCTAAGACTCCTAGGCCCCGGTGTCAGAGCACTTGCTGCACTATTGATGGCTATGCCTCTGTAGAGATCCACACAACAACATTGCATTTACCATGCAACTATGAATTTCGAGGACTAGCTGGATGTGAAATATTCTTTGAGAATTTACTTTTCCGGTTTTGGGGACTTCATCTGTGCTGGTCGAATATGTGTGACGTTTAGTTATATAAGGAAGCAGTTTCCGGGCCTCCGTTTTCCATGGGACTGCGTCCTGCCTTTGACATTTATGCTACATGTTAAGGGCCGCCTTTCCTGTATTAGTTCTTGCTCATTTCTCTTCATGAAAAGCAGTTCCCACAGCTTTCAAAGACATGCTGATAGCCACATTGTATTCGTTCTGTGGCCACTTTCTTCAAGATGCAAGTGTAAAACTTATGGTGAATGCGTCACCACCTTCCTGTTAGTATTCTGTTTGCCAAGCTGTAAGCCGTGAGTGCAGTGTTATTGTTGGTTCACTTTTTCTTCTTTCGTTAGCAGCACTCACACGTCACACCCATATTCCGTTGTTTTGTACTTGCATCTTCATTCATCATTTAGCAGTTGAAGTGTGAAGAGCGCACTGGCGGGCAGCACGGATCAAGCGAACAAACT
This sequence comes from Calotriton arnoldi, assembly GCA_963921515.1. NCBI lineage: Eukaryota > Metazoa > Chordata > Amphibia > Caudata > Salamandridae > Calotriton > Calotriton arnoldi. The sequence continues at coordinate 89,909 of CAWUFW010006849.1, read as the reverse complement.
GTGTCCATCTTTGAGTTTGCATAGTTCGTAGTCCTGCCGTTGGGTGCCGAAATATTTACGAACGAGTGTTTGAACTTTCCTTTGCCTCACAGTGCGTGACATGCATGTTTTTCGTGTGGGCCAGGACGATAGTCTCTCGTTGTGAAATTCCAATAGCTCGAAGGTTTTCCCTGCCATGATGATAGATTACAGAAATGGTTTGTTGGAGTAGTGTTCATATGCCAAGGTCTCTCCCAGGGTAGTTCTTTTATGTGACACTGCTTATTGGGCGCCTACGACACAGAGGACTTGCCAGTTATTGCTTCTCCTTTCAGAATATTGAATTTGTAAAATGTTCCGATGGACGAAGTGTTAGTATCGACAGCTAACATTCTCATCACCTGTGTTTACATTGCAGACCCTGAACTTTGTGGAGCATTCGATTAGCTGCAAGGAGAAACTAAATAAAAAGAATAAAGTTGGTGCTGCTTTTACCGATGATGGTTTTGCGATGGGTAAGTGAATGGTAATACTTTAGCTGACATACGTGCCCCCCCCCCATGCTCTTATAAATGCATATACACACCAGAAATCGACCCGAATCATCAGTGTTCAGCTGAGATTTGCATATACATGCACAGTACATTATTGCCTCGCTTCATATATGCTCTGACCACCAAACTCAGGCTTGCGTGTATCTACAAGTCTGAATCAAGTAGATGTGTCTTTATTTAAATGATTTGCTAAGGCGCGAAGCTGGGCTCAGTAAATTAATCATGTTTGCAGTAAAAATACAGAAATGGAAACATAAACAGGCAGTATAGCAACACATGATTCAATAGTCCATGTTGAGCAAACTATACATATAAATATATATTATACAGTTCGGGATACGGTGGACTCGGCTGGTCCCTTATGGGCAGCCACCAAGCCTGTGCTTCGGGGTCTGGTCAAGGGCTACATTCGGGGCAGGGAGAAACAGAAGCTCGAACAGTTTACGACCTTGAAGCAGCGACATCTTAAGGATTTTTGGGGTCCTGGGCCTAAAGTAATTTGAGTGGCCCTTTTCGGAACAGTTTTGAATTTATGATCCAATTTCAACTTTTTCAAGCCTTTGGCCAGGTCACTGCCCGTACACAGACATACTGGTCCAAATTCTAAATGTGTTTACACCTAATCAAGGATAGTGACGTGTGTTTTCAATATTATAATACAGTAGCAGCTCACTCATATAACTGCAAATAATCTTTGTGACCCTCTCCCATTTCTCATATGTGAAGTTTTGTTTTGATCTTAAAGAACCTTTGTTTATGGATGTTGCATGGTGTTGAAAAACAAACATTTCTCTACAAAATATTTCTGATAGACGACCATACATCACCCACAATAAAAATAAATTAAAGGAAAACGTTATTTAAACCAATTTGTTTAAGAATTATTCAAGGCCGTAGACAAGACTCTCTGCAGAACAGAGCTGGCTCTATCAGGGAGCCCCCATTGTCCATGCCTTAAAACGTCTCTGCCTTGGAGGCCCGAATCCTCACCCTGGAACAGTTTGTGCAGTGGCAGCCCTCCACCGACCTTGACCGTCAGTTGGCACTGGCGTGATCTTGCATGCGACAAATCCAGCTGGAGGAAGCTCAAAAATGCAGGAAGGCATCAACCTAGAAGGTTTATAAACACGGGGACAAGTCGGGGAAACTACTTGGCTGGTTGCCTCCAGGGTGGTTCCCCTAATCAGAGACCTGAGGGGCGATTGTATGAGCGGGGCTCTCTATCGTACAAGGTTTGCAGATTATTACCGCACACTGTCAGAATGCACGCCTGGGCCTCCCCGTGAGGTGGCGCACCCGGTGTTGGGTGACATCCTGCTACCCTTGGTCCCCTGGTGTTTGGCCAGGGATCTTGACTAGCTGCTCACTGTCGAGGAAATCTGTGAGGCGCTACGGGATATGACCCCAGGAAAACCCCCAGGCCCAGATTGATTTCCTGTTGAGTATTATCGGAAATTACGCAGTTTCCTACTCCCCCATTTGCTGGTGATGTACAACGAGGCAGTGGAGATGGGGGCCTTCCCCGTAGGGGTTGAATTTGTCCATGATTGTGGTGATCCCTAAAGCTGGCCAGCTGTTCCACAACTGCACTTCATATAGACCCATTTCCCTCGTAAGTGAAGGTGTTTGCCAAAGTTTTGACTGATCGGCTGTGCCATGCTCTGCCCTACTTGATCCATTCAGATCAATGTGGCTTGATACCGGCCCGCGGTACCCGGCATTGTATACGGAGTGTCCAGGTGGCCCTCTCCCAAGCTCACCATGTGAAGCTCTTCGGCTCTACTCCTAGTGGATTTTGAGAAGGTCTTCAACACAGTCGATTGCTCCTTTTTGAGTGTGGTGTTGGAGAGGAATGGGGACCTATTTGTGTACTCTTGTTGGCCTTCTGTATGCCCACCCAGGTTCAGGTTAATCGAATTCTCCCCCACCCCTCCACTTTCCCCATCCGTAGAGATACCTGGCAGAGCTGTCCCCTCTCCCCCCTTATATTTGCCCTGGCCATTAAGCCTTTGGCACACCTCATTTGGTGTGACACTCGTGTGCACGGGTGGTAATTGGACGATGGCCCTGACGCGCGCATTGCGCAGTACACGGATTACATTTTGCTACTCTTAGGGAACCCACAGGCCTCAGGCCCACGATGCTTAGAAATACTGACCTTTATGCTAGAAGGCGGCACTTCACTTTGTGGGCTAGGACCGTAGGTTTACAGAGATGACTCTTCTGGTATGGAAGTTGGTTGCACCACACTGCAGGGTTGGAGGGCTTTGTGAAATGGGATTGGATTGGCATTACTCACCTTGGGGACGTTTGGGCTGGTACTCAGGTAAAGGCGTTTGGGGACCTGCAGGAGCAGTATCAACTTTCTCGTACCTAGCTCCACTAATACCTGCAGTTGCGACATGCACTGTCGGTCATTATCCTCCCCGGCACTCTGGTCCCGGAATTCATCCTCATTGGGGCTAAATTGTTGATGGGGAAGCTACAGAAGGGAGTCACTTCACAGCTGTACAGTTCCTCAGTCGTCAATGACCTGTACCATTTCACTGAGCTGAAACAGAGATGGGAGGCATGGGTGGGGGAGCTTGAGGATGCCGAGTGGCGCAAGGCTAGGATGGCCCCCTTGTAACTGGCTAGCTCCACACGGCGTCGACTGGTCTAACTTAACTACTTACACATTACTAACATGACCCCTATACGGCTTCACCGAACTGGTAGGATCCCTCTGGCCAATTGATTCCGGTGCTCTTGGCTGTATGCAGACTTCTTCCATGTGGTGTGGTCCTGCCCGAGATTGGTGCCTTACTGGGATGAGATAGGGAGGGAGCTCTCCTTAATTCTGGGCTGGCCCCTAGATCTTACTCCCAGGGTTGCTTTGCTGGGACTATTGGAAGACGTGGGCGGGCAAAGGATGGAACGAATCTTTATTGAGGTTGCAACGCTGGTCTCTAAGCGCAATATTGCCTACCAATGGAATTCCCGAGCCCCTTCGTGGATAAGTGGTGACGAGGGGTGTACTGATGCGCTGAACAGGAACAGTCTGTTTACGAAGTCCGGGGCTGCCCCCAGAAACATGAGAACATATGGGGCAAATGGTGGGACTACTACGGATAGGATGCCGGGAATGCCTGGGACTCGGTTGTCCATTGTAAGGTACTGTGTCGTGCTTGGGTGGGCGGTGGTTTGGTTGCGATTGTATGCAAAAATCAATAAAAGTTGGTTATAAAAAATAAATATTATGCAGTTGATCTACGACCATCGTACTCCATATTTTGTGTACACTTGTAGCAGAGTGAGATAATAGAACTGTTTTAGTTCAGCGCAGTCTACCCTCACTGCTGGGTAAGTACATTGATGTCTCTCTTTACTCAATGTGATGCCAATGTAATTAACACTCAAAAGAAATGTTTTGCTTCTCTTAAAGAAATTACCCCTAACTAGCTCCAAAACAAAAGACAATGTTTAAAAACGAAGCCTGAAACAATCGTCATCTGCTGTGCATTAAGGGCCTTGTTATTTATAGACCACATTTACAGTGTGTTCTTTCCCCTGGAGCCCACCTTTATTTTCTTCTTAATTTATATCACATGACACGTTTTGACCATTCACTACAAACAAAAAATCATTCAAAAAAATCAAACGAGAGGGCTATTCTGAACCCTTTGACACCAGTCATTTTTTTTTAATCAACTTTATTGATTTTTGGAAAAACAAAAAATAACAATCCAGCACTTTGATCAGTATTAAGTGGCATGTCAGGTATGCCAGTGGTGGTAGTGTACATATATGCATGACGCTCCAGGATTACATCGCATAAGCAAGCATTCAAAAGAAGAGACAAGCGTACAGACCCCATCATCCCATTTGGTTCATCCATTTGCCCCCCATCTTTTGGTGCTTGGCTGGGCATCCCCTGGCCTCAAACAAGGGTTTCTCCTGGGCGGCGCACCAATCTACTCCTCTACGCTACTTAGCTACTTGAGGAGGGTCGGGTTGTGTCCATGCCTAAGCAATGTCGCGTTTGGCCACCATGGTGGCCGTCCCCAAGAATAGTTTGTCCGCTCGGGACCCGTCTAGGCCGTCCATGACTCCCAGGATGAGGTGTAGGGGGTTGTGGAGTACCTGCCAGCCCAGGACGTGTGTGAGTTCAAATTCTATTTTATCCCAGTACTTTATAAGTCGGGGACAAGACCAGACCATGTGGTAAAATTCGTCCGGCTGTTGTCCGCAGCGTGTGCATTCAGGCGAAGCGCGCAAGCCTGCCTTATGAAGGCGTTCCGGGAGGAGATAGGCGGTATGGAGGCAGTATATTTGGATGGGGCGGAGTCTGGCGGAAGTGGTGATGGTCTTGGGGGCCATAAGGGCATCTTGCCAGTCCTCCTCCTCCAGAGGGTCTAGCCATCCCTCCCACCGGTGTCTGAGCGGGTCAAGCATTATAGGGCCGTTATTGGTGAGGGTGCGGTATATCCGCGATATTCCCCCCTTCCCCAGGTTCCCCATCATGACTTGTGCCTCTAGTGGACTGAACTCGGGGAGTGTGGTGCCTGTTGATATGTGGGCATTGAGGGCGTGAAGCAGCTGTAGGTATTTGTAAAATTGCGAAGCGTTGAGGGTAAAGCACCCCTGCAGGTCTTGGAAGGTCCTAATATGATCTCCAACCCATATGTCGCCCAGTTGTAATATGCTGATGTGATCCCATCATTTGAATCCCTCTAGTGCTGCCACCTCCTCCAACCATGCACCCTGCCAGAGAGGCGTTTGCTGACTCAATTTGTTGTCCCACTGTGTGTGTCGCAGGGCCGAGCGCCAGGCTAGTAGGACCGCCCGAGTCACTGACGGCAGTGCTCTAGGTATTCGATATCCATACATGATGGCTTGGATTCGAGAGAATTCCATGTCTCTTAGTTCGGTTCTGTAGGCCGGGTCAGACGACACCAGTCATTTATTAGAAAAAGGGTCACATTGGATTGTTATATAAATTGAATGCATAAGTGCTCCCTTATTACAATGTTCTACTCTATAGGGTCGAGTGGCTCTGCTTCCCAGTTTTGAATGATTTCCCCCTCCCTGCCCCTCCAGCTTTATTTTTTTTGCCCTTCTTGGCCAGCGTTCTGGAACTACCTGCCTTCAATTATCTTTTTCCACCCACAAATTAGAGTGAATTGTAATGATATGGAGTTTACCTCTCTATAAAAAGGCCTAGATTCCGTTTTTTGCGGTTACCTGGATGTTCCAAGAAGATCAACATGGTCTTCTCAGTATGCGCATGGAGGCTTGCGCGGCTTCGCACAAATGATAACTGGATATTTTGTCTTATTTGATAGAGACTTCCAGCTGCAGATTCCTTACCTTAGAATTATCCCCAGACTGGATCTGGATATTTTTTGTGAGGAGTACCCCTGCATGGCGGGTGGGGTGTGTTGTTTGGCTCCGATTGGCATTGTCGGCGCTGGAAGTAGTGTGCATGGTGCCTTTATAGGCACCACCCCAGTGCCCTGATGTCCGTTCTTTTCTTTTCGCGCTAGCGCAGATCCAGAGGGAGCTACCACCAGTCATTTTTTGATTGCCTTTTTTGACATTTTGTCAGGTTTTTTTTTAGTTTTTAAAAAAATCTTTCTCCTGGCTTCTAGTCCAGCAGCACCTGTCATCGACAGATGTCAGTGATGGGCCCGCATCTTATCTGCCTCTGGTGTCTTGAGTGCGACCACGACTCGAAGACCTGTGTTGTCTGCCACGCCATGCACCCCAAGGCCTTGAGGGAGCGGTCCCTCAAGTTCTTTGGCACTCAACGTGCGACGCGGCGGCTGTCTTGATTCCAGTCGGGAGGAAGGTCATGGGGTCGGTTACGGAGCTATCGATCTATATCGCAGTCGAAGTCGTCTAAGCGTTCGGGGAAGTCCCACAAGAAGTAAAAGAGTAAGAAGTCGAAGAGGTCTTCGACTTCACCCTGTCCGTCAAAGTCATCCGACGAGACGAGAGAGCATCGTCATTTGGCACCTGGCTCTGCGTTGAGCCTGGGCCTGTTCTGCGCCTCCCCATGTTTCCGGGAGCTGGCGCGACCCCCGCAGAACTCTGTGAAGTTTGAGGCCATGCACCTCATTTTTGGGTGGCCTATCCCTGCTGGCACCCGTTCGGGCCCGCAGGTTTGGGAGGGGCCCCTACTGGTTCCCCACCGGCCGGTCTGCCACTGGTGCCAGTCAGGCCCCTTTGATCTCACAGATAGATCCGGACCGGCGCTGGTAGTATCACCTTAACCTTCCCCGACACTGGTGACGATGTCGACGCTCCCGGCGCTGTCACTATTCCCAACCCCGACTCCAACATGAAACAGGAGGAGTGTCACCCGGCTCCGGCTATGACTGGAGCCTTTCCCTTCAGACCGGAGACAGAGCCTCCTTCCTACGGTTTGGAACTTGGGGAAGATTGGGAGGGGCCATTGGGCCCTTAAGAATGCCAGCTCCTAGACCCCAACACTGACTGGTGTGAGGAATTGGCGGACACCAATGGACTGGACATCTCCTAGTTACTGGCATGGTTTCTCTTCTTACCATTTTGCTATTGTGGTGAGAAGGCGTGCCAAGGTCTTGGGCCTTAATCTGCCCTCAGTGGCATTCAAGACCTACATCTGAAGGAAGTGACCCGATTAGGGCCACCCCGTCCCTCGCGACCACCTCTCAGCCTTCCATACAAATGAAGAGTCGGTCAGACAGTAGAGAACACAAACCAAGTATTTATTCAGGTACACTCGAGCGGAGCCCAGTCTGCCCAGTCTCTAACGATTGCTGCAGAGGAACTGACATCAGCAAACATGGTGATACATTATGTACAATTCAGAACTAAAGAAGGCACGCCTAGACTGGAAATTTCCAGATGGAGGCAGCTACACAAAGGAGGTACAGAAGGATAAGTTTCGATCCTGAGACCGGGCACACACCATCTCTGTGTCTGGGCCCATCGCTAGACTAGTGGGAGCAGGCCTCTATCTAGTGGGAAAGGTATGCGCTAATAAGAACAGTGTATTCATTAGTACAGCAAGGCCCAACCTTGGAGAAACGAAAACTACCACAGCTGCTTTTAGCAGAGACAAATTAGTTTCGATCATGACTCAAAATGGCAGCCAAACATAAAATGGTGCCGCAAATGCTAACTTAACATGGGGCACAATACGTATCCAACACTGCGGCAACATTTTTATTCTAACAGACCCTCCTTTTAGCAGAAGCTAAACCATATTTATGTTCTTGTCAAGAAAAGTACAACATTTTGCGGAAGCAAGAAACAACACTGTGAGAAATTGTTCTTATAGTCAGTACTCAAAGATACCCTTGTCAATCTGCATCATATTGTCAATATGTTTTTGGAGCATAATCGCAGCATTAGTATCATGGACTGATATTTTCGGTTTGGGGGTAAGAACAGTTACGCAATAGGTGCAACAAGCTGGGAGACGGTGTATACAGAGGCAACATGTAAAAATAATACTAGCAACCACAATCAAAAAGATAAGAATCTTCCAACCCCATGTTGTTAGCATATTCCAGAACCACCCTGATAGGGTTCAAGTACCTGTCTGTTGGTGTATGTCAGACGAAAGGCTATGCAATTTTTGTAATGCTGCATACACGCTGGGGGCGTGGTCAGGTATGTAAATACAACAGCTGCTGCCAATGACGCAACAGGCCCCTCCCCTATCTGCAAGGATGACGTCTAACACCATCCTGTTCTGCAAAGTGACTAATCTCGTAGCCTGGAGCTCAGCAGTGATGTTTGTCATTATCCCAGCAGTTGTATTGATAACCCCTTCAACGAATCTTGTTAGCTGACGAATTTTAAGGCTATTAGTCATGGGACCCCAATAAGGTAGAAGGCCGTTCAAAGCATCATCAAATTGCTGGGCAGTGGTATTTGATCTATATCCTCTGTGTCAACAACCCTTCTGACTCGGGACAAGTATGTACTCCCACGCTGCAGCTGATGATCTTTATGATAATTGTACGGGGCAACATACACAGGGGGAAGGAGGAAAGAAAGGTAACATCTGCCTGACCATCCCCTCGGAAGCCAGACATGAGCTTGGGATCCACAGACAAAATAGACATTATAGGGTAGGATCAAAGGCGGACTATTAATCGTTCTCAGTCTGTAGTTGAAATTACATTTACTCTCCCCCACCTTTACCTCCCCAGTCCCCTGGACACAGAAACTAGCTGTTGTGTTGACCACGGACACCGGCATCGGTTTGTCCTTAGTAATATTACGAGCTTGGCAAGATTGAAAATACTCAGAGGTGTTGAACCTTTGGAAATCAGCCATTTCCATTCGAAGCCATGTTTCGTTCTTCACTTTTTCATATGTGCTCATACAGGAATTTGGGGACAATGTACCGAAGGTCTCTCGTCCTGCCAGCCCTACGGGAGTAAATCCGTGATGAAAACGTATATACTCTACCACAGTGCGAGAATCAGCAGGTGTCATAACCAGAGTAGAGAGTTGGAAATGATAGTGCACCATAATGAACAATTCAAACCAACCTTCACAGCTACCAATATATGAAAATGGCATGGACAATAAATTGTTGCTCTTATGAGTAACTGAGGGGAGCAATCCACAAACCCAACAATTCGTTGTATTGGACACATTATGAACTTGATGCAACATCTGTATAAATACATTGTCTGTGTAAGATGACCTATGCGCTGCTTTGTGTGGAGCCAAAGTGACAAAAACATGCTCAGGGGGAGTGGGCGTCGTACCAACCAAAGAGTGTACAGGATACTTATCCTCTAGAAACCATGATATTCCAAGTATTATCATTAGCGTAATCACAACAATTGATATGAAAACTGTTTGTTCGAGGCATGTGAGCTGTAGATCACATGCTGTGCATAGCTCGCCATCTAGTGTTGGGTCCGGATGTTTGCACTTTGTTTTTCTTCGAAGAAGTCTTTCCAGTCACAAGGTAGGTGACTCCTCCTTTCGGTGATAGTGCGCATGGGCATCGACTCCATCTTTAGATTGTTTTTTTCCGCCATCGGGTTCGGATGTTTATTGCTGCGCTCTGGTTCGGCACCGTTTTTCGGACCCCTTCGACGCACAATCCACTACCCTCGACTGTATTGTTATCGATCTCGGTTTCCCATTCTTTGCGTATCGTCTCAACTCAAAACAACTTCGATCGGAAAACTTGTGGCGGGCCGTCTGGCCTACCAGCGCCAACAGCGCTAGAAGTCGATGGAACGGACTCCTTTCAAACTCTGCCTCGGGTGTCGTACTGAATTTCCACGCACCGACTTGCACGAAGTGTGAAACCTCTGCCTGTCCCCAGAACACGACGAGAAAGTCTGCAACGCATGCTGATCGTTTCGATCGAAGAAGATGCTTCGTGACCGTCGGGCTCGACGTCACGAGATGCAACATCAAAGCGGCTCCGCACCGGACATCCTCGGTGAAAATTCCGACACAGAACATCACGCTTAAGGAGCCGAGGAAGAAGAACTACATATCTCCGTGTCCGAAGCCGACTCCGACATGGAATAAGAGGAGCAGGTTACTCCGGGTCAACGTACCGTGAGTAAAGATACCCCCTTGCCCCCCTCAACAAACAAAGAAAAAGGCTCTGGCCTCTCCTCTGCCTTCGGGCCAAGGTCGGCACTGACAAAAAGTTTCAGATGCCCCGCCCTCGGGCCCAGCACCGAAACACAAAGAAAAGCCTTCCGGCTCTGGCTCGAGTCGGCCCCATATCGGTGCCCAACCAACACCTTTGGCACCGAAACATCTCTACTTGACAATCCCATCGTTACCGAAGAATCCACCTTCGGCACCGAAAGGTTCGGAATCGAAACCTTCGACGCCAAAACCGGCGAGTAAGGACAAGGACACTCCGTCTAAAGAGCCTCGGCCCGATGCCCTGCCGTCGTATCCGAAACAGAAAAAGCTGGTGATAAACCCAGATACGGGTCATATCCATGCCACCCTCCAAAAAAACTGAAAATAGACCAGCTAGAGGATTACCACATTCCTCTCAAAAGGAAAAGTGTGGGTACTAACCCTTCTCCACCTTACATTCCACCTCCTTCCCCCACTGATCCCAACTTACTCATCACACCCACAAATTCACCACCACCATCACCTGACCCACAGGATGATGAGGATCAGGATAGACCACAGGACATTGACCCTGGGAGGATTATCACACTGACCCAAACACGGATAATGACCCTTATCTACATCCGTCCAGACCCTCGCCACCTGATGATAACATTGGCTATATTGAGCTACTTAACAGGGCTGCTCAATATTCCGGGGTGGAGCTGCATAAGGAGCCGTTAGAAGAGGACTTTCTATTTGAGACCCTAAGTTCCACTCAGAAAGCCACTCATACGCTGCCAATGCTTAAAGGGATGTTAAAGCATGCAGATGAAATATTCAAAGATCCTGTGAGGGCAAGAATAATTACACCTAGGGTGTAGAAAAAGTATAAACCTGCACCTATTGACCCCACTTACATCAAAGGTCAGTTGCCCTTAGACTCTCTTGTGGTTCCCAACGCTTGCAAGAGAGCTATCTCACAGACCACAGGTGAGGCCCTTCCTCCTGATAAGGAGTCCAAGCTAATTGATGCGTCGGGCAAAAGAGTAGCTTCCCAAGCGGCCAATCATTGGCGCATTGCTAATACTCAAGCTTTGTTGGCCCGATACGATAGGGCTCATTACGATGAGCTAGAAAAGCTCATGCAATTCCTCCCTGACGAACATAAGGCTAGGGCTAGTGATCTTATTCAGGAAGGCAAGCTCATTACCAATACTTCATCAGATGTGCCCTAGACGCAGCAGACATGGCAGCTCGTGCAGAAAACACTAGCGTACTACTACACAGGCATGCTTGGTTGAGAATCTCAGGATTCAAGCCTGAGGTGCAAACCTCCATTCTCAATCAACCGTTTGTTAAAGAACATCTCTTTGGCCAAGCAGTTGATACCTCGCTGGAGAAAATGAAAAAAGACACGGAGGTCGCAAAGTCCATGGGGGCTTTGCAGTCATCTACAAATAGGGGTTCCTTTCGTCGCTCCTTTTACAGGGGTGGCTCCAAAAGTGTATCCACAGAAACTACCTCCTGATCTTACAAGGGTAACAACCAATCACCCTCATCAAGAGGCTATTTCAGAGGAGGTTTTAGAAGAAACAACTGTAAGGGAAGAGGCAGAGGCAACTCCACACGCACTTCCCCTGCAAACAAACAGTGACTTCCTTCCGGTACCCCCGATCATTCCACTCCTGTCGGTGGACGTCTTTCCCAATTCCTACCTGTCTGGAATTCAATCACCTCAGACAAGTGGGTACTACAAATTATCCAATATGGTTACTGCCTAGTGCTTACAGACATTCCCCCAAATATTCCTCCAAGATCACATACAATGTCACAAGAACATATCACCCTCCTCAGGCAGGAGGTTCTCTCTCTGTTGGAAAAACATGCTTATAGAGCCAGTCCCCTTACAATACCAAGGGACCGGGGTATACTCCCTGGTACTTCTTAATTCCCAAAAAAGACAGTTCTCGCAGGCCGATACTAGACCTCAGAGAACTAAATCTATACATTCAGTCGGACCACTTTCACATGGTCACACTCCAGCAAGTGCTCCCAATACTTTAACAAGGCGACTTTCTATCCACTTTGGACTTAAAGGACGCCTATTTCCATATTCCCATACACCCTGCTCACCGCAAATACCTCAGGTTTGTGGTAGAGGGCCAGCATTATCAATTCAAGGTCCTCCCATTCGGAGTAACTACCGCACCCAGGGTTTTCACAAAGTGCTTGGCAGTAGTCGCACCTCATCTACGAAGACAAAAAATTCACGTTTCCCATACCTAGATGACTGGCTCATAAAAGCCAGCTTGCAACAAAGCTGCCTACGCCACACTCAAAAAACAGTGCAACTACTCCAAGAACTTGGGTTCACCGTAAACCTGACCAAGTCTCATCTACAACCATCCAACATACTGGTGTATCTAGGAGCCACAATAAACACTCAAAAAGCTCTTGCGTGTCCCAACCCAGCCAGAATCTGCAACATGCAGACTCTAATCTCTCAGTTTCGGCCCCAACACTCATTACCAGCTCGAGTGTTCATGCAGTTACTAGGAATGATGGCGTCTTGCATCCTAATCTTACCTTACGCAAGACTTCAAATGCGTCCCCTCCAAGATTGCTTAGCACGTCAATGGAACCAGGCTCAGAGTCGGTTATCAGATCTAGTGTTGGTGGACGGCCGCACCCATCACTCTCTGCAGTGGTGGAATACACAAAACCTTTCAAAAGGGCGGCCCTTCATTGGCCCGGTTCCACAGATAGTACTAACAACAGATGCATCGCACCCTGGCTGGGGAGCTCATCTCCAAAAACATGCCATTCATGGCATGTGGACTCTGCAACAAAAGCAGCTCCACATAAACCATCTAGAGCTGCTATCGATTTTTCTAGCTCTCAAAGCGTTTCAACTTCATCTAGTAGGCAAAGCTGTCCTAATTCGTACAGACAACATGACAGCAATGTACTACATATAAAAACGGGGGGACACACTCTCTCCAGCTGTCACAACTAGCTCAGACCATCTGGAGATGGGCTATAAATCACAAAATGTATCTCCTTGCAGAACACCTTCCAGGAGTAAACAACCAGATTGCAGATCTGCTCCGTCGTCAACGACACCAGATCCACGAATGGGAACTCCACCCTTTGGTTCTCCTCCCATTCTTTCAAATGTGGCGCTTCCCAGAGATAGATCTGTTCGCCACACACCTAAACGCAAAATGCCCAAACTTCGCATCCAGGTATCCACACCCATTGTCCACAGGCAATGCACTATGGATGAATTGGTCAAAGATATTCGCCTACGCATTTCCGCCTCTCCCACTCATTCCATTCGTTTTTCGGAAGCTCAGACAGCAGTTCCTGACACTGATCCTAGTTGCTCCCACATGGGCCCGTCAACCCTGGTTCACAACCCTGTTGGAGTTATCAGTAGTTCCTCACCAAAAACTACATCTTACTCCCAATCTCCTCACTCAGAGCCATGGATACATAAGACATCCGGATTCCAGTCATCTCAACCTTGCGATCTTGCACCTGAAATCTTAGAGTTTGGCTACCTCAATCTTCCGCCAGACTGCATGAATATCATCAAAGAGGCTAGGCGCCCTACCACAAGAGCATGTTATGCAGCAAAGTGGAAGAGGTTTGTGATATACTGTAATAACAATCATATCAACCCGCTTGATGCTTCAATACAAAACATAATTTGCTATCTATTACATCTACAGCGTAGCAATTTAGCGTACACATCCATACGCTTACATCTTGCTGCATTAGCTGCATATCTACAGAACAGACAACATCTGTCTCTTTTTAGAGTACCTGCTATTAAAGCATTTATGGAAGGACTTAAAAGAATCATTCACCCAAGACTTCCACCTGCTCCAGTGTGGAATCTGAACATTGTCCTTACCAGACTAATGGGTCCACCTTTTGAGCCATTGCATAGATGTGAACTGCAATTTCTCACTTGGAATGTAGCTTTCCTCATAGCTAGCACCTCACTGAGGAGAGTGGGTGAGCTTCAGGCACTAACCATAGAAGAACCTTTTTTACAAATACACCAAAATTAAGAGGTCCTTCGGACCAACCCAAAGTTCCTACCTAAAGTCATTTCTGCCTTTCATATCACCCAATCTGTTGAGTTGCCTGTGTTCTTTCCTCAACCAGATTCTGTGGCAGAACGTGCTCTACACATCTTAGATGTGAAAACTCTACTAAATTGAAAGGAGAAAACCTTTCCGTAAAACCAAGCATCTGAAAGAGACACGTTGGTGACAGATTCCTTACCTTAGAATATCCCCAGGCGTCAGGCTGGATCCGGAAAGTTTTTGCGTAGCAGTACCCTTGCGCGTCGGTAGGCGGTGTCGTGCGGCTCCGCGTCCGTCGTGCCGGCGTCGTGATCGCCGGGATGACGTCGCGGGCAGTACTTAGACGCCGCCCTGCGCGCTGACGTCAGTTCTTCTTTTTCCGCGCCAGTAAGCGCAGATCCGGGAAGAGCAGTGCCCTAGTCAATTTTTGACTAAATTTTTGGTGATTTTTTCACTGTTTCTTTTCGAGTCTTCTCGACTCCTAGGTGTCGGTAGGGATGCCCGGCTTCAAGCCATGCGGTGCCTGTGGTCGAATGATGTCGATCACAGACCCGCACTTAGAGTGTCTCTACTGTCTCGGCCGAGACCACGACACGAAGTCGTGGCCTGACTGCCGGGCCTTACACCCGAAGGCTTTGCGAGAGCGGTCTCGAAAGCTCCTCGAGGTCCGGCAGTCGGCTCTGCGCCGCACCAAGCCCCGGTCCCGTGAGAGGTCGAGGGGCCGGTCGCGGAGCCCCCGCCGGTCGTCGGAGTCCAAGTCTTCGCACTCCTCGGGTAAGTCGAAGCACAAGAAGTCTAAGAAGCACCATCGCTCTAAGACTTCGCCTCGCCGGTCTCGAACTCGGCTGAGGCCCCTGTCGGCACCGTCCCCGTGGCTCCGGATGTGCCTGTGGCGCCGCCCCCGCATTACCCGTCCTTCCCGGGTTTGGGGGGACTCCGGCCGAAATACAGGAATTCCTGTCGGCCATGGCCCGCCTCTTCGGGCCTCAAGGTCCCTCCGGTGCGCCTTCGGGCGCCGCGGGCCCTGATGGGGTTGCTCCGGCGTCGCCGACGACTCCGGTCCCGGCGTCGCCTGTTCCGCCAGCCTTGATCTCGGCTCCGGCCCCGGCCTCGATCCCAGCTCCGGTGGTACCGCAACCCCGATCGACACCGGTTGACGTAACCACGCCTCCGCCGGCGCCGATGTCCCCGGTGCCATTCCCGACGCCGCCCGGGGCTCCGGGTGGCGTCGTTCCTGGTTCTCTCCGGTTCCGGACATGGAGCCGGACCGACGCCGCTCGACGCCGGCGCTCGATGAGACCTTGGGTCCCAGATGTCCCTCCTCCTCCATATTTTGAGCCAGAGGAGGACCAGGAGAGCTGGGAGGGGTCGGAAGACCCTCTCACACAGCAGTGTGAGTATGATCAGGACTGGGCAGAGGAACTTGGGGATGCCAGTGGTCTAGACACTTCCCCTGACACTGGCATGCCGTCTCCTCCCGTGGCTACGGAGGAGGGAGCAAATTTCGCAACGGTCTTGCGTAGAGCAGCTGGAGCCTTGCACCTCCAATTGCCTACTGTGGCTGTCAGGACTAATCTCCTGACGGAAGTGCTTCAGCCGGCAGCGTCCTCCTCGGAGCCATTGCTGCCGTTTAATGATGCACTGTCTGACGTTCTTTTGGGCACCTGGTCCAAGCCCACCACAGGGGCTCCTGTGGATAGGAACGTGGCCCGACGCCATCGCCCTGCTCCGGGCGACCCCTTGTTTCTCTCTCAACATCCCACCCCCGAGAGCTTGGTTGTCCAAGCCTCTGCCTCCCAAACCGCCTTCCCTACCGCCCTCTGGATAGGGAATCCAAACGCCTGGACCAATTTGGGAAGAAGGCTTTTTCTTCCTCCAGTGCTGGCTTGCGGACCGTCAACACCGCTTGCCTTTTGGGCCGATATACCCACTCCCTGTGGGATTCGTTGGCGGCTGTTTTGCCCCAGTGTTCTGAGGAGGTCCAGACACTGCTTACCCGCGCCATTGCGGAAGGTAGAGATGCGGCTAAATACACCATACGTTGTGGCCTTGATACCGCCGACTCGCTGGGCAGATCGCTTGCAACGACGGTGGCGCTGCGTCGCCACGCCTGGCTGAGAACAACTGGTTTCTCGGGTGATGTCCAGAATACACTCATGGACATGCCCTTTGATGGTGTCGGTCTTTTTGGTTCCAAAGCAGACCATGCGTTTTAAGGACTCACGGGCTATTGCCAAGTCCCTGGGCCTTTCTGTTGTGCGCCCTCCGCTAACCTCTGCTTTTCGCCCCTTTCGTGGCCACGGAAGGGGCGCCCAGTCACGTCCGCTGCCCAGCCACCGGCCCGCGCAGCAAGCGTCTTCGCGTGGCCGAGGACGTGGCTACCGCCGTGGCGGTTCGGGCAACCAGCGTGCGTGTCAGGCCACCAACTCCGCCCCGTCCGCGGCCTCCAAGCCCTCCTAGTCCCTCCTTTCAGGTGCACAGCACGCCAGTAGGGGGCAGGGTCCGCCATCACCTTCACCACCGGCGTGCCATCACCTCGGACAGGTGGGTCTTGGACATTGTCCGAAGGGGCTACTCCCTCCCCTTCGAGACCACTCCCCCAGCCATGCCACCTCAATTCCACCGCATGTCAGGGGATCACTTGGTGCTTCTGCAGAAGGAAGTCACGGCCCTCTTGGCCAAGAGGGCCATCGAGCATGTTCCGACCCCAGAAGTAGGACGTGGTTGCTACTCCCACTACTTTCTGGTGCCCAAAAAGGACAAGGAGGACATGCGTCCTATCTTGGACCTCCGGAACGTCAATCGCTTCCTCCGGAAGGAGAAGTTCAAGATGCTCACCTTAGCTCAGGTCTCGACTGCCCTCGACCCTGGAGACTGGTTGGTAGCGTTGGACTTGCAGGACGCTTATTTTCACATCCCCGTCCTACCGGCCCACCGGCGTTACCTTCAGTTCACGGTAGGCCTCGAGCATTTTCAGTTCACCGTGCTCCCCTTTGGCCTTACAAGTGCCCCTCGGGTGTTCACCAAAGTGATGGCGGTGGTCGCAGCTCATCTGCGCCGGGCAGGGGTTCCAGTCTTCCCCTACCTCGACGACTGGCTGCTGAAGGCGGGCTCGTCCCAGGCAGTCGTCTCCCACCTCCAGACTACGGCCGAACTCCTGCACTCGCTGGGGTTCTCCATCAATGTGCCGAAGTCGCATCTGATTCCTTCTCCACAGCTCCTTTTCATCGGAGCAGTTCTGGACACGACGCAGTTTCGGGCCTATCCTCCCGAACGGCGAGTCCGGGATATTCAGGCTATGATTCCGATCTTTCGGCCTTTATCCTGGGTTTCGGTACGGATGACCCTGAGGCTGCTGGGCCTCATGGCCTCCTGCATCCTGCTGGTCGATCATGCCAGATGGCATATGCGGGCTCTGCAGTGGGACCTGAAGTTCCAGTGGGCGCAGCACCGGGGCAACCTGTCCGATCACGTCCAGATCTCGGAGGGGACTGCAAAACAGTTGCAGTGGTGGCTCTCGAACCGGCAATGGGTCATGGACAGATCCCTCTCCCTTCCCCAGCCAGAGCACACAGTTGTGACGGACGCGTCCCTTCTGGGATGGGGCGGTCACATGGGAGAGGCGGAGATCAGAGGCCTCTGTTCTCCGGCGGAGTCCCGGCTCCATATCAACCTTCTGGAGCTCCGGGCGATCCGACTTGCACTCAAGGCATTCCTTCCCTCTGTCAAAGGGAAGGTAGTGCAGGTGTTCACAGACAACACCACTGCCATGTGGTACTGCAACAAACAGGACAGGGTGGGGTCGTGGACCCTCTGTCAGGAGGCTCTGCGCCTCTGGACATGGCTGGAACATCAGGGCATGTTCCTGATGGTTCAACACCTGGCAGGTTCCCTGAACGACAGGGCGGACGAACTCAGCCGCAGGTGCATGATGGATCACGAATGGCGTCTTCACTCGGAAGTGGCGCAAGGACTCTTTCTGCAGTGCGGAGAGCCTTGGTTAGATCTATTCGCCACCGAAGAGAACGCGCAATGTCATCAGTTCTGCGTGTTGGAATTTCCAAGGCGGCACTCGCTTGGCGACGCTTTTCGTCGCGAGTGGAGTTGCGGTCTGTTGTACGCCTTTCCGCCTATACCACTTCTACCCAGAGTGTTGAAGAAGATTCGGCGCGACCGGGCTCTAGTCATCCTTGTGGCTCCGGACTGGGCTCGAAGAGTTTGGTATCCCGAGCTACTCAGTATGAGCGTCGATCCCCCGATCCGTCTGCCTCTTCGGGAGGATCTTCTGTCGCAGCAGCAGGGGACGGTCCTCCACCCGAACCTGTCCAGCCTCCACCTGCTTGCGTGGAGATTGAGCGGCGGCAGTTGATTCCTTTCGACTTGCCTCCCGAAGTTTGTGATGTGATTCTGGCAGCCAGGCGTCCTTCCACTAAGGTGGTATTCGCCTGCAGGTGGAACAAGTTTGTGGCATGGTGCACAGCAAAGGCTGTGAACCCTCTCTGTGCCCCTCTTTCTGAGGTTCTTCTGTTCCTTCTTTCCCTGGCCCAACAGGGTTCTGCCCTGGGTACCATCAAGGGCTATCTTTGTGCCATCTCGGCCTTCCTCAGGCTTCCTGATCAGCCCTCCCTTTTCAAGTCCCCTGTTGTTAACAGGTTCCTAAAAGGCATTACACACCTCTTCCCTCCTGTTCCGTTTGTGATGCCTCAGGCGCTCCCTTTGAGCCTCTACATAACTGTCCTCTTCGTCTTCTGACTCTGAAGACAGCCTTTCTGGTGGCCATCACCTCCGCTCGGCGGGTGAGTGAGCTCCAGGCTCTATCATGCAAACCTCCCTTTCTGTCTGTCCATCCAGACAAGGTTGTTCTTAGGACGCGTCCGTCCTTCTTGCCAAAGGTGGTTACTGCCTTCCACATTGGGCAGACCATCACTTTGCCCACCTTCTTTCCGCCTCCGCATCCTTCCAGAGAGGAAGAGAGGCTCCACCGTCTGGACCCAAAACGTGCGCTTTCCTTTTATATCAACTGCACACAACACTTCCGGGTGGATGACCAGCTCTTTGTTGGCTACGTGGGCGCCAAAAAAGGTCGGGCGGTGCACAAGAGAACCATCTCCCGCTGGGTAACCTTGTGTATCAAAGCCTGCTATTCTTTGGCTAAGAAGGAGCCTCCTGTTGGGCTGCGTGCCCATTCCACCAGGGCAACGGCTGCGACCACGGCTTTAGGCCGCGGTGTTCCGCTGCAGGATATGTGTCAGGCAGCTACGTGGGCCTCGCTGCATACATTTACAAAGCATTACTGCCTTGACAGTCAGGTCCGGAGGGACGGCTTCTTTGGCCGTTCTGTCCTCCGGGACTTACTTGTCTGATCTTTGTTCGCAGACCCACCACCGGGGTTGGTATTGCTGGGGTATCTATTCTAAGGTAAGGAATCTGTCACTAACGTGTGTCTCTTTCAGATGCACAAGTTACTAACTTGTGTAACGATATATCTGTAAGAGACAGTAGTTAGTGACAGATTCCTTACCGCCCCACCCATCCTCCCCGTTCTGCGAACTGATTTCTAGGGTTAAGGACATCCCTTTCAGGGCCCTAGTATTTTTCAGACACCTATGTCAGCTTCTTGCATGGCTCTGCGTTCCTGGCGCGGAAAGTCGTGTACAGAACTGACGTCAGCACGCAGGGGCGGCGTCTAAGTACTGCCCGCGACGTCATCCCGGCGATCACGACGCCGACGACGGACGCGGAGCCGCACGACGCCGCCTACCGACGCGCAAGGGTACTGCTACGCAAAAACTTTCCGGATCCAGCCTGGCGCCTGGGGATATTCTAAGGTAAGGAATCTGTCACTAACTACTGTCTCTTACAGCTATATCGTTACACAAGTTAGTAACTTGTGCAAGTATTTGTTGCTTTTGCTCCACCACATAAAGGCAGTCCTATATCAAAATCAGGTATTGCACGGTGGATAGCCAAGTGCATTCAAACATGCTATATTACAGCAAAACGCACATTAACAATCCCCCCTAGAGCGCACTCCACTCGCAAACTAGGGGCCTCTATGGCATTTTTAGGAAATATACCCATAGATTACATTTGCAAAGCTGCAACATGGTCTAAACCACACACATTTACAAAACACTACTGTGTAGATGTCTTAGCTAAAAAGCAAGCTTGGGTGAGCCAAGCAGTTTTACGTACACTATTTCAAACAGCTGCAACAGCTACAGGTTAGCCACCGCTTTGGGAGATAACTGCTATATAGTCTATGCACAGCATGTGATCTACAGCTCACATGCCTCGAACGGAAAATGCTACTTACCACAGTATGCATCTGTTCTTGGCATGTAGAGCTGTAGAGTCACATGTGCCCGCCCGCCTCCCCGGGTACCTATACCTGTTGCAGTACTATCTTACTTAGATACAATATACATGGACATCTCTATTTACTACTCTTACTAACTCCATCATCACCCTCTGCGGCAAAACAATCTAAAGATGGAATTGATGCCCATGCGCACTGTCACTGAAAGGAGGAGTCACCTTCCTCGTGACTGGAAAGACTTCTTTGAAGAAAAACAAAGTGCAAACATCGGGACCCAACACTAGATGGCGAGCTATGCACAGCATGTGAATCTACAACTCTACATGCCAAGAACAGATGCATACTGTGGTAAGTAGCATTTTCCTACTCTTTGTTGATCAACCCCGCGCTAAACGTGGTGATGCAAACCGCTGTTCCTCCTCCTCAGTCGGTCGACCAAACGACTGTCTACAATAGGAAGTGATACCTATGAAAGCGCGCACATCTTTCTGAGTTTGTGGAATGGGCATTTTTTTAACAATGGTACTGATGCGTTCAGGGGTCAATCTCCTACCCTCCTTCGACAGTAGGTGACCTAAGTAGGTGACCTCCTGTCGACAATACTGAAATTTGGAAAGGGATACTTTATGGCCATGTTGAGCTAAATGTAACAACAATTTAACCGTACTGTCTCTGCAACCTTGTTCTGTATCCGAGGCAATGAGCAAGTCATCGACCTACTGAAGCAATACATTACCTATAGGGAGCGACCAGGAATCCAGCTGACCTTTCAATGCCTGACTATAGATACTCGGACTCTCTGTATAGCCTTGAGGAGCGCGACAGAATCTAAATCTTCTACCAGCTAGGGTGAACCCAAACAGATACCTGTTGTCAGGATGAATGGGAATACTGTAGAATGCATTTTTCAAGTCAATGACAGAAAAGTATGTAGCAGAAGAAGGAATCATTGTCAAAAGAGTCGTAATGTCGGGGACCACCAGAATCTGGGCAATCACTATTTTCTTAACTTCCCGCAAGTCAATCACAAAGCGATAAACATCTGCATGATCATCAGAGGAACCCGAAGGTGTCCTTTTGAGAATGGGAAGAATAGGGCTATTACAAACATTAGCAGTCGTCTCCTCAACCACTCCTTTCTCAATCAAGTCCTGCACAATTTGCAATAAAGCTCACTCACGCAGGAAGAGGCGCATCTTTGGACAGGCACTGCGTTGTCATGTAAACACCCGCCGGAGAACAGTAAATCGTGGCATGCAATTTTTTCAACAAGTCCCAACCCATCAAATTTTCTCCACAATTAGACGTCAACAAGAACAGAGAATCCACAGAAAAAAGACCAATAGTCAACGCAAGAGGTTTTGAAATGGGGCTCACAACTGGTACACCAGAAAAACCTACCGAAACCATATTATGGCCAGACAGAGCCGCCCCAGGGACCAAGGAACGAGAAATAGAACCGTTCGTCGCACCTGTATCCACCAAAAACTCCTTAGCCGAACCATGCACATCCGCACTAACATACAGACCGCGTTGATCTACAGGTATCGGAACTGGTCCCTCACTCTGTCCATGGCTGTCCTAGCTAGCTGTAAGACATCCCTGTCACCTCATCCGTATCATAATCATCATGATAATACTGTCCTCCCCGAGTGTCATCAAAATAATTCTGATCAGAACGACCCTGCGGGGCCACAGCATTCTGAGCCCTGTCCTGGCCACCAGCTCCACGACCTCGTCCACGAGAACCTCGTCCGCTCGGGACCGTCACCGTCTGCAAAAGCACCGGACACTCGTACGCCAGTGTCCCTCCTCTTTACAATACGCACACAGATTCGGCCCTAAAGGCGTGGTATTTGTAGGCCTGCTAGTGCGTGGAAGCTGTCGGGTCGAACCACCACGTCCTCTACCATTCTCCCTCGAAGCCTGCTGCAACAACACTTTCGTCTTCAAATCCTTGACTTCTTCTCTGACCTCTCCTTATCCTCATTTTCCCTGTGCTTATAATACTGCGCCATATTAAAAAAAACAGAAGGGGAAGAAGTGGACCAGGTGCTCTCGGAAGCCTGCAATCAGGTCGCAATCTCAGGAAGCAAATTGGAAACAAATCTATTGACAAACAGTCGCACACCACCTTCGATCGACAAATCCGGTCCACTATAATCTAGAAACACCCCCTCAAACCGAGTGAAAAAATCAGACACACTCATCTTACTTCTGACGGCAAGCCGATAACTTGTCCCAATCGACTTTTCTAGGAGGGATAAGAGAATGCATATACGTAATGATACGGCCGGGCAAAGCAAGCATCTCCGCTCTAGGCTTATCACCTGGCTTCCGTTCCTGATCCCATACCTTAATTTGGTCCCATGTAGCGCCAAATTCCGCAACATGATCCTGTGTGTGCACTTGTCTCCAAATATCAACCGGAACTAGTAAGCCAAAGAACATTTCAATATCAGCAAGCGTCATCACTGTTGAAGAGGCAGCTTCAGTCAATTCTTTATAATAAGCAGTGGGATTCTTCCTAGGGTCAGGTAATTTAGTCTTAAGAGACAGGACTTCACTCATTTTCCACGGAGTATAAACCCATTGTTCTTGGAAACGGGCTGCTACCCCTGGTCTAGTAACGATATCATGCTGATCCCTTAGCTCTGGTATTTCGGGATGATAGATAGGATGGACCTCCGGCATTGGAAACTGAGATACCGGGGTGTGGCTCTTCCCAAGCAGTTTAGCCCGATAAGCAACCACCGTCGCAACATTACTAAAAACTTGACCAGGCGCCATATCAGTAACATATACATGATCCTTAATATCATATAGAATTTGCGGTGCTGCATCATTGAAGCACTGCTCCCAAAGACTGATCAAAGTAGCCGACATATGCTTAAGGACATGCTGTTGTACAAAAGGCTCATAATCTTTCAGCACACTCCACACATCTTCCACACCATAAATGGGATTCCGAGCCCACTGGGCAGCCTGATTAGCTACTACCCTTTTCTCCTCATCTCCCACATCAGATCGGACTAATATCCGCCCCATACGTTCCTTAAATTTCGTCCAGTCTCTATCCTCAGATCCACATACTGGTGTCCCACTACTCAGTAATGTCGGGGGATGGAAGAACACAGTAGGAGTAGCAACAGAAGTAGCTGGCTCTAATGTTGCTGCCGGCTGCGTCGCCGGTTTAAGAGCTGGCGAAAGAGTTGCCGAAGCAATAGGTGTTGCAGGAGTACTAACAGTCATAGTTGCCACAGACGGCGAGGGCAAAGAGAGGACAGGAGGTGCCGTGGCCAAGGCAGTTCGATCAACAGTAACAGAAGCAGAGACAGAAGAACCGGGTAGCTCAGCCTGTGAGGGAAGAGCAGGATATAGCCTCTGCAGGGCATATGGGGGCGGGGGTCGAGTATCTAACAATTGTTCCACAAATGTATCATTTTCTTCTTGGGCCACATAAGATTTATCAATATTCAATTGAAACCTCCTATATTCACGTTCAATTTCTATCTCTTGTTTCTCTCTAACATGTGCTACAGCTTTCTGAGTCAATGTTTGCATTCTCCCCTTCTGGGCCTCTTTCTCTGCTTTCATTCTCCTCTGTTTAGCCTCCTTTTGCCACGTTCGAAGAGAATCAAACATAGACTGTCTACTTCTTTTTGCAAACAACTTCTCATGTAAAAACCCAATTTTTTGTTCATCAAAAGTGCCCGTCAACGGCCACTGTAACTTGGCATTGTCCCTCGTATATTTGTGCCATAGCGTACTAAACATAATAGGGCCAAGACCATGCTTCAAATACATATCAAAGTTCGGAATGCCTTCCGGAGGCGCCAGCTGACTTTCTTCCAATCGAGCATCTGCAGAGCAACAACGACAACAAGAAACCAAAAACTTACTAAATCCAGGCATTTTCAAAAGTAAACCAAATTCTTTATGTTGCCTGGCAAAGTGTTCACAAACACTTTGTACCAAAATCGGTCCTCAGACTGTACCAAAAACAAACCAAAATGGTACCATATCCACAAAGAACCAAAACAAACTCACCTGGTGCACACAGGTCAAACAAATTTATTCTCCACTGCCGACTCTTCGGACCAAACGGTCAGATCGAAGGGTTTCGCCGTTCAGGACCCCAGTCGGGATGACCGCTGGGCGAGGCACCGTCCGGTGGGACCGAAGGGGCAGCTGAGAGCAAACAATGCTCCTCATACAGGGATCCCTGATCCGTCCAACCCGACCCGACGATGGCCCCGACCTCCCCACCCGTCCGCGGGAGGGGATGGGTCACCCAATGGAGTCCCTGTTCGGGCGCCAACTGAACGAAGTGACCCGATTAGGGCCACCCGGGTCACTCGCGACCACCTCTCAGCCTTCAATACAAATGAAGAGTTGGTCAGACAGTAGAGAATACAAACCAAGTATTTATTCAGGTACACTCTAGCGGAGCCCAGTCTGCCCAGTCTCTAAGGATTGCTGCAGTGGGACTGACATCAGCAAACATGGTGATGCATTATGTACAATTCAGAACTAAAGAAGGCACGCCCAGACTGGAAATTTCCAGATGGAGGCAGCTACACAAAGGAGGTACAGAAGGATAAGTTTCAGTCCTGAGACCGGGCACACACTATCTCTATGCCAAGGTCGTTCGCCTGTGCCATCGCTAGACTAGTGGGAGCAGGCCTCTATCTAGTGGGAAAGGTATGCGCTAATAAAAACAGTGTATTCATTAGTACAGCAAGGCCCAACCTTGGAGAAACGAGAACTACCACAGCTGCTTTCAGCAGAGACAGAGAGAAATTAGTTTTGATCATGACTCAAAATGGCGGCCAAACATAACATGGTGCCGCAAATGCTAACTTAACATAGGGCACAATACGCAACCAACACAGCGGGAACATTTTTATTCTAACAGGTCTTGACAGAGGTGCTTCATCCGGGAGTGACCCCTTCAGACCTGCTTCTCCCATTTAATGAAGTCCTTATAGACGTCCTGTTTGGGACCTGGTCCAAGCCCGGCACAGGGGCTTCTATGAACGAGACAATTACCCGCCACCATCGCCCCACCCCAGGGCACCCCAGTTTCCTCACACAACACCCTACCCCGGAGAGCTCGGTGTCCAGGCCTCTACTTGCTGTGTAAATCCTGGCACATTCCCAGATAGGGAATTCAAGAGGCTGGACAACTGAGGTAAGAAAATATTTTCTTCCACCAGCCTTGCACTGCGGTCTGCGAACATCGCATGCCATTTGGGCCGTTACTCCCATGCACTGTGGGATTCGGTTGCTCACGTCTTGCCCATGGTCCCAGAGGAGGTCCGGGCCATACTCTCCCAAGCAATTGCAGACTGGAGAGATGCAGCCAAGATCACGATCAAATGTGGGCTGGACATGACTGACTCGCTAGGTAGAGCGGTTTCTTTATCGGTGGCCTTATGGCGCCACGCCTGACTGAGGACGACTGGCTTTTCAGGGGATGTTCAAGCTTTGCTTATGGGCATGCCCCTTGATGGCTCCAGTCTCTTTGGAGACAAAGCGGACTCAGCGTTGGGGCTCTTAATGGATTGCACAGCTACGGCCAGGTCCTTGGGCCTTTCCCTGGCCCTGCCAACCCCAGTCTGCCTTTTGCTCCTTTCGTGGCCACGGACGTGACTTCCAGCCACGTCTTTACCCTCCCTGTCACCACGGCACACAAGCTCAGCCTCTGCATGGCCAAGGACGTGGTACCCCCGGAGCGCGTGGGTTGGGCAGCCAGAGGTCGGGCCAGTCCACCATTCCCCTGGCAGTCACAGCCTCCAAACCTCTTTAGTTCACCCTACAACCCTCATGGGAAACCAGTGAAAGGCAGGATATTCCATGAACTGCACCACTGGAAGTAGATAACATCAGACTGCATGGTTGTCCAGATTGTCCGAAGGGGCTACTCCCTTCCTTTCGTGACTCCCCCTCCAACTATGCCACCCTCTTGCGACTGGCTGACGGAGGACCATCTCTCCTTAATCCACCAGGAAATTGCAGCTAAGGGGGCCATAGAGAGGGTGCCAACGCCAGAAGTAGAGACTAGAATCCTAACAAGGGTTCAAGTAGTATATTACATACAACGTAAACTGTGATAGTATAGAATATATATCACATAGAACAAGACAAGAATGTGTACGACATAAAACTCTTGACACGTGATACCCCTACACAAATTCAAAAATATACAAAATTTAATAGGACAATAAGGTAAAATCAGAAGGCAATGGCGCTCTCTTGGTTACAAAACAAGCCATAAAGACAGTAAACAGTGTAAACATAAACAGTGGCTGAGCAAAAAATTATTACACATAAGCTGTTCAGCCAAAACAAAAAACAAGAATAGCAAGGATTGTGTCCTCTTAAATCAAGGCCACATATAGGCGTCAACGGCGTGTCGGCCACATTAAACTTGAATGGTCATCAGAACAAACAATATTCAATAGCAGAGCTTCCAATAGAAAAATTTGTTCATTCTCCTATCACGAGGAGTCCAAGGTAAAAAATATGGTAAACTCCAATGACATATAGTCCACACACAATTGCTCGATGCAAGTGAGATTAATATACATCAATGTACACTCAAAATGAATGTTAGAGAGGGACCCAATCACTCTCACAAACGGACCAATTAGTACATAAACGGTCCCTCGAAAAGAAAACCGCAACTGCTCAAAACTATGAGCAAGTCAGCATTCCGAGTGCCATGCCGACTATGCCGGCGTCTCTCTTCGAGGGACCGTTTATGTACTAATTGGCCAGTTTGGGAGAGTGATTGGGTCCCTCTCTAACATTCATTTTGAGTGTACATTGATATATATTAATCTCACTTGCATCGAGCAATTGTGTGTGGACTATATGTCATTGGGTTCAGGTAATAGGGGTGCCTCTGTTGGTGGTAACTAACACCAGAAGTAGGTCGTGGTTGTTATTCCAGCTACTTTCTAGTGCCCCAAAAAAATGCAGGACCTTGTCCTATCCTAGACCTGCACCCTCTAAATTTCTTCCTGAAAAAGGAGAATGTCAAAATCCTCACGGTTGCTCAAGTTCTATCTGCCCTCAACCCAGGAGACTAGTTGGTAGCGTTGGACTTGCAGGATGCATATTTCCACCCCTGTCTTGTCTGCCCACAGGCGTTACCTGTGGTTCACGGTGGGCCACGAGCCCTTTCAATTTGCCGTGCTCCCTTTTGGCCTTACCCGCGCCCCTTGGGTGTTAACCAAAGTGTTAGCGGTGGTTGCAGCTTCTCTGCAAAGATCAGGGGTACCAGTCTTCCCCTATCTTGATGACTGGCTGTTGAAGGCGGGCTCCCCCAGGCAGTCATCTGCCACCTCCAGACTATGACGGACCTCCTGCACTCGCTGGGGTTCACTAGCAACGTGCCAAAGTCACACCCGACTCCCTCACAGACGCTCCCTTTCATTGGAGCTGTTCTGGACGGTTTTATGTTCGAACTACGAGTTTGCCAACCACGACTTCCCTAACAACAAGGTCGCAACCATGACCTTGTCTAAACCACGATTTTTTTTTACCACGCATTCCATCTGAAAGAAACACATAGTGATAGAGTCCTTACCTTAGAATATCCCCAGGCGTCAGACTGGATCTGGAAAGTTTTCGTCAGCAGTACCCCTGCCTGCCACCCACTGGAGTTTGATGGGACTGACTTTTTGAGGCTTTTTGTCTCTATTTTTCATCGAGTCTTCGACTGCTGGTGCAGTTAGGTTGTCCGGTTTTAAGTCCTGCGGGGACTGTCACCGTATGATGTCGGTGACGGACCCGCACCGTGTGTGTCTTTTCTGCCTAGGGCGCGACCACGACCCCAAGTCGTGCCCCGACTGCTGGGCCATGGCGCCGAAGACTTTGCGGGAGCGGTCCTGAAAGTTGCTGGAAGCCCGGCAGTCGGCTCCGTGCCGTTCGAGGTCCCGGTCCCGTGGGAGGTCGAGGGACCGTGCGCGGAGTCATCACCATCGGTCTTTGGGATCCAAGTCTTCGCACTCGGGTCAGGTAAGGCGAAGCACAAGAAGTCGAAGAAACGCCATCGTTCTCCGACTTCCCCTCGCCGGTCGCGCGACGCGGCTGAGGGTGCGGGTGGTGCCTCCGGCGGAGCCTGTGCAGTCGCCGCCGGCCTACCCGCCCTTCCCGGGTCCGTCGGCGACTCCGGCCCAAATACAGGATTTCCTGTCGGCCATGGCCCGCCTCTTTGGGCCGTTGGGTCCCGCTGGTGCGCCTTCGGGCCCCGCGGTCCCGACTGGGGGTCCTCGCCTTTCCTCGCCAGCGGCTCCGGCCCCGGCGTTGCTGTCGGCCTCGGCGCCGCAGGACCCCCCTGGATCCAAGCCTGGATCCCGGTCGACGCCAGTTGACCTTATGACACCTCCACCGACGTCGACTCCACCTGCACCACTTCTGACGCCGCCCGCTCCTCGGGACGACGACCCCGGTTTCAGCCCCGAAGTGGACGCGGCGTCGAGCCGGCGTCGATCGATGCCGTTCTCGACGTTGCTCGGGGTTTTTTATCCCCATGTCCCTGCTCCTTATTTTAGGCCTGTTGAACAGCCTGAGGAGGTAGGGGAGGATTGGGAGGGGTCTGAGGACACTCTCGCAGCTGCTTGCGAGTCTGAACAGGACTGGGCTGAGGAGTTGGGGGACGCCAGTGGTCTTTATACCTCACCAGACCTTGGCATGCTGTCTCCTCCTACCGTGGCTACGGAGGAGGGTGCTAGTTATGCTGTGGTGTTGCGTAGGGCGGCCGAGGCCCTACACCTTGTGCTCCCTACTGTGGCCGTCAGGACTAACCTCCTGACAGAGGTGCTTCAGCCAGCAGCTACTTCTGCGGAGCCGCTGCTTCCCTTCAATGAAGTCCTTTCTGACGTTCTTTTGGGCACTTGGTCCAGGCCCACCACAGGGGCTCCTGTGGATAGGAACGTGGCCCGACGCCATCGCCCGGCTCCGGGTGACCCCATTTTCCTCTCCCAACATCCCACCCCCGAGAGCCTGGTTGTCCAAGCCTCTGCTTCCCCGAACGCCTTCCCTTCCGCACCCCCGGATAGGGAATCCAAGAAACTGGATCAGTTCAGGAAGAAGATTTTTTCTTCCACCAGTTCTGCGATGCGGTCCGTGAACACCGCATGCCTCTTGGGCCGTTATTCCCACTCTCTGTGGGATACGGTGGCGCAAATGCTGCCCCAGTGTCCGGAGGAGGCCCAGCCAGCGCTCTCCCAGGCTGTTGCAGAGGGGAGAGACACAGCTAAGTTCATGATTCGTTGTGGCCTAGACACCGCCTACTCACTGGGCAGATAGATTGCAACGACGGTGGCGGTTCGACGCCACGCCTGGTTGAGGACAACTGGATTTTTGGGGGATGTCCAAAACACACTTATGGACAAGCCCTTTGATGGCCGTCGCCTCTTCGGCGACAAAGCGGACATCGCGTTGGAGCGGTTTAAGGACTCACGGGCTACGGCCAAGTTCTTGGGACTCTCTGCAGTCCGCCCTCCTCCGCCTTCTGCTTTTCGCTCCTTTCGTGGCACCAGAAGGGGCGCCCCACAGCGTTCACAACAGAGCCAAAGGCCTGCGCAGCAACCTTCCCAGCGCGGACGCGGGTTCCGCCGTGGCGGACCAAGGGGCCAGCGGGCGGGTCAGTCCACCTCCACCCCGACCACCACTGCCTCCAAACCTTCCTAGTCCGAACTTTCAGGCCCATCAAACTCCAGTGGGTGGCAGGCTTCGCCATCACCTCCCCCACTGGCGCACCATCACTTCGGCCAGGTGGGTTTTAGAGATAGTCCGGAGGGGCTACTCCCTCCCCTTCGAGACTACCCCTCCAGCCATGCCACCTCAGTACCCACCGCATGTCGGGGGATCACTTGGTGCTTCTTCAGCAGGAAATTGCGGCCCTCTTGGCCAAGGGGGCCATCGAGCACGTTCCGACGCCAGAAGTAGGTCGTGGTTGCTAATCTCACTACTTTCTGGTACCCAAGAAGGACAAGGGCCTGCGTCCTATCTTAGACCTCCGGAACGCCAATCGCTTCCTCCGCAAAGAGAAGTTCAAGATGCTCACTCTGGCTCAGGTCTTGTCTGCTCTCGATCCACAAGACTGGATGGTAGCGCTAGACTTGCAGGATGCCTATTTCCACAACCCAGTCCTGCAAGTCCACCGGCGTTACCTGCGGTTCACGGTAGGCCACGAGCACTTTCAGTTCACCGTGCTCCCTTTTGGCCTTACCAGCGCCCCTCGGGTGTTCACGAAAGTGATGGCGGTGGTCGCAGCTCATCTGCGCAGATCAGGGGTTTGTCTTCTCCTATCTCGACGACTGGTTGTTGAAGGTGGGCTCGCCCCAGGCAGTCGTCTCCCACCTCCAGACTACGGCCGACCTCCTGCACTTGCTGGGGTTCTCCATCAACGTGCCGAAGTCGCACCTGATTCCCTCTCAGAAGCTCCTCTTTAACGGAGCGGTTCTGGACACGGCGCAGTTTCGGGTCTATCCTCCCGAACAGCGAGTCCGGGATATTCGGGCTCTGATTCCGATCTTTCAGCCCTTGTCCCGGGTTTCGGTCAGAGTGACTCTGAGGCTGCTGGGCCTCATGGCCTCCTGCATCCTGCTGATCGATCATGCCAGATGGCATATGCGGGCTTCTGCAGTGGGACCTGAAGGTCCAGTGGGCGCAGCATCAGGGGAACCTGTCCGATCACGTCCAGATCTCGGAGGGCACTGCACGACAGTTGCAGTGGTGGCTCACGAACCGGCATTGGGTCGACGGCAGATCCCTCTCCCTTCCCCAACTGGAGTTTACAGTGGTGATGGATGCGTCCCTCCTGGGATGGGGCGGCCACAGGGGAGAGGCGGAGATCAGAGGCCTCTGGTCTCCGGCGGAGTCCAAGCTCCATATCAACCTTCTGGAGCTTCGGGCGATACGGCTTGCACTGAAGGCATTCCTTCCCTCTGTCAAGGGGAGAGTAGTGCAGGTGTTCACAGACAACACCACCGCCATGTGGTACTGCAACAAGCAAGGCGGGGTGGGGTCGTGGACCCTCTGTCAGGAGGCTCTGCGTCTCTGGACATGGCTGGAACATCAGGGCATGTCCCTGGTGGTTCAACACCTGGCAGGTTCTCTGAACGCCAGGGCGGACGAACTCAGCCGCAGGTGCATGCTGGATCACGAATGGCGTCTTCACTTGGAGGTGGTGCAAGGTCTCTTTCAGCAGTGGGGAGAGCCTTGGTTAGATCTATTTGCCACCGAAGAGAACGCGCCATGTCATCAGTTCTGCGCGTTGGAATTTCGAAGGCGGCACTCGCTCTGCGACGCTTTTCGTCGCGAGTGGAGTTGCGGTCTGTTGTACGCCTTTCCGCCTATACCTCTTCTGCCCAGAGTGCTGAAGATCAGGCGCGACCGGGCACAAGTCATCCTTGTGGCCCCGGACTGGGCTTGAAGAGTATGGTATCCCGAGCTACTCAGTATGAGCATCGATCCTCCGATCAGACTGCCTCTTCGGGAGGATCTTCTGTCGCAGCAGCAGGGGACGGTCCTCCACCCGAACTTGTCCAGCCTCCACCTCTTTGCGTGGAGATTCAGCGGCAGCAGTTTATTCCTTTCGACTTGCCTCCTGAAGTTTGTGATGTCATTCTGGCAGCCAGGCGTCCCTCCACTAAGTTGGTATGCGCCTGCAGGTGGAACAAATTTGTGGCATGGTGCACAGCAAAGGCTGTGGATCCCCTTTCTGCCCCTCTTTCACAAGTCCTTTTTTTCCTTCTTTCTTTGGCCCAGCAGGGCTCTGCTCTGGGCACTATCAAGGGCTACCTTTCTGCTATTTCGGCCTTTCTCAGGCTCCCTGATCAGCCCTCTCTTTTCAAGTCCCCTGTTGTAAATAGATTTCTCAAAGGCATTACGCACCTTTTTCCTCCTATTCCTTTCGTGATGCCACAGCGGGACTTGAATCTGCTTCTTACATACTTGATGTGCGCTCCCTTTGAGCCCCTTCACAACTGTCCTCTTTGTCTCTTGACCTTGAAGACTGCTTTCCTGGTGGCCATCACCTCCGCTAGGCGAGTGAGTGAGCTCCAGGCTCTTTCTTGTAAGCCTCCTTTCCTATCAGTCCATCCGGACAAGGTTGTGCTCAGGCCCCGTCCTTCCTTTTTGCCAAAAGTTGTTACAGCCTTTCACATTGGGCAGACTATTACCTTGCCCACCTTCTTTCCACCTCCGCATCCTTCCAGAGAGGAAGAGAGGCTCCACCGTCTGGACCCAAAACGTGTGCTCTCATTTTATCTCAACCGCACGAGACAGTGCCGGGTGGATGACCAACTCTTTGTTGGGCACCAAGAAAGGTCGGGCGGTACACAAGAGGACTATCTCCCGCTGGGTCGTCTTGTGTATCAAAGCCTGTTACTCTTTGGCTAAAAAAGAACCTCCGGTGGGACTGCGTGCTCATTCCACCAGAGCTACTGCAGCCACTACTGCATTGGACGTGGTGTCCCCCTGCAAGACATCTGTCAGGCAGCCACGTGGGCCTCGCTGCACACGTTTACTAAGCATTATTGCCTGGACAGCCAAGTTCGAAGAGACGGCTTCTTTGGCCGTTCTGTTCTCCGTGACTTTCTGGTGTGATCTTGGTTTGCAGACCCACCACCGGGGTTGGTATTGCTGGGGTATCTATTCTAAGGTAAGGAATCTATCACTGTGTTTCTTTCAGATGAACAAGTTACTTACCTTCGGTAACGATCTATCTGTAAGAAACATTAGTAGTGATAGATTCCTTACCGCCCCACTCATCCTCCCCGTTCTGCGAACTGATTTCTAGGGTTAAGGTTATCCCTTTCAGGGCCCTAGTTTCAATGCACCAGTGGTCAGTATCTTGCATGGCTCTGCGTTCCTGGCGCGGAAAGTCGTGTACTGAACTGACGCCAGCGCGCATGGGCGTCGTCTAAGTAGCGCCCGCGACATCATCTCGGCGACCACGACGCCAACGACGGACGCGGAGCCGCACGACGCCACCTACCGACGCGCAGGGGTACTGCTGACGAAAACTTTACGGATCCAGTCTGACGCCTGGGGATATTCTAAGGTAAGGAATCTATCACTACTAATGTTTCTTACAAATATATCGTTACCGAAGGTAAGTAACTTGTTCTTTACCACGATTTTTCGTGGTAAAGGAATGCGTGTTAAAAA
Organism: Calotriton arnoldi; assembly: GCA_963921515.1. Lineage (NCBI taxonomy): Eukaryota > Metazoa > Chordata > Amphibia > Caudata > Salamandridae > Calotriton > Calotriton arnoldi. The sequence goes on along the minus strand of CAWUFW010006849.1, from coordinate 56,181 downwards.
AAATGCTTTCCAACTAGTACCCCGATCCCCCCACCCCTTAAAAACTAATTCCCCCCACCCTAAAAATAAACACGATCACCCATACACTCTAAACTAATTCCCCCCACCCTAAAATTAAACACGATTACCAACACACCCTATAAACAAACACGATCACCCACACCCCTAAAAACTAACCCCAAATCCCCAACCCCTAAAAACTAACCCCAAACCCCCCCGCCCTCTAAAAACTAATTCCCCCACTCTAAAAATAAACACGATCACCCACAAACACTAATAACTAATTCCCCCTCCCTAATATTAAACTCGTTCACCCACACACCCTTAAAACATACACGATCACCCACACCCCTTAATAAACTAACTCAAACCCCATAAAACACGATCACCCACAAACACTAATAACTAATTCCCCGCACCCTAATATTAAACTCGATCACCCACGCACACTTAAAACATACACGATCACCCACACCCCTTAATAAACAAACTCAACCCCCATAAAACTAATTTGCCCCTCCCTAAAAATAATCACGATCACCCCCACCTCCTAAAAACGATCTCAACACCTTATAAACTAATTCCCCCACCTTTAAAATAAATACGAACACCCATACCCCCTAAAAACTAGACCCCAACTCCTAAAATCAAACCCTAAACCCCCCCACCCCCTGAAAATGAACCCCTCTTACCTTTTCCTCTGCGACGCTCCTCCGAACTCTGCCCTGCCCAAACACTAGACCGACTCAGCCTTTACTACGCACATGCGTGGTTAAGGCTGAGTCGTTGTTCAGGCAAGTCGTTGTTCGGCTTGCGTGACTCCGGAACTCGTCGTTCCGGAGTCGTTGTTCAGGATGTTTCCCGTTCTGGACACGGTGCAGTTACGGGCTTATCCTCTCGAATGGCAAGTCCAGGATATTCAGGCTATGATACCAATATTTCAACCTCTATCCTGGGTTTCGGTGAGACTGTTTCTGAGGTTGCTGGGCCTCTTGGCCTTCTGCATCCTGCTAGTGACACATTCCAGATGACACATGCGGGGTTTGCAGTGGGACCTGAAGTTTCAGTGGGCGCAGTATCAATCAGGGGAATCTCTCCCACATGTTCCAGATCTTGGAGGGAACGGCAAAGGACCTGTAGTGGTGGCTAGCGAACCACGATTGGGTCAGAGGCACACCTCTCTCTGTTCCCCAACCAGATCTCACAATAGTGGCAGATGTATCACTCCTGGGATGGGGTGGCCATCTGGGAGTGGTGAAGATCAGAGGACTCTGGTCTCTACCAGAATCCAAACTCCACATCAACCTGTTGGAGCTCTGAGTGATCCGATTGGTAATGAAAGCCTTTCTGCCCTCCATCAAGGGAAGTCTGGTACAAATGTTCACGGACAACACCACCGCTGCAACAAACAGGGCGGTGTGGGGTTGTGGAGCCTTTGTCAAGAGGCCCTGCTTCTCTGGACATGGCTGTAACATCAGGGCATTTTCCTGGTGGTTCAACACGAAGCAGGGTCCCTGAACGCCAGGGCGGACAAACTCAGCCGTCGATGCCTAGCAGATCACATATAGTGTCTCCAACCGTAGGTGGCACAAGGTCTCTTTCAACAGTGGGAGAACCTTGGTTAGATCTGTTTGCCTCTGTTGAGAACATGCAATGTGAGCAGTTTTGCATGCTGGAGTTGTCAAGGCGGCTCTCGCTCATAGACGTTTTTCGTCTCTAGTGGAGCTCAGGCCTCCTGTATGCCATTCCGCCCCTACCACTCCTACCCAGAGTTCTCAAGAAGATCAAGAACGACTGGCCCAAGTCATCCTTGTGGCTCCGGACTAGGCATGGAGAGAGTGGTTTTCCGAGCTTCTGAACATGAGCATCAATCCTCCGGTCAGGCTGCCCTTTGGGAGGATCTTCTGTCGTAGCAGCAGGGGAGGATCCTCGACCCAAACCTGTCAACTCTTCGTCTTCTTGCGTGGAGATTGAGCAGCAGCAGTTGATAGCTTTTGACCTTCGAACCAAAGTCTATAATGTTATTCTGGCAGCCAGGCATCTCTCCACTAAGACGGTATACGCCTGCAGATGGAAAAAGTTTGTATTATATTGTACAGAAAAGCCTATTGATCCTCTTTCTGCCTCCCTTTCTGACATTTTAATTTTTATTTTGACCTATGCCCAGCAGGGCTCTGCTCTGGGCACACTGAAAGGGTAACTTTCTGTCTTGTGGGCCTTCTTGCAGCTGCCTGACCAACCCTCCTTTTTTTAAATCTTCGATTATAAATAGATTTCTGAAAGGTCTTGTACACATGTTCCCACCTTCCCCTTCCATTATGCCTAAGTGGGACCTTAATTTGGTACACACATTTCTGATGTGTGCTCCCTTTGAGCCTTAACACAATTGTCCCCTCAGGCTGCTCACCATCAAAACCGCCTTTCTTGTGGCGATTACGTCAGCCAGTAGGGTGAGTGAGCTGCAGGCTTTTTCATCCAAACTGGTGCTTCGCACTAGGGCCTCTTTCCTGCCAAAAGTGGTAACACCATTTCATGTGGGCCAATCTGTCACCTTGCCCACTTTCTCCACTTCTCCACATCCATCTAAAGAAGAGGAGCAACTCCACTGTCTAGACCGAAAAGGCGCATTGTTGTTCTACCTTGACCACACAAGAGAGTTCCGGGGTGGACGACCAACTCTACATTGGGTATGTCGGTGCGAAGATAGGTTGGGCTGTGCTGAAACTGACCATCTCTCGATGGGTGGTTTTCTGCATCAAGATCTGCTACGCATTGGCAAAGAAGCAGCCTCCTGAAAGCTTAATAGCTCATCCCACCAAAGCTAAGACTGCAACCAGTGCATTAGCCTGTGGAGTTACAGTCCTGGACATCTGTCAAGCAGCAACGTAGGCCTCGCTGCCAGCGGCAGCTCCTCTGCCAAGACGGAGGTGCGTCTCCCCACTGCTCTCAGAGCAGTGCCGCAAGGAAAAATAAAATGATAATAACACATTGTTATGATCATTTTATTTTTCTGCACGGAGCCAGGTTGGGGCGGGTGGGTCTGGGCTGGTTCACAGTAGGAGGAGTGGTATGGGCACTACTAAGTGCGCATGACTGTTGGCCGGACAAACGGTCATGCGCACTTAGCATTTCTCAACCTTGCTGCATTGCGCAGCCGGGTGGAGAACTGTCCCAAGGCTCCCAGGCACTGCCCAAGCAGCCAAACAGGCCGCTCAGACCAATCACGATGCTGCTGTCATGCTTGTGACAGCAGCGTTGTGATTGGCTTAGGGGAGTGTGAGAAAGTGCCATCTTTCTTACATGGTATGCCCCCACTTTTTGCTGAATGGCTGATGTACTTTGACTGAGTGTGCCCTGGGCTCCTGCCAACCAGGTACCCAGGGCCTGTGTTCCTTCCCTAAAATTGCATTGATACCTACACCCAATTGACATCCCTGGCCACAGGTCAGCCCCTGGTAAATGGTACCATGGGTACCCAGGGCACTGTGACCAGGGAAGGCCCCTAAGGGCTGCAGCACTTGTTGTGCCACCCTTAGGGACCCTGCACCTTACACACACACACTGCCTTGCAGGCTGCGTGTCTTGGTGCAGGACAAAAGTGAAGAGTCGACATGGCTCACATCCCTGTGTGCCATGCCTACAAGCCACTGCCCTGGCCTAGGTCAGCCACCCCTCTAGCTGGGTGCACTATGCCAGTGGTGAGGGCATAGAGGCATGAGCCCTGTGCCCCTACAGTGCCCAAGTCCATTCTTGGGCATTGTAAGTGCAGTGCTGCCATTAAGAGTATATGGTGCTGGGAGTCTGTCATTACGAACTCCACCGCACCATAATGGCCCCACTGAAGACTAAGAAGTTTGGTATCAAACTTCTCAGCACATTAAACCCCCACTGATGCCAGTGTGGGATTTAATGTAAACGCACTCCAGAGGGCATCTTAGAGATGCCCCTGAAACCAACCCGACCTCCAGTGTCCGGACTGAGTGGCTGCCCAGGCTACCACCACCAGACATGTTTCTGGACCCCTGGGTCGAGAGCCTCTGCTCTCAGGGGCCTGAAACAATGCACATCCCGGGACGAGGTGCCAAAGCCTCCTCCCCCAGGATGGGCAGGGGGAGCTTCAAAGGCCTGCCGCCTTTGGAGTTTCCCCAGACCATTTGCTGCTTCCAGCAAACTGGTCCCCACTGGTTCTACCCCCACTCCTGGCGGGAGAACCGGCGGGAAAACCAGAAGCAGGAAATGGGTTGTGCCCACCTCTGCCAACTCCACCCCTAAGGTGGGGGAGGCGAGGTGAAGCACAAACTCGAGTCCCCGCCATCTTGAGGATGGGGGGACCTGGCCAACCAGGGACAGGCTCCTGCCCCCTCCCACTGGAGAGGAACAGAATAGGGGGTGTACCCACCCCAGGGAAGGGACCCATTGGTCCCTGCCCTTACCTACCTGTAACCACCCCTAAATTTAGTATTTAGGGGCTCCCTGAACCTTCCTTCGAGAGTTCCCAAATCCGAAAACAAGAAGAGAAGACGAAGCAAGAAGACCAGCCGTGCAGCTGCTAAAAAGGAGGCGACAACAACTGACTTGGCCCCAGCCCTACCGGCCTGTCGACCTCTGAACCTGCTCCTGCGGAATCCCGGCCTCAGCAACCTCACAAACCCCGGAGGACCTGACTTCTGTGCTACAGCCTTCGACCCAGGGACTCCCACGAGCAGTGGTACTGCTCAAAAGAAAACCTACCAAAGACCCGGCCCTGGCACGGAGCCGCGAAACCTGCACACTCTGCACCCGCCGAGTCCAGCCTGTGCCTGAGTGACCAAAGACCTCGAGGACGTCCCCCGGCGATTCTGACCTGGGATCCAGTGGCCAAGGACCCTCCTCGACGACCCAGACGACGCCTGCAGCCTCAGGACAAGGGACCCCTCCAACCGCGACCAGCAGGGGGTAAGATTTCCCGACCTCAAAAGACACCCCTGCACCCGGCGCCCCACGGCCCCCTGTGCCCAACTCCTGGGTGTCTACCTATCCTCCAAGACCCCAACTTACCTCCTGAAGTGTTGGTCGTCCCTGAAGAATCACCGTCCCCGAGCCTGCAGCCTTTCTTCACCTTTCACGACCTCTATTGTTTAACATTGAGCGCCCGACGGCTCAAAGCACCCTGCACCCAGCCGCCCGAGTGCCCCTGGAAGTGCAACCTCTATCCTAACCTACTTCCCTACTTGCCCTGAGCAAGTGACCAGGAGCCCAGCTCCCACAGTCGCGTGGCCTGCTTGCCAGCAGCCACCAACCCGGGGCCCCCGCCTGCCATAGGATAACATTGGGCCTTCTCACTCTGCACCCGGCCGCCCCTGTGCCGCTGAGGGTGTAAAAACTGTACTTACCTGATCCTGGGGACCCCTGAGTCTTACCCAGAACCTTAACCCTGCCAGTCAAGTACTTACCCGAAATCCGATAACTCACTTTTCTTCCATAGGGTTCCATTGACTGGTTTTCTGCGAAATTTCTTCTAAGTGTGGAGTTCTGAAACTTTAGAATATTCACCAAAAATCAACCGAGTCACGAAAACGAAAATACTCACCTAGTATTAGGAGGGGCCTCAGTGCTGGACCCGAGTGCCCAACACTGGCCCTAAAAAGTAATCGCAACGTTACTTACCGTTAACTCACTTTTCTTTCATAGGGATCCATTGACTGGTTTTCTGTAAAATTTCTTCTAAGTGTCGATTTCTGTATTTTACAAATATTCTTTAAAAATCGAACAAACTACAAAAACGTAATTACTTACCTGTTTTAAGTAAATGTCCCAGTGCTGAACCTAGGAGTCCAGCACTGGATTACAAAAGTAACGTAAACATACTTTGCTTGCACACTGTATTTCCTTTCATAGGATAACATTGGTAATTTTACCCAGAAAAGTTTCTAAGTGTCAGCTTTTGAAATATAGTAATATTCTTCAAAAATCACTACAATAACCAAAACGCTTTTTCTTACCTGTTTACAGGAAGTGTCCCAGGACTGAATCCAGGATCCAGTCCTGTGGTTAGAAAAAGTGCTCTGCAAAGTAATCAATTGTAATTAAGTATAATTTTCCATTGAGCTCAATGTTGCATTGAATTTGACCCTGTGTTGCCTCTTGCACCAACTGTGATAACCACTATCAAAAAAGTCTACTGCCTATCTGTAAGGTGAATAACCAAAGCATCTCATACTGAGAAAGTATATTTTGATCCTATTGTTGGTTCTAAAATAAAACAAGCATATATGTTTTTATATACAAACCATTGGCCTAGAGTTCAGTTCTTGAGTGTGTGGCTTCATTTGCTGACTGAGTGTGTACAACAAATGCTTTACACTGTCCTCTGATACTGCCTTACTGCTCGACCAAGCTACCACTTTGGAGAGTAAGGTTATATCTAACTTTAGCCTCTGTCAACCCTCTGGGGACTGTGGACTCTGTACACCCTGAACCTTACTTGGGTACAGTATATACAGAGCCACTTTCCTACAGGGAGCCTGGGAGCTTCCTGCTACCGAGAGTCAGGAGGAAGAGAAGAGGACGGAGGATAGGCGGCGGCCGTAACCAGGTAAGTGTTTTTTTTTTCTTCAACCCCTGCCCCGCCACCCCCGTTCCTTGGTAACTGTCACTGGTCCCTGCACATGTTTACATAAAACTACTGTCTGGACAGTCGGGTACGTAGGGATAGGCCCTTTGCCTGTTCCGTCCTGCAGGACTTCCTCGTGTGAAATTGGTCCGCGGATGGTATTGCTTGGTAATCTATTCAAAGGTAAGGAATCTGCGGCTAGATGTCTCTATCAGATGAACAAGTTACTTACCTTCGGTAACACCTTATCTGGTAGAGACAATATCTAGCTGCAGATTCCTTCCCGACCCATCCTCCCCGCTCTGCGGACAGATTTCTAGGGCCAAGGCTGATCCCTTTCGGAGTCCTAGTTTAGACACCCCAGTGTCAGTGCACTTCATGGCTCCACGCTTTCTGGAGTATAAAGTTGTAAAAAGAAACTGACGTCAGTGCGCCGAGGTGGGGCCTATATAGGTAATGTGGACGTCACTTCTGGCATGGACGACACAGACGATGCCATGCGGAGCCAACCAACGCCACCTACCAGCGCGCATTGTACTGCTCACGAAAAATCATCCGGATCCAGTCTGACACATGGGGAAATTCAAAGGTAAGGAATCTGTGGCTAGATATTGTCTCTACCAGATAAGGTATTAGCGAAGGTAAGTAATTTGTTAATTAAACCTAGTGAAGTGAAGAACTAGTGGTTGATCTGGCCATGGTTGGACACTTGTTCTGATAAACTGGTGAGCAGTGGGGTGAGGAAATCCTACATGCTTTCTCTCACTCTAGATTCATGGGTTAGCATAGCTAGAAAGAACGTATGAGAGGAAAGGTGCTGACGGTCCATGACTTAGCAAAGGCCTAACTATTACTTTACATTAGTGCATGTTTATGCTCCTGATAAGGTAACTATTTATTTACTTACTTTTACCTTCAGAGTGGTTTTACATGGTGTTCCCATTCGGACATGACACTAGAACTGGACTATATTTCCACCTGACAGATCTGGAGACCAAGGACTGAAGATGGATTTTCTGAATGCTGTAAGATAGTTTATTCACTGGAGCATTTAAAATTCTCGCAAATACTTAGAGGAATTTGTGTTTTCAATTTTATTCTGCAAGCTAAAAGGCATGTGCCTAAATGGATTTCTAACAGAATGGATAGATATAGACTGAGGTTGTGAAACAATAAGTGACTGTGGCCAGTGCCTAATTTGTAAAATAATAAATGTGTGTGATTATTTTATGATGAGGCCCCTATCCACTGCCACCAGTAGCGTGGCCCACTTTCACCACTGGAGCCAACCATTAGCATCTTCCCAAAACCTTTAGTGCTCTCTCTAGATACCATGCAAGATTTTGCAAATGTTCTTCTGGTTGCAAGATCTAGCATATCTGAAAGAAACACATAGTGATAGATTCCTTACCTTAGAATATCCCCAGGCATCAGGCTGGATCCGGAAAGTTTTCGTCAGCAGTACCCCTGCGCGTCGGTAGGTGGCGTTGTGTGGCTCCGCGTCCGTCATTGGCGTCGTGGTCGCCGAGATGACGTTGCAGGCGCTACTTAGACACCTCCCACGCGCGCTGACGTCAGTTCTTTCTTTTTCCGCGCCAGCAAGCGCAGATCCGGAGAGAGCGGTACCCCAGTCAATTTTTGACTGAGTTTTTTTAGATTTTTGTCTCAGCTTTTTGAGTCGATCGACTCCTGGTGCAGCAGGGATGCCCGGGTTTAAATCTTGTGAGGACTGTCATCGCATGATGTCGGTGACGGACCCGCACCGCGTGTCTCTCCTGCCTGGGGCGCGACCACGACCCCAAGTCGTGCCCCGACTGGCGGGCCATGGCGCCGAAGACTTTGCGGGAGCGGTCCCGAAAGTTGCTGGAGGCCCGGCAGTCGGCTCCGCGCCGTGAGAGGTCCCGGTCCAGAGGGAGGTCGAGGGACCGGTCGCAGAGCCGTCCTCATCGGAAGTCGTCCGAATCGAAGTCTTCGCACTCGGGGTCAGGTAAGGCAAAGCACAAAAAGAAGTCGAAGAAACGTCCTCGTTCTTCGACTTCCCCTCGCGTTGCAACGCGGCTGAGGGAGCGGGTGGTGCCACCCCCGCGGCTCCGGCGGAGCCTACGCAGTCGTCGGTGACTTACCCGCCCTTCCCGGGTTCATCGGCGACTCCGGCCCAGGTACAGGAATTCCTGTCCGCTATGGCTCGCCTATTTGGGCCGTCTGGCCCCTCCGGAGCGCCTTCCGGCCCCACGGGCCCGACTGGGAGTCCTCGCCCTTTGACGCCGGTGGCTCCGGCCCCGGCGTCGCCGTCGGCTCCGGCCTCGGCACCGGAGGACTCCCATGGATCCCGGTCGACGCCGGTTGACCTAGTAACACCTCCACCGACATCGACCCCACCGGCACCACGTTGGACGTCGCCCGGCGCGCCGGACGACGTCGGCCCCAGTTTCAGCCCCGACGTGGAGACGGTGCCGGAACTGTGTCGACCGACGCCGATTCCGACGCCGTTTGGGAATCTGTTTCCCTATATCCATCCTCCTCCTTTTCAGCCTGTACAACAGCAGGAGGAGGAAGGGGAGGACTGGGAGGGGTCTGAGGACCCTCTCACAGCTGAATGTGAGTATAACCCGGACTGGGCTGAGGAGCAGGGGGACGCCAGTGGTCTGGACACCTCTCCAGACCTTGGCATGATGTCTCCTCCTACCGTGGCTACGGAGGAGGGCGCTAGTTCTTCTGTGGTGTTGCATAGGGCTGCTGCGGCACTCCACCTGCAGCTACCTACTGTGGCCGTCAGGACTAACCTCCTGACAGAAGTGCTTCAGCCAGCAGTTTCCTCTGCGGAGCCACTGCTGCCCTTTAATGAAGCACTGTCTGACGTTCTTCTGGGCACCTGGTCCAGGCCCAGCACAGGGGCTCCTGTGGACAGGAACGTGGCCCGATGCTATCGCCCGCCCCCGGGCGACCCCCTTTTCCTCTCCCAACACCCCACCCCTGAGAGCTTGGTTGTCCAAGCCTCTGCTTCCCCAAGCGCATTCCCTTCCGCACCCCCGGATAGGGAATCCAAGAGGCTGGAACAGTACGGGAAGATTTTTTCTTCCGCCAGCCTAGGGCTGCAGGCTGTGAACACCGCATGCCTCTTGGGCCGTTATTCACACTCCTTGTGGGATACGGTAGCGCAGGTGCTGCCTAGCTGTCCGGAGGAGGCCCGGACGGCACTCTCTCAGGCTGTTGCTGAGGGGAGAGATGCAGCCAAGTTCACAATCCGTTGTGGCCTTGACACCGCCGACTCGCTAGGCAGGGCGATTTGCACGACAGTGGCGCTCCGCCGCCACGCCTGGCTGAGGACAACTGGCTTTTCGGGGGATGTCCAGAACACTTTGACGGACATGCCCTTCGATGGCATTCGCCTCTTTGGCAATAAGGCGGACAGTGCTTTGGAGTGCTTTAAGGACTCACGGGCTACGGCCAAATCCTTGGGCCTTTCGGCCACACGCCCTCCTCCGCCTTCTGCCTTTCGCTCCTTTCGTGCTCGCGGAAGGGGCAACCCACCACGTTCGCAACAGAGCCACAGGCCAGCGCAACAGTCCACGCGCGGACGTGGGAACCGCCGCGGCGGTTCAGGGGGCCAGCGGCAGGGTCAGTCCACCTCCACCCCGCCACCACTGCCTCCAAACCTTCCTAGTCCGACCTTTCAGGCCCGTCAAACGCCAGTGGGTGGCAGGCTTCGCCATCACCTCCCCCACTGGCGCACCATCACGTCGGACAGGTGGGTTTTACAGATAGTCCGAAGGGGCTACTCCCTCCCCTTCAAGACTACCCCTCCAGCCATGCCACCTCAGTACCACCGCGTATCGGGGGATCACTTGGCACTTCTCCAGCAGGAAGTTGCGGCCCTCTTGGCCAAAGGGGCCATAGAGCGCGTTCCGATGCCAGAAGTAGGTCGTGGTTGTTATTCCCACTACTTTCTGATTCCTATCTTGGACCTTCGGGACGTCAATCTCTTCCTCCGGAAGGAGAAGTTCAAGATGCTCACACTTGCTCAGGTCTTGTCTGCTCTAGACCCACAAGACTGGCTGGTAGCTTTGGACTTGCAGGATGCTTACTTTCATATTCCCATCCTGCCGGCCCACCGGCGTTACCTCCGGTTCACGGTAGGCCACGAGCATTTTCAGTTCACCGTGCTCCCTTTTGGCCTTACCCGCGCCCCTCGGGTGTTCACGTAAGTGATGGCGGTGGTCGCAGCTAATCTGCGCAGATCAGGAGTTTGTCTTCCCCTATCTCGACGACTGGTTGTTGAAGGCAGGCTCGCCCCAGACAGTCGTCTCCCACCTCCAGACTACGGCCGACCTCCTGCATTTGCTGGGGTTCTCCATCAACGTGCCGAAGTCACACCTGATCCCCTCTCAGAAGCTCCTCTTCATCGGAGCGGTTCTGGACACGGCGCGGTTTCGGGTTTATCCTCCCGAACAGCGAGTCCGTGATATTCGGGCTATGATTCCAATCTTTAAGCCCTTATCCTGGGTTTCCGTCAGGATGACCCTGAGGCTGCTGGGCCTCATGCATCCTGCTGATCAATCATGCCAGGTGGCATATGCGGGCTCTGCAGTGGGACCTGAAGTTCCAGTGGGCGCACTACGTCCAGATCTCGGAGGGCACTGCACAACTTCTGCAGTGGTGGCTCCACGAACCAACATTGGGTCAGCGGCAGATCCCTCTCCCTTCCCCAACTGGAGTACACAGAGGTGACGGACGCGTCCCTCCTGGGATGGGGCGGCCACATGGGAGAGGCGGAGATCAGAGGCCTCTGGTCTCCGGCGGAGTCCAGGCTCCATATCAACATTCTGGAGCTTCGGGCGATCCGACTTGCACTGAAGGCATTCCTTCCCTCTGTCAAGGGAGAGTAGTGCAGGTGTTCACAGACAACACCGCCGCCATGTGGTACTGCAACAAACAAGGCGGGGTGGGGTCGTGGACCCTCTGTCAGGAGGCTCTGCGTCTCTGGACATGGCTGGAACATCAGGGCATGTCCCTGGTGGTTCAACACCTGGCAGGTTCTCTGAACGCCAGGGCGGACGAACTCAGCCGCAGGTGCATGCTCGATCACGAATGGCGTCTTCACTCGGAGGTGGTGCAAGGTCTCTTTCAACAGTGGGGAGAGCCTTGGTTAGATCTATTCGCCACCGAAGAGAACGCGCAATGTCATCAGTGCTGCGCGTTGGAATTTCCAAGGCGGCACTCGCTCGGCGACGCTTTTCGTCGCGAGTGGAGTTGCGGTCTGTTGTACGCCTTTCCGCCTATACCACTTCTGCCCAGAGTGCTGAAGAAGATCAGGCGCGACCGGGCACATGTCATCCTTGTGGCCCCCGACTGGGCTCAAAGAGTATGGTATCCCGAGCTACTCAGTATGAGCATCGATCCTCCGATCAGACTGCCTCTTCGGGAGGATCTTCTGTCGCAGCAGCAGGGGACGGTTCTCCACCCGAACCTGTCCAGCCTCCACCTCTTTGGGTGGAGATTGAGCGGCGGCAGTTGATTCCTTTCGACTTGCCTCCTGAAGTTTGTGACGTTATTCTGGCAGCCAGGCGTCCCTCCACTAAGTTGGTATGCGCCTGCAGGTGGAACAAATTTGTGGCATGGTGCACAGCAAAGGCTGTGGATCCCCTTTCTGCCCCTCTTTCACAAGTCCTTTTTTTCCTTCTTTCTTTGGCCCAGCAGGGCTCTGCTCTGGGCACTATCAAGGGCTACCTTTCTGCTATTTCGGCCTTTCTCAGGCTCCCTGATCAGCCCTCTCTTTTCAAGTCCCCTGTTGTAAATAGATTTCTCAAAGGCATTACGCACCTTTTTCCTCCTATTCCTTTCGTGATGCCACAGCTCATCTGCGCAGATCAGGGGTTTGTCTTCTCCTATCTCGACGACTGGTTGTTGAAGGTGGGCTCGCCCCAGGCAGTCGTCTCCCACCTCCAGACTACGGCCGACCTCCTGCACTTGCTGGGGTTCTCCATCAACGTGCCTAAGTCGCACCTGATTCCCTCTCAGAAGCTCCTCTTTAACGGAGCGGTTCTGGACACGGCGCAGTTTCGGGTCTATCCTCCCGAACAGCGAGTCCGGGATATTCGGGCTCTGATTCCGATCTTTCAGCCCTTGTCCCGGGTTTCGGTCAGAGTGACTCTGAGGCTGCTGGGCCTCATGGCCTCCTGCATCCTGCTGATCGATCATGCCAGATGGCATATGCGGGCTCTGCAGTGGGACCTGAAGGTCCAGTGGGCGCAGCATCAGGGGAACCTGTCCGATCACGTCCAGATCTCGGAGGGCACTGCACGACAGTTGCAGTGGTGGCTCACGAACCGGCATTGGGTCGACGGCAGATCCCTCTCCCTTCCCCAACTGGAGTTTACAGTGGTGATGGATGCGTCCCTCCTGGGATGGGGCGGCCACATGGGAGAGGCGGAGATCAGAGGCCTCTGGTCTCCGGCGGAGTCCAAGCTCCATATCAACCTTCTGGAGCTTCGGGCGATACGGCTTGCACTGAAGGCATTCCTTCCCTCTGTCAAGGGGAGAGTAGTGCAGGTGTTCACAGACAACACCACCGCCATGTGGTACTGCAACAAGCAAGGCGGGGTGGGGTCGTGGACCCTCTGTCAGGAGGCTCTGCGTCTCTGGACATGGCTGGAACATCAGGGCATGTCCCTGGTGGTTCAACACCTGGCAGGTTCTCTGAACGCCAGAGGCGGACGAACTCAGCCGCAGGTGCATGCTGGATCACGAATGGCGTCTTCACTTGGAGGTGGTGCAAGGTCTCTTTCAGCAGTGGGGAGAGCCTTGGTTAGATCTATTTGCCACCGAAGAGAACGCGCCATGTCATCAGTTCTGCGCGTTGGAATTTCGAAGGCGGCACTCGCTCTGCGACGCTTTTCGTCGCGAGTGGAGTTGCGGTCTGTTGTACGCCTTTCCGCCTATACCTCTTCTGCCCAGAGTGCTGAAGATCAGGCGCGACCGGGCACAAGTCATCCTTGTGGCCCCGGACTGGGCTTGAAGAGTATGGTATCCCGAGCTACTCAGTATGAGCATCGATCCTCCGATCAGACTGCCTCTTCGGGAGGATCTTCTGTCGCAGCAGCAGGGGACGGTCCTCCACCCGAACTTGTCCAGCCTCCACCTCTTTGCGTGGAGATTGAGCGGCAGCAGTTTATTCCTTTCGACTTGCCTCCTGAAGTTTGTGATGTCATTCTGGCAGCCAGGCGTCCCTCCACTAAGTTGGTATGCGCCTGCAGGTGGAACAAATTTGTGGCATGGTGCACAGCAAAGGCTGTGGATCCCCTTTCTGCCCCTCTTTCACAAGTCCTTTTTTTCCTTCTTTCTTTGGCCCAGCAGGGCTCTGCTCTGGGCACTATCAAGGGCTACCTTTCTGCTATTTCGGCCTTTCTCAGGCTCCCTGATCAGCCCTCTCTTTTCAAGTCCCCTGTTGTAAATAGATTTCTCAAAGGCATTACGCACCTTTTTCCTCCTATTCCTTTCGTGATGCCACAGCGGGACTTGAATCTGCTTCTTACATACTTGATGTGCGCTCCCTTTGAGCCCCTTCACAACTGTCCTCTTTGTCTCTTGACCTTGAAGACTGCCTTCCTGGTGGCCATCACCTCCGCTAGGCGGGTGATTGAGCGCCAGGCTCTTTCTTGTAAGCCTCCTTTCCTTTCAGTCCATCCGGACAAAGTGGTGCTCAGGCACCGTCCTTCCTTTTTGCCAAAAGTGGTTACGGCCTTTCACATTGGGCAGACTATTACCTTGCCCACCTTCTTTCCGCCTCCGCATCCTTCCAGAGAGTAAGAGAGGCTCCACCGTCTGGACCCAAAACGTGCACTCTCATTTTATCTCAACCGCACACAGCAGTTCCGGGTGGATGACCAGCTCTTTGTTGGCTACGTTGGCACCAAGAAAGGTCGGGCGGTACACAAGAGAACTATCTCCCGCTGGGTTGTCTTATGTATCAAAGCCTGTTACTCTTTAGCTAAAAAAGAACCTCCGGTGGGGCTGCGTGCTGATTCCACCAGAGCTACTGCAACCACTACTACATTGGGATGTGGTGTCCCCCTGCAAGACATATGTCAGGCAGCCACGTGGGCCTCGCTGCACACGTTTACCAAGCATTATTGCCTGGACAGCCAAGTCCGGAGAGACAGCTGCTTTGGCCGTTCTGTTCTCCGTGACTTTCTGGTGTGATCTTGATTCGCAGACCCACCACCGGTGTTGGTATTGCTGGGGTATCTATTCTAAGGTAAGGAATCTATCACTATGTGTTTCTTTCAGATGAACAAGTTACTTACCTTCGGTAACGATATATCTGTAAGAAACATTAGTAGTGATAGATTCCTTACCGCCCCACCCATCCTCCCCGCTCTGCGAACTGATTTCTAGGGTTAAGGTCATCCCTTTCAGGGCCCTAGTTTCAATGCACCAGTGGTCAGTATCTTGCATGGCTCTGCGTTCCTGGCGCGGAAAATCGTGTACAGAACTGACGTCAGCGCGCGTGGGCGGCGTCTAAGTAGGGCCCGCGACGTCATCTCGGCGACCACGACGCCAACGACGGACGCGGAGCTGCACGACGCCACCTACCGACGCGCAGGGGTACTGCTGACGAAAACTTTCCGGATCCAGCCTGACGCCTGGGGATATTCTAAGGTAAGGAATCTATCACTACTAATGTTTCTTACAGATATATCGTTACCGAAGGTAAGTAACTTGTTCGTTAGAGCAGAGGTTGTATGTGGTCTTTGAAAATGGTAAGGTTTAAAGGTTTAATCCTTGACCCGAATTGCAGCAAGCAAAGCAAGCAAGCCCGCCTTCATCAAAGGAGGTGGGGTGGGTGGGATCTACACATAGAAAATTTAAAATTTTGAAGAAAAGCCAAATCGTGCATTTTATAACTTTTTTTTCAATAAATTTCAGTATTTTCATGGACATCTTTAAAATCAGGGAAGTGTCTGGGGTATGTAAAGGGGGGTTTTGTACTTTGATTTTAAGTTTAGAGTCTGTGTTCCTCTAGTTCAAACAAAGGATTAAAGTTTTATTAATCGTAGGGGACACGTTTGGTGACTAGTTCGGTTGTACTTTGTAGTCAGCATAGCAGCGTTACCACAACACAGCTGCCTCTGGGAAAGACAGCCAAGCAGTGGTAGCACCGAGGTCATGACATCTTCCCAGCAGATGCCTTCACTCAGAACCTGGGCTTCTTCTTAATCATTCTTTAGAAAATGCTCAGTGATTCAGGTTTCGGGGTTTAACCTGGACTGTGAAGGACAAATATTCATAATTGACCCATATGACATTTGATTGTGGTGTTTGGGTTCTGATCATCAGTCCAAGTCCTGTGAGTCATGTCAGAGCATGAATCCCTAGGCCATCATGGAGCAGGAAGCCAAGCTCTCTGTGACCAGGGCCAAGGATGGTAGCAGTAGGCATCATTCTAGGCCTCTTTCCAGATCTCTGGCGTCATCGGAGTTGAGATCCTCCCACAAAGAACATAAGGAAAGGAGGAGGCATGGAACCAGTCACAAGAGAGGTAGGTAACAAAGACATCTCTTTGACTCTTATTTGGAGCCGGATTTTGGTCTAATCAACCCCCCACAAGAGCCAACACCACAGGAGGTGTCTGCACCGCCGCTGGCACCGTAGCTGTACCTGGACTTCCCAAAGCAGATCCGGTGCCATATTTAAGCACCATGTTTGACATTTTGTGGCATTCAGTGGCCCCCCTCGGGAGTGACTTTGGGCTCCATAGGACCTCTGGGGATGCCGTATGGGTGTTCATACAGGCCGTTTCCTCTCAGCTCCCTTCTCCCCTTTTCTACCTCTACAAATGGTGCCACTGACATCGCTTATGGCACCCACGTCGCTTTCAGCATGACCTTTCCCATTGGTGTCACTGATTCTATCCCCAGCTACAGCACCGGCACCTGATACAGTGAAGATACCGTCGGCACCAAAGCCCTCCTCAGGCTCCCAGCTTCCAGTTCAAAGGTTCAGGAGAGATTCTCGACATTTACTTGAAGAACACCAGCTGTTCATCAGTTATGTAGGCAGTAGGAAAGGAAAGTAGTACAAAAGGACCATATCCCTGTGGAATATCTTGTGCATTAAGCTCTGCTATGACATGGCTCACAAAAACCCCCCAGAGGGCATTTGAACACATTTCACAAAAGGCAAATCTTCCACTTCTGCTCTGGCTTGAGGGGTTCCCGTTAGTAACATTTGCAGAAAGGCCACTTTGGTATCCGTTCACACTTTAGCTAAGCACTACTGCTTGGGTTCGGAGGTGAGAAGAGATGGTCATTTTGCCCATTCTGTACTCCAGGACTTCCTAGTTTAACAATCTTTCGAGACCCTCTATCCCGGATGTGGGTATTGCTTGGTAATTTGTGCAAGAGGTGAGGAATCTGCAGGTAGAGATATCCATCAGAAGTAAAAATTGCTTCTTTCTTTCGGTAACAATATTTCTGGTGAATACTTCAGCCTCCTGCAGATTCTTCACCGATCCCTTCCACCTCCCCTTTGATGCTGGATGGTTATGGGCCAAGACATAATAAGATTGCAGTTTTCTGTTGTTGCACTACATGTCTTTCATGATGTCAGTCTCATCTTTCTGCTTCGGCAGTGTGGAAAATAGTGATGAGAAACTTCCATTGTCATGATGGGGTGCTACATGGAGTCGGGGACGTCCAGGAACATCACTTCCATCACCCCCCTACTGTTGAGAAAGAGCTTTGCAGAAGTTTTCCGGAACAGTCTGGCTCTGGGGGAGAGTATTTAAGAGGTGAGGAATCTGCAGGCAGTATCCACCTGAAATATTGTTGCCGAAGGTAAGTAACGTTTTCATGAGGATGTTGCGATTTATATACTTTGGAAGAGGAGCTAAACAATAAGTTGAGACTTGTATTGAACCCTAACCTCTCAAGACTGGACAGTGATTTGTAAGTGGTGCATCTCCAACACAAACCACCTTTATTCTCAATACCTTTTTTATGTGCCCAGTCTGCGGAAAACAGTATCATCATGGCATCATCTCCTGCAGCTGCTTCAGAAGTAAACCTGGATTTTGTAGTAATGGGTCACCAAAGGATTTCCGGGTGTTACATTCTTGCCTGTCAAGTCACGTACCATCACCTCTGTTTCACTATGGAGGGCCAATGTTGTGCAATTTCCAAAGAAGTCTAGCTGATGTGGTGCAAATTATTACAATTCCATAAAATATAGCTGATATACAAGTGGGAATTCCTGCTGAATTGGCAATGCTTACCACAGATTTTGTGTGCCTGGTAGCACGGTGCACTTGGTGGCTGTTATGTCATGATTTGTGGAATCGTTTCATTATCTTTAATGGTGACTTTTTGGGGATTTATCGCTACTGCTATGTGAGGCCAGAGTCTACTACATTGGTGTATTTTACATAAGTAATCTGAGTGGTGGCTCTAGTTTCTGAACTTACCAGAGCTGTCTAACCATAGCTATCTCTCTACAGTCTACTCATGCTGGTTTAGATAATGAGATCCGTTTAACATCTTATTTTCCGAATTGTGAATGTTACTGAAAATCAAGCAGTGCGTTAATGGTTAATCTACACTTTTTTACTGCCTATCGCTCTATTTTAAGAGTGAAATTACTGATGATGATAATTTGCTGCAGTTTAGGTAACCTTTCCTCTTCTACATTCCAGCATTGCTTTCACTCATTACTTTTAAATTGCACATCTTGGGATGTATTTTACCATTTTCAAATTAATGTATTACAGCTACTGCGGCTGAAAATATATGTGGAAGAGGCAAGATGGGAAAATAAGAACATGAAAGGACGTGGAAGCTAGATGTGAAGAAAGATGCAATATGTAGTTTGAAAAATGATAGGTGGTCATATAAAATGGCATACCAAAATTATTTTAGCTGCCTCTAATACATATAGTTTTAAGGGAAATTAGATCAGAAAATGCACTTTTTGTTAGAATGTTCTGGGGTATTTCATAAGTGAACCTTCACAACTATCTGCAAAGAGTGTGGCTTTTCAGACAATTTATTTCAAAATGGTGGTGTAAAATACATGATATGATCCAAATCTTTAAAAAAATATATATATTTCTCCAGAGAAAGAATCGACCTAAATTCCCCTAGGAGAAGTTGGGCTCACTCACTTCAGTTTGGGCATGCTATTTAGAGACCACCTCTTTAGAAGTTAGCCAGCAAACCCTGGTTGTGAATTAATTGAGCAAGGATACGTGTTTGTGTGAAGATGTGAAGGCAGGAATTATTGTGTGTTATCCTAAAGGCCGGTGATTCTTGATAAGACATTGTAGTAGATTCTCTCCTTTATAAAGGAGAATATAGAGGAGGATGAAAGGGAGGGAGGCAGTGTGCAGAGCTGGGTGTAATTAGGCGTTATCTGTTTAGCGTATACAGTCTAAGGTAAATAATTATCTGAAAGAGACACGTTAGTGACAGATTCCTTACCCTAGAATATCCCCAGGCGTCAGGCTGGATCCGGAAAGTTTTGCGTAGCAGTACCCTTGCGCGTCAGTAGGCAGCGTCTTGCGGCTCCGTGTCCGTCGTCGGCGTTGAGATCGCCGGGATGATGTCGCGGCCAGTACTTAGACGCCACCCATGCGCGCTGACATCAGTTCTTTCTTTTTCCGCGCCAGTAAGCGCAGATCCGGAGAGAGCAATGCCCCAGTCATTTTTTGACTGAACTTTTTGTGACTTTTTGTCACTGTTTTCTCGACTCGTTCGACTCCAACGGTGTCAGTAGGGATGCCCGGCTTCAAGCCATGCGACGCCTGTGGTCAGATGATGTCGATCACGGACCCGCATCGAGTCTGTCTCTACTGCCTCGGGCGCGACCACGACTCCAAGTCATGCCCTGACTGTCGGGCCTTGCATCTGAAGGCTTTGCAAGAGCGGTCTCGAAAGCTCCTCGAGGTCCGGCAGTCGGCTCTGCGCCAATCCAAGCTCCGGTCACGAGAGAGGTCGAGGGGCCGGTCGCGGAGTCCTCATCGTTCTTCGGGGTCAAAGTCTTCGCACTCCTCCGGTAAGTTGAAGCACAAGAAGTCGAAGAAGCGTCATCGCTCGACGACTTCCCCTTGCCGGTCGCACGACTCGGCTGAGGGTCCCGACGGCACCGTCCCCGCGGCTCCGGGAGTGCCTGTGGAGCCGCCGCCGCATTACCCGCCTTTCCCAGGTTCGGCGGCGACTCCGGCCGAAATACAGGAGTTCCTGTCGGCCATGGCCCGCCTCTTTGGGCCTAAAGGGCCCCCCGGTGCGCCTTTGGGCCCCGCGGGCCCTAGTGGGGTTCCTCCTGCGGCTCCGGCCCCGGTCCCGGCGCCGCCAGCAACACCAGCCCCGGCCCCGGCGCTGCCGCAACCCCCGTCGACGCCCGTTGACCTGACGACACCTCCACGGGCGTCGCCTTCACCGGTGCCGTTCAAGACGCCGCCCGGGGCTCCGGGCGGCGTCGCCCCAGGTTCTCTCCGGATCCGGACTCGGCGCCGGACCGACGTCACTTGACGCCGGTTCCGGCACCGATGAGACCTTGGGTCCCACATGTCCCTCCTCCTTACATTGACCCTGATTTGGAGGACGAAGAGAACTGGGAGGGGTCTGAGGACCCTCTCACTGCCCAATGTGAGTATGATCAGGACTGGGCTGAGGAACTTGGGGATGCCAGTGGTCTGGACACCTCTCCTGACATTGGCATGCTGTCTCCTCCTTCCGTGGCAACGGAGGAGGGAGCAAACTTTGCTACGGTGTTGCGTAGGGCAGCTGAGGCCCTGCACCTCCAGTTACCTACAGTGACTGTCAGGACTAACATCCTGACGGAAGTGCTTCAGCCGGCGGCTACCTCCTCGGAGCCACTGCTGCCGTTCAACGATGCACTTTCGGACGTTCTTTTGGGCACCTGGTCCAGGCCCACCACAGGGGCTCCTGTGGATAGGAACGTAGCCCGACGCCATCGCCCTGCTCCGGGCGACCCCCTGTTCCTTTCCCAACACCCCACCCCTGAGAGCTTGGTTGTCCAAGCCTCTGCCTCTCAAAGCGCCTTCCCTACTGGACCAATTTGGGAAGAAGGTTTTTTCTTCCGCCAGTGCTGGCTTGAGGTCTGACAACACCACTTGCCTCTTGGGCCGATATACCCACTCCTTGTGGGATTCGGTGGCGCAGATACTGCCCCAGTGTTCTGAGGAGGCCCAGACACTGCTTTCCCGCGCCATTGCGGAAGGAAGAGATGCGGCAAAATATACCATCTGAGGAACAGGAATAACCCACTTACTGGGTCTCGGCGGCGGGGGAACCGCCCAAGTCTTCCATACCCTTCATACATAGTAAAAGGAGACACAGGAGCCTTCGTCTGCAGGAGGAACCCAGATTTATTCAAATAGCCCGGGCTATGGAACAGAGTCCCAAGCTCGTTAGAAACAAGACAGAGGAGGCTGCTGCTTTACTCCGCAGCTTACAAGCCTTTTATACTTTTTCATTCCAGTCTTTTGGCTGTTAGTCCATTGTTCAATCAGGGCAGTGTTTGCAGTTGATAACCAGATCCAGACGATGTTTGTAGTTGGTGACCTGGTCAAGGCTTGGTACTCAAATCATTGTTCACTCAGCTTGATCAAAGCACGGTCATTCAAACCATTGTCCAATCACCCTGATCAAGGCCCAGCAGTCAGACCATTGTCCAGATAACCTGATCACGGTGTCAAGGATGTTTACCAGGCAGGGAGCAGGAGATGGAAAACAAATCATTTACACAGGGCGTGAGTGTCTCATGGCTTTCTGTCGAACTGCAAAGAACAGGGGGTTGGGTGTGCGACAGTTCCTGGGCAGAAATGCAGGCTGCAAGATGGTTTTTGTCGTGTCAGTTAGAATTTCCTCAGGCATCAGCAGAAACGACCAGGTGGGTCGTGTGGAAGTGTTTGACACGAAATGGTAATGAAAAACAATGGAGTCCCGGTACAAATGATGCCGATCAGAAGAACACTTTTCCTCAGACCCTCCTTTTGCCATTGAGTGGCAAATACTTTAAGAAATGTCAATGTTCATAAGGCCATCGGTTTCTTGTTGAAGCATCATCATCATATTAGTGTTGTGAATGTTGGAGGGTGGAGGCTTGATGGTCTGGACACACATTGTACAGAGTACTGGCAGGCACTGAAAGCACAAACAGCAGGAGACCAGGACAGTTACTCCCAAGGCAAGGAAGATGAGGACCCTCCACCCCCATTGGGAAAGTAGGCCACAGATCCAGCCTGTGAGGGACCAGTTGCCTTCATCCAGATGAATTTCGGAAGAAAGGCGATGCAGACGTTGGATGGCATTGTACACTGTAGGTGCGTTGTCTGGGATGTACACGCAGCAGCTGGAGCCGATCAATTTACACACACCACCACGATCAGCAAGGATGACGTCTAGGACCATGCGGTTCTGAAGCGTTATAAGGCGGTCCGCCTGTAGCTCTGCAGTGATGTTGGAGAGGACACCAGCTGTTACTGTGATGGTGGCTTCAAGGACCCTGGTCAGTCCTCGTACAGCCCGACTGTTTGCCATGGGGCCCCAGAATGGAAGGAAACCTTTAAAGAAGTCCCCGGTTTCCTGGCCTGCTGTATCCTCGGCTGATATGACGCCCCTACGTGAGCGACGCAGAGCGCCCTTCATCAACAGGTGGTAACCCCCATGGGTAGAATACGTTGGTGGAAAGAGGAAGGCCAGATAGCAGGTACCAGACCAGTTACGGGGAAGCCAAGTGTAGGCGGCAGTGCCACAGATGAAATAGGTGTTGGGGGATGCCACCAGCTTCGGAGGAGATGTAGAGTTTAAAGATTTTGTGATATCACAAGTACTGGTACCAACTTTCTTAGTCCCTAGGCCATGGATGCAGACACGGCCTTGCATATTTACGACATTCACAGTGTCTTGTTCATCGGGCAGTATCCTTCTTGTGCGGAATCTGGAAAATGTTCGTCGAGTGGTTGAGTTGAATACTACCATCTCACCGAGTTCATCTGGTGATAGTAGCGATGTGGATGAGCTGGTCGGGCAAAAAGGAGCATTGGCATGGCCAGATCTGTTCCACCAGAAGTCATCCCGAAATGTTCCAAGGGCAGAATTGGCAGTACCATTGACAGTGTAGGCCTCCTGTATCAACATCCACCATGCAAGACAAGACCCAGAGATGGAAAAGGGGTAGGGAAAGAATGGGACAGGGTGTATCATGGAATGCGGCATCAGTCCGCAAACCCAGCAGTTGGAAGTGTTCATGATCAGCTGATGATGATGCAACATTTGGATGAAGGTGTTATTGAAGAATTCTGCACGGCGGGGTAATTCGTGGGCTGGTAGCGTGTAATACTGGTGCTCTGCAGGAGTCGGGATAGGGGTTGGTGAGGTAACAGGATGGTAGATTAGTAACAGCCAACCAAGGATAGACAGGATGAGGGAGACAAACAGCGTCACCACGGTGGCCATGAAGCATTTACTATGTCGGAGACTGACATATTGTTTCTGGATTCGAGTGTTTTGGACGGCAGCCATTGTGCTAAGCCAGGGACCTCTAGTGGCTGTCTGTGATTGGTGGTTGCTTCACTGGGCGCAGGTGCCAAGAGCCCTATGGCGTACCTTAGTCTGACACACCAGCACTACTCTCGGCCGGGGAGATCACAGCCCTACAGCCTATAGGCACTTGGCGAAGTCAAAGGGCAAGCTTTCCCTCGGGGGCGTAGGTTATATCGGTCGGAAGTAGGGACAGTATGGTCGGGAAACAATTGTTCTTGATGTTCAGCAGAGTTAAGGGAGGGTTCCACCCTTCCTTTCAGTACGCTGTCACTCTCTGCTTCTGTAGATGTAAAATGCAGTCTGGCATCGCTGAATGGGACAAATGTCGGGACTGTTTCTGTTTCTGAGTCTCCTTGTCCTTCCCTCACCCACTGATCATAGGGGAGGGGCAGAGGCACACGCCTACAGTGGGACGAATGCACCCAATTCTTCCGACCTTCTACTTTCACGGCGGTGCGGGTGGCCAGCAACACCTGACGGGGCTGTGTCCAGCGGGGTTCGAGGCTCTTAGTCCGTTGAAAATTCCTTACTAAGACCCAATCACCAGGTTGGATAACGTGCCCTGGGCCCTCGCTTTTGTCAGGTATGGCCTTATGCACCTGGTGATAAAGAGTACGAAAGGTATTAGTTAGACTGTACAGATAATCAGTTAATACAGGGTATTCAACATCAGACAGTTTCTTAGGCCGCGGGACACCCCATACATTGGCAGGCCTCCCGAACACAATCTCATGGGGGGATAGCCCTATCCTGGTGTGGGCTGTCGTTCTTGTAGACAATAGGGCGAAGGGCAGAGCATCAACCCAAGTGACACCTGTCTCGGCTACTATTTTGGCCATTTTAGTTTTTATGATGCCATTGTACACCTCCACTAGACCTGCTGACTGGGGGTGGTTAGCTGCATGAAATTTTTGTTTTATGCCCAATGCTGTACAGATATATTCCATAATTTGAGCCGTAAAGTGTGTCCCGTTGTCACTCCAGACCGAGCGGGGCAAACCGAATCGTGGGAGGTACTCTTTTAATAGCATTTTGGCGGTAGTGATAGCGGTGCAGTCTTTGATGGGGTAGGCCTCCACCCATCGGCTGAAGGTACAGACCACCACTAGGACATATTTCAAATTGTTACATCAGTCCATCTGGATGTAATCCATTTGGAGGACTTCAAAAGGGAAGGTAGGAGGAGAGAATCCTCCCTTAGGAGTAACTGTGCCTTTTCCTGGGTTATACATTAGGCAAATCATGCAGGTTTTAACCAGTTTTTCAGCATATGCTGGTATCTTAGAGTTGTACCATGTAGGTTCCAACAGTTTGCATATCCCTTTTGCACTAATGTGAGCAGGACCATGGGCCATCGTAACTACTGGTAGCACATGACTGTCAGGTAACATCCATTGTCTTTCCATAGTCGTGCGGACCCAGCAACCATCAATTCCCTCCTTTGCTAATTGCTCCTTCCACACCCTTAGTTCCTCAGGAGTAGTATGGGACTGAATATCGATCACACTCTGTACTGTGTTTTCAACCATGCCCTCGTCTGCCACCCACCTAGCGGGACCTCCTACATACATTCCTTCCCTTTTCCTAAGAGCTGTTTGCCTGGCCGTCTGGTCAGCCAGGGCATTGCCTTTCCCAACATCATCTGTCACTTTCTTATGGGCCTTACATTTTATAATGGCCACCTTTCTGGGGAGTGTCAGGGAGTCTAACAATCGGTGAATTAGGGGGCCATGTTGAATCTTGGTCCCATGGGAAGTAAGGAAATTTCTTTCTTTCCATAACCTCCCGAAGTTGTGGGCCACCCCGAAGGAATATTGGCTGTCAGTATAAATATTTACCATCATCCCTTTGCTTAACTCACAGGCTCTAGTGAGGGCCACTAATTCTGCTGCTTGAGCAGAGCACTGCGGAATCTGAGCTGTTTCTACTACTTGCTCTAATGTCGTGAGGGCGTAGGCGGCTGAGGTGTTACCATCTGGCCCTCTGAGACATGATCCGTCCACATACAGTGTACCTTCTGGTTCTGCTATCGGGGTATCCTGTAAGTCAACCCGTCCCTTCGTCTCCTCCTCTGTCCTTAATATGCAGTCATGTGGGTCTAAGCGGGCATCCTGAGTATCCAGTGGGAGTAATGTGGCGGGGTTTAGTACAGTGCATCTCTTGATGTTAATGTGGCTGGAAAAGAGTGTCAGTTCATATCCTGTGAGTCGTGCGCTAGTGAGGTACTGTGTCTTGGTGTTATTAAGGAGGGTATCTACAGAATGGGGGGCCATCAGAGTCAGGGGGAGTTCATGACGATCCCCGCACTCTGACGGACCATGAGGGCGGCCGCAGCGGTCGCCCGTAGGCATCATGGGAGAGCCCTTGCAACAGGATCTAAGGTGGCTGAAAAATAGGCACACGGTCGATGGTGACCTCCGAACATCTGGGTCAAGACAGCGCATGCACAGCCGTCTGTCTCATGTACAAAAAGAAAAAATTGCTTGCTATAATCAGGAGTACCGAGGACTGGAGCAGTACACAGAGCCCTCTTTAAATCTTGGAAGGCCTGCGCATGCTCTCTAGTCCATGGAAAGGAACTGTCTGATATGTCTTTAGTGGTGAGGGCAAGAAGAGGTTTGACCATGGCCGAAAAGTTGGAAATCCACTGTCTACAGTATGAGGTTAGGCCTATGAAGGCTCGCACCTGCTTTTGTGTTCGTGGGGCCGTCATAGCATTGATAATGGCTACACGATCAGCGGTGAGCTGCCTTCCCTCCTTTGAGAGGAGATGACCTAAATAGGTCACCTTCTCTTGACAAAACTGAAGCTTTTTCAAAGAGACTTTGTGATTATGGAGGGCAAGGTGGCGTAACAAACAGAGAGTAGCTTCTTTACATGATGGGGCAGAATTTGCAGCAATGAGGAGGTCATCTACATATTGTAATAGTGTGGAGTTATCAGGGAGTTCCAAGGAATCTAGTTGACTTTTGAGGGCTTGACTATAGATACTGGGGCTCTCGGTGAAACCTTGAGGGGCGCGGCAGAATCTAAAGCTCCGCCCACCAAGGGAGAAACCAAAAAAATGTCTGCTGTCAGGATGTATAGGAATGCTGAAAAAAGCATTCTTCAGGTCTATGACAGAAAAGTGCGTTGCGTCAGAAGGGACCATCGTTAAGAGGGCTGTAATGTCGGGGACAACAGGATATTGGGACATTGTTATTTTGTTAAGAGCTCTCAGGTCAATCACGAATCTGTATATTTTAGGGGAGAGAGCATCTCCATTGGTCTTTTTAAGAACGGGAATAATGGGACTGTTACAGATATTGCCACGTGTTTCCTCCACTACGCCCTTGTCCATTAATTCAGATATTATTGTTAAAAGGGCCATTTCTCCTTCCGCGGGTAGTCGATACTGCCGGAGGCAGGGGAGAAGTGCACCTGGCTGGATGCGTACCACATGAGGGGATATGTTGAGACACCCTACATCAGTGTCTGATGATGCCCAGAGGGAGGAAGGTAAAGACTGCAATTCTGGTGGGAGGGGACCAGACAGATACATATAGGAAGCTGCGGTGGGGGAAATTGTTAGGGATACACCTTGGGGACTACATGATCTGGTCGCATACAGAGCTTTCAGTAAATCCATGCCTAACAAGTTTTCACTGCAACCTGTAGTAAGGACCAAGGGAGCGTCAACATGTGCAGGGCCAATATCGAGAGGGAGGGGTTCAGAGACAGGGCTCGTCACAGGTGTTCCTGCAAAACCCACGGAGACATTTATATTGCCAGAAAGGGGTGCCTCCGGGACTGACAGACGTGCAATAGAAGACCTGGTGGCCCCAGTATCCAAAAGAAAATCCTGATCGTTCCCCACAACTGACATTTGAACATACGGGCCCCTTTGATCCACTGGAATTTGCACTCTGGTAATACCCCTTTCCTGGCTGTCCTATGCTTGGTAGGACCCTATCTCATCAACTTCGTCATAATCATCATTGTAATAAGTGCGTGTTGCTTCGTACCCATCAAACCTATTGGCCGGGCGCGGCTGGACGGGAACATGATCCCTGGGCCTACGTTCTTTATCCTGTGGATGGGGCGGGCCATGGTCCCTAGTCGGCCTTCCCTCCCTGGGAGCGCGAGGCCGAGTCTTCCCTGTTCGGATGTTTTCTGCTAACACGGGACACTCGTCTATCCAATGGCCGTACCCCTTACAATAAGCACACTGATCTGTTTGGAGGGCTCCCGTACGTTGAGGGCTGGAGGGGGTAGACTGGCGAGCCCTCGGAGGGTGTTGGGGCTGAGGTCTGAAATTCCCGCGGGCATCGGGACCTCGGGGAGGGTAAGCCTGCTGCAGAAGTGCCTTAGTCTTA
The DNA here is from genome assembly GCA_963921515.1 of Calotriton arnoldi. Taxonomy (NCBI): domain Eukaryota; kingdom Metazoa; phylum Chordata; class Amphibia; order Caudata; family Salamandridae; genus Calotriton; species Calotriton arnoldi. The sequence continues at coordinate 28,672 of CAWUFW010006849.1, read as the reverse complement.
AGATCCCTAACCTTCTTACTTTCCTTGTCTCTATCTTCATTCTCCCTATTCTCATGATATTGTGCCATAGCCAAGATACCAGTCATAGTTTGGGCAGACCACGTACTTTCAACTTTCTTAAGCCTGGTGGAAATCTCAGGAAGCAAGTTGCTGACAAACTTATCGACAAACACTGGGCCAGAACCTGGGGTCCGGGGATCCAAACCACTATGTCCCTTGTATTCTGTCTCAAAACGGGTAAAGAAGTCAGCCACATTCTCATCTTTTCGCTGCCTACAGGCGTTTATTTTATCCCAGTTAATGACAGTTTCCGGCAAAAGTGTTTTCATAAACGTTATTATTTTACCGGGCAAAGTCAGGATGGCAGCTTCTGGTTTAGTCCCTCCTACCCTTGCTTCTTCCATAGCTTCTAGGTCAGCCCATTTACCTCCCAACGCCACTTCATGATCAGTATGTCGAATCTTGTCCCAAATTTCAGTGGGGACAACCGTACCAAAAAGTAAATCCATATCCTCAAGAACGAGAGTACCTGCAGATATAATCTGACCTAATTCTCTGTAAAAGGCAGCCGGATTCTTCCGGGGATCTGGTAATTGTTCTTTTAACTGCATTACTTCTGACCTTTTCCAAGGAACATGAACCCAAAGCCTGCGCCAGTGTGCCTCAACAACCCCTCGGCCATTATTTTGGGCATCGGTAAGTGCGTTAACAAAGACAGGGGCCGCCTCTCTCATTGGCATAGCTGTTTCTAGAGGGGTGTTGGAAAAAGCGGTCGTATCACGGAAAGCCATTAAAGCAGATATAGCGCCAAACATCCCCTCTCCCTGAACATCGCCTCTTCTTATTTGTGACCTAAGGTCCATTAATCCAGTGGGTATCTGCATAAGCGCATTCTCGAATTTTTGCATGACCAGCGTACACATGTATTCAGCCCAGGTGGTCTGTTCCATAATTGTCCACTGGGAAAAGGTGGACCATATGTCTTTAAAGGCATAAATATTCCCGTTCTTTATCCAACATTCACACTGTTGCTTCTGTAGGTCATTTTCTCGAAGGGACGAAAAGCTGATTGCAGAGCGCAAGGAGGCCAGTCGGGGGTAATTCAACATTTTATATAAATCCTGCTTAACTGTAGACCACGGGGAAGTAGGAAAAGGGCGGGTAGGGGTAAAGCCGCAGGGATTGGGCGGATGGAGACTTGTTGTCATGCCCGCAGCGAGGACAGGGTTAGCGGGCGTGGTCGGTGTCATAGGAAAAATCGGGAGGGCTGGTGTGACAGGGAGAACAGTAGGAGGGGCAGTGGGGGCAGGAGTGGGCGGTGGCGGGGGGATATGTGGGGTGTGAGGCATCAGGGCAGGGTACATTGGGGCATATGCAGGAGGGCTTTCTAGCATGGTATCAAGCAAGAAATCACCTTCTTCTCCCCCTTCCATATGGCCCTTTCTTTTCTCCTCACGAGCTGGATAACATTTTTGTACCCGGGCCCCATGCTCCCTATCGGCTATTTCTACCGATTTTGTCGTTTGATTTTGTAAATTTTCTCTGGCGTGGTCGGCCATTGACATACGTTCCTGTTTTCTTTCTTGAGCCTTCTGCTTTCTAGCTCTCTGCTCTATCTCTTTCCTCCAAAATCGGACAGATTCAAACATAGACGGGCGCGTTTTTCTTTTCATTATTTGTTCCTCTAAGTTGGCGAGAACTTGGGAATTAAAGGAGCCATAAAGTGGCCACTGTAATTCCGCGTTACTTTGTTTCGTATATTTTACCCAGAATGAGGAAAACATTATGGCAGAAGGGCCATGTTTAACATACATCGTATGGCCAGGGGTCCCTTCTGGAGGAAGCGGACAAGCCGCCTCCAGCCGGGAGTCCTGCGTACACATAAAACAACATAATTTCTTGAACTTACTACTGACTGGCATGCTTGTAAATAGATAACAGACACCGGCGGGTTTTAAAATTCACCTCGCTTGCTTGACTTTTGCAAAGGTCAATAACAGCAGAATCATACAGACTTGGTGGGTGATCAGTCCACCCTTACCTTACAGGGGTAGTTCTCTTCTGCAGACGTAGGGCTGTGTCCTGCTCCAGAAATTATTTGCTAGGGGACTCCAGCGAGGACGCGGTCATGTGGCCCAGACCGGGTGGGGAGGAACAGCGGGCGAGTCGTTCGGCTTACCGGATTGCAAGAATCCCTCGGGTAGGGCGCCTCCGTCGGAGTCTCTCCGTGCACCTCCTCACAACCACCGGGCCTGACCTTCGTACTCGTGGAGTCCCTGTTCGGGCGCCATTTGAGGAACCGGAATAACCCACTTACTGGGTCTCGGCGGCGGGGAACCGCCCAAGTCTTCCATACCCTTCATACGTAGTAAAAGGAGACACAGGAGCCTTCGTCTGCAGGAGGAACCCAGATTTATTCAAATAGCCCGGGCTATGGAACAGAGTCCCAAGCTCGTTAGAAACAAGACAGAGGAGGCTGCTGCTTTACTCCGCAGCTTACAAGCCTTTTATACTTTTTCATTCCAGTCTTTTGGCTGTTAGTCCATTGTTCAATCAGGGCAGTGTTTGCAGTTGATAACCAGATCCAGACGATGTTTGTAGTTGGTGACCTGGTCAAGGCTTGGTACTCAAATCATTGTTCACTCAGCTTGATCAAAGCACGGTCATTCAAACCATTGTCCAATCACCCTGATCAAGGCCCAGCAGTCAGACCATTGTCCAGATAACCTGATCACGGTGTCAAGGATGTTTACCAGGCAGGGAGCAGGAGATGGAAAACAAATCATTTACACAGGGCGTGAGTGTCTCATGGCTTTCTGTCGAACTGCAAAGAACAGGGGGTTGGGTGTGCGACAGTTCCTGGGCAGAAATGCAGGCTGCAAGATGGTTTTTGTCGTGTCAGTTAGAATTTCCTCAGGCATCAGCAGAAACGACCAGGTGGGTCGTGTGGAAGTGTTTGACACGAAATGGTAATGAAAAACAATGGAGTCCCGGTACAAATGATGCCGATCAGAAGAACACTTTTCCTCAGACCCTCCTTTTGCCATTGAGTGGCAAATACTTTAAGAAATGTCAATGTTCATAAGGCCATCGGTTTCTTGTTGAAGCATCATCATCATATTAGTGTTGTGAATGTTGGAGGGTGGAGGCTTGATGGTCTGGACACACATTGTACAGAGTACTGGCAGGCACTGAAAGCACAAACAGCAGGAGACCAGGACAGTTACTCCCAAGGCAAGGAAGATGAGGACCCTCCACCCCCATTGGGAAAGTAGGCCACAGATCCAGCCTGTGAGGGACCAGTTGCCTTCATCCAGATGAATTTCGGAAGAAAGGCGATGCAGACGTTGGATGGCATTGTACACTGTAGGTGCGTTGTCTGGGATGTACACGCAGCAGCTGGAGCCGATCAATTTACACACACCACCACGATCAGCAAGGATGACGTCTAGGACCATGCGGTTCTGAAGCGTTATAAGGCGGTCCGCCTGTAGCTCTGCAGTGATGTTGGAGAGGACACCAGCTGTTACTGTGATGGTGGCTTCAAGGACCCTGGTCAGTCCTCGTACAGCCCGACTGTTTGCCATGGGGCCCCAGAATGGAAGGAAACCTTTAAAGAAGTCCCCGGTTTCCTGGCCTGCTGTATCCTCGGCTGATATGACGCCCCTACGTGAGCGACGCAGAGCGCCCTTCATCAACAGGTGGTAACCCCCATGGGTAGAATACGTTGGTGGAAAGAGGAAGGCCAGATAGCAGGTACCAGACCAGTTACGGGGAAGCCAAGTGTAGGCGGCAGTGCCACAGATGAAATAGGTGTTGGGGGATGCCACCAGCTTCGGAGGAGATGTAGAGTTTAAAGATTTTGTGATATCACAAGTACTGGTACCAACTTTCTTAGTCCCTAGGCCATGGATGCAGACACGGCCTTGCATATTTACGACATTCACAGTGTCTTGTTCATCGGGCAGTATCCTTCTTGTGCGGAATCTGGAAAATGTTCGTCGAGTGGTTGAGTTGAATACTACCATCTCACCGAGTTCATCTGGTGATAGTAGCGATGTGGATGAGCTGGTCGGGCAAAAAGGAGCATTGGCATGGCCAGATCTGTTCCACCAGAAGTCATCCCGAAATGTTCCAAGGGCAGAATTGGCAGTACCATTGACAGTGTAGGCCTCCTGTATCAACATCCACCATGCAAGACAAGACCCAGAGATGGAAAAGGGGTAGGGAAAGAATGGGACAGGGTGTATCATGGAATGCGGCATCAGTCCGCAAACCCAGCAGTTGGAAGTGTTCATGATCAGCTGATGATGATGCAACATTTGGATGAAGGTGTTATTGAAGAATTCTGCACGGCGGGGTAATTCGTGGGCTGGTAGCGTGTAATAATGGTGCTCTGCAGGAGTCGGGATAGGGGTTGGTGAGGTAACAGGATGGTAGATTAGTAACAGCCAACCAAGGATAGACAGGATGAGGGAGACAAACAGCGTCACCACGGTGGCCATGAAGCATTTACTATGTCGGAGACTGACATATTGTTTCTGGATTCGAGTGTTTTGGACGGCAGCCATTGTGCTAAGCCAGGGACCTCTAGTGGCTGTCTGTGATTGGTGGTTGCTTCACTGGGCGCAGGTGCCAAGAGCCCTATGGCGTACCTTAGTCTGACACACCAGCACTACTCTCGGCCGGGAGATCACAGCCCTACAGCCTATAGGCACTTGGCGAAGTCAAAGGGCAAGCTTTCCCTCGGGGCGTAGGTTATATCGGTCGGAAGTAGGGACAGTATGGTCGGGAAACAATTGTTCTTGATGTTCAGCAGAGTTAAGGGAGGGTTCCACCCTTCCTTTCAGTACGCTGTCACTCTCTGCTTCTGTAGATGTAAAATGCAGTCTGGCATCGCTGAATGGGACAAATGTCGGGACTGTTTCTGTTTCTGAGTCTCCTTGTCCTTCCCTCACCCACTGATCATAGGGGAGGGGCAGAGGCACACGCCTACAGTGGGACAAATGCACCCAATTCTTCCGACCTTCTACTTTCACGGCGGTGCGGGTGGCCAGCAACACCTGACGGGGCTGTGTCCAGCGGGGTTCGAGGCTCTTAGTCCGTTGAAAATTCCTTACTAAGACCCAATCACCAGGTTGGATAACGTGCCCTGGGCCCTCGCTTTTGTCAGGTATGGCCTTATGCACCTGGTGATAAAGAGTACGAAAGGTATTAGTTAGACTGTACAGATAATCAGTTAATACAGGGTATTCAACATCAGACAGTTTCTTAGGCCGCGGGACACCCCATACATTGGCAGGCCTCCCGAACACAATCTCATGGGGGATAGCCCTATCCTGGTGTGGGCTGTCGTTCTTGTAGACAATAGGGCGAAGGGCAGAGCATCAACCCAAGTGACACCTGTCTCGGCTACTATTTTGGCCATTTTAGTTTTTATGATGCCATTGTACACCTCCACTAGACCTGCTGACTGGGGGTGGTTAGCTGCATGAAATTTTTGTTTTATGCCCAATGCTGTACAGATATATTCCATAATTTGAGCCGTAAAGTGTGTCCCGTTGTCACTCCAGACCGAGCGGGGCAAACCGAATCGTGGGAGGTACTCTTTTAATAGCATTTTGGCGGTAGTGATAGCGGTGCAGTCTTTGATGGGGTAGGCCTCCACCCATCGGCTGAAGGTACAGACCACCACTAGGACATATTTCAAATTGTTACATCAGTCCATCTGGATGTAATCCATTTGGAGGACTTCAAAAGGGAAGGTAGGAGGAGAGAATCCTCCCTTAGGAGTAACTGTGCCTTTTCCTGGGTTATACATTAGGCAAATCATGCAGGTTTTAACCAGTTTTTCAGCATATGCTGGTATCTTAGAGTTGTACCATGTAGGTTCCAACAGTTTGCATATCCCTTTTGCACTAATGTGAGCAGGACCATGGGCCATCGTAACTACTGGTAGCACATGACTGTCAGGTAACATCCATTGTCTTTCCATAGTCGTGCGGACCCAGCAACCATCAATTCCCTCCTTTGCTAATTGCTCCTTCCACACCCTTAGTTCCTCAGGAGTAGTATGGGACTGAATATCGATCACACTCTGTACTGTGTTTTCAACCATGCCCTCGTCTGCCACCCACCTAGCGGGACCTCCTACATACATTCCTTTCCTTTTCCTAAGAGCTGTTTGCCTGGCCGTCTGGTCAGCCAGGGCATTGCCTTTCCCAACATCATCTTTCACTTTCTTATGGGCCTTACATTTTATAATGGCCACCTTTCTGGGGAGTGTCAGGGAGTCTAACAATCGGTGAATTAGGGGGCCATGTTGAATCTTGGTCCCATGGGAAGTAAGGAAATTTCTTTCTTTCCATAACCTCCCGAAGTTGTGGGCCACCCCGAAGGAATATTGGCTGTCAGTATAAATATTTACCATCATCCCTTTGCTTAACTCACAGGCTCTAGTGAGGGCCACTAATTCTGCTGCTTGAGCAGAGCACTGCGGAATCTGAGCTGTTTCTACTACTTGCTCTAATGTCGTGAGGGCGTAGGCGGCTGAGGTGTTACCATCTGGCCCTCTGAGACATGATCCGTCCACATACAGTGTACCTTCTGGTTCTGCTATCGGGGTATCCTGTAAGTCAACCCGTCCCTTCGTCTCCTCCTCTGTCCTTAATATGCAGTCATGTGGGTCTAAGCGGGCATCCTGAGTATCCAGTGGGAGTAATGTGGCGGGGTTTAGTACAGTGCATCTCTTGATATCTGAAAGAGACACGTTAGTGACAGATTCCTTACCTTAGAATATCCCCAGGCGTCAGGCTGGATCCGGAAAGTTTTTTGCGTAGCAGTACCCTTGCGCGTCGGTAGGCGGCGTCGTGCGGCTCCGCGTCCGTCGTCGGCGTCGTGATCGCCGGGATGACGTCGCGGGCAGTGCTCAGACGCCGCCCCTGCGCGCTGACGTCAGTTCTTCTTTTCCGCGCCAGTAAGCGCAGATCCGGGAAGAGCAGTGCCCTAGTCACTTTTTGACTATCTTTTTGTGAAATTTTCACTGTTCTCTTCAACGAGTCTTCACGACTCTAAGGTGTCGTAGGGATGCCCGGCTTTAAGCCCTGCGAGGTATGTGGTCGTATGATGTCCATCACGGACCCCCACCTCGAGTGTCTCTTCTGCCTCGGCCGAGGCCACGACACGAGTCGTGCCCTGACTGCCGGAAACTTCATCCGAAGGCTTTGCGAGAGCGGTCTCGAAAGCTCCTTGAAGTCCGGCAGTCGGCTCCGCGCCGCAGCAAGCCCCGGTCCCGGGAGAGGTCGAGGGGCCGGACGCGGAGTCCCCGCCGTTCGTCGGAATCCAAGTCTTCGCGCTCCTCCGGTAAGTCGAAGCACAAGAAGTCTAAGCGGCGTCATCGCTCTAAGACTTCGCCTCGCCGGTCGCGCGACTCGGCTGAGGTCCCTGTCGGCACCGTCCCCGCCCCGCGGCCCCGGACGTGCCTGTCGAGTTGCCCCCGCGTTACCCGTCCTTCCCGGGTTCGGGGCGACTCCGGCCAGTACAGAAATTCCTGTCGGCCATGGCCCGCCTCTTCGGGCCTCAAGGTCCCTCCGGTGCGCCTTCGGGCCCCGCGGGCTCAGATGGGGTTGCTCCGGCGTCGCCGTCGACTCCGGTCCCGGCGTCGCCTGTCCCACCAGCCTTCGTCCCGGCCTCGGCTCCGGCCCCGGCCTCGACCCCGGTTCCGGTGGTGCCGCAACCTCCATCGACGCCGGTTGACCTAACCACGCCTCCGCCGACGCCGATGTCCCCGGTGCCGTTTCCGACGCCGTCCGGGGCTCCGGGCGGCGTCGTTCCCGGTTCTCCCCGGGTCCGGACATGGAGCCGGACCGGCGTCGCCCGGCGCCGGTTCCGGCGCCGATGAGGCCTTGGGTCCCTTATGTCCCTCCTCCTCCATCTTTTCAACCTGAGGAGGACCAGGAGAGCTGGGAGGGTCTGACGACCCTCTCACACAACAGTGCGAGTTTGACCCGGACTGGGTTGAGGAACTTGGGGATGCCAGTGGGCTGGATACCTCCCCGACTCTGGCATGCTGTCTCCTCCCGTGGCAACGGAGGAGGGGGCTAATTTTGCAACGGTGTTGCGTAGAGCTGCTGGAGCCTTAAATCTCCAGTTGCCTACAGTGGCCGTCAGGACTAACCTCCTGACTGAAGTGCTTCAGCCGGCGGCCTCCTCTTCGGAGCCTGTGCTGCCGTTCAACGATGCACTCACTGACGTTCTTTTGGGTGCCTGGTCCAAACCCACCACAGGGGCTCCTGTGGATAGGAACGTGGCCCGACGCCATCGCCCGGCTCCGGGCGACCCCTGTTTCTCTCCCAACACCCCACCCCTGAGAGCTTGGTTGTCCAAGCCTCTGCCTCCCAAACAGCCTTCCCTACCGCCCCTCCGGATAGGGAATCCAAGCGCCTGGATCACTTTGGGAAGAAGGCTTTCTCTTCCTCCAGTGCTGGCTTGCGGTCTGTTAATACCGCTTGCCTCTTGGGCCGATACACCCACTCCCTGTGGGATTCGGTGGCTGATGTTTTGCCGCAGTGTTCTGAGGAGGTCCAGACACTGCTTACCCGCGCTATTGCGGAAGGGCGTGATGCGGCTAAGTATACCATCCGCTGTGGCCTTGATACCGCCGACTCGCTGGGCAGATCGCTTGCAACGACGGTGGCGCTGCGTCGCCACGCCTGGCTGAGAACCACTGGTTTTCAGGGGATGTCCAGAATACTCTCATGGACATGCCCTTTGATGGAGTCGGTCTCTTTGGTTCAAAGGCGGACCATGCGCTGGAGCGTTTCAAGGATTCACGGGCTACTGCTAAGTCCCTGGGCCTTGCTGTTGTGCGCCCTCCGCAAACGTCTGCTTTTCGCCCCTTTCGTGGCCACGGAAGGGCGCCCAGTCACGTCCACAGCCCGGCCAACGGCCCGCGCAGCAAGCGCCTTCGCGTGGCCGAGGACGTGGATACCGCCGTGGCGGTTCGGGCAACCAGCGTGCGGGTCAGGCCACCACCTCCAACCCGTCCGCGGCCTCCAAGCCCTCCTAGTCCCTCCTTTCAGGTGCACAGCACGCCAGTCGAGGGCAGGGTCCGCCATCACCTTCACCACTGGCGTCCCATCACCTCGGACAAGTGGGTCTTGGACATTGTCCGAAGGGCTACTCCCTCCCCTTCGAGACCACCCCCCAGCCATGCCACCTCCATTCCACCGCATGTCAGGGGATCACTTGGTGCTTCTACAGAAGGAAGTCACGGCCCTCTTGGCCAAGAGGGCCATCGAGCATGTTCCGACCCCAGAAGTAGGGCGTGGTTGCTACTCCCACTACTTTCTGGTGCCCAAAAGGACAAGGAGGACATGCGTCCTATCTTGGACCTCCGGAACGTCAATCGCTTCCTCCGGAAGGAGAAGTTCAAGATGCTCACCCTAGCTCAGGTCTTGACTGCCCTCGACCCCGGAGACTGGTTGGTAGCGTTGGACTTGCAGGACGCCTATTTCCACATCCCCGTCCTGCCGGCCCACCGGCGTTACCTTCGGTTCACGGTAGGCCTCGAGCATTTTCAGTTCACCGTGCTCCCCTTTGGCCTTACCAGTGCCCCTCGGGTGTTCACGAAAGTGATGGCGGTGGTCGCAGCTCATCTGCGCCGGGCAGGGGTTTCAGTCTTCCCCTACCTCGACGACTGGCTGCTGAAGGCGGGCTCGTCCCAGGCAGTTGTCTCCCACCTCCAGACTACGGCCGAACTCCTGCACTCGCTGGGGTTCTCCATCAATGTGCCAAAGTCGCATCTGATTCCTTCTCCACAGCTCCTTTTCATCGGAGCGGTTCTGGACACGACGCAGTTTCGGGCCTATCCTCCCGAACGGCGAGTCCGGGATATTCAGGCTATGATTCCGATCTTTCAGCCCTTATCCTGGGTTTCGGTACGGATGACCCTGAGGCTGCTGGGCCTCATGGCCTCCTGCATCCTGCTGGTCACTCATGCCAGATGGCATATGCGGGCTCTGCAGTGGGACCTGAAGTTCCAGTGGGCGCAGCACCAGGGCGACCTGTCCGATCACGTCCAGATCTCGGAGGGGACTGCAAAACAGTTGCAGTGGTGGCTCTCGAACCGGCAATGGGTCATGGGCAGATCCCTCTCCCTTCCCCAGCCAGAGCACACAGTTGTGACGGACGCGTCCCTTCTGGGATGGGGCGGTCACATGGGAGAGGCGGAGATCAGAGGCCTCTGGTCTCCGGCGGAGTCCCGGCTCCATATCAACCTTCTGGAGCTCCGGGCGATCCGACTTGCACTCAAGGCATTCCTTCCCTCTGTCAAAGGGAAGGTAGTGCAGGTGTTCACAGACAACACCACTGCCATGTGGTACTGCAACAAACAAGGCGGGGTGGGGTCGTGGACCCTTTGTCAGGAGGCTCTGCGCCTCTGGACATGGCTGGAACACCAGGGCATGTTCCTGGTGGTTCAACACCTGGCAGGTTCCCTGAACGCCAGGGCGGACGAACTCAGCCGCAGGTGCATGATGGATCACGAATGGCGTCTTCACTCGGAAGTGGCGCAAGGACTCTTTCTACAGTGGGGAGAGCCTTGGTTAGATCTATTCGCCACCGAAGAGAACGCGCAATGTCATCAGTTCTGCGCGTTGGAATTTCCAAGGCGGCACTCGCTCGGCGACGCTTTTCGTCACGAGTGGAGTTGCGGTCTATTGTACGCCTTTCCGCCTATACCACTTCTACCCAGAGTGTTGAAGAAGATTCGGCACGACCGGGCCCAAGTCATTCTTGTGGCTCCGGACTGGGCTCGAAGATTTTGGTATCCCGAGCTACTCAATATGAGCGTAGATCCCCCGATCCGTCTGCCTCTTCGGGAGGATCTTCTGTCGCAGCAGCAGGGGACGGTCCTCCACCCGAACCTGTCCAGTCTACACCTGCTTGCGTGGAGATTGAGCGGCGGCAGTTGATTCCTTTCGACTTGCCTCCCGAAGTTTGTGATGTGATTCTGGCAGCCAGGCGTCCCTCCACTAAGGTGGTATACGCCTGCAGGTGGAACAAATTTGTGGCATGGTGCACAGCAAAGGCTGTGGATCCCCTTTCTGCCCCTCTTTCTGAGGTCCTTCTGTTCCTCTCTCTCTGGCCCAACAGGGTTCTGCCCTGGGTACCATCAAGGGTTATCTTTGTGCTATCTCGGCCTTCCTCAGGCTCCCTGATCAGCCCTCCCTTTTCAAGTCCCCTGTTGTTAACAGGTTCTTAAAAGGCATTACTCACCTCTTCCCTCCTGTTCCGTTTGTGATGCCTCAGTGGGACTTAAACTTGGTTCTTACCTTTTTAATGTGCGCTCCCTTTGAGCCTCTACATAACTGTCCTCTTCGTCTTCTGACTCTGAAGACAGCCTTTCTGGTGGCCATCACCTCCGCTCGGCGGGTGAGTGAGCTCCAGGCTCTATCTTGCAAACCTCCCTTTCTGTCTGTTCATCCAGACAAGGTTGTTCTTCGGACGCGTCCGTCCTTCTTACCAAAGGTGGTTACTGCTTTCCACATTGGGCAGACCATCACTTTGCCCACCTTCTTTCCGCCTCCGCATCCTTCCAGAGAGGAAGAGAGGCTCCACCGTCTGGACCCAAAACGTGCGCTCTCCTTCTATATTGACCGCACAAAACACTTCCGGGTGGATGACCAGCTCTTTATTGGCTACGTGGGCGCCAAAAAGGTCGGGCGGTGCACAAGAGGACCATCTCCCGCTGGGTTACCTTGTGCATCAAGACCTGCTATTCTTTGGCTAAAGGAGCCTCCTGTTGGGCTGCGTGCCCATTCCACCAGGGCAACGGCTGCTACCACGGCCTTGGGCCGCGGTGTTCCGCTGCCGGTTATCTGTCAGGCAGCTACGTGGGCCTCGCTGCACACGTTTACAAAGCATTACTGCCTTGACAGTCAGGTCCGGAGGGACGGCTTCTTTGGCCGTTCTGTCCTCCAGGACTTCCTTGTCTGATCTTTGTTCGCAGACCCACCACCGGGGTTGGTATTGCTGGGGTATCTATTCTAAGGTAAGGAATCTGTCACTAACGTGTCTCTTTCAGATGCACAAGTTACTAACTTGTGTAACGATATATCTGTAAGAGACAGTAGTTAGTGACAGATTCCTACCGCCCCACCCATCCTCCCGTTCTGCGAACTGATTTCTAGGGTTAAGGACATCCCTTTCAGGGCCCTAGTATTTTTCAGACACCTATGTCAGCTTCTTGCATGGCTCTGCGTTCCTGGCGCGGAAAGTCGTGTACAGAACTGACGTCAGCGCGCAGGGGCGGCGTCTAAGTACTGCCCGCGACGTCATCCCGGCGATCACGACGCCGACGACGGACGCGGAGCCGCACGACGCCGCCTACCGACGCGCAAGGGTACTGCTACGCAAAAAACTTTCCGGATCCAGCCTGACGCCTGGGGATATTCTAAGGTAAGGAATCTGTCACTAACTACTGTCTCTTACAGATATATCGTTACACAAGTTAGTAACTTGTGCGTTAATGTGGCTGGAAAAGAGTGTCAGTTCATATCCTGTGAGTCGTGCGCTAGTGAGGTACTGTGTCTTGGTGTTATTAAGGAGGGTATCTACAGAATGGGGGGCCATCAGAGTCAGGGGGGAGTTCATGACGATCCCCGCACTCTGACGGACCATGAGGGCGGCCGCAGCGGTCGCCCGTAGGCATCATGGGAGAGCCCTTGCAACAGGATGTAAGGTGGCTGAAAAATAGGCACACGGTCGATGGTGACCTCCGAACATCTGGGTCAAGACAACGCATGCACAGCCGTCTGTCTCATGTACAAAAAGAAAAAATTGCTTGCTATAATCAGGAGTACCGAGGACTGGAGCAGTACACAGAGCCCTCTTTAAATCTTGGAAGGCCTGCGCATGCTCTCTAGTCCATGGAAAGGAACTGTCTGATATGTCTTTAGTGGTGAGGGCAAGAAGAGGTTTGACCATGGCCGAAAAGTTGGAAATCCACTGTCTACAGTATGAGGTTAGGCCTATGAAGGCTCGCACCTGCTTTTGTGTTCGTGGGGCCGTCATAGCATTGATAATGGCTACACGATCAGCGGTGAGCTGCCTTCCCTCCTTTGAGAGGAGATGACCTAAATAGGTCACCTTCTCTTGACAAAACTGAAGCTTTTTCAAAGAGACTTTGTGATTATAGAGGGCAAGGTGGCGTAACAAACAGAGAGTAGCTTCTTTACATGATGGGGCAGAATTTGCAGCAATGAGGAGGTCATCTACATATTGTAATAGTGTGGAGTTATCAGGGAGTTCCAAGGAATCTAGTTGACTTTTGAGGGCTTGACTATAGATACTGGGGCTCTCGGTGAAACCTTGAGGGGCGCGGCAGAATCTAAAGCTCCGCCCACCAAGGGAGAAACCAAAAAAATGTCTGCTGTCAGGATGTATAGGAATGCTGAAAAAGCATTCTTCAGGTCTATGACAGAAAAGTGCGTTGCGTCCAGAAGGGACCATCGTTAAGAGGGCTGTAATGTCGGGGACAACAGGATATTGGGACATTGTTATTTTGTTAAGAGCTCTCAGGTCAATCACGAATCTGTATATTTTAGGGGAGAGAGCATCTCCATTGGTCTTTTTAAGAACGGGAATAATGGGACTGTTACAGATATTGCCACGTGTTTCCTCCACTACGCCCTTGTCCATTAATTCAGATATTATTGTTAAAGGGCCATTTCTCCTTCCGCGGTGAGTCGATACTGCCGGAGGCAGGGGAGAAGTGTACCTGGCTGGATGCGTACCACATGAGGGGATATGTTGAGACACCCTACATCAGTGTCTGATGATGCCCAGAGGGAGGAAGGTAAAGACTGCAATTCTGGTGGGAGGGGACCAGACAGATACATATAGGAAGCTGCGGTGGGGGAAATTGTTAGGGATACACCTTGGGGACTACATGATCTGGTCGCATACAGAGCTTTCAGTAAATCCATGCCTAACAAGTTTTCACTGCAACCTGTAGTAAGGACCAAGGGAGCGTCAACATGTGCAGGGCCAATATCGAGAGGGAGGGGTTCAGAGACGGGGCTCGTCACAGGTGTTACTGCAAAACCCACGGAGACATTTATATTGCCAGAAAGGGGTGCCTCCGGGACTGACAGACGTGCAATAGAAGACCTGGTGGCCCCAGTATCCAAAAGAAAATCCTGATCGTTCCCCACAACTGACATTTGAACATACGGGCCCCTTTGATCCACTGGAATTTGCACTCTGGTAATACCCCTTTCCTGGCTGTCCCTATGCTTGGTAGGACCCTATCTCATCAACTTCGTCATAATCATCATTGTAATAAGTGCGTGTTGCTTCGTACCCATCAAACCTATTGGCCGGGCGCGGCTGGACGGGAACATGATCCCTGGGCCTACGTTCTTTATCCTGTGGATGGGGCGGGCCATGGTCCCTAGTCGGCCTTCCCTCCCTGGGAGCGCGAGGCCGAGTCTTCCCTGTTCGGATGTTTTCTGCTAACACGGGACACTCGTCTATCCAATGGCCGTACCCCTTACAATAAGCACACTGATCTGTTTGGAGGGCTCCCGTACGTTGAGGGCTGGAGGGGTAGACTGGCGAGCCCTCGGAGGGTGTTGGGGCTGAGGTCTGAAATTCCCGCGGGCATCGGGACCTCGGGGAGGGTAAGCCTGCTGCAGAAGTGCCTTAGTCTTAAGATCCCTAACCTTCTTACTTTCCTTGTCTCTATCTTCATTCTCCCTATTCTCATGATATTGTGCCATAGCCAAGATACCAGTCATAGTTTGGGCAGACCACGTACTTTCAACTTTCTTAAGCCTGGTGGAAATCTCAGGAAGCAAGTTGCTGACAAACTTATCGACAAACACTGGGCCAGAACCTGGGGTCCGGGGATCCAAACCACTATGTCCCTTGTATTCTGTCTCAAAACGGGTAAAGAAGTCAGCCACATTCTCATCTTTTCGCTGCCTACAGGCGTTTATTTTATCCCAGTTAATGACCGTTTCCGGCAAAAGTGTTTTCATAAACGTTATTATTTTACCTGGCAAAGTCAGGATGGCAGCTTCTGGTTTAGTCCCTCCTACCCTTGCTTCTTCCATAGCTTCTAGGTCAGCCCATTTACCTCCCAACGCCACTTCATGATCAGTATGTCGAATCTTGTCCCAAATTTCAGTGGGGACAACCGTACCAAAAAGTAAATCCATATCCTCAAGAACGAGAGTACCTGCAGATATAATCTGACCTAATTCTCTGTAAAAGGCAGCCGGATTCTTCCGGGGATCTGGTAATTGTTCTTTTAACTGCATTACTTCTGACCTTTTCAAGGAACATGAACCCAAAGCCTGCGCCAGTGTGCCTCAACAACCCCTCGGCCATTATTTTGGGCATCGGTAAGTGCGTTAACAAAGACAGGGGCCGCCTCTCTCATTGGCATAGCTGTTTCTAGAGGGTGTTGGAAAAAGCGGTCGTATCACGGAAAGCCATTAAAGCAGATATAGCGCCAAACATCCCCTCTCCCTGAACATCGCCTCTTCTTATTTGTGACCTAAGGTCCATTAATCCAGTGGGTATCTGCATAAGCGCATTCTCGAATTTTTGCATGACCAGCGTACACATGTATTCAGCCCAGGTGGTCTGTTCCATAATTGTCCACTGGGAAAAGGTGGACCATATGTCTTTAAAGGCATAAATATTCCCGTTCTTTATCCAACATTCACACTGTTGCTTCTGTAGGTCATTTTCTCGAAGGGACGAAAAGCTGATTGCAGAGCGCAAGGAGGCCAGTCGGGGGTAATTCAACATTTTATATAAATCCTGCTTAACTGTAGACCACGGGGAAGTAGGAAAAGGGCGGGTAGGGGTAAAGCCGCAGGGATTGGGCGGATGGAGACTTGTTGTCATGCCCGCAGCGAGGACAGGGTTAGCGGGCGTGGTCGGTGTCATAGGAAAAATCGGGAGGGCTGGTGTGACAGGGAGAACAGTAGGAGGGGCAGTGGAGGCAGGAGTGGGCGGTGGCGGGGGGATATGTGGGGTGTGAGGCATCAGGGCAGGGTACATTGGGGCATATGCAGGAGGGCTTTCTAGCATGGTATCAAGCAAGAAATCACCTTCTTCTCCCCTTCCATATGGCCCTTTCTTTTCTCCTCACGAGCTGGATAACATTTTTGTACCCGGGCCCCATGCTCCCTATCGGCTATTTCTACCGATTTTGTCGTTTGATTTTGTAAATTTTCTCTGGCGTGGTCGGCCATTGACATACGTTCCTGTTTTCTTTCTTGAGCCTTCTGCTTTCTAGCTCTCTGCTCTATCTCTTTCCTCCAAAATCGGACAGATTCAAACATAGACGGGCGCGTTTTTCTTTTCATTATTTGTTCCTCTAAGTTGGCGAGAACTTGGGAATTAAAGGAGCCATAAAGTGGCCACTGTAATTCCGCGTTACTTTGTTTCGTATATTTTACCCAGAATGAGGAAAACATTATGGCAGAAGGGCCATGTTTAACATACATCGTATGGCCAGGGGTCCCTTCTGGAGGAAGCGGACAAGCCGCCTCCAGCCGGGAGTCCTGCGTACACATAAAACAACATAATTTCTTGAACTTACTACTGACTGGCATGCTTGTAAATAGATAACAGACACCGGCGGGTTTTTAAAATTCACCTCGCTTGCTTGACTTTTGCAAAGGTCAATAACAGCAGAATCATACAGACTTGGTGGGTGATCAGTCCACCCTTACCTTACAGGGGTAGTTCTCTTCTGCAGACGTAGGGATGTGTCCTGCTCCAGAAATTATTTGCTAGGGGACTCCAGCGAGGACGCGGTCATGTGGCCCAGACCGGGTGGGGAGGAACAGCGGGCGAGTCGTTCGGCTTACCGGATTGCAAGAATCCCTCGGGTAGGGCGCCTCCGTCGGAGTCTCTCCGTGCACCTCCTCACAACCACCGGGCCTGACCTTCGTACTTGTGGAGTCCCTGTTCGGGCGCCATTTGAGGAACCGGAATAACCCACTTACTGGGTCTCGGCGGCGGGGGAACCGCCCAAGTCTTCCATACCCTTCATACGTAGTAAAGGAGACACAGGAGCCTTCGTCTGCAGGAGGAACCCAGATTTATTCAAATAGCCCGGGCTATGGAACAGAGTCCCAAGCTCGTTAGAAACAAGACAGAGGAGGCTGCTGCTTTACTCCGCAGCTTACAAGCCTTTTATACTTTTTCATTCCAGTCTTTTGGCTGTTAGTCCATTGTTCAATCAGGGCAGTGTTTGCAGTTGATAACCAGATCCAGACGATGTTTGTAGTTGGTGACCTGGTCAAGGCTTGGTACTCAAATCATTGTTCACTCAGCTTGATCAAAGCACGGTCATTCAAACCATTGTCCAATAACCCTGATCTTCCCGCGGCCGAGGACGTGGCTCCCGCCGTGGCGGGTCGGGCAACCAGCGAGCGGGTCAGGCCACCACCTCCGCCACGTCCACGGCCTCCAAACCTTCCTAGTCCGTCCACAGCACGCCAGTGGGGGGCAGGGTTCGCCATCACCTCCTCCACTGGCGCACCATCACCTCGGACAGGTGGGTTCTGGACATTGTCCGAAGGGGCTACTCCCTCCCCTTCGAGACAACCCCTCCTGCCATGCCACCTCAGCACCACCGCATGTCGGGGGACCATTTGGTACTTCTTCAACAGGAAGTTGTGGCCCTCTTGGCCAAGGGGGCCATCGAGAGCGTTCCAACCCCAGAAGTAGGGCGTGGTTGTTATTCCCACTACTTTCTGGTGCCCAAAAAGGACAAGGAGGACATGCGTCCTATCTTGGACCTCCAGAACGTCAATCGCTTCCTCCGGAAGGAGAAGTTTAAGATGCTCACCCTAGCTCAGGTCTTGACTGCCCTCGACCCTGGAGGCTGGATGGTAGCGTTGGACTTGCAGGACGCATATTTTCACATCCCCGTCCTGCCGGCCCACCGGCGTTACCTGCGGTTCACTGTAGCCCTCGAGCATTTTCAGTTCACCGTGCTCCCCTTTGGCCTTACCAGCGCCCCTCGGGTGTTCACGAAAGTGATGGCGGTGGTCGCAGCTCATCTGCGCCGGGCAGGGGTTCCAGTCTTCCCCTACCTCGACGACTGGTTGTTGGCGGGTTCGTCCCAGTCAGTCGTCTCCCACCTCCAGACCTCCAGACTACGGCCGATCTCCTGCATTTGCTGGGGTTCTCTATCAACGTGCCGAAGTCACACCTGAGTCCCTCCCAGCAGCTCCTTTTCAGCGGAGCGGTTCTGGACACGACGCAGTTTCGGGTCTATCCTCCCGAACGGTGAGTCCGGGATATTCAGGCTCTTGTTCCACTCTTTCAGCCTCTATCCTGGGTTTCGGAGTGACTCTGAGGCTGCTGGGCCTCATGGCCTCCTGCATCCTGCTGGTCGATCATGCCAGATGGCATATGCGGGCTCTGCAGTGGGACCTGAAGTTCCAGTGGGCGCAGCATCAGGGGAACCTGTCCGATCACGTCCAGATCTCGGCGGGCACTGCACGCAACTTGCAGTGGTGGCGCACGAACACGGATTGGGTCAATGGCAGATCCCTCTCCCTTCCCCAACCGGACTTCACAGTGGTGACGGATGCCTCCCTTCTGGGATGGGGCGGCCACATGGGAGAGGCGGAGATCAGAGGCCTCTGGTTTCTGGCGGAGTCCAGGCTCCATATCAACCTTCTGGAGCTTCGGGCGATCCGTCTTGCACTGAAGGCATTCCTTCCCTCTGTCAAGGGGAGAGAAGTGCAGGTGTTCACAGACAACACCACCGCCATGTGGTATTGCAACAAACAGGGCGGGGTGGGGTCGTGGACCCTATGTCAGGAGGCCCTGCGCCTCTGGACATGGCTGGAACATCAGGGCAGGTCTCTGATGGTTCAACATCTGGCCGGTTCCCTGAACGCCAGAGCAGACGAAGTCAGCCGCCGGTGCATGATGGATCACGAATGGCGTCTTCACTCGGAGGTGGCGCAAGGTCTCTTTCAGCAGTGGGGAGAGCCTTGGTTAGATCTATTCGCCACCGAAGAGAACGCGCAATGTCATCAGTTCTGCGCGTTGGAATTTCCAAGGCGGCACTCGCTCGGCGACGCTTTTCGTCGCGAGTGGAGTTGCGGTCTGTTGTACGCTTTTCCGCCTATACCACTTCTGCCCAGAGTGCTGAAGAAGATCAGGCCCAAGTCATTCTTGTGGCTCCGGACTGGGCTCGAAGGGTTTGGTATCCCGAGCTACTCAGTATGAGCATCGATCCCCCGATCCGACTGCCTCTTCGGGAGGATCTCCTGTCGCAGCAGCAGGGGACGATCCTCCACCCGAACCTGTCCAGTCTCCACCTCCTTGCGTGGAGATTGAGCGGCGGCAGTTGATTCCTTTCGACTTGCCTCCCGAAGTTTGTGATGTGATTCTGGCAGCCAGGCGTCCCTTCACTAAGGTGGTATACGCCTGCAGGTGGAACAAGTTTGTGGCATGGTGCACAGCAAATGCTGTGGATCCCCTTTCTGCCCCTCTTTCTGAGGTTCTTCGGTTCCTCCTTTCATTGGCCCAACAGGGCTCTGCCCTGGGTACCATCAAGGGCTATCTTTGCGCTATTTCTGCCTTTCTCAGACTACCTGATCAGCCCTCGCTCTTCAAGTCCCCTGTAGTTAACAGGTTTCTTAAAGGCATCACACACCTTTTCCCTCCTGTTCCGTTTGTGATGCCCCAGTGGGACTTGAACTTGGTGCTCACCTTTCTTATGTGCGCTCCCTTTGAGCCTCTCCTTAACTGTCCTCTTCGTCTTCTTACTATGAAGACTGCCTTTCTGGTGGCTATCACCTCCGCTCGGCGGGTGAGTGAGCTCCAGGCTCTGTCTTGCAAGCCTCCCTTTCTGTCTGTGCATCCAGACAAGGTTGTCCTTAGGACGCGTCCGTCCTTCTTGCCGAAGGTGGTTACTGCCTTCCATATCGGGCAGACCATCACCTTGCCCACCTTCTTTCCGCCTGCGCATCCTTCCAGAGAGGAAGAGAGGCTCCACCGTCTGGACCCAAAACGTGCGCTTTCCTTTTACCTCAACCGCACACAACAGTTCTGGGTGGATGACCAGCTCTTTGTTGGCTACGTGGGCGCCAAAAAAGGTCGGGCGGTACACAAGAGGACCATCTCCCGCTGGGTAATCTTGTGTATCAAAGCCTGCTATTCTTTGGCTAAGAAGGAGCCCCCTGTTGGGCTACGTGCCCATTCTACCAGGGCGACAGCTGCTACCGCGGCTTTAGGCCGCGGTGTTCCGCTACAGGCTATATGTCAGGCAGCTACGTGGGCCTCGCTGCACATGTTTACGAAGCATTACTGCCTTGACAGCCAGGTCCGGAGGGACGGCTTCTTTGGCCGCTCTGTCCTCCGTGACTTCCTTGTCTGAATCTGTTCGCAGACCCACCACCGGGGTTGGTATTGCTGGGGTATCTATTCTAAGGTAAGGAATCTGTCACTAACGTGTCTCTTTCAGATGCACAAGTTACTAACTTGTGTAACGATATATCTGTAAGAGACAGTAGTTAGTGACAGATTCCTTACCGCCCCACCCATCCTCCCCGTTCTGCGAACTGATTTCTAGGGTTGAGGACATCCCTTTCAGGGCCCTAGTATTTTTTCAGACACCAATGTCAGCTTCTTGCATGGCTCTGCGTTCCTGGCGCGGAAAGTCGTGTACAGAGCTGACGTCAGCGCGCATGGGCGTCGTCTAAGTACTGGCCGCGACGTCATCCCGGCGATGCCGACGACGGACGCGGAGCCGCACGACGCCTCCTACCGACGCGCAAGGGTACTGCTACGCAAAACTTTCCGGATCCAGCCTGACGCCTGGGGATATTCTAAGGTAAGGAATCTGTCACTAACTACTGTCTCTTACAGATATATCGTTACACAAGTTCGTAACTTGTGCGTCGCTACTGATTTCAGTTGTTGCAAATGACTAACATCTGTGCTAACACTTTACTCCGGGATGTGTTCCCAACAGGCACAGTGCATTCGGGGTCCAGTTACAGTAGTCACTCTTTGCACAGTGTGCAGCAGGTCACAGTGGACACCGTTCAGTCCTTATGGGCATACCAGGATACCTTTAGTCTTAGATACATGATTACAGTAGGGCCGCTTTTTTTTTTGATGCAAGAGCCCAGAGGGTAAGCTTTAGATGTATTTTGTCATATTTATTCCAGGGTGGTGAGGCATCAGATACTGAAGTGCCTGTCAAATGCGAGTATGGATTCCTAACCTTTCCAGCGGGTGGTTTGATCAATATCAATGGAGCACTATTTCAGTTTCCCGTTACCTTCTCTAGAAAGGGAACCAGGGACAACACATTTCCAAATTCCATTGTTGGAATGGTGAGTCATGTGGAAAGCCATGTCAGAAAATTTAAAAAGGTTTTAGGCAATTTAGCAGTGAACATGGCTCACGCAAGCTCTGAAAAGGTTTTGAAGTAAAGGTCTTTCATTCGGGGATAATAGAACTCTAGACCTTCAAAAGGTAAACCTATGAGATTCCACTGAAAGTGCAGAACGCAATGTTAATGGTACTTTATGTGCAGCTCCCTTTCACTAATGTCGTACGTAGCAGATGGAGCTTTTAACTACAAAAATATTACTCATTTTTCACTGATGTGAGGCTTCTACTGTGCTTCCAGGAGAAAGTTCACAAGATTTCTCGAGAGTGAAATTTCCACCATTTTTTTTTTACTTCAGTGGACCCCACTTGATCATTACTGGAACCCGGGGACCCCCACTGAATAATTACTGGAATCCGGGGACTCCCACTGCGTTATTACTGGATGCTAGGGACCCCGACCTAACCATTTTCGATGATTTGAACAGCAAAGCAATAATCAAAAAATACAGAAACAAGCATTAATTAAACAAATACACAAATGAAAAAGTATTTTATTTAATTCACAAATATAAAAAAAAAAATTCATCAGAAGGTTGGAGCTTGTTTACAATTTTGCACATGCACTGCTCCCACGAATCAATCTGAGGATAATAACGTTATGTTCGAGGCATGTGAGCTGTAGATCACATGCTTTGCATAAGTCTGCCATCTAGTGTTGGGTCCGGATGTTTGCACTTTGTTTTTCTTCGAAGAAGTCTTTTCCAGTCACGAGGTAGGTGACTCCTCCTTTCGGTGATAGTGCGCATGGGCATCGACTCCATTGTTAGACTGCTTTTTTCGCCATCGGGTTCGGACGTGAATTGCTGCGCCCCGGTTCGACACCGTTTCTCGGGTTCCCCTCGGTGCGCAATCCACTACCCTCGACGGTATTGTTTCTCGATCGCGTTTCCCATTCTCTGCGTATTGTTTAGGTTCAAAGTCTTCGATCGGAAAATTCATGGAGGGCCGTTGGGCCTAAACGCATCGGGTCAGCTCGCAGTCGATGGAACGGACTCCATTCAAATGGTGTCCCGGGTGTCGCGCTAAGTATCCACGCACCGACTTGCACGAAGTGTGCAACTTGTGTCTATCTCCGGAACACAACGAACAGGACTGCGACGTGTGCCGATCTTTTCGATCCAAGAAGACGCTCTGTGATCGTTGGGCTCGATGTCACGAAATGCACCAACAAAGCGGCTCCGCACTGGATCGCTTCGGAGAAGATTCCGACCATGAAGTCTTCAACGCACAAGGAGCCGAGGAAGAGGAGGAACACATTTCCATGTCCGAAGACGAATCCGACATGGAAGAAGATGTTCCGCAGGTTCAGCGTACCGTGAGTAATGATACTTCCATGCCCCAAAATATGCCGAAGAAAAAGGCTCCGGTCCCTCCTCTGCCTCCGGGCCAAGGTCGGCACTGAGAACACGTTTCGAACGGCCCGCCTTCGGGCTCGGCACCGAAACACACATCGAAGCCTTCCGGCTCGGGATCGAGTTGGCCCCATTTGGGCACCGAGCCGAAACCTTCGACACCGAAATCCAAGAACATCATCGTGACCATCCCTTCGGCACCGAAACCTAAATCTTCGAATCCGAAAGCCTCAGCACCGAAACATTTGTCACCGAAGATTCTGGCGCCGAAAGACAAGGCAACTCTTCCCCCATCCAAGGAGCCTCTTTTCGACGTCCCGCGTTCCAACACTGACCCGAAACAGAAAGAACTAGTGATTAATCCAAAAACTGGACATATTTACGTAAAACTGCCAGTTAAACGGAAGCCAGAGATGGAGGAAGCTTACCACATTCCACTTAAAAAGAAAAATGTTGATACTAATCCTTCTCCTCCTCCTCTTACACCTCCTTCACCAATTGACCCAAATTTGTTAATTACTCCTACAAATTCACCACAGTCACCTGACCACCAAGATGACGGGGATGGGGATGTACCAGGGGACATTAGTCCTGATCCATGGACTGACTACAATTCAGATCCTAATACAGACAATGATCCTGATCTATACCCTGCAAAACCCTCTCCACCAGACGACAACGTAGGGTACATAGAGTTACTCAATAGGGCTGCTGAATATCATGGGGTACAACTTCACAAAGAGGACCTTGAAGAGGATTTTCCTTATTGAGACCTTAAGTTCCTCTCAAAGAGCAACACACACACTGCCCATGCTCAAGGGTATGCTCAAACACGCAGACGAAATTTTTAAAGACCCTGTGCGTGCGAGGATTATCACACCTAGAGTAGACAAAAAATATGTGCTGGCACCTATAGACCCAATCTACATCAAGGGTCAAGTTCCCTTAGTCTCCCTAGTGGTCGCTAACGTTCGCAAAAGAGCAAATTCTCAAACCACAGGAGATGCCCCTCCTCCTGATAAAGAATCTAAACTTATAGATGACTCTGGCAAAAGAGTAGCTGCACAGGCAGCCAATCATTGGCGTATTGCCAATACACAGGCTCTTTTAGCGCGTTATGACAGGGCTCATTACGACGAGCTGGAAAAATTGCTCCAATTCTTACCAGATGAACATAAAGATAAAGCTAATGACTTTATTCAGGAAGGAAAGCTCATTTCTAATACATCCATTAGATGTGCTTTAGATGCAGCTGATACTGCAGCTCGCGCAGTTAACACTAGCGTTCTTTTAAGATACGCCTGGATCAGAATTTCAGGGTTTAAACCTGAAGTCCAAGCTTCCATTTTAAATGTACCCTTCGATAAGGAACACCTCTTCGGATCTGTAGTAGATACTTCTTTAGAAAAAATGAAGAAGGACACAGAGGTTGCAAAATCCATGGGGGCTTTGCAGTCCCCTTCCAATCGGGGCTCCTTTCACCGCTCCTTTTACAGAGGGGGCTCAAAGAATATATCCTTGGACAATACCTCTGCCTCCTACAGAGGCAACAATCAGTCACCCTCTTCCAGAGGTTACTTTAGAGGAGGATTTCGAGGCAATAACGGCAAGGGAAGAGGTAAAGGTAACACAACATGTACTTCCCTGCTGCCAACAAACAGTGACTTGCCTCCTTCACCCCGATCATCCCACACCTGTCGGGGGACGTCTTTCTCAATTTCTACCCGTCTGGAATACAATAACTTCAGACAGATGGGTTCTAGAAATTATCCGATCTGGTTATTGCCTGGAGCTTACCGACAATCCCCCAAACATTTCTCCAAAATCACACAAAATGTCACCAGAGCTTTTGAACCTACTCAAACAAGAAATTCTCTCTCTATTGCAGAAAGGAGTTATAGAGCCAGTCCCATTACAGTATCAAGGGACCGGACGGGCTCTCTCAGGCCTACACTAGACCTCAGAGACCTAAATCTGTAAATCCAATCCGATCATTTTCACATGGTTACACTCCAACAAGTGCTCCCACTCCTTCAGCAAGGCGACTTTATGTCTACTTTAGACTTAAAGGACGCATACTTCCATATTCAATACATCCTGCTCATCGCAAATATCTCAGGTTTGTGGTAGCGGGACAACATTACCAGTTCAAAGTGCTTCCATTCTGAGTCACCACTGCTCCCAGAGTATTCACCAAATGCCTGGCAGTAGTCGCAGCTCATCTGCGAAAAGAACACATTCACGTCTCCCCATACTTAGACGACTGGCTCATCAAAGCCAGTTCACAAGCAAGGGGTCTACAACACACTCACAAAAAAGTACAGCTGCTCCACGATCTCGGATTCACAGTAAATCTGTTGAAATCCCATCTCCAACACTCCAAACGTACTTGGAAGCCACTCTCGATACACAAAAAACTCGAGCCTATCCAAGTCCAGCCAGAATCCGCAACATTCAAGCTCCTAATTTCCCAGTTCCAGCCCCACCACTCATTACCAGCTCGGGTATTCATGCAGCTACTGGGAATGATGGCGTCTTGCATCTTAATAGTTCCCTATGCAAGACTTCAAACGCGTCCCTTCAGGAATGCTTAGCACGTCAGTGGAATCAGTCTCCGGGTCAATTATCAGATCTAGTGTTGGTGGACGGCCGCACTCATCGCTCTGTGCAGTGGTGGAATCCACAAAACCTTGCCAAAGGCGGCCCTTCAGCGACCCAGTTCCACAGACAGTGCTAACAGCAGATGCATCGCTCACTGGTTTGGGAGCTCATCTCCAAACTCACACAATTCAGGGCATGTGGAGTCAACAGCAAAGGCAACCTCACATAAATCACCTAGAGCTGCTAGCAGTATTTCTAGCACTCAGAGCCTTTCAAACTCACCTTGTAGGCAAAGCTGTCGTGATACGCACAGACAACATGACAGCCATGTATTATATACAGAAACAGGGAGGGACACACTCTCTCCAACTGTCGCACCTTGCACAGGCCATTTGGAGGTGGGCCATACACCACAAAATCTATCTCCTCGCAGAACACCTTCCAGGAGTAGACAATAGAATTGCAGATCTGCTCAGCAGGCAGAGACAACAAATTCACAAGTGGGAACTCCACCCTCAAGTTCTCCTCCCCTTCTTTCAGATGTGGGGCTTCCCAGACATAGATCTGTTCGCCACACACCAAAACGCAAAATGCCCAAGCTTCACCTCCAGGTATCCACACCCATTGTCCAAAGGCAATGCACTATGGATGAACTGGTCAGGGATATTTGCCTTTGCTTTTCCACCTCTCCCACTCATTCCGATAGTGGTTCGGAAGCTCAGGCAAACGTCCCTCACGCTAATCCTAGTAGCTCCCACATGGGCCCGTCAACCTTGGTTCACCACCCTGTTGGAGCTTTCAGTAGTTCCTCATCAAAAAGTACATCTCACATCCAATCTCCTCACGCAGAGCCGTGGAGAGATAAGACACCCAGATCCCACACACCTCAACCTAGCGATCTGGCACCTGGAGTCAGAGAGTTTGGCTATCTGAATCTTCCGCCAGACTGTATGAACATTATTAAAGAAGCTAGACGACCTACTACAAGAACTTGCTATGCAGCAAAATGGAAGCGGTTTGTTATTTATTGTAATAACAACCATATCAACCCGCTTGATGCTTCAGTTCAAAATATCATTTGCTATTTACTGCATTTACAACGGTCAAATTTAGCGTACACATCTTCACGCTTAATCTTGATATTGTTCTTACCAGACTAATGGGTCCACCCTTTGAGCCATTGCATAAATGTGAACTGCAATTTCTCACTTGGAAAGTTGCTTTCCTCATTGCTATCACATCACTGAGAAGAGTGGGTGAGCTTCAGGCACTAACGATAGAAGAACCATTCTTACAAGTACACCAAAACAAAGTAGTTCTTCGTACTAACCCTAAATTTCTACCCAAAGTAGTTTCTACTTTCCACATCAACCAATCTGTTGAGTTGCCTGTGTTCTTTCCTCAACCAGATTCTGTGGCAGAACGTGCTCTACACACCTTAGATGTAAACGAGCATTACTCTATTACATAGAAATGACAAAACCTTTTCGTAAAACTAAACAACTCTTTGTTGCTTTTGCTCCACCTCACAAAGGCAATCCCATTTCTAAATCAGGTATTGCACAGTGGATAGTCAAATGTGATCAAACATGCTATGCAAAAGCAAAAAGGACTTAACCAATTCCCCCTAGAGCACATTCCACTTGCAAACTGGGGGCTTCTATGGCTTTTTAGGAAACATTCCCATAGCTGACATCTGTAAAGGTGCAACATGGTCTACACCTCACACATTCACAAAACACTATTGTGTAGATGTGTTAGCAAACCAACAAGCAAAGGTAGGCCAGGCAGTTCTTCGTACACTCTTTCAAACGACTACAACAGCTACAGGTTAGCCACCACTTTGGGAGATTACTGCTGTATAGTCTATGCAAGCATGTGATCTACAGCTCACATGCCTCGAACGGAAAATGCTACTTACCCAGTATGCATCTGTTCTTGGCATGGAGAGCTGTAGATTCACCTGCGCCCACCCGCCTCCCCGGGTACCTATAGCTGTTGCAGTAATATCTTACTTAGATACATACACATGGACATCTCACTTCTAATCTTACTAACTCCCATTCTCACCCTCTGCGGGAAAACAATCTAACAATGGATTCGATGCCCATGCGCACTATCACCGAAAGGAGGAGTCACCTACCTCATGACTGGAAAAGACTTCTTCGAAGAAAAACAAAGTGCAAACATCCGGACCCAACACTAGATGGCAGACTTATGCAAAGCATGTGAATCTACAGCTCTACATGCCAAGAACAGATGCATACTGGGTAAGTAGCATTTTCCTTTTAGCCACCAATTTTGAATTACTTCACATTTACAGAATGTTTTAAAATTCTCTGTTTTAAATGTTGCTTCTTTATTCATACACACTTTATTAATCTGCTAATATTATTTAATTTTCTTAGCAGTCGTTGCTCACTGAGTAGGCTATGCAGGCCCCTAGGGGTCCCTGGACCACAGGTTAGTGCCACTGGCCTGGATTGTTTCTGGTGCAATGACTAACTGTTAATCAAGATCCTTCATGCTATAAGAAAACCAGTAGCGTGGCCTTTATTAAGCCCACAATGATGTATTAGAAACATATGCAACAAAAAACGAAAACATGCCACAGTCTATAATCTCTGTTATTGACATTAGCTTTAATTCAACAGTATGGAAAGTAGCACTAGATCAAACATTAACTCATCATTATTATGCTGTGTGCACCTTTAAGTATATATTACATTATCATCGCCACTAAAAATGAGGCCAATCCACCCATTTCTCATTAGGGTAGCACAGACTTTATACATGTTTAATGCATACATGCTATCTATCTCACCACTTATATTTGCCAGTGCTAGAGTTAAGTCTATGGTAGAAACATATCCTTGTTGGGAATAACCATTCAGACTAATTAAAAGCAAAACAGAGGCTAGCCCGTCTGCACGCCCGGACCGGGGCCACAAACCCTGGTCCTAACATAAGGGCTTAGATTATGCTATTCCTCTAAGCAGCTTCGGGCACACTGTAACATACTGCTTCCTGAATGTACTTTACTCCATCTCTGAGGATAGGGACACTAATTGCTTATGTTGTGGTTTTTCCTTTCGAACAGCGCCTTGTAAAGATTCTAATACACTAACCAACTTACAGGAAGACCCTTCCCCTAGCTATGGCTCCCCAGTCAATAAGGAATTCTCCTTCCTTAGCATCAACTGCCGCTCACTCCTAGACATAAAGCAGACATTTTTGACATCCTGGTCAGTGAACAACCGGATGCA